>CM057455.1:529277500-529877500 GCA_016271365.2 Neoceratodus forsteri | reverse complement strand
TTGATACTGGCCCAATTACTGTAAAGATCTTCATGAACACAAAGGCTATCAAAATGACGTCAAACTTCTTCCATTTGTCAAGCAGTGAATCTGCCTCACTGGCAGCTTTAGCATCAAACTTTCCAGAGTACTAATAAAAAGCAAAGTCTGGAGGAGTGACACATACAGATTCTTCTCTTGGTTTTCATATGTTCCGAAGATGCATGCCAGTGCTCTGGGTTTTGCCCACCATCTGGTTTCACCAATCTTTTGAAGCCGTCTGAGTTTGTCCTGTCCTGTACCATCAATGCTAGATTTCCATATAGTCATCCTTTTGTGCGATTCACTAATGAAGACGGATGTCCTTTGTAGCAAACCAAATAATGTCTTTGCTTCCACAACTGCTTCACTACAATCTGAGACACACAAATTGAGAACATGTGCATAACACCAGGTATAGACACTGTTTGGTGAATCCTTTTATCAAAGCAGAACCCACAAACTTCGCTCCGCATGTTGGCTGCACCATCAAATGACTCCCCACGATGTTCTTCATATCGAGTCCATGCATTTCAAGTTCTCCTTAAAACCTTGTGCATTCCTTGTCCAGAAGTGTCCTGCACCTCAACCACAGCAAGAGGCGCTCATGAACTTTAAGGTCCTTCACATACCGTAGGATGTATTAGCCGCTTGGTCCAGTCACCAATGTCCTGTGTGGTATCCATCTGGAATGCTGATCTTCTGGTCCATAGCATCCTTTACAATGCTGTCTCTGATTATCTGCATAATAATCTCTATAATTTGATTTACGGTGGTCTTTGACAGCAGTAATCAGCCCCACGGCCACGTTTCTGAAGTGTCCTTTTCTTTCTGCATTCTCTGCTTCCTTCTCTTGCTCTGCTCTACTGCTTTTGGATGTGTGTATTCAGAGGAACATCAAATTGGGACAACAGAAGAATCAGCTCCAAGAAATTTCCATGGTTAAGTGATGGGTCCTGCACACTGTATAAAGTCGTCTTTTCCACGATATAGGCAGGCACTGGCGTCCAATAAACTTGACAACTTCAATAATTCTCCGCATGACATCTATGTTCTGCTGGACTTGTCTTCGACTTGCAACCATATCTTTGTTCACCAGCGTTTCAACATCAGCATCCACTAAGCAGGCCAGATACGCATCCACAGCTGCATTGTGAGCTCTGGAATCCTCATGTTCTATCATGCCTTGGTAGATGTGCTTAAAATCTTGGTATCCTGTAACAAACCTAGTTTCCACATCTGAAAATGCCATGCAGATACTGCAGTGGAGAGAATGCACCAAACAGTCAACCACCTGTACAGTGACCCAGTTCCTTGGTATAACTTTGTTGCTCCCAGGAAGAATCCGTGTGTAGATTTTTGACGGTTTGTACGGTAGGACTTTAACATCTGCAATCCGGCTGAACTGGATGCCTTTGTACAAAGGCAACCTTTTCTTGTTATGCAGGCAGAGCTTTTTGGGGCATTGAAAATAGGATTTTGATTCTTCACAACATCAAGTGGCACAACTGTTCCCTTGCAGAATCCACTGGCTGTATTTGCTGAGTATTTAGATTCTGACTAGCAGTGCAGCTGCTCACACAGTGAGCCACAGTTTGTCCACCTTGTATTTCAGCTCGTCCTCAAGACTAGTTTTGTTCTGAGGGTAGTAGCTTTGTTTTGTATGCGTGTAAACAGCGATAGCTTCCTTTGTTTTGGATCACTTGATGCTGCCACAGTGCAGACAAGTTAGCCAGTTTCCGTTCTGTGCACCAGATTTGACTTTGCTCAGCTCAGACATCGTGAAGACCAATTTCTGACAGCAAGCAATAAGGTGATCATCCAGACAACTCCACAACTGTTCTATCTGAAAGGCAATAACTGTACCAAAAGAACACGACAAACACGCAACAAACAGAACCAGAAAGGACAAATAACTGAACCCAAAATTCAACCAGATTTACCTTTGCTAGTTCTGCTCCTCTGGTCAAGCTACACTGCCAGTGATGTGCTGCGCCAAGCTCAGTCTGTCAGTCACCACACTGTCCACTCTGTTTCTGCTGCTTTTACCTGCCCATTACAGTATCCGGAGTTGAATTATATGGCAGACAATTATGCAACAACATGAGTGGTTGCCCAGTACCACTAAACAGATTTCCTTTCTCTATACACAAGAGAACCCCAAGAACATCCCCCCCCCACATTACTCCATGATAGTGGTGGCATTGGGCGTGATCTTGAACTCATTTTCCATGAAAAATGAAGACATTTTGAAACTGGGTTTTAGATGCTGGTATAGCATAACAAAAGCTCTAAGCAAAAAACAGGAGGTAATGCCAACCATTTCCAAAATGGCACATCAGTACACCGCCAACCATTTTCTCCAGTGGATTCATGGCAAATCTATGCCACAATGGACACAGATGGTACGGGACTTAAAAAGGCATATACAACTGGAGAGAGCACAGTACCTCAATAGAGAGAGAGAGAGAGAGACACACACACACACACACACACACACACACACGCACACACACCCACCCCAATACGAGAAAGCCTTCAAATATCTCAATGGAATAAAGAGGGCACTGGAGGATAGCATCTTTCAGAAAAGGAGAGGCAGAGGAATGAGAGGGCATGACATGAGGTTCGAATGGGTAGACTAAGTGGCAGCATAAAGCATCATTACTTCACCAGAAGGGTGGTGGATGCATGGAAAAGAGTTCCCAGTGGAGCTGATGGGGCTAACCGTGGAGAAGTTGAAAAAGACGCATAGGACAGGCACAGGAGAATCCTAGAGATAGAAGTGAGAAGGTAAAACCACAGACAGAAGTAGAAACTATTTTGCATGTAGCATGCTACATCCCCAGTCAAACTGCACAAGCTTCCAAAAAGCAGCCCATGCTATGACCAGCCTCAAGGTGAAAACAGTTTCCATGACATTCCATCTGGCCCTATGTTTTAAACATGCAATGTTTCGTACTTACAGAACTTTGAGAAATGAAGCACAACCTCTCAGCTGAACTGTCAACCAGTGCTACAGGCCGAACACATGGCTAAAGAGCAAGAGCTGTGGTTCATTACTCTTTCCAAACCCGAACATACATGCAGCTTGACCAACTACAACTCACCGGGACCGCAGGTACTCTGAGAATTCCACCACATGTGGAGGTGGCCTGTATACCTTTAACAGTGTAACCTGGAGCTTTTGGAGCAAAAGCAAGACATAATCAGCATGCCACAATTGCTAATGCCTCAAATTGAACCGTAAGTGCTACACACAAAAGTATGAGTGATAAAGCTGTTCAGCATAAAAATTACCTTTCCAATGGTGCTATGCAGTCAATTGCACCCACTCCGGTTTGTTAATATTTAAATTAAGCAGTGACATCCTCAGTGGGACAAGACCTCAGCAATATCTTTTCTGCTACCACCTACATGGGTCTTGGGGTCTCAATGAGTTAAGCCCGCTAGTAGAAGCTCCAAATTCCTTAGGAAACAAACACGACTCCCTACAGGCACTTGTTTGCCTACAATGCAAGATGAGCATGGGGGTGTGCTCCACTGACTAAGGGGACAGTTTTATCTGCTTTGTAGAAGCTTTTGACAAAAGAATGCCTCTGCTTGACTAATAAGGTCTTTGTTAGTGAAGCAGCAGCATTCCTTTGTCAAAATTGGCATTGAATATAAAAAACTGAGCTCACAGCTACAGGGCACACCACGCCACCTTGCTAGTGTCACATGCCAGTGTGTGGGGGTCTCCTAAGGAAACTGGAGCATGACGGCCTCATCTGAAGTTCTGTGTCCAGTTTTTGGAGGCCATATCTCAGAAAGGACATGGGACACAAACCCAAGGGAGGAATACAGGATGGGGGGGTGTTGGGGGGGTCAGGTTCTGTCCACTACAAGTCAGGAGAGAGACTTGGGGTTATAATATCCAATGACCTGAAGTCAGCCAAACAATGCAAAAAAGCAGTGGGGAAGCAAACCAAGTGCTGGGGCATGGGTGCATAAGAAGGGGCACAACCAGTAGGACTAAAGTGATGATGCCACTATTGATCACTGGCGAGGCCTCATCTGAAATACTGTGTCTGGTTCTGGAGACCACATCTCAGGAAGGCATCAAGACAAAATGGAAGCAGTCCAGAGAAGAGAAGAGCAACAAAAATTGTGGACTGCACCCACAAGCCTTAGGAGGAAAGACTGAGGAATAAACAGGGTACAGGAGGGAAGCATATTTTAAATAACGGGCACAAGGACAAGGGTACATGAGGCAGAAGGGAGGCCTAGGGAAAATCCTAGAAGTATCTTTTCACAGAGAGGTGGTGGATCCATGGGACGGCCTACCTGCAAGAGGTAGTGGAAGTGAACAGTACAGGGATTCAGTAAAGTGCATGGGATAAGCATAGAGTCACCCTGCTATACAGCAGAGTGGGGAAAGGTATTCAGAGAGTAGGGATTGCCAAATCAGGAATGAAAAATCAAGTCAAAGGTCCGATACACATCTAAACAGAAGCAGGACGTGAACTGCACAGCCCTTTAAAGTCCTTATTTTCTGAAACTTTAAAATTACTTAAAAAAAGTAATGCACAACATCATATTAGCAACTGTCTGTAATTATTTTAAACTTCCTGAGATGCTCCACCACCCCACAGAAAGATGAAAATAAAATAAAGCTATTACTTTATGAGAGAAGCTCCGTCAATCAAGCATACCCCCACACCCACCGCACACACACCCACCCCACCCACCCACCCACATCCACACCCCACCCACCCACATCGTAGACCGGGGATCCACGGCCCATTTTTCTTCCACCAGCACCTGCACCAACACAAGTTAACATTACTACCCTACTTGATGGTCCAGAATTCCAGCCCATACAGCAGTCTCCACTCCATGCTCAGACAGGCCAGGAAAACCAGAACCCAATTTCCCCTCCCTTGTCCCATTACCCCCCGGCTGCTGCTGTGCACTTGCTTTTTCAAATCGGAGATTTACCAAGCAGGGCTGCTCATCACCAGCCCAGATTCAATCTGCAAGGAACACTGCCTGACCTGACCATTATACCATTAACTGGTGGAGCAGCCTGGCCTGGACCCCCAATCCCTTTCCCACTGTCCAGCCCCCATGCACCAACATTGGTTGCTTACAGAGAGCAGCATACGAGTCTCACCCCCCCGCCCCCCACACACACAGACTCATAAGTGACTACACCCCCCAGTCCAGGCACTGAAACTGGTTTGTTCCCCGAGCAGCATTGCCAGCATATGACTCATGCCCCCCACAGGCCTGTAACTGACTTGTCGCGATAGCCGACTACAATACAACCCAACCCCCCCCGTGATGACCCTCCTGGTCCCATCCACCACCACATTAACACAACCATATGATCCACTGCACAGTCTCCAGCTTAAATGTTAAAATGCATCTGAAAGTTAAATTCTTACCTTACCCTGGAGAAGCTGATTTTTGGGTCCAGAGATGCTGCCTGGATATGTGGTGGGGCGGCCACAGTCTGCTCAGGTTCAGTGTCTTGCAGGAAAAATCTGGTTCCAATCCTGATTTCTGTCCTCCACGAAGTCAGTTAACTGACCACAATAAGCACCGGAACGGAACCTGTATCAAGCCCTCATCGACCGAACCAGCCGAGGGTGAGCGTGCTTGGTAGTACTGTTAGTGCTGTTAAACGGTTCAGCTGAAACATAGGAACATAGAATTTGACGGCAGATATTAAGGCCCACCTAGTCTGCCCATTTTTCTACCTAACAGATAAGATGCAGATCCTGTTAAACAGCTTACTTCCTCCTACCCCCCCTAGGAATGCTTTACGTCTGTCCCATGCATCCTTGAATTCTCCTACTAACCCCCAACCCCTGTAAGCCAATGCATTTTGGAGTTGTGTATGACACGCTCCAAAATGCAGTGGCATACAGTTGAAAGGGGGAGCTAAGCTTCAGTGAGCAGAGATAAGAAGCCCACTGAAGTGTAGCTCCCCATCCAACACGCAGGCGTGCGCGCCCCCGCACCTACTGCGTAGCCGCTGGGGTGCCCAATCTCCATCGGCTGAGCTGCGTCTCCCCAGTTGCACTGTAGCCACATCCATATTAGTTTATATGTTGCCAATGAAGGCATCAAACGTTTGCCCCTGTGCATTGGCCTCCTGAAAATTACCCAGGGAATGATGCACAATGTTTGAGTGTGTCTCCCCTGCCTGCCTGGCCTGCCATACTAAAGATATCCCCATAGTCCGCGTTGTTGCACCCCCCCATGCAAAACGGCATATTTGTTGGTACCGTAATGAGGGGGGCACACCCGGAAATTTCTGGGTATCCGGGGCAGGCCAGTCCGACGCTGTTGCCCTGAAGCAGGAAATATCCCCTCTGACATTAACATGATGTGGCCAGTAGGTGGATGGTTAATGAGCAGAATAAAAAGGAGGAAAGCTATGAAGCACAGCAAGGACATTCTGAATAGGGGGAAAATTACAAGGTGCATTAGTAATACACAATCGATGTTTCATGTGCCTTGTGGAGGCGGTCAGGTTGCATTAGGCAACACCAGGTTAATAGTTTTGCAACTGTGATCATTTTTTCTGAAATATTACTTATGTAAAAGTGACTCTGTATCTGAGTTACCACATGGGGGCCTGAAATTACATTTTTAAACCAAATCAGGAATTAAAAAAAAAACTCTTAAAGCTGTTCCTCTCTGGCTGTTTGTCTGTAATGCTAATTTTCAAGCTGAAAGGAGCAAGTAGGCTTTATGCCAGGGAGAGGGGCGAAAGACGCGGTCAGGAAAATTCATCATATTATAAATTTTGCCCCGGATTCTCAGCTACCCCTGGCCTTGATTTCCCCTAGATGCTGAAAAAGCATTTGATCGGGTCTCACATCCATTCCTCTTTGCTACAATGGAGAAAATGGGGTTCCCTGGGGGCCTTATTAGAGGTACAAAGAATTTATATGTGGCTCCCACAGCCAGAATTCTATGTAATGGTTATATCTCGAGGGAATTCCAACTCAATAATGGGACTCGTCAAAGATGTCCCCTTTCGACGATATTGTTTAACATTTATTTAGAACCCTTGTTAAGATCTATCAATGGGGATGTTGGGGTGTATTAGTAGAAGTATCACAAGTCAGAAGAGGGAGGTAATAATCTCTCTTTACAAGACACTGGTTGAGCCCCATCTGGAGTATTGTGTCCAGTACTGGAGGCCACACTTTCACAAGGACATTAACCACAGGACATTAACCAAATTGAGGCAGACCAGAGAAGGGCAACCAAAGTGGTGCAGGGACTGCATCAGAAAACATATGATGATTAACGGACCTCAATATGTATACCCTTGAGCAAAGGAGGGAGAGAAGTAATATGATCGAAACATTCAAACACCTTAAGGGCATTAACAAGGTGAAACATGTTTCAATATAAGGAACATAGCAGGACAAGAGGACACAGCATGAGATTAGAGTGAGGCTGATTAAGGGGCAATGTGAGGAAATTCTTTTTCACAGAAAGGGTGGTGGATGCATGGAATGGCCTATCTCAAGAAGTGGTGGCTATGAATACAGTGCAGGGCTTCAAACAGGCGTGGAATAGGCATAAGGGAGCAATACAAATCAGTATGAATAGCTAGGCCACTGACAGAGCAAAGGCTGATGGCACATTTATAAGGTAGAAAAAGAAATGGGCAGACTGGATGGGCCTTGCGGTCCTTATCTGCCGTCAACTTCTATGTTTGTATGTTTCTATCTCAGAACTGCTAGCATGCAAACAAAAGACTGTTCATGCACCAGTTTCATTTTGGGAGAATGGTGAGCATCTTAAACTTTTCACAAACAGAGGCACTCATTTAGATAGTTTTCTTAACATGCATCTGCATCTTTGTTAGGTCCCACATTGTGAAGACCAGCAGCCCACATTTTCCAACATTTTAAATTTCAGCATCATATATTTCAGTGATACATCAATTGACAGTTATACTCCTTCCCACCACCACCGTTGACATTTTGTAAAACAAACTATTTTTGCAGTCATGCCCTTCTGTTTTTTAGACTCTTCTAGAGTCACTGTCAGATTTTTTTTTTAAACACATATTAACCATCATTGTTTTTGCCTTGGCTTATGAATGGCAGTGCCTCTGATACAAGTTACCACACTGTAGGCAATACATTTTCTTGTCCCTCTGTTTACTTTTACACACGAGCTCTAATGTAACCAGGCAGCATGGTAGTAGTCAGCATGGAAGCATTTTGTTTGGAGGTGTGTTCGCTCTGCTTTTTACCCCTGCTCCCTCCCACCCTCACAGCAGCCAGCAGGCATATCTAGAAGGGTTGGATAGTATACCTTGGACTAAGCCTCACAACAGAACAAAACAGTGATATGTGGCTTTTCACTGAGCTGCTGCTGGTTAGTGCAGTGCTGCGCTTACCAGCCAAAAGAGAGTTGGCAGCCAGTGACCGCTGTTCTACTAGTGCTACTATGAATTGTCTACACCAACAATTCTTGCAACCACAGCAGAGTGCTACTGCAAACTCACACACAGCAAAGAGCAAAAGGGCCAGTAGGCCTGAAACTAGAGTGAGGAACAGCTAGAACTCTAGGCCACACAGCACACAGGCTACACAGCAGCACCCTCTAGTAGCCAGAGCACAACCTAACAGCCAAAGCAAAGCACAGGGAAGCAGATTAAACGGCACCTTTCCTGGTGCTCATTCCAAAACCTGGAGAGCAGCCTTACCTGCTCCGTCGCCTTAGGCCTTACCTTCCTCGACTCGACCAGACCACTGGCTCTTTAAACGCCAACGAGTCAACGAAGGACGACCGCGGGACAAAGAAACGACTCCACAGTCTCCACACGTCCTACCGACGATGCTAGCAGTAAGTGGCACTGCAGTTTGTAGTAGACTCCCCGAGTGGCGTGCTGGAAAAGGACCGAATGGTGTTAGAGGGGTCCTTTTAAGTGCCCGGCTGTCGTGTCGCGTGCAGTGATGTCATCATTTGAGCGACGGTGACGTCCTGGGTGCGGTGACGATGCGACGCACGGCATGATGCTGCCATTAGGGGCGGTACCATCTAACTGAACGTAACTACCGTCGCCGACCTGTGGCTGTGCCGAGACGTCTGACGACCCCCCCCCCGCAACCTACATGGCAGCTGCAGCTGAAGCGGATTCAATTGGTACCGTGGTACGCATAACAAAGGGGCCCAACCCCCGCCCGCCCGGCCGGAAGGTGAATCTACTACTAGCCATTCAGGTCAGGCAGTCACTTGCTGCGTTGTTATGTTAAATTATTTTGAAATGTCAGATTGATTGCAACAACTAAGGATTCCGATTTGTGACCTGACCTGGCAGTGAATTAATCTGTTAGACTTAGTTTTAGCCGCTTAGCGTTAGCGTTGTTGTGCCACCCCCATGGCTGCATGCGCCACGTTGTTGTGCCCCCCCATGCGAAACGGCGTATTTGTGGGTACCGTAATGAGGGGGGCCCACCCGGAAATTTCCGGGTATCCGGGCAGGCCAGTCCGACGCTGGTACTCAACAATTCTTTCTTTCAGAAGTGATTCCATCATTTTCCCTACCACTGAGGTCAAACTTACAGGTCTGTAGTTTCCTGCTTCTGCCTTGCTCCCACATTTGTGAAGGGGAATCACATCTGCCCTCCTCCAGTCCTCAGGTACCACACCATCCTCCCATGATTTGTTAAAAAGTGTGGTCAGTGGTGTCACTAGGTTCTTTTAGGATTATGGGGTGAATCCCATCAGGTCCCATTGCTTTGTCCACCTTGAGTTTTAGGAGTTCTTTCAGGACTCTTTCTTCTGTAAATGGACTGGTGTCAATCCCCCTACCCAGAGTGCTTCTATTGTCTGGTTTAGGTAACTCCTCCTCATCTTCTTTTGTGAATACTGAGCAAAAGTATTCATTCAGTATCTCTGCCTTTTCACTGTCTCCCTCTGCCCACCTCCCCTCTCCCTTATTAATCTTCACTATTCCACCCTTAACCTTTCTATGCTCCCTAATGTACCTATAAAAGGTTTTATCCCCCTTCTTAACTGACTTGGCAATTTTTTCCTCAGTTTGGGCTTTTGCTATTCTGACTGCCTTCCCCACTTCTTTCTGCTTTAATTGATACAGTTCCCTGTCATGCTCCTTCTGTGATGCCTTATACTTTTTGAATGCTGCCTTTTTCTCCTTAACCTTCCCTGCCACCTCTTTTGAGAACCATAGTGGTTTTTTACTCTGCTTGGTTTTCTTTGTCTGTTTCACACAAAAGCTTGTTGTCTCTATGATGGCAGTTTTGATTTTTCTCCATTGTTCTTCAGCCCCTCCTTTTTTCCCATTTGCAGTGTATTCCTCAGGTATTCCCCCAATTTTTCCCAAATTCAGCCCTTCTAAAGTCCAGTATGCTTGTTTTGTATGGCTTGTCTCCATGGTTGTGCTTATTGTGAAGCACACTGTGCAGTGGTCGCTTGACCCAGATGTCTACCGACTTCCCAGTCAATGTTTTTTATTTGAAAAGTGCAAAAGTGCTCCAGTGCAAAAAGCACTGTACACATCTGTGTGTCTTTCTTTCATTACCCACCAACTTATACATGGAAAATTGTAGATTCATACAGTAACCCTTTATATACTGTTTTTGCACTGGAGCACTGTTGTACTTTTCAAACAAAAACAGTGGATATATTATCAATGGTTTTGGTGATTCATTCAGTTTTTGTTTCATTACCTAATTTTATTCTCAGGAAGGGACTTTTCTAGAAACTATGTCCATAATAGTACCTGTTCTGTAGACACAGATAGAACCTGAGTGAAGGGCCGTGCACTCCTCAGGAAGATAGAAAAGACATATCGTTTATGGAAAAAAGTCCCTTCCTTTATATGAAATTGGGTAATATAAGTTCTGCCTTCTATAAAACTGATGTAGATAATACTACCCAGTGGGAGAATTGATTTTCCTTCTTTTGTGTACCACATATCCCTGTACCACACCTCCTCTGAGTGTGTATATGTTTTAGTAGGGACTAGGACTGCTTACCCTATCTGATTACGGATAATATTATTCATTTTTCATTTTTTATCCAACAATAATGTTTATGCAGCAGCCTGACATATTATTTCTGGTTATTGAGAAAAAATCTGAGAATGCAGAATTTATATATGTTGTGCTTTTCAAACCATTTTCCCTGAAGTTCTTTTGAAGGAATTTGGTGGGGGGGGGACTGACACACAGTGCAGCACCTTATACTAGCATGCAGCATCCTGATTTATTTATTCTGGTACTTGTGAAAAATTCTGGGAGCACACATACACACACACAAACATATATATGCAATAGGAGTGGTAATAAATTTACTGTGATAAATCTTATTATCAGAGCACCTATATGCGTAAATGAAATTTATACATACAGCAACTACCTCATCAAGATTAATACATACGATAAATGTCTCATAGGTTAGCGACACCCCTCTCCTGCCAACCCACCTGCCAGCACTGTGTTGTACCTTTCATTTCCCTCTATACCTGCCACAATACACTGTCTTCATTCCCAGGTACTCCTCTGTTAATTTAAAAATCACAGCATAGAAAAGAAGGAAGTTGCTATCTCCCCCAGTTATCACTAAAAGTCCCCAGCCTCTAACCACAGAATTCAGTTGGCAAGCATTATTTTTTTATTCAACAATCATACTGGTTTAGTTACCAGTTCCCTGCATGCCCACTGCTCCACCCCCAGCAAGCCAGCCGACCTCTCTACTCACCACCACTGAATACAATAATCAGATCCAGCATGAGCAGCTTCTAATAGGCAGCTTTTTTACCTTTGTTTTCAACATATCAACAATAATACAGTTATGTAAATATCAAAATGCTATTGAGACATTTTGCAAGATTATATATAGAATAAATGTTATGCAAGCAAGGTATGGGGGGATCCATCTCAGGGGGCCATCTGCATCATAAAAGCCTTGAGTCAAAAGGGCTGTGACTTCAATATCTGTTAGCCCATGTGATGGGTATATTTTTCCATACAGAGCTTGCCTATAATTTATTTTACATAATACATTAGGATGTTGGCACTTTCAATATTAAATCACATCTGTGGTCATTGCTAGGTTTTGAGTCTGTGTTTTTAGAACCACAGAGTCATAAAGAATGTCTGCCAAAAAAGACCATTGGTCCATCCAGTCTTCCCTGTTTTATCCTATCCTACCCAGGAACCTACTCTAATGTCAAGCTGGGGTCATTGCCCTCACCTCTCTCTTGCCCCCTGAATTACTGATTTCTCCCTGAGTAAGTATTAAGCCTTTTACTTGGTGACATCACAAGTGACAAGCAATTCTGCTTTCATACAAATGTCCTCAAGAGACTCTAAAAAATTATGTTTTCAATGTCTTCTCTCTGGTGTAAGAAAAAGACTCTTTAATGGCAAGCTGAAACATTTGGCCTAATTTTTGTTAATCAAAGAAATACGGCAACCATGTTAAACCTGTCAAAGGTGCAGCAAAATTAACCAACAACAAATATGCTGAGGAGATGCCTTTTTTTGCACTAGTAAAGAAACTATTATTTAAGCCTAGTTTTCGGAATGAATGCACTCTTCTTTAGGGCAGAGAACATGATCCACTGGTTGATAAAGATTGTTTATAAAATGTCTGAAAGCGATTGGTCACAGTGATCACAAGACAATGGTTTTATTTAACATGACACACAACCTGAATGTTGTTGCCTCGTTTTTATCATTTAAACAAAATTATTTTTTTATATTAAGTGACAGTTTTGTAAGTGCAGTAACACATTCCTTGCTGTGCATTGACATAAATCAACAGATTCCCCTATGTGGCTATTCTTCATGCCTCGCAACACATTTTAGACATGACTTGAGTTAAGTCAGTGCATGCTGTACTGTTGTTTGTGAGAACTGACAGGGACTCAGTCCCATAACTAGGTATGCTTGGGCACACTAGATTGGCTGGTAGGCCTTTATCTTCCATAATTTTCAATGTTTTTGTGTAATTGCTCATATAACATTGGAATGCTAGTCTTAAAGTTGCAATGCAATGAACACTGAATTTATAACTGGCATATTTAATAACCCTTTTTTTCTGAGCAAGCAGTGCACCCGATTCCCATTTAATGTAGAGCACAAGTGTATAATACACAAAAAAATGCTAGTTTTTTACTAAAATGCACTAATAATTCATGTGAAAAAGTGCTGCCTTCCCTATTTTTTCATTCTGAGTTTACACATAATGCACATGTGCTCGTTTGTTGGGGTCTTTACATGCACAGCCCTACATACTCAGCAGGAAAAGGAAAAGTTACTAACAGCTTTCTTGTGGGTGAAGTAAAACAGTTTGACTTCACAATACTGACTGAATATCACATTTTTGTACAGCAGACCTTATGGGCTGCCTGGACAAAGCAAAACAAGCAAAGGCCGGAGAAAAGCAAAGCTGCACGGTGAGAGGGAGAAGGGGATCTGCGGAGGGGGACAAGTGGGGAGGAGATAGGGCCAGATGAGGGATGCAGGGAGGGAAATATCAGTTCTTTCTACATTTCCAACAATATTGCCAAATCCTTTAAAACAGAGTGCTGCAGCATATTGTTTTTATTTTTTTACATATTACTAGAAGCCACTCTGTAACCCTGCCAAGCTGCTGTTGAGATGAGAGAGGCTGCTGCATGAAGCAGCTGTGGACCTGGAGGGTGGGTTGTCCTGTCACTCCTCTTACTGATTCTCTTCCTCTTTCCTCAGGTGTAGCCCAGCTCAGCAGCAGTGATCTAGAAGGAAACTGAGACCTGCAGGCATCAGCTGGAAGCCTATGTTCATCCAACCTCTGAGCTAGAGAATGAAATGGCCAGTTTCCGCTTGTTGCTGTAGCTACTTAACACACACTTCACCGATAGCATGACTTTATGTGGTGGAGAGAGACTGTGCCTGCTACTGCTCCACATCAATAAATAATATGCCAGTGTAGTCCCAGATCCACACCAGAACACAAACCTCAAAGTTCTAGTGGCACCACTGACTGCCCTTTTTAACAAATCATGGGAAGATGGTGTGGTACCTGAGGACATGAGGAGGTTGGCAGTGATTCTCCTTCACAAAAGTGGGAGCAAGACAGAGGCAGGAAACTACAGACCTGTTAGTTTGACCTCAGTGATAGGGAAAATGATGGAATCACTTCTGAAGGAAAGAATTGTTGAGTACCTAGAGGCCAGCAGGGCACAGGACCCAAGGCAGCATGGATTCACAGCGGGAAGGTCATGTCAGATGAATCGAATAAATTTCTTTGACTGGGTGACCAATCTAGTAGACCAGGTAGGAGATGTGGAAGTGGCCTACCTATACTTTAGCAAGGCATTTGACACAGTCCCACACAAAAGATTAATAAACAAGTTATCCAGCCTGGGAGTAGGTTCCAAGATGGCAGGCTGGGTAAAAAATTGGTGGGCAACAGGACGCAGAGGGTAATAGTAAACAGGGTCCACTCTGAAGAAAGGGGGGTTACTAAAGGGTAACCGCAGGGTTCAGTACTGGGACCGGTCCTCTTTAATGTCTTTATAGGGGTTCCACGTCTATTGCGTGCAAAATATTTCTGCGTAATCATTTACAGCACTGACATTTCAGTGCTAGCATTGTCAGTGCACAACTATTTCATCGCTTGTATTTACATCGCACATAATTTAAATTTGAGAGTTGAGGCAACCACACATCAGTACATACCTTAGGTAGAAATATACACTCATTTCTCTCTTAGTACAGAGAGTCAATCAGCAGTAGATGTGTCAGCCAGTGATGGTGTGCTGTCTAGCATTGTGTAACCTTATGCTAATTCCTAAAAAATAAATCTGTCACTCTTCTAGCAGCACCCTTCCCAGGTTAGACATGCTGTAGCGCTTTGTGCTGAGCACCAGAGGACAGGATCTCCTGACACACAATGGATTTATATACTGCAAGAAGAGAAAGTATGGAGACAAGAAGTAGTGGAGATGTCTGTAATATGACTCTCATAAATGTTCTGCAAGAGTGCACACAGCTAATGATGAAATAGTAAAGTATATACAGATTCACAATCATGTTCCTAATCCAACAGAAGCAGAGGTTAGAAAAGTTGTTAATGACCTGAAGGATTATGCTTGTACCTCACAGGAAACAACACAGCAGGTTGTAGAAAATGCCATTAGTGGTATTAGTCAATCTGTCAGTGCCAAACTTCCCTCTATTCCAAGTTTAAAAAGAAGTGCACAAAGGCCATGGTAAACAGCAGCTGTGGCTTCAAGTCAACCTGTATCCCTCAGTGAACTGCAAATTCCACCTGAGAACAGTACAACTGACAGTGGGGAAGAGGTTTTTTTGCATGATTCAGGCAGTAATGATGCAGAAAGAATTCTTATTTTTTCTACCAAGTAAAATCTTAACTTCATGCAAAATTCATTGCATTGGTATACTCTATTTTCACAGTTATACACGATATGTGGTGTCAGTTACTCCTCAGTCATACCGTCAGTTTTTATTTTAATGGCAAATAAAACATATGGCAGTTATGTGAGTGAGAGTTCTTGCTGAATTAAATAAATTGTGCATGGAACTGGCTCCACTGACTGCCATGACTGATTTCGAACTTGCAGCCTAAAAAACCTTTTTAGCGGAATTCCCTACATCAGTAACAAGGAGGTGTGCTTTTCACCTCTGTCAATCAGTGTGGCACAAAGTACAAGAACATCATGTCATTTTAAAAAAATTACACAGTTGACTCTGGTTTTGCACTTCAGATTCGAATGATGCCCACACTAGCCTATGTTCCGCCAGCTGATGTAATCAATGCATTTGAAATTCTAAGGGAAACAAATTCTACTATATTTTAAATGTTTACAAAATGAACACAGAATTGAAGTTGGAATGCTACACTACCATTGGTATGAGTGAGGTACAATGATGTATAATGTATTACATCATCAAGAAGCGACCAAGTGGTACAATGGAGTCTGTCCTTATCAGTTATGAGAGAGAGCTGATCCTATTTAATCCCAGGTATGTACTGCTCTGTGCTTTTGTGATCTTCCTGTGCACTGTATTGGTATCACACTGTAATTCTAATAGTACTGAATGGTAATGCACTGTAAACGATGTGCTGAATTGTTTGCGATTAAGTGTTTCTGACAAATTGATGTGATACCCTTTATAGGTGACATTGCAGAGGGACTGCAAGGAAAAGTATGCCTCTTTGCAGATGACACAAAGATCTGCAACAGGGTTGATATACAAGGGTGTGTGTGGAAAGGATGAGAAGGGACTTGGCAATGTTAGAGGAATGGCCAAAAGTATGGCAGCTTAGAATCAATGAAAAGAAGTGCAAAAATAATGCACCTGGGAAACAAAAACCAAAGGGAAGAGTACACAATTAGGGTGGAGGTATTAATGACAACAAAAGTAGAAGGGGACCTGGGATAGTTATATCAAATGACGTAAAGATAGGCAAGCAATGTGAGTAGGCAGTAAAGAGAGCTGGGGGGATACTGAGAAGCATAGTGAGAGGCATCACCTGTAGAAAACAGGAAGTTGTTATCCCTTTGTTCAGACAGTTGGTGAGACCCCATCTGGAGTACTGCATGCAGTTCTGAAAACCCCATCTCCGCAAGTACATAGACAAGATGGAGGCAGTTCAGAGGAGGGCAACTAAAATGGTGCCGGGTCTGCACCAGAAACCATATCAAGAAAGACTAAAAGAGCTTAATATGTATACCTTCGAGCAAAGGAGGGAGAGGGGGGATGTGATAGAAACTTTCACATACCTCAAGGGAATCAACAAAGTCCAAGAGGGTAGCATCTTTCAGAAAAAGAGATGTGCAAGAAAAAGGGGGCACAATTTGAAGATGGGGGGATGGTTCAGGGGCAATGTGAGAAAGTATTTTTTCATGGGGAGGGTGGTGGATACATGGAATGGCTTCCTGAGGAGGTCATGGGGTCAAAAACAATGTGGGATTTAAGAATGCATGGCAAAGACATAAGGCAATTCTAGTGGGAGGTAGGAGGAAGTAGGCTGTTGGTAAAACTAGGATCTGTAGCTTATCCAATAGTTAGGGAAATGAGCAGACTGGGTGGGCTAAGTGGTCCTTATCTGCTATCAAAGTCTATATTTCTATGTTTCTACTGCTTCTGGAAAAACGCAGATTGCTGAAACCACGCAGGAAAGAGCTGGCAATGGGAGTAAAACAGCCTGTGCTTCCAGCTCAATATTTTGTTTATTTAGTTTTGTTGCTTGGGAAAGAAGGACTAGGCAATTATGACTATTATCAGCCTCATGGGGGAGGATACAGATAAAAAACAGTTGACATTGAAATACATTAAGCCATTTCCAGTGTGGATTGAATAATCTGCATTTTTTCAGTGGCAGCAGGACTTTGGTTTTTATATCTCTTTTGGATTATTGGGCCATTTGTTGGAATTATGTCTAAAACTGGACTTTATCCTGGTACACTGAAGCCACTGCATGAATTTGTTGAAACACTCAACATGTCAGCTATTCCAAGCTGCTGCTGAAGATCTCTTAAAGTGAGCACTGCACTGACAATACATATTATTATTTGGTGTGTTATTTTGCATGCATTCTTGTTAGAGCTCTTAAGTGTGTGTGGTTTTGGTTGTTGCATTTTTTTTCTCTGTATTAAAGTGAAATATGCAGTACTGTGAATGCACAGAAAAATGGGAACAACAATAAAACAATGTACTGTGGGAAATCAGCGATGCATTATAGTTACCATAGAAACTTTCAAAATAACCATAATGTATTCTGATTACAAATAGAGATGCAGCGAAATTAAATTCTGCTGGCGAAGTGAATGCGAAGTGGCCACTTCACATTGTTACCCCGTTGTGTGGAGTGGCCAATAGGAAAGGCTCACTTTATCTTGTAATTATTACTTTGCATTGTCATTCTGCCTAAACATGAAGTAAGGTGGAGTGGCAACAATATTGGCAGCTCCCCCAGTGCCCCCAAACATACACAGTCACCAGAATTCATGTGCATCCCTAAAATGCTACTGTCTCGTGTCCATAAAAACTCCCCAATGCTGATGAAGTGAAATGAGAGCACAACAAGAAATACAAAGTCTCCCAAAATTAATGGCACACTCAGTCATGTGCACAGTGGATGTGGTCACATCACACACAGTCACCAGAATTAATTTGCATCCCCAAAATGCTACTGTCTTGTGTCCAGAAAATTCTACAGTACTGGCGGAGTAAAATGAGAGGGTAACAAAAAATGTGAAGTCCCTAGAATTAATGGCACACTCAGTCATGTGTGCAGTGAATGTGGTCACATCACACACAGTCACCAGAATTAAATTGCATCCCCAAAATGCTACTGTCTTGTGTCCAGAAAATTACCCAGTACTGGCGGAGTAAAATGAGAAGGTAACAAAAAATGCAAAGTCTCCCAGAATTAAAGGCACACTCAGTCATGCATGCAGTGGTCACACACAGTCACCGGAATTATTTTGCATCCTTAAAATCCTACTGTCTTGTGTCCAGAAAATTCCCCAGTGCTGATAAAGTGAAATGAGAGCATAACAAGAAATGCAAAGTCTCCCAGTATTAATGGCACACTCAGTCATGCTTGCAGTGGTCACATACAGTCACCAGAATTAATTTCCATCCCCAGAATGCTACTGTCTTGTATCCAGAAAATTCCCCAGTGCTGGTGAAGTGAAATGAGAGGGTAACACAAAATGTGAAGTCTCTAGAATTAATGGTGCACTTTGTCATGTGAGCAGTGGCCACACACAGTCACCAGAATTAATTTGCATCCCTAAAATGCTACTGTCTTGTGTCCAGAAAATTCCCCAGTGCTGGTGAAGTGAAATGAGAGCATAGCAAGAAATGTGAAGTCTCCCAGAAATAATGGCACACTCAGCCATGCATGCAGTGGTCACACACAGTCACCAGAATTAATTTGCATCCCCAAAATGCTACTGTCTTGTGTCCAGAAATTCCCCAGTGCTGGTGAAGTGAAATGAGAGGGTAACAAAAAATTCAAAGCCTCCCAGAATTAATGGCACACTCATTCATGCATGCAGTGGTCACACACAGTCACCAGAATTAATTTGCATCCCTAAAATGCTACTGTCTTGTGTTCAGAAAATTTCCCAGGGCTGGTAAAGTGAAATGAGAGGGTAACGAACAAAACAAGGAGCTCCTGGTTATTGGTGACTCCATGGTTAGAAACATCAATAAAATAATATGGCAGGGTAGAAATGAGTTTATAACAGTTAGTACCCTACCAGGGGCAGGTATAAGGGATGTTCATAAACTGTTGCCAGGATTTTTAGATAATACTGTACCCTAAATCCATTCACAGTATTACACATTGGTGCTAATGATGTTGGAAAAAGGGCACACCTGGACATTCAAAGGGACTTTGAGGTTGTTGGAGAGGCCTTGAGGTCAGAGGGTTGCCACATTATATCAGAGATCCTACCCATCCCTCGAGCTGGGGTGGCCAAACATAGAGATATTAAACATTTCAATGGGTGGCTTAGAAGGTGGTGCCATAGGGAGCGTCTTACATTTATCCACCATTGGGACACCTTCAGGGTCCCAGGATTGTTTGGGAATGATGGTCTGCATTTAAACATATATGGTACTTGATTACTGGCTAAGGAAATACAACTTCAGGTTGTGAACTATTTAAACTAGGTACCAAGGAGAGTTGGGGGTAGCCACCAAGTTTCCCGGACATCAGGAGGTATCCCTAAACATCTTAAAAAGGATAATGTATCTCAGGACTGGAAATGCCTGTCCCTTAATGCCAGGAGCCTTACAAATAAGTTTGATGAACTAGTATGTCTGCTTAATATGGAAAAAAATCAGATATGTGCCATAACTGAGACCTGGTGGTCACCTGAGGATAACTGGGACCATCATATACCTGGATTTGATCTATATCATATGGATAGAAGCAGTAAAAAGTGTGGTGGGGTGGCCATATATGTATCTGATACAATTAAATCAGAAGCTATTGAAGTTCCCCAAGTACCAGGAATAGAATATCTGTGGATTAAGGTACTGCCACTAGATGGCACAAAAATCAAAATTGGGGTCATGTATAGACCACCCTCAATTTCCCCACAGAACGATGAGGCTGTTCTTAGCTTCTTGGATTCCCTAGATTCTACTGAAAGTATTATTCTTCTAGGTGACTTTAATCTGCCCGGCATCAGTTGGTCAAAGCAAGTAGCAGGGATGCCTAATGAGTTAAGATACCTGGACTCTTTCCTATTAGCTGGTCTGGATGACAATACAGGAAGTAGTACAAGGGGGGATAACATACTGGATCTGTTATTAAGTAATTTGGGGGACTGGATTATACATTGTAGTGTTACAACTCCACTTGGCTCAAGCAACTACTATATGATTAGTTTTGTACTTAAGGGAGCAAATACTATGACATCTGGTTCAACCGAGGTTCGAAATTACAATAAGGCTAATTTTAGTAACATAAGGAGGGAACTCATGGATTGGAAATGGCAAAAAGAGTTTTAAAGTAAAACATTAAATGAAAACTGGGTTATCTTGGAGAATAAAATCATAGGCTTGGTTAATAAGCATGTTCCACTTAGGAAAAGATATAATAACAGAGGCAAAATTCCTTCATGCAATATTCTAGAATTAGAAAATTTATTAAAATGAAAAAAAGATCTTATAATAAGGCCAGGAAAAGTGGGTGTGCAAGAAACTGGTGGTTTATAAAAAACTATTAAAAGAAACTAAAAAAGTAATTAATCAAGCAACCTGAAAATATGAGCTAAATCTGGTCACAAAAGTTAAGGATAATCATAAATCTTTTTTTACTTACATTAATAACAAAAAGGGGTGCAAAACTATTATGGGGCCTATTAAGTACCAGGCTGGGGAAATAGTTGATGACAACCAGGCTATGGCGGGGCATTTTAATAATTATTTTGCATCAGTATTTAATGACAAAATTAAAGGTACTAGGGACCATCTGGACAATTCAGGCTATAAAATTGTTTTGAATAGAGGGGATATTGAGGACAGATTGATCCATTTAGACCCCAATAAATCTCAGAGTCCACCTAGAGTCCTTAAGGAGCTGGCAGCAGTATTGGCAAAACCCATAACAGCACTGTTTCAAACATCACTGGATAGAGGGGATGTGGTGGAGGTTTGGTGAAAGGCAAACATTGTCCCAATCTATAAAAAGGGGTCAAAACAAGAACTGAGCAACTACAGGCCTGTGAGCTTGACCACTGTCTTGGGGAAGTTGTTGGAGACCATTATTAAGGACCAAATAGTGGAGCTCATGAACCAGGCAGGGAACTGTGACAATGCACAGCATGGTCTTAGGAAAGGCTTATCATGCAAAACAAATCTCCTGGAATTTTATGACCATGTGAGCTGGGCATTGGATGAGGGTACCTCTGTGGATGTAGTGTTTTTGTATTTTTCAAACGAATTCAACAAGGTCCCCCATGGGGAATTAGTGGATGCCTTAATAGAACACAATATGCCCGGGTATATCACAGGCTGGGTAAAAGCATGGTTAAGTGAAAGAAAGCAGAGGGTCTCTTTGAAGGCTATATATTCAGATTGGTGAAGGGAAAGGGGAAGGGGAAATTGTTTAACCAGGAAAGGCACACTAAGCCAAAGCTTGTTTCCAGGCGCAACCTGGGAGCACAAGGAAGTTAAGTGACTTGCTCAGGGTCATACAGTCTGCAAGTGGGGGCTCTGGGATTCAAACCCCAGTCTGGTCTGCTAGATGTCACCAGATTTGCAGCTCGGAGCCTTAAGCCACTGCACTACACTGCCTCCATAAACGTGGATAGCAAAGTTCCCCAGAGATCAGTACTGGGACCTTGTTTATATATATATATACATTCACTGACTGGTGGAGGGGAAGTTTGGGAGACCAGATTTGCAGATGATACCAGGATTTGTGCTAGCATCAAAAATAGCGGCGATGCAAAGAAGCTGCAGGATGCTTTATATAGGATGGAAAGTTGGGCAAAGGATTACAAGTTATCGTTTAACACTAATAAAAGTGCGGTTATGAACTTTGGGAAAAATAATAAAAAAACAGATTATGTTCTTAGTGGACATGAGTAAAGTCATCGAAGAAGGAGATCTGGGCATTAAAGTGAATAATGATCTCAAGTTCCATCAACACCATAGCCAGATGATAAGGACTGCTAGTGTTATACTTAATAATATCAAGAAACATATTAGGAGTAGTAGGAGGGAGGTGAGTGTGCCTCTTTATAATTCACTGGTGAGACCACAGTTGGAGTATTGTGCCCAAGTTTGGTCACCTGGGTTTAGGACAGATGTTAAGAGATTGGAGAGAGTTCAGAGAAGGGCAACTAGGTTGGTGGCTGATGTTAGGGGCAGAAATTATGAGGACAGACTAGAGGAACTGAGGATGTACGCATTGGAGTATAGGCAACTGAGAGGAGACCTATGTATGGTGTATAGATCACTTAAAGACACCAACTTAAGGAGGAAACTGGGACTTACACTTAGGGATCAATATTATAACACTAGTACGCACACACTACAGTTGAAGAAGCAACATTTTAAGACAATAAAAAGGAAACAGAGGTTTTCTGTTAGAGTAATTCCACTTTGGAACAACTTACCTGACAAGGTGGTCGCAAGTAAGAACATGCTCAAGTTCAAGAGGGAGCTGGATAAATATTGTGTAGCAAAACAAAATAGGGAGTTACCATAATTAGGGCCTCAGCGAGCACAATGGACGCAAGTCTTCCCTGCTCAGTTACTACCTATGATACCTACCTATGACCTATGAATAAAAAATGCAAAGTCTCCCAGAATTAATAGTGCACTCCGTCATGTGAGCAGTGGCCACACACAGTCACCAGAATTAATGTGCATCCCCAAAATGCTACTGCGTTGTTTCCAGAAAATTCCCCAGTGCTGGCAAAGTGAAATGAGAGTGTAACAAGAAATGTCAAGTCTCCCAGAATTAATGGTGTACTGCATATGCACAGGCAGATTAAGATTGTGCTGTGCACTTAAGAGATGCAAAGGCACAGCAACACTAAACCAGTGCTCACAAGTCACAAATCCAAATCTGGAAAAGAATACCTTTTGCCGGTTGGGGGGGGGGTGCAAGGCAGTAACAGTCCAGTACCAGTAAAGATACCATAAAGTAGTATAAAACATTCATGCAGGTGCAGTGGATAGCAGGTTCACACTGCTGCAATTATGCTGGCACAAAAAAAGTTGTCTGATTTAATGGTATGCATCACACACACACACACTACAAGTATTGCGTAGCAAATTTAAACCTTTAGCAATATAACCAAATGTTTTAAACAAACTGAAATTATATATTGCTGCACCACTACAATCAGCAAAAAAAGTCAAGAATTACTGAAAATATTACTGTGTGTACATTAACACAGTTATACAAGAAAAATTTAACCAAAACAGAAAGACTGCCTTTTTCTCCCAGTTAATCTACCTACACCACAGATACGCCCCTTCCCCAAAGCACACTTCACAGTACACAGATGGACTGTTCTAAATTAACATTCAAAATCCACACACAAACAATAAACACTATGATATGAGCACAGGAGGGTTTCCTACAATCGATGCACTAAATGTCGAGCAAAAAAAAATGGCTCACAAAGGCTTTGTTAACAGCTTTTAGAGGATTTGAATTGCAGAGCTCTGAGAGGAAACTGTCTCCATCTTCCACCACACACACACTACAAAGAACTGAGGCCGTGCAGAACAATTTAGAGCCCATGTGACCTGCAATCCCATGAAGCACCTGCAAATCTGCCTTGGAGCTCAATAACAAGGTGAAGTGATGCGAAATACACTGATTTCAATGTACTTCGCCTTAAAACTGGTGGAGAAGTGGTTTGGGGAAGGTGGAATAACGCAAAGTCATTGGTTTCAATGGACTTCGCATTCCCCATTATGATGCAAAGTACTCCACTTTGCATTGCACAGCTCTTCGCGGATTCCACCTTACTTTGCGAATCACTCCGCGGAGCAAATTTCGGCCACTTTACCCACCTTTAATTACAAATGGTGATACTAGCAAGGGTCTGTGCTGGTCGGCAGGTCACATGAGCTTGTAAAAGGAAAAAAATACAATATATATTACAACAGGGGAAATCATAATCAACTGGAACAGTCTTAACATGTTTATTACAAATAAATTTTCAAAAAAAACTGTTTGTTGCACTGCTGCTTTAAAACGCACCAATTGAAGCCGGCCTGGTGATGCTGAGGGTACAGGCCCTGGACACCACACCTTGCGTCATGCCAGCAACCCGGGTTTGGGAAACAGACTCGGGTTGCTCAGGGATCAGCCACGGTGAGGAAGGATTGAGCATCCATAGACAGCTCTCCTTCCTCTGGGAGGGGGAACTAGTGCTGTAGACTGACACCCAGCAGTGGCTGGGTGTCAGCACAGGCACACAGCTAAGCACAGAGAGGGTCCACGTACAGGGGTCTAGGCTGTCTCCACAGAGGCCAGGACAGCAGCTCTGCCCATTGGACGTATGTGAGGTTGGGGAAAAAAAAATGATGGCCTCGTGCGTTCCTTCACGATGCCACCCCTGACATCTGGATTTGTGCTCCGGGAAGGAGAAGTAAGCCTGTGCTCCTCGCCCTGGCCCTGCCTCAGGGGACAATCCGTGGGGGATTCATGGGGGTCAGCGAGCTGGGGACAACTGGAGCTGGAGGAAATAGCCCCTCCAAGGGAGGGCTGGAGAAAGTGTTGTTTATATAGTGTAGTGGCATGAGTGTTGTTTTTTTGTCCCTTTAGTGTTTCTGTAGTGTATGTTGGTGTTTGTTTGTGATGGCAGGGCAGCAGGGCATTTGTGTTCCACATCAGTGCAGTATATATAATTGACAGAGGCCATTAACAGTGGTTGTCATGAACAAAATGGAGTTTACAGTCAGGAGTGGTGTGGCATCGTGATGTGCAGCTGGGAGTCACAAGCAGCAGCATGGAAGTGGTACAGCAGCATAAGGGACCTTGGTATCTGAGGAAAGAGTTCAAGCTTCAAGGGACATGACTGTTTGGTAAGAAACAGAGGATTTGTAAGTTAGTGTTAAGGTATAGTTTAGTTTTGGGGTTTGTTTTTGTAATGTTTTATTTTACATGAAATACCGTTGTGTGTTTTTGAAAAGTGTATTAATTGGTTTAGTACGCATGTTAATTGTTGGATTAATTGGTTAATTAGTTTGATAATTAGTTGTAACTAGTGGGTTGACAGGGTTTTGTGCTGTAATTACAAAGAAAAATAGAATTTGTCACCAGATAAGGACCACTTTGCCAACGCAGTTTTTCCCCTGCCTGTTCTACCACCACAGACCCTACCTCATCTCCATCCACAATCCCCCCCCCCCCAACTTTGATACCAGTTTTCCTTTATACTTGTCCCACGCATGCTGGAAACCCACCACTGTTTTCGCCCCAAAAACCTCTGCTGGAAGATTTCTCCAGGCATCCACCACCCTCGCTGGTATGTACTTTGAATTAGCATATGTATATACTGTACTTGTAACTGTTCGATTAGTTTACTGTAGGTATATACTATTAATTGTTTAACTAGTGTAGACATATATTTTTAATTGATACTTTTACCCACAGGTACACAGTGAAATACAGTAATGGGAGGGCTATGCCCGTGGTTCAATGTGGGGAATAGCTCCTCCCGTACAGACATGTCAGTCGCCCACCCACAGAAAACAAAAATTAGAGGCAACCTCTTCATAAGCCTTACGCTAACCATACCTCCCTTGCTTAGGGAGTGTTTTTCCCATGCTCCCTGCCTGGCTCGTGTGGCTGTGCTGCTTCTTAAATCCTGCTGCCTGGTTGCTTCCTCCTGTGCTTCCCTCTGTCTTCCCTCCCCTCCCTCTGTCAGTTTCTGCTGTTTGTGCCTTGTCCCTGTTTGTCTCCTCGGCTATTCCATCCATCTCCTTTCCCCCTTTTCTCCTTCTTCCCGTTATGTTCTGGGGTTTCTCTGTTTATTTCTGTCATTTTCCTGTCTTACACCTCTCAGCTCTGCCTGCGACTTCGACCAGTGGACCCAGGACATCATTAGCTTGTTTGCCTCCATTCTGCCAATATGACACATCCCATTAATCGTAGGACCCTTCAGCTTTGAATGACTCTACTCGCCATCCCATTTTTCCATGGACCTTCATTCTCTGGCCCCATTTCAGTCATCATATGGATCCTGCTGGATTGTTCAATCCATTTTTCACTCCAGGTCACCTGCCCCATGGTCTTCTTTGTTGTTTGCCCCCTTCTGGCTGCTGTATGAACTTGTTTTCTTTTGCAAATTTGGGACCTCGTTCTTCATCACTCCAGCACCTTCCCTCATTTTCTCCAGTTGTTTCCAGCCTTCGCCAGACGTGGGACTCCTGTTGCTTATGGTATTTTGCTTGGCTCTTTGGCCTTCCACGGATCATCATCTGATGCCTTGCTTCCGCCCTCCTGCAATTCACTGCCATTCACCATGGAATTGGCCAATCCTGTACCTTCCTGCTCTGGATGTCATCTGGCTTCGCCTGGACTGTAGTTTTACCTGGAGTCTTCATTCAGTTCCTCAGGATCCACTCCAGACTTCCTTCCCTTTAGATGGCTGCCTTTCCTCTGTGCCTTGCAGGCTTGGGGCTTTGTACTGTTTGCTGTGGCTCTTTTGGGCCTTGTACCCTATCTCCAACCAGAACTCCTACTCACTTATCTGCTCTTCCATATGCTCCAACTCCTACTCTTACTCTGGTCATCCTAACAGTACCCTTCAACTACTCATTGGATCATTAGTTTATTACGTTGGAGTAATAGTACTGCCAGCAAACATTCCTTGACTTACATGCCTCATGGACTCTTTATTACTGTAGAGTTTCGTACTGCTCAATCAGTCTTCACAATCATTCATGTAATACCATCTGCCTGGACAATAGGAAGATCTTCTCTGTCTCTATTGGTTATACCCACCAATTCCTGTCCATTCACATCACCATGGCTTCCCTTTATGGCTTATCTCACTGGCTATCCTCTTACATGGAAAGGACTTAATTCCACAGGTATTGGGAATCGCAAGATAATCTATTCAACTACGGACATTGTCTATTTTCATTCTCAACCTAGTTTTCCAACGCCATTTAGTTCACCAAGTTACTTGACTCCTACTTCTCAATAGTCATTGCTCGTTTTTGAATTTCACAGATATCTTCCTGAACATTCAACTGTTGACCGCCACTGCCTAGCTGATTACTAACTCCACACCATCCAAATCATGGTTTGCTCTTGGACTTCGCTATTAAGCACTACACTCATCCACACTTTTTCACCTAGTACCTCAAGCCAGGTTAACAGTTCTTCCAGTGGAACCTTCAATCTCTTCTTCTCGAACTACCGTAGTTAACTTCTGCCGTAAAAGACCATCACTGAGAACTTGCTCTCTTAAATTCTAACTGCCACTTCGTATACAATCAAGACAAATTACACCAATTCAGCCTTGACTCCCACTCAGTATTACTCAGCAGTAGCACTACGATTCTATTAATATCCTGCACTAATCTATCTTAATGCCAATCCAGCGTACAGACTCTTATTACATCTGCCTCCAAGCTTCTCTCCATATTTCGGCATCAGGATTACCTGTAAACTTAACCAACCTATTCCACCACAGTGCATCTTCTAGATGATCGCACCACAAATAATCACACTTACTTTGGGCAATGTACCAGCAGAGCATTTACTTATAAAGTCACAGATCTCGTGACCAAATAAGTCATCCATCCCTCATAATGAATTCCAATCAATTCCTGTATACATTAGGGTATCATCTGGACTGTTCTGCAACTTTTCTTCTATTTATTTACTAATCACTTATGGCATTCCTCTAATCAGTCAACCAATTTCTCCTCTAGTCATTTCACTCTAGGATGCTTACTTAGTGACTTACCACTTACTAATCAATTCCTTACTGTCACACTACTTTGAACATAAAACCTAACATGAATTGGAGCTGTCACCAGAACTTTACAAATCATCGCAATTGCCAAAGAGTACTGTCTGGTTTCTAGCTATCAAATCATGCTCTCCCAACTCATTACACCTCTACAATCTCTTTGGACATGCATCTTTCATTACCTTGGAAATACTGACTACATTAGCCCTTCTTTAACTGGGCCTATTCCACACATAGGATTCTATCATCCTTTCAGAGAAGAAGTACCCTCCATCCTCAGCATCGTCATTCAGTCTGTATTATCCTCGGATTGAGAACAAATGAACATCTCCAGGGCACACAGTGACTCTCTTCTACTCTTTTCTACTTCATGGATGCTTCCTTAGCTACTCCTCGTTCATTACTCAGTTCTCTGCCTCCAGACCATACCTCGATTCATACCTTTCACAATTTGGATCATTCACCAATGACTTCTTGTACCATTGCATTTCCACCATTCCCAATTTAGTACCTTATCGATTTAGTCATGCTCCCTCTGTTCATTACTCCTTTGCAATTCTGTTGGACAAGCATCTTTCATCATCTTGGAAATTGGACTTACTTTGTCATCCTTCACCTGGCATGACTTCATACTTCGAATTATATTGCTCATGCAGAAGACCTACTGTTCAACCTCAAGATCATCATACAATCAGCATCATCATGGTTCAAGGATGGATCATCGTCTCACCAACCAGCTCACCAACCTCAAATTAGCTATGGTTACTAGAACCTAGGTACTTCTCCTTTTAGTATGCCCAGAGGACAGGCAGACCTCTGGCCATGGGTCCTCAGAGGCTTCCTCCACCTGGGGGGGTTTCCTCTCCTGAGTGCCAAGGAGTCATACTCGCTCTTGAAGGAGGTATCATTTTGGGCCTTCTAGTTCCTACAAATCACTATCTACATATCTACTACTCCAGGGTGGGAATAGAGTTAAGCCACAAAAAGTACTACAAGTTAAACAAGCACTATATACCCATTGCTATTCCCCAAACATTGAATGGGAGGGCTATACCCATGGTTCAATGTGGGTAATAGCTTCTCCCACAACCTCTTGTTAAGCCCTATGCTAACCGCACCTCCCTTACTTAGGGAGTGTTTTTCATCCATCACCATCCCCTCCTCCTTCTTCTCCAGCGCTCTTTTCACCCTTGCTCCTGGGTCTTCTATTCACTACAAATCACTGCCTACATTCCTACTATTCGAGGGTGGGAATAGAGTTCAGCCACAAAAAGTACTACAAGTTACACAAGCACTATATACCCCATTGATATTTCCCAAACATTGAACTCATTATCTTTTCTATGTGGACAATATCCATCCATATATTACACATATTTATACAATGGGTAACTCAAAACAACAAAAATCCTGTCTCCAGATTAGTCAAAACACATCATATGACAGTACATTTTTTCATAATGACCACACACCTGCACTTTTTTCCATGCCTTAGAACCTGCTCACAAGCACCCTCCACCATTAGATCACTGCACTCATAAACTGCTACACATAGCCTGCCAGTCAAATACCCAAACATAAAAAAAAAAATCTGTAACCTTTTAAAATATATGGCTGCTCCAAATTACTTAAAACAGTCTCACCAAACTGCTAAATATCGTAGCTTGTTGCTTCTTTCTCCCCTTTGTGCAGTGTATGCACTTTCACCTTCTTTCCACAGCAGGGTGACTGAGTGGGATTTGTTTAGTAAGAAAAAGTGGTGTATAATATGAATTGTAGCATGTTGTATTCACAAATAAAGAAATAGGTGTATTTCTACTTGAATTTAGCTTATAATAGTGAAAACCCCTCTGACTCGACTGGGAATGAGAGCTACTGATTGAGTGGCCATATTATCAATAAAAGCGAGCATGAGGATTGCTATAGCTCTTCACCTTGTCTACGCTGCTGAAGCTGGCAACTCAGTCACTCACAGTTTTAGTCAAGGTAGTGGTGTTTTCAGTTATTACCAGCTAAATTCAATTAGAAATGCAGATTTGTTTTTATTTGTGAATAAAGCATGCTACAGTTCATGTTATCCACCTCTGTTTTCTACTAAGCAAAACCCACTTGATCACCCTGCACTGCAGAGATAGTGAAAGTGCACACTATGCATGAAGGGGAGAAGCAACATGCTAAGGGACTGTTGAAATGGCAGGGTCGACAAGATACCTTTTTTTGAGTGGCATCATGTATCAGAATCGTGGCAGGATCAACCAGACCAACTTTAAAGACTAATTTATTTCTGCCAGAGACTGCATTTTTACAACTCCACCCCCCAAAAATTATCTGGACATTTAAAAAGATAGCTAATCATATGAACACAAGCAAGTGCCAGCAGAAAAAGGCCATTTGGTTTATTGAGTCTTCTCAATTTTGCAACTAGCACACCTACTCTGCAGCTGCCACCCCACCCTACCCCCCCATGACCCATCCTTTTGCCCTATCCCAGCCCCTCTTGAAACATCCCACAGTTTTACAGGCCACCACCTCTGCCTGTAGTGTGTTCCACTTTGCTACCACCCTTTCAGCAAAGAAATGCCTCCTCATCTCCCTCCTAAACCTTCTACCCTCCAATCTCATGTCATGATCCCAAGTGTCTCTCCCCACCCTTCCCTTGAACAGTCCCTCCATGCCTGTCCTGTTTATTCCTCTCATGTACCTAATGGTTTCAATCGTATACTCCCTGTCCCTCTTCTTCTCAAGAGAGTACATGTTCAACTCCTTCAGTCTAACCTCATATTGTAACTCCCCAGACCCATGATCATCTTTTATTGCTCTGCATTGCACCCCTTCCAGCAATCTAATGTCCCTCTTTAGGTAAGGGCACCAAAACTGAACACAGTACTCCAGGTGGGGTCTGACCCGAGATCTGAATAACGGCTGAATCACCTTCCTTCTTCTGGAGGTTATACTCTTGCAATACAACCCAGTATCTTGTTGGCCACTACTGCTGCATTCCTACACTGTGCTGAGTTGTTCATTGCTCCCATAATGAGCACCCCCAGATCTTTCTCCTCCACAGACACAGCTAGCTGCACCACCCCTTCCCCTGCAGATGGTAGCTCCTGTTTGGATTCTTTGCCCTGTAGTGCAGCATTTTTCATTTTTTGGCATTGAAACCAATTTGACAAGTGTCAGACCATGTCTCCAGCCTTGTTAGACCTTCCTGCAATCCCTGCCACCCCCATTGGTCATCCACCACTGCTCCCATATTGGTGTCGTCCTCAGATAGACTGATCTTGTTATTTACACCTACTGAGATGTCTGCAATAAATACTCCAAATAACATTGGCCCAGGCACTGACACCTGTGGGACCCCACTTATCACTCTGTTTGGGGATGATAATTCACCTCCCCCCACCACCCTCTGCTGCCATCCCTGCAGCCAGTTTTCCAACCATCCCACCAATTTTGCCCCGGCCCTGTGTCCCTTAGCTTACATGATAGTCTCCCATGTGGCACTGAGTCGAATGCCTTACTGAAGTCCAGGTACAGGACATCCACTGCATGCCCTTTGTCCATTTTCCTAGTCATCCAATCATAGTAGTCCAGTAGGTTGGTCTGGCATTATCTGCTCTTGACAAAGCCATGCTGCCAACTGTCTTGCACCCCATTGACCTCCAGCAGGGTCACCAGCCTCTCCTTCAGGATTGTTTCCATCACTTTCCCCACTATGGATGTGAGATTGACTGGTCTATAGTTCCCTGGTTCATCTTTGGGACCACTCTTATGGAGTGGAACCATGTGAGCCATCCTCCAATCCTAAGGTACACACCCTGAGTCCAGAAAGGCATTAAATAGGTCTACCAATGGGTCTGCCAGGACCTCTCCCAACTCCTTCAGTACCCTGGGGTATATGCCATCTGGTCCCAGTGCCTTGCCTACCCTCAGTGCCCTTAACCCCTCTAGCACTCAACCTTCTGTGGTTTCCTTCTCTGATCCTATCCTTCCCCCAAACCTTAGGTATTTCCCCCCTTTCTCTTTAGTAAAAACCAAGCAGAAGTGGTTGTTAAGTGCTCCTGACTTTTTGTCCTCTTTTTCCACCCATTTCCCCTCCTTCTTAATCCTTACTATTTGGTCCTTACAACCCCTTTTCTCCCTGATGTACCTGAAGAAGTTATTTTTCCCCCTCTTCAGTTCCCTTCATCAACCTGAGCTCCTTTGACGCCTTTGCTGCCCTTACTTCTCTGAGCACCTCCTTTGCTTCCTTCAGGTACTCCTCCTTGTCCCTCCCATTCTCCTGTATCTCCTATAGGTGGCTCTTTTCCTCCTCACCTTGTCTATGACACCCTTGCTCATCCAACTAGGTTTCCTTGCCCTAGACTTTTTACTTTGGGTCTTGCTGCAGGAATTTGTTGTCTCCACTGTCCCTAGCTTAATGAGTTCCCACCTTTGATTCATGTCCATATTAGCCAGAATTCTGTCCAGGAACCCTTGTACAACTTCACCCATCTTTTTTAAATCAGCCTTTCTAAAGTCTAGCACCTTTGTGCCAGATGCCCCCCTCTCCCTGCCCAGCTGCAACTGGAGCCATACTGGCCAGTGGTCACTCCCCACCAGTGGTTCCTCCACTCTCAGATCTCTCACCCACTCCCCATTAGACAGTATGAGATCAAGGGTATTCCCTTTCCTAGTTGGTTCACTGACTAAGTGCATCAGGAAGTTTTCCTGGAAGGTGTCTAGCATTATCTGTTCCCTCTACATTTGGTGGCAGGTGTCCCCCACTCCACTCCCGGCAGGTTGAAGTCACCTACTATCACAACCCGACCCTTCTCACAGTTCATCCGGATATGTTCCACCAATACTCTAACTGTCTTTTCCAATTGGGAGGGCGGCCTGTACACCATCCCCAACCATAGTGTCCTATTTTTTGGATCTTGGATTTGCATCCATAGAGCCACTGTATCTCCCTCCTCCCCCTCTTCCCTAATACACTTTAGCCCCTCCCTCACTTAGAGCACTACCGCCTGCTTTCTCCTTTAACTCTATCTTTGTGGAATAGTCTGTAACCTGGAACCGCCAGATCCCAGTCATAGTTTTGGGTAACCCATGTCTCAGTGATGGCTGCCAGGTCCACCCCTCCCTCTTCCATGAGAGCTTGTAGATCTGCATTTTTTCCCCCGGGCTTCTAGTACTTAAAGATACCACCCTCCATACCCTTTCTTTCTCCTCTCCTCCTTCTTCCACTCCCTTTATGGCCCTCCCTGTATTGTTTGCTCTTTGCCTTACCTCAGGGTTATGAGGGGTAAGCCCATGTGGTTTCCCATCTTTAGGGCTCAGATCAGCTCAATCCCTTCTGCCACCCACTCTCCTAGTTTAAATTCTCCTCAATATAGTCCCCACACTTTTGCTTCAGTAATTCTTCCCCTCTTCATTTAAGTGCAGTCTATGTTTAGCAAATAGACTGCTGTCCTCCGAGTTCACCCTCCACCCTCCTACCAGCTCATAGCCTTTTTCCTGACACCAGGTTACCAGCCATTCATTAAACTCTTGAATCTTCAGTTTTCTTGCCATACTTACCCATTGGACTGAAAGCACCTCTGAGAAGGTATCTGATCTTCCTGCCCTCTTGCAGTCTGAAAATAAATCCTCAGATGTCTTTTTCAGCTAATCTACCATCCCATCAGCCAGGTCATTCAACCCCAGGTGCAGAATTAGATGTGGTTTTTCCCTGCCCTTTCTGACATATTTTAGTACTGATTGCCCCACCCTTTCCACCTTCATTCCTGGCAGGGCTTCCACCCAGACGCAACTATGCCTCTCTCCCTTGCTACCCCACCTGACCCCTCTCAGTATTGAGTCCCCTAACACTAAAATCCCACCCCTTTCTCCCCTGCCACTCCTCCCAGCCTCCCTTTCCCTCCCTGTCCTAACTTCTTCCTCCTCCTACACACTATTGCCCCTTTTGTCCCTGTTATACTACCCTCATCAGTACTCCCTCCAATGCTCATTCTATCTTGTCACACATTGGGTTCTTTTCCCTTGTCACCAATGTCCCATTTCTCTCTATTACCCTGGACTGTTCTTCCACAGCACCTTCTTCCCCATCCTTTATTCCCATCAATGGCCAGTACCTGTTAGAGCCTATTGTATGCCTATGTACAGTAACTCTGGCCCCTGTTCCCTTTGGCCCCCAATCTCGCGTACTTGTATCTCCCCCCTTTGTCCCTAGTGTGGATTGTTCTCTCCATCTCCAGTTCCTACCCCTGTTCCTTCTTCTGTTTACCTGGTTATAGTCTGTGCTTCCCATTTCCTCTTCTCTTTCTGTCCAAGACATTTCCCATTTTAACCTTAAAATCTCATCCTCCAGCCTCCCCAGCCTTTGACATACTGGGCACTCCCCCAGCCTCCATACAGTGCCCATGAATATGGCTGCTCCACAGTTATTACACCCCATGATCCTCCCTCTTCCGTAACCACTATTCCCCTCCTGCCACCAATCCATCTTCTCCTTATGCTTCTACTGTCCATCCTCCTGGTGCACTACCCTTTCCTGTCCTTTCCACCAATGTCCCCAACAATTTTCCCCTATCCATTCTCTCCTCTCCTCTCTCTTCTGTACCCCCCCACTCCCAGCCCACAGCTATTCTACCTGTGTTGGCCCTCCAGGTGTCCTTCTGCCCCTGGCCCACCTACCTTTCCATTGTCCCCAACCACTCCACAAGTTGCCATACCCCCCTCTAGTACATCCTTCCATATTCTGCTCCATTTTCCTTCTGCAATGCTGCCCTAGCCCTGCTTATTATTACAATGGTATAAGTGTCACAGTTATTACCCAATCAGCTTCAGTTTTCCAGATTTCCCTTCTCACAGTACTAGATTCCCTGTACCTTGATTCTACTTACTCAGCCTCAAGTCCCCAGAGTCATAGTTCCTCGATAACTGAGTAATCTGCCTCAGATTCCAAGAGTTATGGACAACGTACCCCAATGACAGTTCTAGAATCACATTACCTTGGTTTCATTTGACCAACCCCAAAATCACAGAGCCACAGTAACTCGATTTCACCCCAAAGATCCAGTATTTTCCTACACAGTTCAAAAGACACAGTACCTTGATCCCAGAGGGAGTCCAGACAAATTTGATGATCATAGACCCTTTACGATTGGTTCTTTCTTTTCTGAATACCTTCCTTGAACCCCTAGCTATTAAGCAGTACCGGAATTTACTTCATGACCTCACCTATTCAGTAGCTCACAGTAAAGTCTGTACTCAATTTATGTCAGGGTGTGGTGTGTGTGGCTGTGTTGTGTACTGCAATGAGATGGCTAACAGTGTGTGTATACAGTCAGATGGTACCATATTATGTCACAGTCTAATGGTATAAAGGAAGTGATGCGCTGGGTGTGGGTGTAGGGTAGGGGGGTTGGGCCCCTCCTGACGTCCAGAGATAATCAGCTACACCACAATGCCCCGTTGAAACCCTCAGCTGCACCACAAACTCCCCAAACAGGTACCTTTCCAAATGAAGCTAGAAAAGCAACCTGGTACCAATTTAAATCTGCACTAAACTGGAAAAGAAAAGCATCAACAGTAATAAAATCAGTAAAAATCATATTCAATTCCCTGAAATGAGACTGATTCCATTCCCCCTTCCAGCCCTTACAGGTCATGTAGTAATCCACTACTGGGCATGTAGTAATGCTCTTATATACACATGCCTGGGTGGTGAAACACACTCAGCCTGCAGCACAGAGGTATGCATATAACAGAGCATGACTGCATGCCCCATAGTGGATTAGCTGTTGCATAATATTCATAGTTGAAAGATACTAGTGGTTGATTTGGTTCCACCCATTGAGAGAGCTGCCATTAGTGCACCTGGTCATCAGGGTGCCAAGTCAGGATTTCTCCTACCCCTGTTTTTGTTGGGGGGCTATGCCTCACATGCCCCCACCCCCTTTCTTAAGATTCTAAGTCTGAGAGAGGTGGATCATGGGAAGGGAGCATGAATCCTGAAATTGGTGCCCTGATATGCCAGTGCACAAATGCTGGGGCTCTAATGGCTGGAAGAGGGTTGATTCATTATAGAACAAAAGCACCCTTTCCTAGTTCTATATATGTTTAAAAGTTATCACTTTCATTGGATACAGGTGGCACAATCCTCAAGCTGGACTTATGATATTATTTTCTGTTTGCCTTCTGTTCAAATAAAAGTCTGATTTGATTCAAATTACCAGTTTTATCTTCTGTCAAAAAAGAGACCAGCCTTACATTATATTTATAACTAATAAAAACAATGTTAAAGCATCAGTATTGCAGTAACAAGCGTAAAAGGAATGGACATGCAATGTTAGGGTACAACTCAGCTGAGCCTTGATGAATCTGTGGTGGGACATTCCACGGGGTCTGAATGGTCACACGATGCAGTGATTGTGTTGCTGTAACTTCAGAACTGTCTGTCTTGGCAGAGAAACAACATTCACATGCCAATGCTCTAGACATTGTTCCACAGTTAGTGCAAGATAAAATCTTCATTACCTCACCATTCAAACTTCAATGAATGTCATGCCACAAATACAGTTCAATATTTTGGTGAATAGAGTATGGGGTTAGTAGTGCTTATGTAACTGTAGTTTATTTTTTGGCTTTTCTCTATTCCCACCCTTGGTAGGTAAGCCTGGTAGTGAGTAGGGAATAGAAAGCCCAGCATCAATGGTGAGTAGAGTGCCAGAGAAGGAGGAGGCAGGGGTGGATGGTGGGTGTTTCATGATGAGCTAAGTGGGGGACTGCAGTATAAGACTGGCCTTTGTAGGGGATGTAGAAGGAGCTATTCCCCCACATTGAACCTCAAGCTTTAGCCCTTCCACAAGGCTCTACAGACTTTTTATCCTGCATTTCTCTACTTTTCACACTTTGTTTTTCAATCTCAGCTAAACCTTAACATATGTTTTATTTATTTGCAATTATTTCCTTATTTTTAAATATATATATAAAACAGTCCTTGTTCACAGCTTTATATTGAGAAAGCTGGACTTCATCAGGCATTTTCAATACTTTTAATGGCTGGTCTTTGGCCTATAGTGTGCTTTCAGCACCCCACATGCCAGCAGGGGCTTATAGCATGAGTAATAAATGCAGAAGCCAAAATAACTGACTCAGGCCTATAGTCTGCTTAGGGATCACCCTGTCGTCCATTCACAAAGCTCACACATGGGCTCATGCCTATAGCATGCTTTGTAAAACAGGTCAGTCAAACTAGAACCCCACAACCATTCTTGGTGCAGAACCCAGACCCTGTAGCCAATGTTACTCAATAGAACTTCAAGAACCCTTCCCACACTGGTCATCACCCATGCAGCATTGAACAAACATATATTGTGCCTCAGCTCCTTCAGGAATGCCATACGCTGGACACACTTATAGCCACCTCATGACCATCACCAAAACCCAATGTAAAATACTCTTGCTATCCAACCTCCTTCAAAACACCCAATGTCTCCAAATAAAAAAACTGTACATCTACAGTACATGTATCCCTTACCTGACTACTCTAGCATTTCCCCCCTGTGTGCTGTTTCCAGTGCCCCAAGGTCCACTGCTGCTGTCCATTCAGGTCCCGTCACCCCTTGCCCCCGGCATCAGGATGTGAGGGGGAGAGACATAGCACCTGTTAGGAGGTCTAAACCTCACTCTCAGGTTCTTGGCAATATTGGGAATGCAAGTAATCACAGACATGTTGCATTAGAGTAATAAATTTGTTTATTACTACCAAAAAGGATAAAATCACAGTTGCCCTAAGCAGTTCTTACCAATACAAACCGGGAGCCAGTGCTAAGTGTTCCCTATACCTCGAGGTTTCTTTGTGTCTCTTGGGATCTCCAAGGTACAAGACTTAGTGTCTCACATTATATACCTATGACAATTACTATGGTTACTGTAAGATAGAAGCATTTCTAGTTACAGAGATGAGTCATATTGGTTAAATTAGAGGAGGATCCACTGTCCAAGATAACATTATACAATTTTGTAGTAGTCATTAGTTTGTGAAACAAAAAAGTACTTATACAGAGTCTTACATAACTCATTGTAGCAGTACAAATCACAGAAAGGTGGCAATGCCGACTTATGTATCATAATTATTCCAAGGACACAGGTGTCCTAACATCTTATAAGTAAGAAATACACAGAAAATACATAGAAGAATATATATGTATTAGCAAGCTAAGTGTATTACAATAACATGCGTAGATATCCTGACATCTACTCTTATAAGGTAGATGCCCTTAGCCCTATATGTTAGTACAACATATACCTAAGCACTAGCTGTCTACAGTGTACCTCTGAGGGTATCAATAAGGGTGCAGGAACCTTGTGTAACATTCCCCCCTTGTTGCCTCCAAGGGCAACACAGGTAAAACAAGGGAAAGGTCAGGGAGCAGTGGTAATTTACAAATCCAATGTGCGAGCTTTGTAAAGGAACTCGAGCTGCTCACGGTGTTGGCGCAGTGTGCACTGTAGGCAGCAGACCAAAATAATCAAGAAAAATATCAAAAATGCTTGTATAATATCAAAACCTTTAAAACTAATTTCTAACCAGATGTTAGTTAAGGCATCATTCGTATCACCATCATGAATTAATGAAAAGATAGCTTCATTGGCTTTGGTCATATTATTGCTGATGTGGATGAGGTGTGCATCTTTCCTGCCTAAAAGTGATTTTAATGTAAGTGTAAGTGGATCTATGTGTACATTAAAATATGGTAAATATTCAGAAAGTGTGAGTAGATAATCAGAGTTACCGTCTAGGGTTGTCAGAACTAGTTCGGTAAAGATTTGAACCCTCCTCGAACCCTGGTGTTGAGTTCTAACTAGAACTCGAACACAAAACAGTTCGCATAAAGGGTTCAAATCATCACGAGACGTGAGACGCGTCTGTTTGCACTATGCACTCCACGGCAGCAGGTGGGGCTCAGTGCAAGCTGCGCGAGCCGTGGGATCTGTGGGGGTATTTAGGGAGATGTGCAGCAGGAGGAGCGCCATTTGCAGAGGATCGGAGAGGAGGCAGCAGCAGCTAGCTAAACTGTAGCATTAGCGGTGAGCGCATCGCCATTCTTTGTCCAGTGGCCACTTCCATCATCCATTTTCCTGTGAGACCGAGAACAAGAGAAAGGCTGAAAAAAGCTCAAAATCAGGTGAGAGTGGGACTAGGGGGAGGTTCAGGACAGGTGGAGGGATTAATCAAGAATTGGGAAGGGACTGGGGAATAGGAAGGGATCGAGACCGAGATCAATCAATATCAGGACTGGAGGAGGACTCAGGAGGACTCGGAGAGAGAATAAAAAAAAAATAAGAAGAAGTGAAGAACCTTTGTGAAATGTGATTATTTGAAACTGCAGCACTGCTCAGTCAGTGGTGCACACTACACACTCAGCACCTGCCAGCAACAAGCAAACAAGGGGGGCAACAAAAGGCAAATAAATCTGAACCCTTCCCAGTGTAGTGTGTGTATCACAGAGAGAAGCCCAGTGTGTGCCCCTTGACTGCACTGTACCATACCCAGTGTGTGTTACAGAGAGAAGCCCAGTGGCCAGTTGTGTGGTGGCATTAACCTTACATGACAGAAATGTAGAAATATAATTCTCATTCCCTGGGTTGTGTATGTGACTCCATCTCCTGTGGTCAGCCCATCACCCTGCTGCTGTGTGCCCTTGACTGCACTGTACCCTACCAGTGTGTGTGTTACAGAGAGAAGCCCAGTGGCTAGTTGTGTGGTGGCATTAACCTTACATGACAGAAACGTAGAAATATAATTCTCATTCCCTGAGTTGTTGGTTATGTATGTGACTCCGTCTCCTGTGGTCAGCCCATCACCCTGCTGCTGTGTGCCCCTTGACTGCACTGTACCCTACCCAGTGTGTGTTACAGAGAGAAACCCAGTGGCCAGTTGTGTGGTGGCATTTAACCTTACATGACAGAAACGTAGAAATATAATTCTCATTCCCTGGGTTGTGTATGTGACTCCGTCTCCTGTGGTCAGCCCATCACCCTGCTATTGTGTGCCCCTTGACTGCACTGTACCATACCCAGTGTGTGTTACAGAGAGAAGCCCAGTGGCCAGTTGTGTGGTGGCATTAACCTTACATGACAGAAATGTAGAAATAAAATTCTCATTCCCTGGGTTGCGTATGTGACTCCGTCTCCTGTGGTCAGCCCATCACCCTGCTGCTGTGTGCCCCTTGACTGCACTGTACCCTACCCAGTGTGTGTTACAGAGAGAAGCCCAGTGGCCAGTTGTGTGGTGGCATTAACCTTACATGACAGAAACGTAGAAATATAATTCTCATTCCCTGGGTTGCGTATGTGACTCCGTCTCTTGTGGTCAGCCCATCACCCTGCTGCTGTGTGCCCCTTGACTGCACTGTACCCTACCCAGTGTGTGTTACAGAGAGAAGCCCAGTGGCCAGTTGTGTGGTGGCATTAACCTTACATGACAGAAACGTAGAAATATAATTCTCATTCCCTGGGTTGTGTATGTGACTCTGTCTCCTGTGGTCAGCCCATCACCCTGCTGCTGTGTGCCCCTTGACTGCACTGTACCCTACCCAGTGTGTGTGTTACAGAGAAGCCCAGTGGCTAGTTGTGTGGTGGCATTAACCTTACATGACAGAAACGTAGAAATATAATTCTCATTCCCTGAGTTGTTGGTTATGTATGTGACTCCGTCTCCTGTGGTCAGCCCATCACCCTGCTGCTGTGTGCCCTTTGACTGCACTGTACCCTACCCAGTGTGTGTTACAGAGAAAAGCCCAGTGGCCAGTTGTGTGGTGGCATTAACCTTACATGACAGAAATGTAGAAATATAATTCTCATTCCCTGGGTTGCGTATGTGACTCCGTCTCCTGTGGTCAGCCCATCACCCTGCTGCTGTGTGCCCCTTGACTGCACTGTACCCTACCCAGTGTGTGTGTTACAGAGAGAAGCCCAGTGGCAAGTTGTGTGGTGGCATTAACCTTACATGACAGAAATGTAGAAATATAATTCTCATTCCCTGGGTTGCATATGTGACTCCGTCTCCTGTGGTCAGCCCATCACCCTGCTACTGTGTGCCCCTTGACTGCACTGTACCATACCCAGTGTGTGTTACAGAGAGAAGCCCAGTGGCCAGTTGTGTGGTGGCATTTAACCTTACATGACAGAAATGTAGAAATAAAATTCTCATTCCCTGGGTTGCGTATGTGACTCCGTCTCCTGTGGTCAGCCCATCACCCTGCTGCTGTGTGCCCCTTGACTGCACTGTACCCTACCCAGTATGTGTTACAGAGAGAAGCCCAGTGCCAGTTGTGTGGTGGTATTAACCTTACATGACAGAAATGTAGAAATATAATTCTCATTCCCTGGGTTGCGTATGTGACTCCGTCTCCTGTGGTCAGCCCATCACCCTGCTGCTGTGTGCCCCTTGACTGCACTGTACCCTACCCAGTGTGTGTGTTACAGAGAAGCCCAGTGGCTAGTTGTGTGGTGGCATTAACCTTACATGACAGAAACGTAGAAATATAATTCTCATTCCCTGAGTTGTTGGTTATGTATGTGACTCCGTCTCCTGTGGTCAGCCCATCACCCTGCTGCTGTGTGCCCTTGACTGCACTGTACCATACCCAGTGTGTGTTACAGAGAGAAGCCCAGTGGCAAGTTGTGTGGTGGCATTAACCTTACATGACAGAAACGTAGAAATATAATTCTCATTCCCTGGGTTGCGTATGTGACTCCGTCTCCTGTGGTCAGCCCATCACCCTGCTGCTGTGTGCCCTTTGACTGCACTGTACCCTACCCAGTGTGTGTGTTACAGAGAGAAGCCCAGTGTCCAGTTGTGTGGTGGCATTTAACCTTACATGACAGAAACGTAGAAATAAAATTCTCATTCCCTGGGTTGCGTATGTGACTCCGTCTCCTGTGGTCAGCCCATCACCCTGCTGCTGTGTGCCCCTTGACTGCACTGTACCCTACCCAGTGTGTGTTACAAAGAGAAGCCCAGTGGCCAGTTGTGTGGTGGCATTAACCTTACATGACAGAAACATAGAAATATAATTCTCATTCCCTGGGTTGCGTATGTGACTCCGTCTCCTGTGGTCAGCCCATCACCCTGCTGCTGTGTGCCCTTGACTGCACTGTACCCTACCCAGTGTGTGTTACAGAGAGAAGCCCAGTGGCCAGTTGTGTGGTGGATTTAACCTTACATGACAGAAACGTAGAAATATAATTCTCATTCCCTGGGTTGCGTATGTGACTCCATCTCCTGTGGTCAGCCCATCACCCTGCTGCTGTGCGCCCCTTGATTGCTATGTGTATGCCTATGCCCAGCAGCCCAATCATTCTGTAAGCCTTGAACCTGGCATCCTTTAGTTGCAAACTGTCATATTCTTCAATTACTTTCAGTCCACGGTATCACAGTGTCACACAACCAAAATAAAATTTTGGAGTTGTAGCCAGTAATCACAGATCACATTGCTTTGTTACACAGGAATTGTTTGGGTGTGGGTGTGTTCACCACAGTATACTGGTAGTACTAGTACTTAGTGTCTGTTATGGCTGACAGCAACATAGATGAAGTATCTAGTGCTGGTGTTAGAGCAGGTGTTGGTGGTAGTGGTAATCCTGGTGCTAACAGAAATAACCAAAATGTTTCATGTGATAAAAATTCAACAAACAGCAAAAGAGCAACAGTGAAGTGTGGTAAAGGGGGACCTTTTAAGAAAACCTGTACAGCTGCTGGGGTCACATGGAGAGGCACCATAAGGTATGCCATTCATGCTGTTAAGATCCCTGTGACTAGCAGCAATAATGCAAGTGACAGTGAGTCCCTCTCTGACTCAGACAGTAGCTCTTTGTCTCAGTCCGACACTGTTGTGTCTTGCGACAAATCATTACTTCCTCAACAAAGTGAAATGAGCAAGTCTGCTGACAATGAATCAGGTAGTGCACTTGCAAATACATCCAGCACTGTTGGCAATGAAAAGGACATATCCATTGAATCCACCACTTCTGTGTTGGCCAGCAATCAAAATCCATCAGAGTCTTCTGCCCACTCTTCTAGCACCAAGGAGCATGTCCCAGGTTCTGTTAGGACAGGAGAAAAGACACAAACAGTCTTTAGCTATCTTCCTAGCACTCGAACAAAATCTGTCACATCTGAGGTGTGGAATTATTTCTCTGTCAGTAAGACTGATCCATGCAGATCAATTTGTTCCCTGTGTAAACAGAGTGTAAGCCGTGGTAAAGTTGTGTCATGCCTTGGTCTACAGCTCTTAAACGCCATCTGAAAAGCATTCGGTTTTGCTTGATCATCCAAAACCCATGTCCTCCATCTTCCAGACCTGCATTGAGAAGGGTCAGGAATCTGAAATGGATACTGAATTGTCTGAACTTGATGCGGGCAGAACCACTGCCAGCCCTAGGATCACTGTTACCACCAATGCCAGCACCATTAGTACCAATTGCACATCCAGTGATGGCACTGAATGTATAAGTCCTAGTCCGCCATCTCTGCGTCAATCTGCCCATCGAAGCACGGTGTATAATAAACCAGCAGGGACATGTTGCAAACAGCTAACACTGTCTCAGGCATTTGAAAGGAAGAATACCTTTACTAGAAATCATCCAAAGACCCTTCATCTTAATCGCCAATTGGTGAACTGTTAGCGGAGCCCTTCTCCCATACTCTTTGGTAGATCATGAGGATTTTAGGGAGCTCATGACATTAGCGAGCCTCGTTACAATGTTCCTCATCGAAGTACTTTTCCTATGTTGAAATACCAAACATTTATCAGGCTTTAAAGCGACAGTGATGCTTGCACTTAAAATTGCAGAGGGTGGGGTTATTCATGTCACAACAGATATGTGGACCAGCACTCAAAACATAGATTACATGTCCCTTACGCTCATTGGGTCACGTTTTCTTATGCTTCTTCAAAACAAAGACACCCCAAAAGATGCGCTGCTGCATATAAGAAGTTTGGGCAAAGTCATACTGCTGCAAACATCTTGCAGGAACTAAATGACCTCCTACGAATGGGTTTATTCTCACGGTCTAAAATGTGGCTTCATAGTAAGTGACAATGGAGCCAACATCTTAAAAGCAGTACAGGATGGAGGATTTCTGCATGCTTCTTGCTTTGCACATTGCTTACATTAATTGTCATGGGGTTTCTCAGCAACGAAAACACAAGTGGATGGTATGATTGCTGTTTGCAAAATTTGTGACTCACTTTTCACATTCAACCAAGGCTATCACGGACATTGTCCGAACTGCAAAAAACACAAGCTGCCCCAGCAAAAGCTGATTCAAAATGTTTCCACTCATTGGAACTCAACGCTTTATATGCTGCAGCGGCTCTTGGAGCAAAAGCAAGCTGTACATGAGTACTGCTCCAGTTACATTATTGGAGATGGCATTATGCTGTCTGTGCTGCAGTGGAAATTAATGGAGACAGTGTGCTGTATCCTAGCTCCTTTTGAGGCAGCTACAAGGGACATGTCTTCTGAAGGTGCATCTGTGAGTCACGTTATCCCACTCATAATGCTCATTTCACATCATCTTAGTGTTCTAAATCTATAAATAGAAAGAAGAGCAGATCTGAAGCAGACAACATGTCGCCTGTATCATGGGAATCTCGTAAAGAGAATGAGCGAGCGTTTCAAAACTAATGACAAATTAGTTGCAATGATGAAATCAAGACACTACATCCTTGCAACTCTCTTAGATCCCAGGTTCAAGGCTATACATCTTCCAAACACAGATGATATAGAGCAGTACAAATGTATGTTGCTAGATGAGCTGCAGCACTCACAGGAGTCAAACACAGACACGTACAGTACCCTCAGGTTGTCATCATCACAACATGCAGATTGATCTTCACAAAGGGATACAGAACTGGAAAAGTCACCAAACATTAACAGTAGTTGTTCCAACAACTGCCACTTCTTCAACCCTTAGTAGCAAGCTAAATCTGTGGCAAAACCTTTCCCAAATTGCTGCCATACCAGCTGCTTCTGCTGATTCCTCTTCTGAGCGGTCTCTGTCCATCATGGTAGACAGTTACCTGCAAGAACTGCCTATTCCTATTGATGCATGCCCTTTTGAATACTGGAGATCAAAAAAGTCAATTTGGACAGAGCTGTATGATGAAGCCTGTAAATATCTTGATTGTTCTGCAACAAGTGTCTCTTCAGAATGCATGTTTAGTACAGCTGGCAATATTGTGACAGACACCAGAAATAGGTTGCTGCCAGAAAATGTACACACGTTAATTTTATTAAAGTTAATAAGTCAAGATTTTCGTATCCCTACAAGAGTATACAAACTGATCCTGAAGTGATTGATGTTGTGGATGTTGATGGTGATGACAACTCAGATGGTGGTGGCTGGTAAATACTGTGTGGGACGGAGTCTCTTTGCACCAAAAAGGAAACTTTTACAGACTGTGATGACTTTGGTTGTCGTCTCTCTCCTTTCTCGATCTACTACCTTGGACTATATACCCCCAAACTTTCACCATTTCATGGCAAACTGCTTTGTAACTAGGGTCTAAACTAAAGTCAACAAGTTTATATACAGGGCAATTTTAACATCAGTGGAACAGGCCCAAATTTGGCATAAAGGGACACTGTCACATCAATCCTTTCTGTATCATATTATTTATAGTTAAAGTGAAAACATATATTTTGGATTTACCTTCTGTGACTTTGTGGTGCATCAGTATGGGCTGGGCGGAGATGGTCTATTTTTCAATTTTAAAGAGGACAAAACAATGAGTTCTAATTGGTAGTTGTTTATTATTTTTCAATTACAGAAATGTTAGTCGAATGAAAAATGGATGCTAGTACATGTGTGAGGGTTGTGGGTTTTAACATGGGTAAGGGTGGCATGGTGCTACTGCACAGATGAGGGTGGTGGAAGATAAGTGGAATGGGTGATGGGGTGAAAGGTGGGTGTTGTTTTAGTTCTTTCATTTACAGATTCATGATCAGCTGCGAATGGTGAGGAAAAATGATGACAGACCGAACCTACGGTACACATATATATATATTCTTATTAAATACATTGCAAACTGCTGCCACCTAGCACAATTGTCCTGTCCCTTTAAAAAGAATAAAGGAATCAGAAATAAAAGAAAATCTGCATCAGCAGTTTTCACAGAATGTGACGTATCATAAAGTGTTTTTGCTTTACAAGTAGTGATAATTTGATACATAATGGGGTTGACAGACGCTGTCCCTTAAACATCACATGCCAACTGCTGCAGCTACATTAAATGTTCCTTAGTATGTGGTGAAGAAACCACTTTTTTTATTTATGTGACTGAAATACAGATTTTATTAAAGTATCAGTTGCAAAAATGCATTATCTTAGAAAGTTGTAAGTATTACTTCAATTTGCCAACAAAAATGTTGGTATATGTATGCATTACCTTAGAAAATTGCGTGCATTTTTGCCAGCAACAATGACTGGCATATTTTTTTATTCAAATGTCTTGACTGACTACGTTATGACATAATGTTTTGCAACAGTTCCACATGCTGCTGCTGTAGTACTTGGCTTAACTTGTTATAAAAGTTATCTTTTAAACATAGCAACTTTTGATTTACTCATTTAAAAACAGAAAGCAGCAAATAGCTGAAATTAGGTAATATCAGTTATTTTTCTCATAATTCATGACGATGAGTATATATAGCTGAGTACATAAATGGCTAATGTGCCTCTTTCTTTCACTAAGGAACTATGATGCAGCTGCAAGAGGAAAACTTTAACATATGGGTGGGTAGGTGGGCCTGTTACGTATTAAGTTGCTGGCTTTAGCAAACAGAAGAAACCATAGATAAACCTAGTTGTATTCCTATCAATGTCACACAAGATAATTTTCTCCCCTTATATTGAACAGTTTTTCCTTTACATGTATTTTATTACTATCTTCGTTACTGGCAGCACAATAAAAAAATAGGGTTCGAGTTCTAAAAAGTTCTAAAAAAGATTAGAACCCTAGAACTTTTTCAAAAGTTCTAGACTAGAACTAGAACCCAGAACTTCAGAGGGTTCTGACAACCCTATTACCATCAATGATGTCTGCATCGATAAGGGGGACAGGGGTTATAACGGTATGTCCAATAACAATATCCTGGTGTGGAACAAAACAGAAATAACACATGTTTCAGGCCCATAAGTATAGCTTTTGAAATTAGTAACCATGCAATACTCTCTATCAGAATTATACTGAGATTGAACAGCGGGGAGTCTCCACTATTGCAACTGTACCAGGCAGGTGTAGGTCATCTTGGAAATCTATGCTGACAGGCGATGAACCTCCTCACGATAAGATCAGTAGAGTTTATCCAGAGCCAATGCTGAGTCCGAGAAATCTGTGCCATTTGTGCTGATGTCATCGTCCATGGAAAAAGTCCAATCAATGCTATCTGGAGAATAACCACATACAGGTTGAATAACATCAAATACATCACATCGACTCAAGTAAATATATTGTTTCTTTGCACACAGTCTGTGTGCGGAGTGACCCAAGTGTCCAGGAAAGGATGGAAAACCAGAAGAGGAGGTAGATCCAGACATTCTCTGTAGATGTCTTCATCAAGGTGTCCAATGGAATGTACCAGTGCCAGCTTGTCAAACAAAGCTGTAGTGGGATCAAAGCATGGTAAACAGACAGCAAAAGAAACAAACATAGTATCTCTTATAGAACATTTCTTCGCAGTAAAACAAGGACCAGTATTAGGGTGTCTGATCACAAAACCCAGGTTTCTAGCTGTAGAGAGAGGAATAGTTAAAGATTGTTGCATACACATAGCAATACAGCCATGGGTTTTATATTGTGGACAATACCATTTGGAAATGCGTCTGTCATGTATGATATCAGGGATTCTTCCAGATTCTAGACCATGGAAGAGATTGTTGATGTCAGTGGTAATGTATGAGCCATAGGCAGAGCAGAGAATTTCTCTAGCAATGTATTGTTTATCTGCTGCTTTGTTATTCTGTGCAATGGGTGCGTTAATCTTTTCTTTAGAGTCTGTAAATGCCTTAGCAATGTCGTGCATATTGTGTACAGTGTATCTTTCTTCCTGACTAAGGCCATCCACACCATGCAATAATGGGGGTAGTATATTATTTACCAAACCAGTCTGAAATTTGGCAGAATGAGATTTGTTAGCAGCAATGTCTGCCTTATTCCAAGTAGACATGGCAGTACCAAAGAGACTTGTGACAGTACCTGTTGCACCAGTGACATCAGAACCGTCAACTTCATGTGTATTACATTTATGACTTTGATCATCAGGATTGGGTTTTCTCCTGAAGTTGCCTCTATGATCAGTAGTATGGACCCCGGCAATAGGGTCTTGAGTATGAATCTGAAATGCAGCTAAATTATCTAGCAATAACGTACTATAAAATGCTGACTTATTAGTATTGTGACACATACCAAATTCTTTCATATTCCAGTAAGTAAGATTAAACAACACAGGTATGTGCATAAATTGTAAATTGTTAATCATTGAACCAGGGAGGGTAGTAGCTGTTAGACCACTGTGGGGACCAGGGGTGTGCTTTGGACATTCCAAAAGCTGTTTATCAGTGGGTGGTAACACAGAGAGGTACATGGCAGCAGAAGCCATGTTGTGTACAGCACAAAATTTTCAAGAAGAATCCTTAGACAGAGAATTACAATATGAATGATCAATTAAGGCAGTAATATTGTATAAACCAGAATGCCTGAGAGCAGTTAATAGCAAGGACAGAGAACCATTTGGGGATAATTTAGCATTGGGCCAACTCTGGAAAGTTCCTTTGGAGAGTTTGGTGACAGGAAGAATTTGTCCTTGCAATGTGGTTTGCCACTCAATTTGTAGGGTAGATTGATCAGGAGTGAGAACCGAGGCAGTGAGGTAAGCATCGGAACCTTCCTGGACAGTAATCAGACTATCGGGTATTTTGATGGATACTCCCACTGAAGGAGATGCTGAATGATCAAGGTGTGGTAGGAGGTTTGGTACCGTGTCTTGGATGTAGGGGATACTCCTGAGATGAGGAGATAATGGAACAAGATAGCCATCTTGTCAGTGTATCTGAAAAGCAAAATCAAACATTAGTAAGTCAGTACTGTTCCACCCAATGGGGTGAGGAAAAGTAATTAAACTCCTTTATACAGTTTCAGTTGGTTTGCATGTAACCATTTGTCAGTCAGTTTATTATTTTGCAGGAGTCTAACTTGATAGGCTGCCGGACTGAGCTTATTGACAATGGGATATAGGCCTTCCCATTTATTGTAGAAGGAATGTGTGGGATGTGCAAATTGGAGGGCTATTACCTGATCTGCAACCTGCCAATCCACTTCTAGTGCCTGCTTGTTAAACTGTATTTTGGATTGTTGCTGGGCCTTACCCATGCAGTTAGCAGCATACAAGTGTGTGTGTGTATAAGATCTTTTCTGAGTTTTTCCACATATTGATCTACAGACACATGGTCTGCAGTGGGATGTGCAGGTCAAACAACAGGTGTTCAGGTAATCTCATCTGTCTTCCAGTCATCACCTCAAAGGGTGTGAGCTGGGTAGTGGCTGAGGGTGTGCCTCTAATTGCCATAAGGAGTATCGGCAGGGAATCCAGGTTTTGGGATTGTCCTCAATGAATTTGAAAGCATTTTCTTAATCCTTCTGTTGGCTCTCTCTAACTGACCTGAAGACTGGGGGTGGTAGGGTATGTGGAACTTTTGCTGAACTCCAAGGAGTTCAAGAGATTCTTTCATTAACTCACCTGTAAAACTGGTTCCTTTGTCAGAGTCCACCTTAAGAGGTAGGCCCCACGTGGAGAAAATTTGTACCACCAGGATTTTGGCAGTGGTTTTATCGGTGTATATTTTAGTGGGGAAAGCTTCAACCCACTTAGAGAAGTGGTCAGTTACCACAAGAGTATACTTGTTATTTCTGCTGGTATTGGTTAAGGGACCAATAAAATCAATCTGTATGGCATTCCAAGGGCCAGAGTGTCATTGTGGTAAAAGTTTGGCATTTCATTTGGTGGAGATTGGGTTGTTTTGTGCACAAACAAGGCAGTTATCTATTTACTGTTTGACATCTTTGGTGACACCAGGCCACCAGGCAGTGGTCTTAAGCCTCTGGAGGGTGTTTTCCACTCCCTGGTGCCCACCAGTGGGTGTGTCATGCACTTGGTGCAAAACTTCAGACCTAGGGTGTCTGGGGACCACCCACAACTTGGTGGTGGAATCATCTGGCTGGTACTAGAAGACCTTGCCATCTGGTGACAAGTGTAACTCACTTTCATGCCTCTGGTAGGGGTTATGTGTGGGGAGTTTCTCTTCGGTACTCTTGTCAAGGAATATGAACACTTCTTTGAGTGTTTCTTGTAGAGTTGGAAAGGGGCCTTAGACAAGTAGCACATATGGTAACCTTCTCGGAGGTGCTGCCTGTCTATGGCAAGGGAGATGCTAGGGCACTTCTCACCAGGGAATTCAATGAGTGGTTAAAAAACTGGTGTGGAACTCAGGGTTTTGGCTTCATTGGGGACTGGGGAGCCACCTGGAGGAATGCAGACCTATACTGGTGTGATGGTCTGCATCTGTCCAGGGGGGAACCAGGATCCTAGGTGAGAGGTTTGAATGCTTCATTGGCAAGCATTTAAACTAGCCAAGGGGGGAGGCACTGAAAAGGAGCTGGAAATCCGAGCCTCCCCCCACAAAACATGGTGATTATTGAGGTAAACACCAAGGTACAGAAGTTATTAGGGAGCAGAACAGATTTAAATGTAAAAAAAGACAAAGGCAGTAAGGACAGAAATGGGGCTAAAAGAGGTAAGGATATCAAAAAGTGGAGGGTGATGAGTACCAATGCCCACAGTCTGTGTAACAAGCTCTCTGAACTAGTGGCCTTGATGGAAGAGGGTTGCCTGGATATTGTGGCAGTCACAGAAACATGGTACACAGAGAACCATGACTGGGATGTCAACATACCAGGATACACAATCTACAGGAGGGACAGGGAGGGTAAAAGAGGAGGAGGAGGAGTAGCTCTCTATGTAAAGGAAGGGATCAAAGCAACAGAACTAAAGAGTAAACAGGGAGCAGATGAGGCACTTTGGGTCACCCTGGAGACAGGAAATGGCACCATAATCCGCATGGGGGTTGTATACAGACCCCCATCTCAGAGGGAGGAATGGACAAGAAAATGATAGAAGGCTTTCTTAGAATGGCAGAAAAGGGGAGATAGTGTTGATGGGGACCTGAATATGCCAGATGTTAACTGGAGCACCTTGCTGCAGGCACATCCAAGAGCAGGGTCATTCTTGATGCCCTACAGGGGCATGTCTCAGACAGCTAGTATTGGAACCAACTCAGGAGGGAGCAATCTTAGACCTGGTACTTTCAAATGGGATGGAGAAAGAATCTCAGATTTAGAAGTGGTAGCTATCTGGGAACAAGGACCACCAAACAGTGTGGTTCATTTATAAACACAGCTATACAATCAAGCCATACAAAAGCAAGAGTACTAGACTTTAGGAGGGCTGACTTTGGGAAAATGAGAGTGCCTCAGAAAACACTAGCAAACAGGCAAAAGGAGGGGTGGAGGAACAATGGGGAGTGATCAAAACAGCCATCACAGAGGCAACAAGCCTTTGCATAAAAAAAATCAATAAAACACAATGAAGGAAAAACCCGCTATGGTTCACAAAAGAGGTGGCAGGGAAGGTTAAGGAGAAAAGGGCAGCATTCAGGAAATATAAGGAAACACAGAAGGAGCAGGACAGAGAACTTTATCAGTTAAAGCAGAAAGAGGCTGGGAACATAGTCAGAATAGCAAAGGCCCAAACCGAAGAAAGTATAGCCAATTCTGTTAAGAAGGGGGATAAGACCTTTTATAGGTACATTAGGGAGCGAAGAAAGACCAAAGGAGGGATACTGAAGCTTAATAAAGGGGAGGGAATGTGGGTAGAAGGTGACAGTGAAAAGGCAGGGTTACTGAACGAATATTTCTGCTCAGTATTCACAAAGGAAGAGGAGGGAGAGTTACCTAAACCAAACAAGAGAAACACTCTGAAGACGGGGGTCGATACCAGTCCATTTACAGAAGAAAGGGTTCTGAAAGAACTAATAAAATTAAAGATGGACAAAGCAATGGGGCCTCATGGGATTCACCCAAGAATTTAAAAGAACTAAGGTAGAACTAGTGACATCGCTGACTACTCTTTTAACAAATCATGGGAGGATGGGGTGGTACCCAAGGACTGGAGGAGGGCAGATGTAATTCCTCTTCACAAAAGTGGGAGCAGGACAGAGGCAGGAAACTACAGACCAGTTAGTTTGACCTCAGTGGTAGGGAAAATGATGGAATCACTTCTGAAGGAAAGAATTGTTGAGTACCTAGAGGCCATTGGGGCACACGACCCGAGGCAACATGGATTCACGATGGGAAGGTCATGTCAGACGAATCTAATAGATTTCTTTGACTGGGTAACCAAAGTAGTAGATCAGGGAGGAGCTGTGGACATGGCCTACCTAGATTTTAGCAAGGCATTTGATACAGTCCCCCACAAAAGATTAATACACAAGATAGCCAGCCTTGGAATGGGTCCCAAGGTGGTGGCCTGGATAAAAAATTGGCTAGACAACAGGACGCAAAGGGTAGTAGTAAACGGAGTACACAGAAGAAAGGAGGGTTACTAGTGGGGACCACAGGGTTCCATACTGGGACCGTCCTTTTAATGTCTTTATATGACATTGCAGAGGAACTGGAAGAAAAGTATGTCTCTTTGCAGATGACACAAAGATCTGCAACAGGGTTGATACACAGGCTGGAGTGGAAAGGATGAGAAGGGACTTGACAAGGTTGGAGGAATGGTCAAATGTATGGCAGCTCAGATTTAATGCAAAGAAGTGCAAGATAATGCACATGGGAAACAAAAACCCAGGGGAAGTATACACAATGGGGGGTGAGATACTGACAACAGTAAAAATAGAAAGGGACCTAGGGGTAATTATATCAGATGACCTAAAGGTGGGCAAGCAATGTGAGAAGGCAGTAAGGAAGGCTGAGGGATACTGGGATGCATAGGAAGAGGCATCAATAGTAGAAAACAGGAAGTTGTCATCCTCTGTACAGACAGTTGGTGAGACCCCATCTGAGTACTGTGTGCAGTTCTGGAGACCCCATCTCCTCAAGAAAGACATAGACATAGTGGAGGCTGTCCAGAGGAGGGTAACAAAATGGTGCAGGGTCTGCACCAGAAGACATATGAAGAAAGACTAAAGGAGCTTAATATGTATACTCTTGAGGAAAGAAGGAAGAGAGGGACATGATAGAAACTTCAAGTACTTCAAGGGAATTAACAAAGTCCAAGAGGGTAGCATCTTCCAGAAAAGAGATGTGCAAGAACAAGGGGTACAATTTGAAGATAGAGGGGGACAGCCCAGGGTAATGTGGAGAAGTATTTTTTCACCGAGAGGGTTGTGGATGATGGAACAGCTCCATGAGGAGGTTGTGAGTCAAGAACAGTGGGGGACTTCAAGAATGCATGGGACAGGCATAAGGCAGTCCTAGGGGTGGGTAAGAGGAAGTGAGCTGTTGATTAACTAGGATCTGCAGCTTATCTGTTAGGTAGGAAAATGGGCAGACTAGGTGGGCCAAGCGGTCCTTATCTGCCATCAAATTCTATGTTTCTATGTTTCAGTATCAACTTTTTGGGCTGCTGAGAGGTCCAAGGGGGAAAAGGGTTCAGTTTTTTTTCCTGAATGCTGCAATATGTGTGGCCACATCGGCCTCTGGATGATCCATTATCCTTGTGTCCTCCCCTTGGGCCCCTTCCTTGACAAGGGTATCTGCTGTATCATTGATGGCATGGTAGGGATCATGGAGGGAATGAGCTTTAACTTTGCGTACCTTGAGTTTGTGTGCAAATGTTTGTGACAGTGAATGTATGTATATTACCAGTTCCTTGTACTTCACTGGGCTGCCGTGAGAAGAGAGGAAGGAGTTCTTCTGCCAGAAAGGAAGGAATTCTGTAAGAGAACAACAAACCCAATTAGAGTCTGTAAAAATGTTGGTATCCTCGGTCCCATGCTGGATGAACTCGAGGGCACAGGCCACCGCTGCCATCTCTGCAAACTGTGATGATGCTACACTGCAATGCTTAGAGATTTTAACAGTGTTACCATAAGGATAAATCACTAAAATGTCCATCTCTGCAATTTGTTCTCCCTGATAGTAGGATGCCGAACCATCAGTAAAGATATGACACAAAGAGGTGTTGCCAAGTATTTGTGATGTGGCAGAGAGAAAAGGACCTGAATCTGGAAGATCAGGTGACTGCAGTGTACAGTCATGGGGTTCTCCTTGGAAAAGGAATCCATGAGTCAGCATAGATGGAATTTTTGTTAGGCGCACCTGTATGTCTCTATCCTGGAGAAGAAGTGACCAGTGTGTCAGCCTGGTATTAGAGACTGACCCGTATTTCACTCTGTCTGACAGCAGAAATGTAGTTGGTGTGTGGTTGGTGTTAATAATCAGTGGAGAGTACCCAATGATGTACAGAAAGTGCTTTATCAGCCCAGTAGGTGGCCAGAAGGTTCCTTTCACAAAAAGCTGTACTTCTGTTCCATTGGGGTCAAGAGGTGTGATGCATATGCAATAGGTCTCAGGGTGCCATGAACCTTCTGAGCCAGTACTGCTGACATGGCAATGTCAGAGGTGGCACTTTCCAGATGGAACGGTAGTGATGGATTGGGGTTGACCAGAACTGGGGCAGAGGCCAAGGCCTGCTTCAGTGACGTCACATCCTGGGTATGTATAGGTCCCCAAGTCCATAGAATGTCCTTTTTTAATAGCTCATACAGAGGAGTGGCTTTCTGAGAAAATCACAGATAAAATCTGTAGAATAGTTCATCATACCTAGAAACTGTTGAAGAGTTGCCATGCTGGTAGGCAATGGCAAGCCTTGCAGTCCTTGTGTCTTCTTCCAGGTAGGACTTCGGCCTTGGTCAGTTATTTTTAGACCCAGAAAGAGTACTGCTTTCTGACATAGCTGTGCTTTTGCTGGATTGCATTTTAGGCCTGCTTTCTGAATGAGAGTCAGTAGTTCATCCAAGAGATCCAAATGTTGTTCCTGTGTGGCAGTTGTCAGTAACAGGTCATCCACATACTGCAAGAGACACTGGGGAGTAGAGAAACACTCAAGGGCATCCATGATATGCAGATGGAACAGGGACGGGCTGTTATGGAATCCCTGTGGTAAGCAAGTCCACGTATACTATCTTCCTTCAAAGGTGAAGGTGAACTTATATTGACTCTTGGGAGCCAATGGTAGTGATCAAAAACCATTGGAGATATCCAGGGCACTGAACCATTTTAGGTCAGGGGTCAAAAGTCGTAGCACATCAGGTGCGGATGCCACAGTTGGAGTACAACTGGGGGTGATCTGGTTCATATTCCTGTAGTCAATAGTAAGTCTCCAGGCACCTGTGGGTTTTTTCACAGGCCGCACTGGGGAGTTAGTAGTAGAAATGCATGTTCTGATTGCCCCTTGCTTGAGAAGTGACTTAATTGTTTCTCTGAGAGAAGGCAAGGCCTCAGATGGAAAAGGACATTGCCTTTGCCTCTCATGTGCTGGGTCTGGCACTTTGATGACAGTGTGCTTTCAGCCACAGTCATGTTTGTTGATTGCAAATGCTTCCAAATGCTGTTGCAAAATGGGGAGAAGCTTTGGGAAAAGCTCATGGTCTTTGAACAAATCTATAACGTCATACTCTTTGTTGCTAGCAGATATTGTTGCCACAATGTGTGCATCAGGGATCAAAATAGTGTGGTGCTTACCCTGAATTTGTATCAATAGCATGTTAGCTAAATCCGCCATACTGCTGTGTGGTGCAAGAAAATCAATTCCTATGATACTAGGATGGTCATGCAATACCATCAGTTGGAAGGTGTGTGAGGCCTTAAAGTGGCCTAACTCTACCTGCAAGGGTAGAGACCAATATGCAGGTAATCTAGTACCATCTACTCCTGACATGTTGTCCTCTGTCCGGTGGACCAAGTAGATGTGTCCTGGTGGTCGTCATGTAATACAGACACAGCCAAACCTGTATCTAGTAACACTATAAGTAGGCAGCCCTCGACCTCAGCCTCAGTGCAGGGCCTTCCATTTGTATCCAAGCCAAGCTTGTTTACAACCCAGACTGAGGACTGTAGTTGTCAATCTGTACTGCTGGGAGCATGGAGAGGTTGGGCCTGGCTCCTTTGAACCGTTTTACCTTGCTGCACTGATGCTATATAGGGAGGAGCTTCTGTGTTTAGGCCAGTATGGGCCTGAAGGCCTGTACTTCCAGTGTTGCCATGGCCCATCGGGGTTTGGGTCACCGGTTCTACAGCCGCAAGGGACTGAGGGGGAACAGTATCTGCCACAGAGCGCATCTGCCCCAGGAGCTCTCGGAATTTCCAATTTTCTTCAGCTATCTCCCTATATGAAGGGCCCATTCTTTGTTGTTGTTGTCTGCCCTTATTCTTTTGCTTCTTATTCTTATGATAGTTCCAGTTCCCACCCCATTGCTGAAGTTGCTGTTGTGGTTGTTGCTGTTGTTGTTGGGCCTGTTGGGGTTGTTGGTTGTCTGCGGAGAGGGGCTGTTTGTGTTGTGCCTGCCCTTCCACCATGTAGTGCATCGCAGCCTCTTGAATAGGCTCCACAGTGGCTACTTTCTTGGAACTGGAGCCCAGATCATGGATATAGAGTTGGTAGACTCTCTCAGTTTTCAAAAGGATGTAGGCAAACCTGTCCATGTGGGGACAAGTGGTTGGCTCTACCTTCTCTCTTACTGCAGGAATCATGTTTCTAAGAAGCAGGGTCTTATACTTGATAAGGTCTACATCTGCAACTTCTTGTCCATGGTGCTTTCCTGCTCGGTAGACCATCCAGAGTCTCTGGTGGTAAGTCGCTGGACTTTCCTTTGCATTCTGTTTTACAGGGTATGCAAGCATCACTCTTACTACACCTGGGCTGTGTGCAGAAATGAGCTCAGCTGCAACCTCATCAAAGGTGGTGTTGCTGTCCTGGCAGATGGCATCGGGGAGTTTGGCATGCAAACTAGGATCGATGGTCTGGCGTAGTATCTGGACCTGATATTCTGCAGCAAGGCTAAGCATCTTGCATTTAGAAAGCACCTTTTCCAAGTGGCAGCTGAGATTGTTGGACAGGTACATCCAACCGATACTGTCAGCTATTTGCTGAACAGAGTAGGCCATTTGTAGCGGATTATAGGGCCGATCGGGTGGAAGTAGGTCATAATGGGTGCCGTCTAGGGCAGCACGTGCTGCAGCCTCAGCCGCAGTATGAACAGTACCATCCTGAGTGCCAGCCTCTTGTAGAAGCTGCCTGATTTGGGTTTTAATGGTCCATTTACTTCTCTCAGGAATAGGTATATTACCAATTGCATTTTCAATCATTGTTTCTAAGTCCTGCCTGTCTTCCACATTAATAATGGCTATCGGTGGTGCTGTTGGGACCAGGCATGGGCCTGATCCTCCACATCATGGGGACCGCCATGCTGGCATCTCCCATGATGGGCGTCGCAACATCGACAACATATGACAAGGTGTGGGTGGAGTGGGGACCTGCCATGTTGTGAATGGCTGGGCGGGGTTTCTGGGCCATAGTAGGGGTGTGACTGGGCATTGTACTGAAAGATGTCGACATAAGCAAGAGATGGGTTTACAGGAAATGGAATGTATTAGACTGCAGCAGAATTTGGAGTCTGAACTTCAAACACTGCGAAATGAAAAGGATTCACCTTTGCATCATTCAGCTCTGGCTGGAGAACAGGAACTTTGTATGATGAAGCAGGAGTGTGAAAGTTTGAGACAGGATAAGGGACAGGTATTGCATATGAATGACTTGTTAAGTACAGAGAATGCACAGTTGAGTGAGGAGATGGGAGAGCTATAGGACAAGATAAACCAGGTATGTAATGACTTAGGAGGCAGTATAGCGCAGTGGTCTAAGGCTCTGAGCTGCAAATCTGGTGACATCCAGCAGACCAGACCTGGGTTTGAATTCCACAGCTTCTACTTACACATTGTGTGACCCTGAGCGAGTCACTTAACCTCCTTGTGCTCCCAGGTCGCTCCTGTAAAAAAGCTTTCAGCTTAGTGTGCTATACCTGGTTAAACAACTAAATAAAAAAAAAAAAGATGTCATCATCTGATACCTCCCCTCAGATGACATGTGTAAAGGAGGGGCTACCCCTCCCATTGCCTTAACATGTCCAGCCAGAACGTCCCACTGATGGTGCAATTTCGCCATCTTGGTTTTACATTCAGCATGACTCACAGTTACAAGATTCATATCAACCTCATCCTGCATTTGCTTTTGCAAAACTCTATATGTGGCGCTCAATTTGCGATTGTCCCTAGTAGCCACTTCTAAGTCATTACATACCTGATTTATCTTGTCCTATAGCTCTCCCATCTCCTCACTCAACTGTGCATTCTCTGTACTTAACAAGTCATTCATACGCAATACCTGTCCCTTATCCTGTCTCAAACTTTCACACTCCTGCTTCATCATACAAAGTTCCTGTTCTCCAGCCAGAGCTGAATGATGCAAAGGTGAATCCTTTTCATTTCGCAGTGTTTGAAGTTCAGACTCCAAATTCTGCTGCAGTCTAATACATTCCATTTCCTGTAAACCCATCTCTTGCTTAAGAGACGAAATATACAGATCAAGGGTTTGAAACCTCGCTTCGGAGGCTTCCAGAGCAGCATGGAGAGCCACAACCATCAGCCATTTGGCATGGCGCTTGTTGGTTGATTGTCTCATCTCTGTGTACTGGGTTGAAATCCCCAGCATAGGGTTTTTGGATTGACTTGCATCCCATGCGAAGTCAGCCCATCCTCCATGGGAGGCAAGGAAGTTAGAGACACTGAGTCTCAGTTCTGTGCAGATATTTGATACGGTGGCCATTGTGTGGGAGGGAACGAAAAATCAAACTGTGAAAAAGGCACCATGCTATGTATTGATCCACAGCAGGAGCACGCTATACACAGTTGGGCTACTGTAGAATTTGTAGGCTTACAATTCAAAGTTACTGTGGAGTGGGTCGAGTCGGTATCGACCACACCCAAGACAAACAGCTAGACTTTGTAAGTGACTACAAAGTGGTTTGAAAACGGGAGACATGATACTGAAATGTACACCTACTGTCATCACTGAGAGGGGAAAAGTTGTAGCTACTAGTGAAAGCTTACAAACACCAAATATTGCCTTCACGCAGTCGCCAATTGTTAGGAGGTCTAAACCTCACTCTCAGGTTCTTGTCAATATTGGGAATGCAAGTAATCACAGACACATTGCATTAGAGTAATAAACTTGTTTATTACTACCAAAAAGGATAAAATCACAGTTGCCCTAAGCAGTTCTTACCAATACGAAACGGGAGCCAGTGCTAAGCTTTCCCTATACCTCGAGGTTTCTTTGTGTCTCTTGGGATCTCCGAGGTACGAGACTGAGTGTCTCACATTATATACCTATGATAATTACTATGGTTACTGTAAGATAGAAACATTTCTAGTTACAGAGATGAGCCCTATTGGCTAAATTAGAAGAGGCTCTACAGTACAAGATAACATTATACAATTTTGTAGTAGTCATTAGTTTGTGAAATAAAAGAGTACTTATACAGAGTCTTACATAACTCAGTGTAGCAGTACAAATCACTGAAAGGTGGCAATGCCGACTTACATATCATAATTATTCCAAGGAAACAGGTGTCCTAACATCTTATAAGTAAGAAATACACAGAAAATATATAGAAGAATATATATGTATTAGCAAGCAAAGTGTATTACAATAACATGCGTACATACCCTGACATCTAGTCTTATACAGTAGATGCCCTTATCCCTATATGTTAGTATAACATATACTGTACCTAAGCACTAGCTGTCTACGGTGTACCACTGAGGGTATCAGTAAGGGTGCAGGGACCTCATGTAATGCACCCATACCCCCTCCTCACTCTCATCTTTCCAAAGCTTAGCAAAAAATGCCCCTACCTAATTGCTGTAAAAAAAAAAACAGTAATTGTTTTACTATTATTTTACCCAAGATAGCCCAGCTGACATGCAACATTTTTTTATTGGGGTCCTGTTCCTTCCAATTCCTACAGCTGGGTGAACAGATGAGTCAATTACAGTGGTGGCTGAATGCTATTCTGCAAGGAGAACAGAAGCAGCAGGATACTGATACACTAGTTTTCTACCTGGTACAGATATGCCCTCTCAGTGAAGGATTCTTCTTCACTATATTCTGGGTAGAGAAGAACCTGCGGTAGCATTCTTTTTAAATTCAAGTGCCTTATCAGACCAACTTGTGCTGCAGCTGAGGCCTGCTCTGTGACTGTGGGCCTGGAGTCTGGGCAGTGGTGGAGCCCGCCCCAGGCAGAGAGAGGAGGTTGCATCCCTCGGAAAGCTGTGTGGCTGGAGCATCTCCACTGACGATATTGTAGTTCCCATAAAAAGGGAACCAAATAAATAAATAAACCATACAAAAGGAACCCCCCAAATCTATTCAGATTTTGTATTTTATCCCACTGAACCTAGTGACTGACTATAGGTCATTCTTTGTATCAGGGCTTTTGTTTTTGGAACACTACATTAAGTGTAGTATTGATGTCCTGATATATTGATCTATGTTTGTCTTTAAGTGGCTTTTTACACCATTTATATTTTTATATACGTTTTGTTTTAGTTCTGTTCTGGCTTTTATTTTTTCTTTTAAATGGATGGGAGATGATTACTACATAAGTTTCAGGGGAGTCAAATTAGACAAGATTAGAATTAGATTAGAATCAGATCTAAACCCCTTACTTTTGTAGTCCTTATTATTTAATTTAATTGCTTTCTGCTACAGAAAAACAGGTAACGATGATCAGCAAATCCCATTTAACAATTGAAACTCTAGTGAGCTTACAAATTGAAGTGGATGCTGAAGCTGATGAAGTTGATGATGGATTCTTCAGCTGATTAATTAAATAGCTACTTGATTGACTTAGTCTGCTCACGCTGTATGTCCTATATGCTTTGCATGTTGTTTAATATGTATAGATTAGGTGCTGATTGGTGATAGAAAAAAGCCGTTGAGAAATATACATTCTCACTTTGCATGTATTCCTACTCACCATAGCACCCTGTTCAATACTGACATTGTGACTCTGAAAACGCTGAAGTCGGACTGCTGTTTCGCAGCATTCTTATTAAGATATGGTCTTTTTTTGTCTTGTGTCTCTCATTTTGACACAGAAAATCTGCTGGTTACTGGCAGTTGAAAAACCAAGTTAAGATCTATATTAAGTTAAGATCTACACTGGCCAAACATATTTTTATATATACTGTGGTTTTTCTGAGTCAATTATAGTAATTTGCTTCCCCATTTTATAAAGAAATCTATCTTTAAATTAAGTTAACTCTGCCAACAAAGGAGAAATAAAGGAACTGCTGAATCCTGAAGGACTACTTAGATTCTTGATGAGAGATATAAGACAGATTGTTACATAAGCGCAAGAGAGAACATAATCTATGACCTTTTTTTACATTATTTAGTTTGTGGCATTTTAGTTCTAGTTTTAGTTTGTGGTATTTTATTACCTGTTGTGGATAAGGGAGGGAGGGGGGTTTCCTTGTTTTAGCAAAATTTCCCCATTTTGTATTTTTTCTTTTTAGTGGACAAGGAAATCATTGTGGTGAAACAACTAAAAGATATTTACAATGCTCTGAATAACTTCCACCATAGATGTCCTTTCTGCTATGTGTATAATAAGAATAATAATAAAAAGGGGACTACTCTGCATGTGCTCTCTTTAAGAACTGGAATTTGGAAAAGCAGAACAGTAACCTGTTTCAAGCTTTCAGTTACAGCTTCAGCTCCAGCTCCAGCTGCAGTTTTGGCTTCATCTACAAGGGGTACTGTTATTGACTTACAACTTCACCCGACTTTGTCATTTGGAACTTAGTGCTGCCTGTGCTGGAAAAGGAACTGGTGAAGTATTCCAGTTACACTTGATAACAGCTATTTGACTGTTACCAACAGTGCCCTTATTTGGCTGGATATAGATTGCTTTTAAATAACACTTTAGCATAATCTGTTTAATTCATCATAGCTGTAATTTGTATTATTTTTCTAAACTTTTGAGTTGTTTAATGCTTCACTGTTTTTGTACCCTTGGTTTCAATCAATATGGTAGTCACTAGAAGTGGCAAGGACAGTTCTTTAAATAGAGCTGCAGGAGAAGTCTCATAATCAGTAACTGAAATATCTAAAACTCAGGATGATTTTACAGAAAGTTGTTCCACAAATGTATATTCAAAAACAGAGGGGGTAAGCAGAAGACAAAAAGTAGCAAGTAAATGGAAAAATCCAGAGTGGGAAGCATTAACCTGGAGAAAGGAAATGGTAGTGTCCCCCCTTTTACATGCAATTTAGAAAAAAAGAAACAATTTAAGATAACTGACATTTGGATTATTAAAGTGACAGGGAAGGGTCCCAATCATAGCTCAACCCCTCTTCTGGCTACAGCCAAAATGTCCAACTATCTAATTGACCTTGGTAATCATTCTGAAGCCTTCCTTGGAAATCCTGTTAGTATAGATCTGGATATGTCCACACAGTTAGTTAAATCTACCTCTTATGATCAATATGTGTGGGACACATAGAGGCCTTATACTGAGGAGCCAGATTGCTCTGAGCTGGGATTTTCTCCAACCTCAGCTATGACCCCACCTCTCGATTACTCATATTGGGAGATCTTTACATCACCAAGGTTTATCCCTGGACAAAAAGGACAGCTTATTGAGCAAAGTCCCTTTAAATCCAGCTTTAAAAATCCAGTCCCAGAATCTGATAGAAAGTCCAGAGAAAATTTAGATCTAAAATCTATAATTAATGAATTGCATGTTACCATTGAAGGATTAAATAAAGTGGATTCAATTTATAAAAAAGTTAAGGAAATAGAAAGTCTAAGTCATGGGAGGATAGGATCCCCCAGGAAACAAGTATCATCACAGATGAAACCCAGTGTATAGATAAGTCACATGTAGTAGCCAGCTCTACTATCTCGAAGCAGACCTTAGAAATTCTGAAGAATAGATACTCGGCTGATATAGTTTTGCTGGAGAATATTACTATACTCAAAGATGAGATATGTAACTTAAGAGCAGATTTATTCCATAACAGAGTACTTCTGGATAGAATTCTGAGCAGCAGCAAATACCAACTTCCAGGGTTTTCCAGAGATGAATCACTTGTAACAGATGAGGCAACCAAAGGCACATAGGTTCAGCTCCCTCCTTTTTTTGATAAAAATTAAGTATGCGAATGTTATATGCAAAATACAATCTTAGAAAATCCTGGTACCAGTAAGCCCGGCAGACTAACACAAAGACAACCAAAAGTAATAAGGAGGTTTGAAGCAAAAAAAAGACTAAAAAGTGTAAGTCTCTTCCCAGTGATAAAAGTAAAGATAAGCAAGTGGTATATGATCATTCAAAAATGTCATTAGCCTAGGAGACAAGGGATGGACAGGTGTCCTACAAGGGCACAAACCCTGATAAACAATTGTCTACACAGGAGGTGAAGCTTTGCTCAAATAGTAAATGTAATGACATTTCTTATGATGAAATTGTGAGTAATGAGTCACTGACTGCCTTTCAGGGGGACACTGAGACCACCAGCAACCCTCCCATTAGAGATGTATTTACTAGTAAGTCCCTGGAGGTATATATAAGGAATTCTCTTGCTTTACAGAATTGTGGTAATGCTGAATTCATAATTGAGGTACAAGATGTTCCTATTTTGGAGAATGAAACAGAAAAATGACTTCTCACTTGGATACTTGATTTTTTACACTGATCTAGAAGAAGAAGTGACAGTTCTTAGATCATTAAATCCATACTATAGGAATACTGTATTCCTTTATTGTCCATCCTTGATTACTGCACATCTCATTCTGGAAAAAATACTGTTTTTAGGCAAAAAGGGCCATGATGTTACATTTCCTATGCTGGTTCCAAGATCTGTCCCAGAGTTCCCTAGGAGTAAAGAAAAAAATGTACAAGAGAGGTTATCCTCTGTGGTCAAGGAGAGTAAGCTAGTTAGTGAATCTCAGAGGAAGAGTCTAGGGATAATCAATGAACATATTGAAAATCAGAATAAATCATAGCTAGGGAGAACAATTGCTGTTTTTGAGTGGAAATTCACGGAAAAGTATTCTAAAAAGAAGGTGAGAGGAGATCTCTTCCACTTCCTGGAAAAAGCACTGGATCTGCATATCTCCTGGAATATGATTGATTCTATCAAAATCTTTGATGATTTAGGTTTATCATCACAGATTGATATTACCTTTAAAAATGTAATCTGCCCAGTAAAATGTCATCAGTTAGCAAATTGGATGAATTAGGAATCCATATCATGGACCCTGTAGAACTGGAGGAAGATTCTAATAGTGGGAGACAAGTAATGGCCTCAAAAGAACCAGTCCAGGAATCTGATTCTCTGTTAATAAATTTTGAAAATTTTGAGGACCCAAACCCTTTCTCGCCATTGCTTATTGTACATTCAGCCTGACAATGGCAGCCATGGTAGGAACTTGGTGAGGAAGAGTCTGAAGAGCTCGACCCTTGGACTTTGATAAACACAGGGGGAAAAAGGAATGAGACAGATTGCCTCTCCATCCTTTCTTGTAATGTAGAAGGTATACACCTTAAAATAACAGACCCCCAAGTTTTGAGTTTCCTAGAGTCCTTTGATATAATCCGTATGCAAGAAACATGGTGTACAGAAGACACCACTCCTAGATTGGTAGGGTATTTGGCCATTACTCTTTGTGCCACCAGAGATAAAAAAGAATTGGTAGATTTAACGGGGGACTCACTTTCCTTGTTAAAACACAGCTAAATCTTGAGATAACTAGAATACCAACTAACTCAGAGGGAATTTTGGCTCTATTAGTTAACAAAGGCTTGGAGAAAATGATCTTTTGTAGCATATTCTTTCCACCTAGACCTAGACATTCTGAGGTACTGGATATTTTTATCCAGAACTTGAAAATTCTGCTTGATGATTTGTCTGATAGCTATGCAGCTTACCCCATAATTATCCTGGGAGAATTTAAATCCAGAATCCCTTCTTATCTTTTGGAAGACATTTATACTGATCTAATATGTTCTCTCCCTTTGGTTAATGAAAATATTACTTATAAGAGGCACTCTCAGGATTTGGTGCTTAATCCCAGAGGTAGGGCTGTCTTGGATGCCCTTGCATCTAGGAATTATTGTCTCCTGAATGGAAGAATTCTGGAAGGCAAGTCAGGGGCCTTCACTTTTAGAGGATCCCTGGGTGCATCTACACTGTATTTATTCTGGACTAACTTGGAGGCAACTCAATTGGAACAAAAACTAGAGGTTAGAGATAGATCGGAATCTGCCCATTGTCCCATTGTTCTTACCTTGAAATGCCCATTTGGAATAGCTAGGAAAGCGGGCATTTGGAAGACAATCTGGAGATTGTTAATGAGAAGAGAATTATCTGGGGCCCCATTCATCATACTAATTTTGAGATTATATTAAATACAGGAGAAGTGTGTAATATACATGATACTATTGTTAACCATCATGAATCGACTAATATTATAGAAAGCTGGGAAAGGATTCTTATGCTATTAAAACCATGGTGTAAAAACACTTCCCAGTAAACTGGCATATAAAAAGTCTTGGTTTAATACAGAATGTTTACAGGCAAAAAAATAATTTTGTAAAATACTAAGAATACACAGGAATAAAAGAAATAAAACAGTAGCAGATTTTAAACTGCTGAAGGAAGAGAGAGAGAGAAAAGTATCAAATCAAATCAAATCAAATCTTTATTTATCCAAGCGATCATCATTGAGCAAGCTCATTTACAAGATGGACCTGCTGTTGTCCAAGACAGTAATACATACATAGATTGAGAATACAAAGTACAACATGTGCAAAGAGTTGCAAACAAATTTACTGAAGAGTAGTAGGTGCACGATATACATTCCAAGCGTTCTTGTAGGAATATAACATGCATCACTCAACTTTGCTGTGGTATATACAGACTCCATGTATGCAGAAGTTGAGGTGGTATGTTTAGTCATTCTTAGTCAAGCCTCCATCAGAGGGTACAATTCTTTGCATTTCAGCCCTCAGTGACCATTTACCATACTTGGGTGAGGGTCCTGGGCTGCATAGGGGCCCCTAATGAGGTCTGTATGTTCCGCTTAAACGGTGAGAGGCCAGTAATATGGGAGAAGTGGTGCCTTGGGTGCCGAGGGCCAATATGGCAGCTGACTAGTGGACTTGATTAAAATAGAGAGGGGAGGAACTAGGTTTGTGGCTGGATGTGGTAAGGATGTGGAGTGAACCATCAGCAAGACAGCTATAAGTTAATTCTTGAAAGTGTAAAGGAAAAACATACCTGGGGACTCTGGGAAAAATTAAGATGGTCAGTTCTGGATAGGGATGGTAGATATTTTTGGAAATTAATGTCTCACAGTTATAATAGGTACTCTAATAAGCTTGAAGCTTACATTACACTGGAAACCTGGATTTCATATTTGTCAGATCTTTATTTTTGTCAAACAGAACTGGAAATATCTGATTATCAAGAACTTCAGGGAGAAATGTTCTTTCCATGACCCATCTTTATTACAGAAGATGAAATTTCTCTGCTTTACTTTCATTTAAAACTAATAAGGCCCCGGGCCCTGATGGCATATTGGGAGACCTATATAAAGCATTTTCTAAATTGTGGTCTCTCCTCCTTTTCTCTTTATTTAATGATCTGGTTCAAAGTCTCCCATGCCCCTCGAGTTGGGTAGGTAGTATTATATATCCTATTTTTTTAAAAAAAGGATTCTAACAAACCCAAGATATACAGGCCAATTAGCCTGATAGATGTATCTCAGAAAGTTTTTTCCAAAATAATCTTGGGCAGATTGCTTGATTGGGTCAAAGAAAACTCAGTATTACATGAGTCACAAAATGGGTTTAGAAAGAATAGGTCCACAATACAATACTGCTATGTCCTGCAGCATCTGATCTGGAAATATGTGAAAGTCAGAGAATCCAATTTATATTGTTGTTTTGTGGATTTGTCTTCAGCCTTTGATAGAATTAGCAGGAAAATTCTTTGGGCAACACTCAAAGAGCTAAAGTTGGAGAATTTCCTGCTTGATACTATCATTATACTCCACGAAAACACTTGGGCCAGAGTTCAGTACGATCATACGATCAATATGGACATGTAACTGAGAAATTTCCCACAAATGTGGGGGTCAGACAGGGGTGTACATTGGCACCCACGCTATTTTATATATATATATATATATATATATATATATATATATATATATAAATTCAATCCTGGATCAGATCAGCAGTTTCGACTTTCATGCTCCCAAGGTAGATGGCTGCAGGATAAATAGCCTTGCATATGCAGATGATTTGGTTCTGCTTTCTACTTCACCACTGGGTCTAAAAAGGAAATTGATGAAGTTTGAATCCCTGTGTAGTCAACAAAAACTGAGGATCAACCATGGTAAGACAAATGTAGTAGTATTTGGAAAACAAAGTAAAAACACTGCAAGTTTCAAGATCAATGGTGTATGTATAGATAAGGTAAAGTATTATGATTACTTAGGAGTATGTTTTACCCATGGTTTATCCTGGACCAAACACCTGGTTATTATCCAAAATAAAATGAGATCCTCAAGAAATGCTTTAAAACATTTTTTTAAAAATTTTAATAATAAAATTGGGAAAGCCTCAGTAAAAGGAATTATGAAAGTGCTGAATGCTAAAATAAGAACGCGCATGTTATATGCTTCTGAGGTATGGGGCTATATAGAGACTGGAAGGCTACAAACTATGTTAAATAATCTATATAGATACATTCTTATGCTACCACAAGGAACTCCAAAATGTATTTTGGTGCTGGAATTAGTCCAGCGCTCTTTAACTTCTCTTATACAGGAGCAACAAATTATTTTCTTATTGAAACTCTTCCTTCTACCTGAAGGCAGATACCCAAGAGCATGTTTAGAAGAAAGTATAAGAATGGCTAGTTTACGAAATGTACATCCTTGTATCCAGCTCATTAAAGAAGCAATAATGCCAGCCAGCCTGGAACATCTTCTCCATTTAATCTACCTTAGACCCTTTGCAGAAATTAAGCAGGATGTTAAACTGAGACTTGGTGACCTGGACAGGAATTATTTGCTTCCCCAGCTCTCTATGCTTAAGCTTCATGATTACTACAAAACACTTAAGTCTTCATGTATTTTTGTGATATGTCTTTCATTGTTAACATGTCCCAAATTAAGGAGAATTGATACAAGATTCAGAACTGAATGCTATACAACTAACCAAATATTGTATAGATATAAGAAAAAGGTTGTTCCTTCCCCATTTTGTAAATGTGGAATGGAATTAATAAATGATTTAAACATGTGGTTCTACTATGTCCTCTTTATGAACCGAGGAGGAAAAAAATGGTTGAGTGGGTTGCTTGGTGTTTTCAGGCTCCCGACCTGTTGGATTATTTGTTTAGAGCTAAGGACAAGAAGACTATTGAGCTTCTGGCAAAATTTATTTTAACAATACACTTGTAAAGCATGGATTTGAGCCACTATGAATTTTGTCACAAGTATTAGATATGTTTATTTTCAGTTGTTAACATTGTACTTTCAAATTGGACTTGAGAGATGTGGATGATATGTTTATGTCTAATGTTTTAACTATTTATGTATTCTGTATTCCTGGTGTTGTATAAATTTTATATTGTATACGGCTTTATGCTGATCAATAAAATGTTCTACTTAGTAAGTAGTAGTAAAAATCTATATTTTATACAGGACAAGCTGGTATAAAACATCTTTAGGACAAGTCCTATATTATAGATGCTCCTCTTCATTCTCAGTATAACATAGAGTACAAAGACAGTAACAGGTATACAAATATCATATAACATCATTTACATCAACATTATATCTACATTCTAATCATTGCACATACAACGTACACCCAGTTCATGTTTTAACTCCTTCATAAATATTTTAGCATCAGTCTGATTGGCTATGGATTCTTTATTTATTGAATTCCATATTTGAAACATAAAAGCTGGGAAACACATAGAACTATATTTATTTATTAATTTTGGAGGAATAAATCCTCGTAAATTACGATGATGTTGTATTTTTTCTAATTTTTCAAGTAAGTAAATTGGCCTTTTAAAATGTAAAACTTTATGAGTTAGATTGGCCCATTGCAATTTTGTATTTAAAGTTGAGGTTAACCATCCAAGATCACTTAACAAAGTACAGTGATGTGAGCCTATTCCTTTTCCCAGTATAAACCTTGCAAGTCTATTATACATCATGTCAACTTTCGCCAAGCTTTTCTTATGTGCGAAATCGTATACATGACTCCCATAATCCATAACTGGAAGTAGAAGTTGATTTATAACTGCCAGTCTCATTTGCTTATTCAAGCATGATTTTGAGTGCCTAAATGCTCCCAGTCACTTATTTACCTTACTTATGGTATCTTCTATATGATAGTCAGAAATCAGACTCTCATCTAGCCAGACACCCAAGTATCTATACATTGTATCTTGAGCTATTTGGTCACCATTATCAGTCATTATTTTAATATAAGGAGCAACAGTAGTCTTCCCTATTTCTTTTTTCCTAAAAACCATGGATTTAGTTTTTTTTTAAATTCATAACCAAACTCGATTCCTTGATCCATGTATAGAGTGCTAGACAATCTCTTTGACAATTTCTTTCCATTTGTTCCAAATTCAAGCCGTTTGCAACTAAAATGGTGTCATCGGCATAAAGCCTAAGTTTAGAATTGTTTGTTGCTTCCACTATTCCATTTATATATATCAAAAATAAAGTTGGCCCCAAAATTGACCTTTGTGGTACACCCCTCCAAAGAGAAACATTGTCAGAGAGGAGACCATCCATGCAAACTTGCTGAAAGTGGTCCTGTAAATAGGATGAAAACCATCCCACTACTTCTTTTAACAGGCCTGCTTCTGCAAGTCTGTCACACAGAAGACCATGATGGAGGATGTCAAATTCCTTGGAAAGGTCCATGAACACTGCACCCACTGATCTGCCTCCCTCCAGTTGGAATGCAATCAGATCCATCAGGTCGGTGAGTGCAGTGCCTGTGGAATGGTTCTTCCTAAAATCTGACTGGTAAGCAGAAAGCAAGGAGTACTGTTCAAGATACTCTCCAAGCTGTTGCTGTACCAACCGTTCCAAGACCTTCGACACCACTGAAAGCAAGGCAATAGTCCTATAATTAGTGGGTTCAGATGGTAAGCCTGATTTAAAATTTGGAACAATTTTTGCTTTCTTCCACATTTTAGGAAAAATTCCTTCTGTCAGGCTCCAATTAAACAGTTTTGTCAGGATAGGCACAATCATACTAACTGAATCTCTGAGAAACTTATGCTCAATTCCATCTAGACCATTAGTTTTCAGACTTTGTCATAGTGAGCCTCCCACAGGTATTAAAATAATCATGGGCCTCCCCCATAGAAAGATTGCATACTTTGCACAGTACACGAGGAGTAAAGTGAAACTTCATTGAATAGTTGGCTCTCATTATATTTAGCTTATTGTAACCCCACCCCCCACCACCACCACCACCATGTGTAACCCCTTTCCCAGGACAACCTACTTGCTCTGCTATTTTGATTTGCAAGCTATATTGCTTGCTGCAATACCTTGATGGGTCAGGCTGCTTTCTTGGTTTCCACTCTATCAGAAATAACCTTCCTACCCACCTCTGCCTCATCCCCTCTGTCTCTGCTCTTAAGCAACTTCTTGGATCCTTTTTCTCCCTCCTGCTCTTGCTCCTAGTACTTTCTCTGCTTAACCTTTGTATTTCAGCCGTTCTGCTCCAGTCTGATTCATCAGTAGTTACTTTTGTTTATTGTTCCTATTTGTTTTCAGTATTGCTCATTTTGTACTGCTTGACTGTTTTGCAGTTACCTTTTGAATTGTATTCACTCCCTACATTTTCCTGGGGTGCACCTGAAATGAGCCTTGGCTCAGTGTGCCTTTCTAGTCACCAGTTTGTAAATAAACACATTAATTTACCTGCTATTATCTTTTTTTCAGTTTGTTGTATCCCTTCACATAAAATATCTAAAACTCTAAATTTAAATACAATATTTTTTCAGACTTGCTTGAGCCTCCACTGGAATTGGCTGGGGCCTCCCCAGAGAGGCTGGCCTCACCATTTGAGAAACCCTGATCTAGACCAAATGATTTATGTGGGTTTAATTTCTTATTTTCATTTTTTACTTGTTTACAGGAGACACACCTAAATCTAAACCTGGGAATATTTAAGGGTATGGAACCATTATTAGAATGTGTCTTTCTTCTTACTGGAGTATGAATTGGAATATCTGGGGAAGTTGCAAAATACTCATTTAGTATATTCACTGACTTAATTGGAGTCTGACGGAGACCATTTTTAATCATTTGAAACTTGGGTCTCTGAGAGACAGGGGCCTCAAAGGATTTTACCAAGGACCAATACTGTTTTAGAGTCTGAAATTTCATTTATCTTGGTTTTATAATAGGCTTGCTTAGCCTTTCTAATTTTCAGTCTTAAAGTATTTCTAGCTGATTTATATTGTGCCCAATCCAAAGGATACAGAGTTCTACTTGCTGTCTTCCAAAGTCTAGATTTAATTCTAATCTGCTTTTTTAATTTTTCTGAAATCCATGGAACATGATTTTTCCTTTGCTTTTTGTACTCAAAATAAGCTAGTTTGTCACAGACTTCTCTATACCAGTTTGTGAATTATTGTATTGCCAAGTCTAAAGAAGGCATTAGGAATAGTCTATCCCATTTTACCTCCATTAGTTTGGCTATAAAAAGCTCTTTATTGTAACCCTTAAAAGATCTCTTTTTTTATTTTTAGAGCTCCATCATTGGATATTCTAATTTTTCCCTTATCCAAATTAAATTCACTTCTTAGGGAACAATGATCTCCCAATATGGGTTGATTTACTAAAATTAATTTAGGATTGACCTTAGTTGTAACAAAAAATCAGATCCAGCATGTTCCCAGGACTTTGTGGGTGTGTCTTCTTGGTAGATTGAGTGACTGAGTTACAGCCAGAGGTTTACAACTGTACTCTAAAGTAATACCTCTACTTTTGCCCCATGGGGTGTTAAAGTCTCCTGTTAGGATCAGTTCTTTTCCCATAGACTTTCCCTGTATCTTTAAAGTTAGTTGCTCATAATCACTTACTTTTATTTTAGGTGGTGCATAAATTACCCCAACTATCAGTTCGAATGCAATAATCTCAACCAATAAACAATCAATTAAACCAATTAACCCAGAGTAAATATCTATAGTTTGTCCTAAATCCCATCCCACATAAAGAAGAACCCTCCCTCCACATTTACCCTTTCTATCCAACCTGAAACTAGAAAAACCTTCTATTTCTAACTCCTCTTTTCCAATCTGTGGGGTTAACCAAGTTTCAATAAGCGAAACTAGATTTGGGGATTCAGATAATATCCAAGTCCTTAGTAAGTCAATTTTTCTTTTTACACTTCTAGCATTGTCACAAATCAATCTTATTTTACTTAGGGAATTGGGACCCAGATTTCGTTCGACATCACCACCCAAAGTCAATATTATAATCAGACAATTTAAGTTTGCTAAGGGAGGACATGCCTAAAGAAAAAAAATCACCTTGATCCTTCAAACTGAAGCATATTTTCCCAAATACAGTCCTTCTATTACATGCTAACAGTGTAGGAGGATCCCCAATTTTAGCATTTCCCACATTCATAGTTCTTAACTGTAATGCTATCACAGCAGGATTTTGAATTAAATCTGAACCAGTCCATTTTATATAAATGCAAGAGTAATGCAGGCATAAAATCCCAGCCTTTGTAGAATCTTCACATTTACTTAATTTGGACAATATGCCCCTCACAGTGTTAAAACAGTTTTATCCTGTACAATAAGATCATTTCTAACTTTGCATTAAATTACTAGATGGTAAGGGTAAGCAGAGATCCAATTGTCAACAAACTGATTGTGTAACAGCTACAAATCAGTGCGTTCAATTTTAAGTGTAGAACCATGCCCCTAATTTTGGTGATTCATTAATGCTATCCAGGGCAAATCTCCTTTACAGGCTGCAATTCTACTAGCAATAGTCACAACTTTTACCCTAAACCTTCACTAATCATAAAATTCAGCTCCTATATACTATAATAGGACATATAATTTTTATTAATAAACAAACAACCTAATTATATTACAAATTACTTAAATTAAAAACTTTCATCAAATACACTGAAAGCTATGCAACATTATCTACCTGCATATACTTTAAGCTAGTGTAGCATGACAGAATGTTTACTTCAGTTTAAACTTGTACCTAATCCTGTAAACTTTCTCATAGAAGCAAATAGATTTTTATTTGTTAGGGTTTCTCTTCTGAGTGGCACTCGTGCCTACTCACACTCGCACTACTGCCCTCGTGTAGTACCAGAGTGAGCCTTTTCTAGTGATTCTGCCCCTTCTCCTCCACTGACGAGTTGAACCTAACAGCTGATGGCAATCCCAAGTGCTCCAGTAACTGGGAGCTCATGTCAGTTAGTAGCTACTCAATGCAGGGTAGAGCTTTGGCACAAGAAATAACAGTCTTGTTACACAGATATTTCAATTCAGCTGGCTGCAGTAGATGTTTTAGCGAAATACAGCATACCTGTGCTCTGCAGCCAGCGCAAGCATTTTCTAGTGATTCTGCCCCTCCTCATCTGCTGACTAGTTAAACCAAACAGCTGATGGCAATCCCAAGTGCTCCAGTAACCGGGAGCTTGTGTCAGTTAGTAGCTACACAATGCAGGGTAAAGCTTAAGCACAGGAAATAACAGTCTTGCTACACAAATATTTCAATTCAGCTGGCTGCAGTAGATGTTTTCACTAAGTACAGTGTACTTCTACTACTACTACTTCAGCTGCGTGGACTGGAACACTAAGAGGTTTAGAGACTTTGCCAAAGTCACATTGTATTTTGGCTCTAGCAGGGATTTGAACCTGCAGTCCTCTGGTTCCCAAGGCAGTGTTGTAACCACAAGAGCACATTGCCTTTTACAGCAGTTCCCCCCAACACACCACCATCTGGCACCAACCACCTTCCTTCCCAGCTCAGTGCCCCATAAACTTATTTATTATATTTGATGTAGCTGAACAGCAGAGCCCTCCCTCCTTCCTCTTTGGAAGGCCACTGTTGAATGAAACTGCAAACCTATGGTTTCAGCATTAGTTGGTGGCCAACTGAGGTGGAGGGAAGGCTCTGTCTTTTGCCTTCCAAGGGACATAATGGAGCCATTTTGGGGGTTTGAGCAGGATTGGAAGGAGGGTGTTGGATGTGAGAGAGTGGAGTGGCAGTGTTATATGTTTTTTATATGTGGTACTATGAGAAGCAAAAACAAATGACAGAATCTGCATTTGAAATAGGATATAAAGTATGCACACAAGGATGCGTTGTGAGACAGGAGGTCTACTCAAGTGCCTTCAATTACATTGAAGTGCTTGTACTGTATCTCCATAAGAATGCATACTCTGGAATTTGTTATAGCCCTAACAAGTCAGTAGACTTCTTGTGAACATTACTGAATAGATCTACAAAAAGGAAGCAGGAAAATTACCCAGTAAATTGAGGACTATGTTTGTGTGTGCCCCCACCTAGCCCTGCCTACAGAAAGTTACACCCATGTGCAGCACATCAATCTGGTTGCAAAAACTGTTAACTCCAGAACTGGCGTACTGTACAAACTTAAGCTAGCTGTGTCCAGCTCTGTCCTGTCACTCATACACTATGGACTTGTTGTCTATGGAGCTGCTATGGACACAGCCCTACAGAGAATTAAGCTGTCCCTTAACAAAGCCTGCAAGCTTCTTTCTGGGGCTCACTGGCTAATGCATACCTGCGAGCTCTACGCCTGTATGGGATTGCTCAACCTGGACTGCAGAGTCCAATACCAAACCTGCCTACTAGCCAAAAAGTCCATCACGGGCCTCACCACAGCAGGTTTTACTGGTCTCCTCCACCCCAGTAACCCAATCTAGATTACCAGGAGGGAGGGTACTCTTACATTAAAAATCCCCTTCCATTAGACCTCTCAAGGTCAATGCTCCTCTAGGTATGGAGACCCAAAATGGCTAAATTATCTTAGCCCAGATCTCCTAGTCTGTGCTAAGCTAGGCTAATTTAAGACACACCTGAAGGCTCACCTGTTTTCTAACAATTCCAAGTGTGACTATAGTCTTTAATCCCCCCTCCTCTGCTTTCCACTTTGTTCCACTCCTACTCCGTAGGCCCTCTGTTATTGGCCACCAATACCCCCTCACTCCTCTTCCCCTCTCCTCCTCCCTGTCATCTATTTCATTCTCCACCCCTTCCTTTCCCCCTTTCCTCACCCCTGACAATGCTACTCTCTAGCTGCTGCTTTGCCCCCCTTACCTTGACAACACTTTATCAAATTGCCCCAGTCACTTCTGCCTTTCCCTGTACTACCTCCTTATAATATAGTATTCTTAGCCAGATACTGCATATAGGACATAGTGAATGTTCTACCTTCTTATAATATAGTATTTCATCCAAAAAAATGCAGACTGTATTTACTAAATGTAACCTTTCCATATTGTATATGCTGTGCTACCATTATATATTTTATAACTTATTTCTGTCCTGTTGCATTGTAATCACTTTTTCTGTCATCTGTCTGTCAATTCTCTGTTGCAGAACCTCTGTAAATTAACTCCTAGCTCAAAGGTTATAATCCTAGTATCAATAAATAAATTAAATAGAGATTTCATACACATACTCATTTAGTGTACCAAATTTCAACCCAATAATGCAAAAAATCATGGGAAATACAGTATATGCAAATCACTATGGCAATAACCATGCATATACTTCCTACAATGCTTTGCATTAGTGAAGTATACTGAATTTAATATTTCTTTAAAACTAGGCTTTGTTGCCAGTGCCCTCCCAATGTAAACTGTGCTTCAATGCTTTTGTACTGCTATTGTCTGCTTTCAGTATTTCTGTTCTAGTTGTCCTACCATGAACCAAATAAGAACAATCACAAGGTATGTGTCTCTTTTGGTGCTAAGATAACAGAAGATTTATATAGCTGTAGTGAAGTTCAACTTTGTAAGCAAATGAAACTCTTAATATGTTACATTAAATTCTCTTATATGCATCATATAAAACTATCCTTCATATGTCTTATTTACGAAATGAGCAATTAAAATGCCTGAATACATTAATAAGTGACCTTTTGAACTTACTTACTTAAGAGCCCACTCATGAATGGGCAATACTGGACCTTGCACTTACCAGTGAGGACAGTGTTATAGACATCAGAGTGGGTGATCATCTGGGGACCAGTGATCACTGTACAGTGTGGTTCAATATATGCACTGTGCAGAATTGAACCATATAATGTCAAGAATCCTGAACTTCAGGAGGGCCAATTTTAAAAAGATGGGGGAATGCCTCAAGGAATCCTGGTGGGGTTGGGGAAGAACATGGGTGAAGTGGAGGAACAGTGAGCAACACAAAAGGAGGGGATAGTATCTCAGTCTGTATGGAGACTTCTGGACAAAGGTTAAGTCCCCTTACCCCCTCAATCAGCATGGTTACCACATGTAAGAATATTTCTTTTCCAGAACCTATCCTAATTGGAAGGGAACACCTTCTTATCCACCACTCTGTCATCCACAGTGTTCATTCCTCTGTTTTAATTTAATACTTATTTGGCTGTAATTATTGCTATTATTGATTCTGTATAGTTAGTAATCTAGTACTTTCTTATGCTTGCGGATAAGGCATCTTTAAGGGCTGGAAATCTGATTTCAGTCTAGAGAGAAGGGATTCTGGGTTTTCCTTTGATTGTTAACATGGTACATCTCAGACCCTTCTTAGCTGACATTGTTTCTCTGCATTCAGGAATTAGCCTGCAATCCAAAGAACTTGTGTCCTGTCCAGGTTCAGAGAACTATAAAGGTTTCATTGGTGCTGTAAGTAATTGTGAACTATAATATAAAACCTTAATGAAATATAAATGGGAAAAAAAGAGTGAAAAGTGAAGGCAACAAACCTCAGCATTAGTCATGTATGCAAAAGCAAAAGGAAACAAGCATTAGTTAATGCCGAATGTTGATTGCCTTGGTCTGTTGAGCTCGCTCACTGGCCCTGTGTCAGTCACTCATTCTATTTCTCCCAGTGCAGCAGGCTGCTTTTTTTTGTACTGGGCTCCTGCCTGCATTGGCACATTTATCTGCTCACAAAAACATTTGCAGCTGTCCTGACAGAGCTCTGTTGTGGTGGGTCACTCCCTTTCTCTCACTCACTCATTCTGTTTTTGCTGGTGCTGCAGATTGCCCTTTTGTACTGGGTTCCCGTCTCTGTTGGTGGCTTCTTTCTACCCATGAAGAAATCTGCAGCAGTCCTGACACAGGTCCGTTGAGTTAGCTCACTCCCCCTCTCTCGCTATTTTCATTTCTGCTGGCGCTGCAGGCTGGCCTTTTGCACTGGGCTTCTGCCTCTGTTGCCACCTTTTTCTGCCCACAAAACAATGCACAGTAGTCACGATAGAGGTCTGCTGAGCTTGCTTACTCCCCCTCTCCCAATCGTTCATTCTGTTTCTTCCGCCGCTGCAAGCTGCACTTTTGTACTCAGCCCCTGCATGCATTGCTGCCTTTTTCTGCCCACAAAGAAATCCACAGTAGTCCCAAAAGAGCTTCGTTGAGCTCATTCAGTCCCCCTCCCTCACTCGCTGATTCTGTGTCTCCCGCTGCTGCAAGCTGCCCTTTTGTACTGGGTTCCTGCCTGCATTGCCAGCTTTGTCTGCCCACAAAGACATGTGCAGCAGTCCCGACACAGCTCCATTGAGGTCGCTTGCTCCCCTTCTCTCACTCGCTCTTTCCATTTCTGCCAGGGCTGCAGTCTGGTCTTCTGTACTGGGCTCCTGCCTACATTGCCACCTTTTCCTGCCCACTAAGAAATCTGCAGCAGTCACAATAGACCTCCATTAAGCTCGCTCACTCCCCTTCTCTCACTCGCTCATTCTATTTCTCCCAGTGCTGCAGGCTGCCCATTTGTAGTGGGCTCCTTCCTGTGTTGGCACCTTTTCCTGCCCACAAAGGAATCTGCAGCTGTCTCAACAGAGCTCCACTGAGGTCACTCACTGCCCCTGTCTCACTCGCTCATTCTGTTTCTCCTGGTGCTGCAGGCTGCCATTTTGTACTGGGCTTCTGCCTCTGTTGGCATTTTTTTCTGCCCACAAAGAAAACTGCAGCAGTCCCGACAGAGCTCTGTTGGCCTCACTCACTCCCCCTGTCTCACTCACTCATTTCATTTCTGCCTGCGCTGCAGACCGCCCTTTTTTACTGGGTTACTGCCTGCATTTCCACCCTTTTCTGCCACAAAGAAATCTGCAGCAGTCACAATACAGCTCCGTTGAGCTCACTCACTCCCCCACTCTAACTCGTTCATTCTGTTTCTCCTGTCGCTGCAGGTTGTCCTTTTGTACTGGGCACCTGTGTGCATTGCTGCTTTTTTCTTCCCACAAAGAAATCTGCAGCACTCCCAACAGAGCACCGTTGAGCTCACTCACTCCCCCCTCTCACTCGCTCATTCCATTTCTGCTGGCCTTCAGGCTGGTCTTTTGTACTGGGCTCCTGCCTGCATTGCCACCTTTTCCTGCCCACAAAGAAATCTGCAGCAGTCACGATAGACCTCTGTTGAGCTCGCTCACTCCACCTCTCTCACTCACTCATTCTGTTTCTCCCTGCGCTGCAGGCTGCCCTTTTGTACTGGGCTCCTGCCTGCATTGGCACCTTTTCCTGCCCACAAGAAATCCACAGATGTCTTGACAGAGCTCCGTTGAGGTAGCTCACTCACCCTGTCTCACTCGCTCATTCTATTTCTCCTGGTGCTGCAGGCTGCCCTTTTGTACTGGGCTTCTGCCTCTGTCGGCATCTTTTTCTGCCCACAAAGAAATCTGCAGCCCTCCTGACAGAGCTCCGTTGAGGTCACTCACTGCCCTGTCTCACTCGCTCGTTCTGTTTCTCCCACCCCTGCAGGCTGCCCTTTACTACTCAGCCCCTGAATGCATTGCTGCCTTTTCCTGCCCACAAAGAAATCCACAGCAGTCCCAACAGAGCTCCGTTGAGCTCACTCACTCTCCCTCCCTCACTCGCTCATTCAGTGTCACCCAGCGCTACAGGCTGCCCTTCTGTACTGGGCTTCTGCCTGCCTTGTCACCTTTTCCTGCCCTCAAAGAAATCTGCAGCAGTCCTGGCAGAGCTAAGTTGAGCTCGGTCACTCCCCCCCCCCCAGTCGTTTGATGCTAATCTGTCCCAAACACTGATTTCCGACAGCGATTAGGTATTCTGCACAGAAGCGCTGGAACACATTTCGGCCAGGATGTGAAAAATGACAGCTGTACTGTTCATAAGGAGGTGTGAACAAATGCCAGTGTTGAAAATCTGGCATGAAAATATTACTAATTTGTAAACTTACAAGGGTGCGTGGAACCTGCACAACACACACGCTATAACACAGTCATTTTATGGGGTGAGGGGGTGGGGATGCAATGTGCACAGTGGGTGGGTACAGGAGGTGGGGGGGGCAGGGAGACCACCGAGGGACCATTTCCTTCTTTACGGGTAAAAAAAAAATGACATCACGGGACCATTTTTAAATTTTACTGGCAAATGTGGCACGCTGGGGTGGGCTCCCAGCTTGCCAACGGATTCTCCTGTTTGGGGCAGCAGCTGTAGCCGATGGGGGATTGGGCACCCCTGTTGGCACACAAGGAAGCGGGGGCAGTAATACATTATGCCGATGGGGATTGGACACCCCCATTGGCACACAACAAATTGGGGAGACATGCCGACTATGATTGTGCACCCCGTCATCAGACAACATGGTGGGTGAGAGTTACATAATGCTAATGGGGAGTGGGCTCCACCATCAGCAACATAAATGGTATGGCACTGAAGCCGATGGGGATTGGGGCCCCCGTCGGCAAACAAACATGGTGGGGGGGCACATGCTGCCTAGGGGGATTGGGCACCCCCTTGGCAGGGGGGTTTTTAATATTGTTTGTGAACATGGTGGCAAGTTGCTGCCATGTTCACAAACAATATCAGTGCTTCCAAAGTTCCGCCCTGCAATGATGGGTCACTCCCTCATTGCAGTGAATGGCTGACGCTGCAATGTTGAGGCGGCCCCTGATTGAGTGGCTAAAACATTAGAAAGTTGTGGCACGTTGGCTGAACTTGTGTCAGCAGCGGTGTGCCAAGGCATTGGGGGAAGCGGGCCAAGCCTTTACAGGCTGTGGGGGCATTGGCCACAACAGAGCCATGCCTCCATAACTTGGTTCTGGAGAAAGCTGCCACAATATGTTTCTTTCACATGCGCACAATCAACATAAAAAGAGACCGCTATGGTTCTCAAAAGAGGTGGCCAGGAAGGTAAGAGCAAAAAGGTTAGCTTTTCTGGAGGTATAAGGAGACACAGAGGGAGGGGAATAGGGAGGTGTATCAGGAAAAATAAAATGAGGCAGGAAAAGCAATTAGGAGTGCAAAGGCACAAATAGAGTAGAAAATAGCCTAGGCAGTAAAGAAAGGGAACAAGTCATTTTCTTATATGTAAGTGAAAAGTGAAAGACTATGGGAGGACTAGTAAGGCTTAGCAGGGAAGGCAGGGAGTGTGTGGAGGGGGACAAGGAAAAAGCAGACATCCTGAACATATACTTTTGCTCAGTGATCACAAAGGAAGGAGAAAGTGATGGGACAAGATACTGTAAGTGCCAAGAGCATTGAAAGAAGGGAGGTAGACTGTAGAACATTTACAGAGGAGAGAGAGTCCTGTTGGAACTTGTAAATCTGTAAGTGGACAAGGCAATGGGGCCAGATGGGGTACATCCAAGGATACTGAAGGAGCTCAGAGAAGTGCTGGCTGCACCTCTGAGAGCCCTGTTTAACCAATCACTGGAGAGGGGGGGTGGCTCCTGAGGACTGGAAGGAGGGCAGATGAAGTCCCACTTCACAATAATGGGAGTAGGGAGGAGGTTGGCAATTACAGGCCATTCAGTCTGACTTTGGTATTGAAGAAATGAATGGAATCACTCCTGAAGGAAAATATTTTGGAATATCTTGAATCCAGTGACTTACAAGATTCAAGGCAGCATGAATTCAGTGGGGGAAGGTCATGTCAAACAAATCTGATACATTTTTGACTGGGTAACCAGGGAATTAGAAACTGGGGTGGAGGGGTGGATGTGGCCTACTTTGATTTCAGTAAGGCCTCCGACACTGTTCCACATAAGAGACCCGGAAACAAGCTAGACAGTCAAGAAGTGTAACCAAATGTGGTGAACTGGGTAAGAAATTATTTAGGGGACAGGAGAAAGATGGTAGTGGTAAATGGAGTTCAGTCTGAGGATGGGAGGGTGACCAGTGAGGCACCACAGGGATCATTACTGGGACCAGTCCTCTTTAATGTTTTTATTAGTGAAATTGCAGAGGGGCTAGAAAGTAAGCTATGCCTTTTTGTAGATGACACCAAATTCTGCAATAGGGTAGACACTCCTGGGGTGGTGGAAACAATGAATAAAGATTTAACAAAGCTAGAGAAGTGGTCACGGGTGTAGCAGCTGAGTTGCAATGAAAAGAAGTGCAAGATCATGCACTTGGTGCATAGAAACCCGGGGGTTGAGAACAAAATGAGGGGTGTAGTATTAACGACCACCAAGCAGGAAAGAGACCATTGGAGATAATCATATCCGATGTCCTAAAGGTAGCCAGACCATAAGACAAAGCAGTGAGGATAGCTAGTGGGATGCTAGGGTGCATAGGGAGGGGTATCACCAGCAAAAACAGAGAGGTGGTGTTCCCATTGTATAGATCACTGATGTGACCTCACCTAGAGTACTGTGTCCAGTTCTGGAGACCACATCTCTGGAAGGACATAGACAGAGTAGAGGTGGGCAACTATAGTGGGCAACTAAATGGTGCAGAGTCTGCATCAGAAGCCTTGTGTGAAGAGAGAGATTAAAGGACCTCAATATGTACATCCTGGAGGAAAGAAGGGAGCAGGGGGATATAATTGAGACTTTCAAATACCTCACGGGTGTAAATAAGGTTTAGGAAGGAAGCATTTTTCAGAAAAAAAGATGCTCAAGAACAAGTTGACATGCATGAAACTTAAGTGAAGGGGCTAACTGTACACTTGCACAGACTCGATAGACCATGAGGCCTGTTTCTGCTGGCAATTTTGTATGTTCGTATATTCGTAAGTGGGTTAAACTCAGCGGATATGTGAGGAAGTACTTCTTGACAGAAAGAGTGGTGGATACTTGGAACAGCCTCCCTGCAAAGGTGTGCCTTCGCTCCAGCGAACCCCCGACCACAAAGACCATCACAGCGACAGGAATCAGGCAAAACCTGAACATCACTGTGATGGTCTCTGCTGGTCACGGGACTGCCTCGCAGGGTGTATCACCTCCTTCCCCAGGACAACTCCAACTCGGAGTTGTATTCCTAGAGACCAGGGAGTATGGGGTTCAAGGGGCACAGCCCCCCATTAGAAATACAGAGACATCTCCAGCAGTGCAATGCCAACACTCAGCAATGCAGCTGTCGCTGTCGGGGATGTCTCCATTAGAGATGTAGCAGCAGAATAGTAAAACCCCAGCAGACATGGTGGGGCAAAAATGGTAATGGGATTCAAGAAGGCGTGGGATAGGAATAACAGAACCTTAATGGTAAGGAAAGGGGAAGGGGTAAATTTGGAGATCAAATAGACTCTGCAGTGTTACAGTTGGTAGGGTAAAAGGGGAGACTAGGAGGGTCAAGCAGTCTTTATCTGCCATAAAATTCTCTGTTTCTATGTACTCCCTCCCCCACCTTTTCAAATCTTCTGACACCAATGCTTCTCTGTGATACCACAATGGTATTTAGTGTCCAAATATCAACAGTAACAAATCAGCACTTGACAATTTGTTTCAGAGCAGAGTTCATATTTCATAAGGTTGGAATAATGGGACAACTTAATTATGTCATTTCAGTTGAAGGTGTAACTAAGAACACTGCAGGGACTGGAAGACTGGACTCTCTCAAAGGCATTTTTTTATTTTTAATTTTTTGATGAAAACAAGTTTAACTAGGAAATAATGCTTGAGCTGCAAACCTATTTTACAATGGTATCCTGGCAGGAGGAGACCAAAGCATTTGTTACAAACACTGGCAGACATCCAGCAAGCTAGAGCAATAAGATCATACTTATAGGATAATCAGATATACTGCTACTGTAGCATTTAGGGCAAAATAACCTCATTGAATGACTGAATAATCTGTAAGTCAAGAAGTTGAGTATGAGGTTTTCAATCAAAACGTCTGCATAACAGTCTTTGTAGTGCAGATTTGCAATTGGTTGTGCTGATGTACCAACCACTGTGACCTTTACAACAATCTTAGTACTGTGTAAGTATCAAACAGACTGAATGCAGCAGAGTTTCCAGAATAAATGTGTCAATAGTATGTTATCACTCTCCTCAGCTACCTCCTAATCAAGACGCTGTGCATTTATCAGCTAAGGGCCAAAGCAAGGAACAGTATCCACATCCCTGGTGCTAATAGGTGTCATACTGTAGGTGAAAAAGCTTTCTCATATGGAACTTCTTCCAGTTGGTGTTCAGTACCTGTTGAAGTAAAAACAACTACTTCATATATTCCTCTATTCAAGCCTGCACCATAGAACGAGAGCAAAAACCTGTAACTGTCTATGCTAATTCTTTGCCACTAATAGATTTTCATGACACTGTTGAAATATTGCATATTGCCAGCTCCGTGGAGCCAGGCCCTGGGGGATCACCTGGCATGCTGCGACCCGGGTTCATACCCAAGCCCAGAGCGTCAGGAGTGGAGGCCAGCAGGGATTGCTCAAGAATGTATCTTGGATGCTCTCCTCCCGGGGGTGGGTGAGAGGTCATGGAGGCACCACCCTTTAGCAGCTTCTGGTTTGGGAATGGAGAGGGATTGCTTGAGGGGAAGGCTGGGATAGGAAGGACTGAGCATTCCTATGACAGCTCTCCTCCCTCAGTGAGGGCTGAAGTGTGTTATGTTGTTCATCTTCCATCTGGAGGTGTGTGCGTGGCAGCACAGTGGTAAAATTCTGAGATAAGTGCCCCACATGCAGGGTGCCATGGGCATCTCCACAGAGATAGAGTTCGCACATCATGCCCATTGCATGCGAGGTCAATCTGGGTCGAAAACCATGAGGAAAACAATCTTGATTACAGGATAAAATGCAATCTTATGCAGGCACTACACTAGTAACTGGGCACCCCTCAGAGATTCCTGTGGCAAAGAACAATGGAGAAATGTAAGCTTCAGAGAAGCCAGGTGATAGGGCTGCAGGGGACAGGTCATAAGCAGGGAATCGGGGTGAACAAGGCAGAAAAACTGTAAACAAAAAAAAAAAAGAGTCAATAGTAAGATTGGATGAAATTTAATTTCAGTTTTGATTACCAGACCTTAACTTAAACCATTTTGAGTAATGAATAGGGGATTACTGCCATTTTCTCTCTCTTCACAAGTGCCCTGTTGTCTAGGTCAGTCTAGTGTGCACATATATATATATATATATATGTACATTTTTTAATTTACTTATCTGCAGGTAAACTAGCAGTGAAACAACAAGCTCAAGGTTAATGAAGAAAATGTATATTTGAGAAATGTTCACTCTGTTAGATCAGTCCCCAACAATCTTCTACCCTTTCAACCCTGTTCTCTTTGTTAGATTTATTTTCACCTTTCTTTAACACCAATGTCTGGCAACAGCCATCTGGGTCTCTCAGAGGTATATAGTAGTCTCTGGAATCTTTTTTAAGATTGATTCACCTGGTCAGTCTCATTTCTTTAGCTTCTGTAATGTCACCTTCATTTGTGAAATAACCCCACCCTGCTCACCTCCATAATAAAAAAATATGGTCCCTGTCTTCAGAAGTACACAGATGGATGGCTCCATGACTGCCATCCACCAACCTATGCTCAGTATTCTCAATGGGTAAAGCACCTGGATAATACCTTGTAACAGGCTGATTACCCTGATAAACTCTGCTAACAGTAGTTAAAGTGGTACAAATATATCATAGTGCTTTAGACAGGAGTTGTGTAACAGCATCAAATCTCATGGGAGGCCCTTAAGTAAACCCTGATCAACCACTGAGTAGAATTTCTGTTCTGTCTCATGATTAGAGCTGTTGCAAAGTTTGAATTTGAAGTGAAGTTCTGGCAAAGTTCCTGTTTGCCACAGCACTGTATATCTAACTTCCACAGCAGGGACTTTAAACTTCCATAGATAAAATTGGGACAATTCTACCACATAGGATAAAGTACTGCTGCATATTGATAATTCAGGGTTATACGTTAAGATATTACATCTGTTAGCGCCTATGGAGTGATGCTTAAGAGGTGAGCTTTCTCTGGTAGTACTCATAAGACTTTTTTTTGGGTGGGGACAAATCATTGTTAGTTGCTCAGTACATAACACACTTGCCTCTGTGGCTAGAAGATCGGATGGTCATGGGGTCTATCCCCACACAGAGCACTTGGGGTAGTACCCATAACTGACATTGTAGGGCAGTACAAGGGAGGTGCTGCACTGGTGAGATGTTGGCCTACAGATAAGACATTAAAATGAGGTCCCCTCTTCTGTCTTTGGTCACTTTCCATGTGGAAATAAAAGATCCCATGGCACTTATCGAAGAAGCGTAGGGGCATTTATATTTTAGAACATCAGAAAAAAAATCATACATAAACATTTATCAAAATGAAAGAACTCTGAAGAAAAAAGGAAATATAACAAAGTGTGATATCTTACAACAAAGAAGAAAATACATAGAAAATTAAACTTGCTCCATTCCTTATCCTTAAAAAAAGTATTCCTCTTCCTTTTGCAATAAAAGTAATAAATATTTAATTCAAAGGAATATAAGAAAAAAATAAAGAAGTAAATCTTTATCGTATCCTACTGACAAATTTCCACAAAGAAAAAAAAGGGATCTATCTAAGTGTTTTGGATTTTTTTATTTATTTTTACTTCAGTCTTTGGTAACCGGGTAAGGCCCACTAGGCACAAGTGCCTGTTTTCAGAGGTGACCTGGGAGCACTGGGTGGTTAAGTGACTTACTTAGAGTCACTCAATGTTCAACAGCAATATCAGGAAAGAATATTAAGGGCAGAGACAAATAATCACATTAATGTAATGAGAAATACCTCCATCCTCTTTGTTTTATAAAGTTATTTTAATCAAGTAACATCTTCCATACATTTTGGAAGGTTCTGCTTTGGAGTGTCTTATATATGTTCTCCCTTATTGCCATAAGTTTATTTTCTACCATTTCTACTATATCATTTAAGTGAACAGTTTCTTTTCTTTTTTTTTTTGAACAAAATGTCATCAAACCTGACAAATACCTAGCCTGAGCCTTTGGGGAAGGTTGCCTTAAATAAATAAAATCTACTACTACTAAAATCTACTACTCTGTTTAATGCAAGCAAATAACACCAAAATAGTGTGCTATGTGATCATTTAAATGACCTGACATCCACTTTACCCAATACCAGTCCAGCACAGGTCAGCGTTCAAAACTCTGATACATTTGAGGTGACAGCTAACAGTGGCCATAAATCTGAAATGTACAAACATGAAAAATACAAATGTTCCGCAGTTTCAATGGCTTGATGACATTGTCGTCTTATATACATCCCATCTTCTAGACTTATATGTTTCACATTTCCTTTTACAGTGTCTCATGCACACTCGCCCATACAATGTCTCCAGTTGAGGTCCCTCAAGGATCCATTCTCGGTCCACTACTTTTCTCTCTGTTTTTAAACAGTATGCCAAATAGGTCTGGGTCCTCCTCCACCATTGTGTATGAAGATGACATGATTATATACACCAGTGCCAAGGAGAGTATCACCATCAAATATAAACTAAACACGGACTTTGATTTTCTACAAACATGGCTAACACATAGCAAGCTACTACTGAATGCCAAAAAAACAGTTGCCATGCTATTTGGCTCAGCACCTAAGATCAAAGCCAATCACTCGGCTCTGACTATCCCTGGCCAGGATGCTCACTGCTGGACGTGGTTGATTCTTTCAAGCATCTAGGCATAACACTTGACCCTTTGCTTGATTTTAATCAGCACATAGCAACTACATGCAAAGCAGTAAATATGAAGCTGGGTCTGGCCTATAAATCAAGTATTCTCTTAAAACTGCTGCTAAACTGGCCATTGCACAGGGGGTTCTTAGACCTAGCCTAAACCATGTGTTAATGACATAGCTGGATGCCAACAAACAGGTCCTGCAAAAATAGGATACATGCTACAATAACATTAGCTATTTTGCCCTGTCTGTACCTAGATGCACACTTCACTGTATGCTCTACTCAAGCTTGGCAGGCTCTCCCCTGCCTCTTATTGTACATACACGGCTGGCTGTATGATAGATAACATCATTAGAACTGGTACACTAGAGACCCTGGCCTGCATGTTAAGTCTAGCAGTGTAGGCCTACCCTCTGATGTCTGCAGAAAGGTCTCTTCTAGGCCTACCAAAATGTGTTACGAAAATGGGAGAACAATCATTCACTGCATCTGCCCCAGAGCGTTGGAACTCCCTGCCATCATCTCTTAGGCACTCCCAGTCATACTGGGCCTTTAAAAAGGAGCTTTATAGCTCCTTCTTGGGCTTTGACAAATGCACGTGTAACTGACCTATAGCATACCCTCTTAACATGTCTCTCTTCAACAATTTTTATTCACTTTACATTGACTGTGATATAAATTGTGTTTCTCTCTACTGTTCTACAGTATGATTCTTTGGTTAGGTCCATTGTTTTTGAAGTCCTGCAGTGCTGTAAAGACTGAAATTGTTACTCAGGTTTTTACTAACCTTGTATGAAATCTTGTAATGTACTGTCTCCTGTAATTGTGATTTCCTCTATCTGTATCTCTTCAAGGTCATGCCTGAAAATAGGCTAAGATTTGTCTAGTGCACTAACCTGGTAAACAAAAACTAAATAACAATTTCCTCAGAATTCTACTGTTTGTGAATTGTTGCACAATGATATTCTGTGAAACACCATATGGGGGTTTAAACACTGCATCAATACAGAAGAATGTGGACACCCCGGGGCCTGATTTTAGAAAGGGATGTAGTGGCGTAGTGGACCTGGCATTTGACGCAAGTTGCGACTTGTTCCAAACATTGTGGCAAAGTGTGATTTTAGAAGAATATTGCCACAAACACACACCGCAAGTCCAGAAGGTGGCACATAGGGAGTTAGACCAGGTACTTCCTGGTCTAACTTTGTGTCTGGGATTGGGGCACTTGTGCCAGCTCTTTGGTGCAAGGTGTTGTAAACAGCGGAAAGTGTTGCAACTGCGCCAGCCCTTCTAAAATTAGACCAACCTGTGCAAGAAGGGTTTTGGCACACCTGCATCAAACTTTGCATCAGATGCAGGGCATGCTGCAAGCCCTGCATCCATGTTATAAAATCATGCCTGCCCTCCATGTCTATACTTTTCCTACCAGAGTAATCCCAAACCAGTAGTGTATTTGGTTTCCATTGTTAAAAACATATTTTGAGCATACAAAATTATGAACTGCATCTGCCCCTTGCTGTTTTTAGTATATTCCCCATAATATGAGGAATGCATCACAACAAAGCCTAAATAATGCTAACCCATGATTTTGTTTCCCCAAGAGGGTGGGCCTTAAACTGGAACTAATAAAGACACATGTTAAAAAAGAGGGTTAATCATATTTTACCCACTTCTTGAACCTGCCTGTATGTATGCATTTGCTTTATTGGGTTTAATCTACTACCCCAGATCGGCTGAAAAATATTATATTTTTTAGCTTATAATTCAAATGGGAAGGAAAAATGAAACTAATATAGAGAAAAACTGGAATTAAGACAGTTTCTACCAGATAAATCATTTTCTGTTTTTTCATGAATCATGAGCACCATCAACAATGTTTTTTTTAAATCATTGTTCCCAATTGTACTTTGCCAGCTCAGTATGAGCACTGACAAAATGTGTTATTATACACTTTGAGTTTTCACAAAAAAGAGACTTTAACAAACATCCGTTATGGTCAGATGGTCTGTGCTAAGAGGACCAAGACAAATAATGAAGACTGCCAGAAAACAGCTCTGTTCTCACCTGCAGTATAGATGGAACAGACTTTTTTCTCAAACTTTCAGGATTGAAGTTGACTATTCCAAGGTTGTGACTTTTGAAGATTTCATGAAAAGGAAGAAGTTTTCTTTCTGAGCTGTTCTGAGTATGCTCAGTAGGGTTTTTGAATAACTATCAGATACGGCATGAAAAATACCATGTCACAAGAGCTTTTTGCATTCTCACCACTTGCTTCTCACAATATGAACATTTATTTTTCCTGTTGTGATGTCTACCATCTTGTTTTTCCCCTGAATTACAAAAACATGGAAAATACTTACAAATGGTGCATTATAAAAGAAACAGAACAAAACAAACAAAAAACACCTGAACTTAGCTCAATAAGAACCTTTCTGTTAGATGCTGGAGTTTTTTTGGAAAACAAAAGCAAAGCAACAAAAACAAAAACCTCAAGAAATACATTTTCTGGGCACCCCTAAAACCAGAGTGCCCAGCTTAGAGATAGGAGCCATGCACCAGCATTCTCTGTATGAGAACAGTTGGAGATTCTTCACATCTGCATAGAAACAAAGAAACATCGAATCTGACTGCAGATAAGGACTGCTTGGCCCACCCAGTCTGCCCATTGCACCCTACCTACTCTAAAACCACAGACCAAACCTCATCTCAGCTGGAAGGCTTACCCAGGAATCCACCACTCTTTCTGTGAATAAGTGCTGTCTCACATCTTTCCAGAATGTACCCCCTCCAGCTTCATAGAATATCCCCTCATTCTTGAGCACCGTTTCTGCTGAACAATACTTCCCTCCTGTACCTTATTTACCCCTGTGAGGTATTTAAATGTCCCTATCATAACTCTTCTCACCCTCCTCTGTTCCAGGGTGTACATATTGAGGTCCTTTAATCTATCCTGATAGGGATTTTGATACAGACCCAGCATCATTTTAGTTGCCCTCCTCTGGACCACTTCTATTCTGTCTCTATCCATCCAGAGATCTGGTCTCCAGAACTGGAAACAGTACTCTAGTTGGAGTCTTACCAGTGATCCATACAGAGGCCACACCACCTCCCAGTTCCCTATACACCCCAACATCCCACTAGCCCTCCTGACTGCCCTGTTGCACTGTCTGCCCACTTTTACGTCATCCAGTATGATTATCCCAGGTCTGTTTCCTGCTTGGTGGTCATCAGTACCGCTCCACACATTTTGTACTTTGCCCCTGGATTTCTATACCCTAAGCGTATTATGCTGCACTTTTTCAAAATGAAACCCAGCTGCCATACGCTTCACCAGTGTTCTAGTTTTCTCACATCTCTGGTCATCCTTTATGTCCCTCCTGGAGTGCCCATCCTAGTGCAGATTTTGATGTCATCTGCAGAGAGACAGACTTTTTCCCTTCCAGCCCCCTGCAATGTCACTTATAAAGAAATTAAAGAGGTCAGATCCCAGCACTGACCCCTTGAGGCACCCCACTGGTCACCTTCTTTTCCTCAAAGTGAACTCCATTTACCACCACCCTCTGTTGCCTATCCTTTAACCAATTTCTTATCCAATTTACCACCTTTGGACCCACACCTAAGCTACCCAGCTTGCCTGCTAGTCTCATATGTGGAATGGTGTTGAAAACCTTATTAAAATTTAACTAGGCCACATCAACTACTCCACCCTGATTTAAATCCTTCGTAATGCACCCAAATAAATCTATCAGATTTGTTTGACTTGACCTCCACCCTGTGAAACCATGCTGTCTCAGTCTTGTGCAATGATTCCATTAACTTTCTTACCACCAATGTCAGGCTGACTGGCCTATAATTGCCAGCCTTCTCCCTGCTGTCACTTTTGTGTAGTGGGACTGCATCCACTCTCCTCCAGTCTTCCTGAACCACTTTTGTTTCCAGTGGACTGTCAGATGAGCAGCCAGCATTTCCCTGAGCTCCCTCAATACCCATGAATGCACCCTATCTGGCCCCATTACTTTGTCCACCTTCAGATCAGTGAGCCCCTTCAGGACTCTGGCCTCCAAAAAAGAACTAGTGTCCACCTACTTCATCTAAAGCCTCTGTTATGTGTTTGTTGCCCCTCAATTTTTCCTTCCTCTGGGACCACTGACCAAAAGTATTTGTTCAGGATGTCTACCTTCTCCTGGTTCCTCTGCAGCTGCATATGGAGACTTGCTGCTGGCTTGTGGTCAAGGAGTGAGGCAGCAATCCCTACCAACCTACCTACATGTATGTCTGTCTGTCTATCTATCTCTCTATCTATCTGTCTTTCTATATCTATCTATCTATCTATCTATCTATCTATCTATCTATCTATCTGTCTGTCTATTCATTGCAAAAAACTATGTTAATGCAGACATTAGGGTTCAATAACATGAAGTGCACAAAAAAGGGAAATGAAAAAAACATCAGGAATTTGGGTCTCTGGTGTACTGGTGATTCAGTGGTGGGGTTTTCCTTGGGGTTGTCTACCCTAATTCACATCCCTCCCCCAGCCTGTAGCTTTCTGTCTGAAGCACAAAGTACAGCTCCAAGCAAGTGCCTCATAGTGATACAGTATGATCAACATAATCTGTTGGAGCTTTCTTCATGCAGGGCCTTGCTAGTCCAGCATAAAGACATTGCATCTGAGCTCATTTGATTGGGGGAGAGGGTGGGCATTAGGTTGACAACCCTAAGGAAGACCCCACCACTGATTCACCAGTACTCCTGAGACCCAAATCCCTAATGTTTTTTTATTTCCCTTCTTTGTACACTTTGCATTCTTGAATCCTAATGTTTTTTGCAATGAATTTCCCTTCTTTTTGTGATAGTGGAATTGTATCCTTATTTGCACAGGTCCCTTTGGGACTTGCCCAAAATGGGATAAATACAATACTGCAGGCAGTTCTGACCCAGTGCATGGGACCAGCACGCCTCGGGACATATGTCAATACCTTGTGGGGAAGTCTCCCTGAACCAACACAGGGAGTAGTGTCTGTGCCAAAATACTGCTCCATCCTCACCCAGGCTGGGACTACTGCTGCATGATACAGCATCTTCCCCATCTCCCTTGTCCCATTAAGCTGGCTCACTGAATTCACCACTGAACTCAGATCACTGGCATGGTAAGGCAATGTGGTTGGCAAGTGGTGCAATGGACATCACTGCAAACAACTTACAAGCTCAAATGGGCAGACTGGGTGGGCCATAGTTTCTTATCTGCCGACAGTGTCTATGTAGCTATGTAACATTACTTAATAAATTCATTGTCTTTTAATATTTTGATCTCAAACATGGAAAATAGTCTTCTTATGACCCCACTTCATGAATCTGGTCAGTTACAATTTTCAAATCCCCGCCAAAATGTCATTTCACACCATGTGTGTGAAAACATGCCTGGCCAGCATGTGAAAAATGACAGCTGTACTGTTCATGAGGTGGTGTGAAAAATATGTCTGTGTTGAAAATTTGGAGTCAATATATTGAAAATTACCAAAGTTATGTGCATGCGTAGAAAATTTTCAATGTACCCTCATAACTTGGCCATTTATAGAATTTTTTCACCAGATTTTCAACATGGACTTTTTGGGCCCTCACCTCTGAAACACTGGAGTTAAAATTTCATTACTCGGTAACAAAAGGGGATTTCATGTAGTCACCTTGAAATCACCTTCAAGGCCCAATTAACAAAATGTTACTACAAGTGTTCATGAGGATGGGTTCCAAAAAGGCCATATTAAAAATCTGGTGAAAAAAATTCAAAAAAATGACCAAGTTATAAACATAAGTTCAAAACACAATTGAAATACATTATAAGGCGCTTACCTGTATTCCTCAATTCATGGTTCAGCATTGAAGAGTGCAGGTGTGTCTCAGTCCACAGAGGATGGCAGCATACAACCAAGGCAGGTAAGTATAGGGTAAGGGGGGTTGTGGGCTGGTGGGTACTCAGTGGGATATGCAGGAGGTGGGGAGGGGGACGACAGCGATGATGAGGGATTGTTTTCTTAATTTCAGGTTTAAAAAAAGATGTTGGAGGACTATTGTTTTTTTCAGGAACAAAAACAATTAAAGCTACTTCAGGACACTGATGGTGGGCTCCCCAGTGTTGCACACTATGGAGGGGATTGTAAAGTCAACACAGGAATTTGGACCACCCCCGATGTAGGCAACTATAAGTAAAACAATGGGTTGGGGGGGCGTACAGTAAAGGGAAAAAATATTCTAAATGAAGCTACCTATGGAGACTGGGATAGAATCTCCAGTGTCCCACACTGCTGGGGGGCTTGTAAATACCAGCATGGGGATTGGGCCCCCTGATGTTGGCAACTATACTTTAGAATAATAAAATAATTCGCTGAGGGAGGATACAGTTCTACAGACAGCAGGCAGATTTTAGTATACGAAACAGATGCTGTACACTGTTATTAACTTTAATCAACTAAAACACATTGACCCAGATATTCAAAAGGGTTGTGCATGGTGCAACAGTGTTGCACCATGCACAACCCACTGATGCACCCGGTGCAATATTCAAAAGGGAAAAGTGCACCACACAAATCCCGATGCACTGGAGCGCATCAGTAATGTATGCAGGCACAGGTGGGGGGGTGTGCCATGCATAACCTGCACAGCCTGATATTCAGCCTGGGATGTGCAGAGCCATGCATGCACAACCCCTACTTGTGCCTGCACAAAATTAAGCCCATAAAAAGGAACAAATGATGGCCACCCACAGGTGAGCTGCCACATTGCAGGGCGCAACATGGCAGCTGCCACCTGTGGGTGGCCACCTGAGTTCCTGCTGCACCTGGCAGCACCCCCCCATGCCCCATCATGGGTATCCATGCAAATAACCCCCCCTCCAATATCCCTGGTGGTCCAGTGGACCAGGTGCTGCTAATCGCGGGCATCTGGTTAATAACCCCTCCTATATCCTGGTGGTCCAGTGGACTGCACTCTGCCGATAGCAGCATCGGTAATCACCCCATCCAGTATCCTGGTGGTTCAGTGGACCGCACTCTGCCTGATCGCGGGCATCTGTAAACATAAGAAGACCCTATTACCCTGGTGGTCTAGTGCCCCCTCCCCAGCCCACCAAGCCCTACTGCCCCACTCCCCTTGGTCAGCCAGCGGGTGGCAGCACTAACCACCTGCCACCCTGCCGCCCGTGACTGATAGCTTGGTAGGTTGCATGCATGTTCATCAGCATGAGCTATGGCATGCGCCCATATTCATACTGCATAAGTTCAGATATGTGAATGAATCATTCACATATTTGGACTGTGTAGTACGGTATGGGCTGCATGCCCATTGGCTCATGCTGTGAACCAATGGGCATACAGCCCTACCGAGCTGTCAGTCGGTCGGCTGCGGAGCGGCAGGTGGGTGGGGTACTGGGGGGGTACATCAGACCACCAGTGTAATAGGACTTTTTTATGTTTTACAGATGCCCGCGATTGGGCAGAGTGCGGTCCATTGGATCACCAGGGATATTGGATTGGGGGGATATATTATACCGATGCCCGCGATCAGGCACATGGCAGTCCACTGGACCACCAGGGATATTAGATGTGGAATTTTTGTTTAGATAAATGCCCATGATCGGGCTGCAGAGAGCGTTTGTCCCCGATGGCTGCTGCCTGGCAGGGCGCCAAGCGCAAGTCTTCAGGGATCTGTGCACCTGCATGCTAATGGGATGCAAATGGGGCCATAATGACATGCAAATGACCCCATGTGTGCCTTGCATAAATTATGGCCCCATTTGCATGTCCCCTTTTGAATATCACAGGTGCTGTGCATGGCGAAATGGCACTTGCGCTAGCGCATCTCCATGCTCCACTCTGGCCACTTGAGCTGGCGTAGTGCCACTGCACTATGCACAGTGGGGGTGGCCAGGGTGCGATATTCAAAGCTGCTGAGCCATAGCGCAGCTCCATTGAATATCACCCAGGCCACACCCCTGCACAACCATGTTGAGCTGCTCCCAGGCTTGCGCCACAGCCTGGCACAGTTTGAATATCCGGGCCATAATGCGCATTAAAAACCCATCAGTTGCTTCTACTAAATCATCTGATTTACTGTTAACAAACTAACAGTTTTCTAAGGTGTACTGTTTGTTGTACTTGATTTAAATTACTACCACTATACAGCACCAGTTTCATATAGTGTGTCTTTAAGTTATGCCATTATATAGGGGACAGCGAGAGAGAGAGAGAGAGAAAGATGAGAGCACTCTTTCATGGACCACTGATGTGCACCAAATAAACAGGAGACACAACATGAGGGGGGTGTATATTAAGATTTTTATATTTATTATGTACAGAACAGAAAATCGGGTAGATTTTTAAATTACATATAATCAAGCATTGCCATTGATCTGGGGATTGTTATGTGTGTTGTATCATATACTGTAGTTTTATGCTATACAAACACCACACACATAACAAAACAAGACACCAGGATATCATGATTTTGCAAAAATTCAACTATCCATAGAACTTTGTTTTTTTAAACTGTGCATGCTCACAAACTTGAACTTTTTCCTTAAATTATTAAAAAACTACTAGCCCCTTCAAGCATAAAAAACACAAAAGCACGTACTGTATGTAAAACTCTATCAAACCTGAAGGTTTCAGCTTTCAAATCCTTATATTTGTTCAGTTATCTGGTGGCAAAAGTCTTACCATTTTCAAAAATGTTGATTTTTAGGTTTTTTGCACTCTGTAATGTTTCCCCCACTGAGCTAATGTACATAACATTTCCAGAATCAAGCTATCCTGACACAAAGGCTGTGGTTTCCAAATGGAAATAAATCAGTTGAATGGGGGCAAAGTTATTAAGGTGTACAAATTGGGGTTTGACATGAAAGTGCTTACTGGCTGCACCTGTATAATCTAGGTATGTATGTATCAACCCATGTATGTATGCATCCATCTATCTATCTATCTATCTTTCTATCTATCTATCCAGCTATCTATCTATAACAAAGGTTCATAATGGTTGTAGGGATCATAAAGGCTATATGCTCATAGTTGCTCCTATTAGTAGCGTATCAATGTACCACCCTCCTCAAAAAACATATCCAGCCTATACTTAAAATTCTCTTTACTTGTATAGTTAATCAGATTCATTGGCAGACTATTCCATAGGTTCACTACTCATACAGAGTAACAATATTTTCTGTTTCTATTCTGAATCTGGCTGACTTTAGTTCAACATTGTGCCCTCTAGTGTTGACCTCACTATTTTTAAAGGACATATTTAGTTGATTAAATAAGTAAGGGCTATTATTTATATCATACATTAACAGCAAATCACTCCACAGTCTCCTATGCTCCAAGGCGTACCGGTTCAAATTCTTTAATCTGTCAAAGTATGACATATTGAGTAATCCTCTCACAACTTTGGTTGATCTCCTCTGTACTCTTTCATGTCTAGATACAGTATGTCAGTTGCCATATTGAGGCACCATACCTGGCCTCCATATTCCAGAATGGAATGAACATATGCACGTTACAACTGTCCAAGTATGACACATTGAGTAATCTTCTCACAACTTTGGTTGCGCTCCTTTGTACTCTTTCAAGTCTAGATTTGTTGGCTGCTCTTTGGGGCACCATACCTGGCATCCATATTCCAGAATGGGATGAACATATCCAAAGTACAGTGGCATGATTACCTCACAAAATGTATCTTATTCACACCCATTACCTTATTGGCTCTAGACACTTCTGCTGAACATTGGTCTTTTGAGGTCAGTGAGCTATTAATTATAATGCCAAGGTGTCTCTCTCACTGTGTATATATTTTAGAATGGCACCATTTAATGTATACATATGAGGTATAATCTTTCTTCCCAAGTGAATCACTCTGCACCTAGAGATAATAAATGTCATGTCCCACTTAAATGCCCATGATGAGAGTTTATCTCGGTCTTCTTGTAGACTGCTTATACAGCTAACAGTGTTACTTAGGCCACATAATTTGGTGTCATATGCATATCTGGTAATCCAATATGAAATATTATTGCTTAGATTGGATATGAACATTTGAAAAATGATAGGGTCTAAAACGGAACCATTTGGCAACCCACTAGTCACTCTCCCTATATTTGAAAGGTTGCCCTGTATGGAAACTTTCTGGGTACAATCAGATAGCCAGTTATATACCCAATGGATTGATAGAGGATCTATGTTCATATTTTTTTTTGTATGATTGCCCAGTGTGGCACAATGTCAAAGGCCTTTCCAAAATCAAGCAGGACAACATCCGCACAGCCTTTATTGTGAAGATGTCACCTAATTTTTATGTAGAAGCATAATAGATCAGTTACACATGACCTTCCTGACATAACCTGGTGTTGCTCCATGTCCACCTAATTTTTGCTTTTCATTATTTTTAACAATTGATCCTTAACAATTGGCTTGAGTATTTTGTCTGTTATGGATGTTAAACTCATGGGTCTATAGCTAGAGAATCTCTGTAACCGTTTTAATATTTAGAAATCATGTGATCACATCTCCAATCCATAGGCACCTCTCCACTATTTAAAGATTTTTCATATAGGATTTTGCAAGGAAAAGAGACGCTATGCTTCATCATTTTTAATATCCTAGCAGTAATACCTTCAGGAATGGGTGTTCCCTGGGTTTTTAGATTAACAATTTTATCCATATGCATTCTTTGTTTTTCTAGTCTCCCTGTTGCTGCTTGTCAACATTATATGATGTGAATGAGTATTTTCTGTAAATTCTGAACAAAAATAATTACTAAAATGTTCAGTTATCTCAAATGGATGAGTATTGTCAGTTTGATTGACATTGATATTCATGATTCTTGGACAAGATTTCAATAAGGAGCTGATACACCCATAGAACAATTTGGCATTTTTTTTTATTAGTGCAATTAGCCAATTCCAGTTCTTGTAATGCCTTAGCTCTTTTAATGCCTTAGCCCTTTTAATCTATTCTTTGCATTTTTCATGAAATGTTTTCTGAATTATTTTAAATATATTCCATAAAATATCCAAAGTGGTCATTTGATATCTGGCATATGCTTTGTTTTTCCTCTGTATTAGCTTGATTATCTTTTTACTAAACCATATTGGTTTCAAACCTTTATTATTATATTGTTTTAATATTCCTAATATACAGTTGTAACCATAGATAAGTTCAGATATTTCTAGATATTTTGTGATATATCTAAAGAGATTCTCTCTAGTTCTGCACAGTGGTAATATAGGCAGGCACGGAATGTCTCTAGAGATATCACAGAAATTTCAGGAAATATCTGACCATGGCTATGGCTGCAACAGTATTATGTTTCACTGGTTGATTTTATGGAGGGTTTTTTTAGGAATTGCCATGCTTCCACAACTGTTTTTTTTCTTTAGAATTTCTGCCCAATTTGTTTTACTAGTCACCAAGTTTATACTATTAATATTGGCAGAATGATGTACGTAGATCACCGTGCACCCATGTGTTTTTACCCTATTACATGTTATATTAAACAATACTCTTGAGTGATCTATTGGGCTGCCTGTCTGTCTGTCTGTCTGTCTGTCTGTCTGTCTGTCTGTCTATCTATCTATCTATCTATCTATCTATCTATCTGTCTATCTATATCTCTCTCTCTCTATCTATCTTTGTTTGTTTCATTCCCTCCCACTCCCTATCTAGCACCAGGAGCTCGCTAGTGTTGTTCCGCAGGGCTCTGTGATGTGACTGGTGCAGTTAAATGTCTTCATCAGCGATATTAGGGATGGCATTAAGGGCAAAATGTACCTATTCATGGATGACAACAAAATCGATAGGAGGGTTAACACAATCAAAGGGATATAGGACCTGCAGGATGGTCTGAGAAAGCTAGAGAGGTGGTATGGGATTTGGCACCTTGGCTTTAATGCAAGGAAATGCTAGTTATGCACATTGGAGGCAAGAATCCCAGGAAAGAGTACAACCTGGGGGGCGTGTATCTGCATCATTGGAGGAAAAGAATCTGAGAGTGATGATCACTAGCAACCTGAAACACGCCATGCAGTGCAAAAAAGAAGCATCAAGGGAAAATAAAATGTTAGGCTGCATAGCCAGGGGGATCATCAGTAGGAGACAGAAGGTTATACTGCCCCTGTACAGGTCACTGGTAGGGCACATCTGGACTATGGAGTGTAGTACTGGTGACCACACCTTAAAAAGGACATTAACATTTGGATAGTGTCCAGAGGAGGGCAACTAAGATGACTGGGGCCAGTATGGTAGAATCTATGAGAAAAGGTTAGAGGTCCTGAACATGTACTCCCTGGAGGAAAGGAGCAAGGCAGACTGAAGATGCGATCGAGACCTTTAAGTACTTGAAGGGGATAAATAAGGTGAATAATGTGGGTTTATTTAAACTAAGTGGCAACCAAAACACAAAGGGACACAGTCTAAGTTGGAGGGGGAAGGTTTAAGAGAGAGGATGGGAAGCATTTCTTCACAGAGAGGGTGGTGACCAGTTGGAATGCGCTGATGGAATAGCGGTCTCAGTTAAGATGGTGAGCAGCTTCAAGAGCAGTTGGGATAGACTTAAGAGGAAAGTAGGGATCAGGGGAGGGGCATATTGAAAGGATGGGAGGAATGGGGGGATGGTTATTAGCGTAAGCTATGGATCCTGAAATTTAAGCAGTCTATATAGACCAAATGGCCTTTTCCTCCTGGGTTCATCATATGTTCATATATTCACACTACCACCTCAGCAGCTCTCCCTTACAGTTCCTGTTATTGTGCATTTTTTGGTTCCATTGCCAACAGCCAGATACATGCCAAGAAACTTTAGCATGGCCACTTGGTATAGCGGTTAGGGTGTTGCCAGGAGGCAACATCTGATGAAGCTGCCCCGACCCGTTATCTTCTGCTGCTTGCCCACCATCATCAAAGAAGCCTGGGGAAAGGAATCAGCTATGATGTCTTAGAGCCTGTCATGATAGAGGAAAGCCAAGTTACTGCCTGCGTTGTGTGATTGCCTAGTTCTGTCCACAATACCCCCCAAGCCCTGCCAACAGGAAGACTGTGCAATGAGAAGACTTGTTAGGGCTTGAAATAATCACATTTAAGATGCAACTAGTTCCATGAAGAATCACCACTCATTCAAAGAGAACCTCACAGAGACCCTTGTCTTCTAGGACATGTCCATAACCAGTATAATGCCGCTATTGATGAACTCATCAGGTTTTTTCCCCATTAAATATGCTTTATTAATTTACAATAATTAACCATAATACAATAAAGCAAAATACACAATATACAAACATCCACGAACAAACATATTACAACACATATCCACCAAAAAAAAAGAAAAACAAATAAATATACACACAAGAGAAATAAAACCACAAACAAACCCCATCCCCCTACCCCTCCTCCCCATCCCAGAGCTCAGCAAACAGTGCCAATATTATGAAGAAAAGAGTAAACAGGTAGAACTGCTGCAGAGATCTGGGGAATATGAACCCTACATCTACCCTCAGCTACAGCTGCTATATTGTATCTATGACCCTGGAGAGGGTAATTTCAGTAAGATGTAAAGTGAGTCCCATCTGAACCAGAACTAGTCAAGACACTTCTGGAAAGAGTCTATATTTTTTTTATTATTAGAGCTGACAAGATCTCCTGACACCATTCCTGGTAGAAAGGAATTGTGGTGTCCCTCCAGTGTTGTAATATTAATTTCACAATCATTGAGATCAATGCTATATAAGCTTTGTGAGTACTGGGCAGATCTGAGGGGTAGAGCCCAAACAAACAAATTGCAGGTGACCAAAGATCTTCCAAATCCAAAAGGGGATCCAGTGAGTCCCAGATGGCAGTCCAAAAGGGGGTCACCTTACCACAATCCCAAAGCATATGCTTCAACATACCCTCCACAAGATCACATCTGGCACATAAGGGGGGAGGACAATTTACCTATTCTGTGCAGCTAAGACAGCATATAATACATATTGTGAAGAATACAATATTGAACTAAATGAAATCAATCTCATTTCATATATTTTTAAAGAGCCTGCCATGCTGAATGCCAATCTTTAGGATCATCTGGAAGACTAAGCGTCTGTTGTCAATAAAACAGATCCCCACAGGACTGTTAGAGTCTATGGTATGGAGGAGATGATAGACTTTGGACACTGGATGAGGTTGTGAGACTGCAGTAAACAGAGAGTCAGCAACAGCCAAATCCCTCCAAGTCCAAGATTTAAGGTCCAAGAAAGTAGATATCGCATGAATAAGTTGAAAGTACCCAAAGCTAGCAGAAGTGGGGAGGTGATAACAATAGCTAACAACATTAAATAGGGAGAATTTATCTCCCTGTAGTAATGACTCTATGGTTAAATCATTAAGTTTTGGACAGAAGTAGGGTGGGACAGGCCTACCAGCAATTTGTACTGTATATTAGGGTTGCCTAAAAGGGGATGTGCTGCAGCTCTGGTCTACGACAAACCCAGTTACGCACCCAATCGGCAGTGCACTTTCAAAGAACAGTGTATTGGCATTGAGCAAAGGGGTCAATGTAATATCGGTGGTTTTATCTTAAGTAAATTATTGAGCTGAATACCAAACGTTTTACAGTGAAAGCATTCAAGGTCCAACCAGAATGGGACATAAGCACCATAAGATTGTGTTCCTCCTTGTGCATTCCATAACAGTATTCTACTGCTGTGGAGAGCCCCATAATATAGAAAGATGCTAGGGAGCTGTAAACCTCCACTCATCTTGGGGATCGATAATGTAAAATATGACTACCGAATAGCTCCTCCATTCCACAGGAATTCATTAATCATAGTGTGTAACTGGGTAAATCATGCTTTTTGAAGGTATTGTATATATTCAGCATTCCCAGATGGTATAGTATGCATGGTAACATTTTCATTTTTATGGTACTAATACATCCCCAGAGGGAGAGGAGTAAGGAGGTCCATCTATTCAAATCTTGTTAACTAGAATGTCAATGCAACAAGGAGGACAAGTTATCCTTAACCAGATGCAGTGGGAAGTGGGAAATGTGGATTCCCAAGTATGTAAGAGTCCTTGGCTCCAAACCTCCAAAAAGGAGGAATTGGAAAAGCCAGAGGAATACCAATAGTTATATACACAGCTAAAAGAGCAGCTGCCATCTCTGAACAGGCCAAGTAAAAATTATTGATAATGCCATCTGTCCTGGGGACTTTATCAGACGGGAGCTGCCTTATAGCTTGCAGGACCTCTGCAATCATTATTGGGTCTTTAAGACTCTCTTGCTGTAGTGGCGCAGTTGCAGGAAGGGAAAGAGAGTCCAGGTATTCATCAATTTTGGCCAGGCATTGAGGACTAGGTGGATCATTTGCATATAATTGCAAGTACTAGGAGCAAAAATGTCTGCTATCCTCTGGGTTTGGGTTCCCAACTCTTCACTGGGGTTATTCCGGATCCCAAGAATACAATTGGCAGACTCCATTGCCCAGAGTCATAGAGCCAACAGCTTACCAGCTAGTTCTCCTGATTCCAAATATCTTACCTTTGTTCTTAATATGGATAATTCTGCCTTTCATATTCCAGGTAATAAACGTGTGGCTACCCATCAGAATATATTACAAAATAATCAACTACAGGGGGAAAATCTCTGTGAATTCTCAAAATTATCAGATCCCAATTAGAATTACTGAACTCCATAAAATTACCCTCCTCCACCCCAAATCTCCAAAAAACAATCATTATCCCAAACAGTCGAAACACAGATAGGTGCAATTCCAAAATATGAGAAAGAAAAAACACATATCTCCAACTTAGCAAGAAAAATCCCCCCCCCGAAACACAAAGACACCCTTAAACCCAAAATAAGCAACCCACAAAAGTACACCTGGTCCCGATGACTGCAGCTCACAAACAATCTCTAGGCCCATGATGAAATACTTCCTTTCATCATCCAGCTCACCCCTCCCCCCACCCAACAGCAATCCATAATGTATCCCCTATATAAAAAAAAACATACTAAATCTTAACAGTCTTAAAAAACATTATACAGTACAAACTGTTATCAACCAGGATAAAAAGGAAAAACAATGGTAATATCAAATAATGAGCTAACAAGAGAAACTGTAACCCAAGGACTCTCCAATAACAACAAAGAGTCTATAGATTTTTCCACTGTCTGGATAAATTGTCCAGCCCATGTATATTAGGGAGTGAAGAAAGACCAAGGGAGGGATAGTAAGGCTCAATAAACGGGAGGGTGGGTGGGCAGAGGTGATAGTGAAAAGCAGGGATACTGAATGAACACTTTTGCTAAGAATTCACAAAAGAAGATGAGGGGGCGGTACCTAATCCAATCAATAGAAGCACTCTTGATAGGAGGGTAGATACCAGTCCATTCACAGAAGAAAGGGTTCTGAAAGAACTCTGAAAACTAAAGCTGGACAAAGCAATGGGACCTGCAGGAATTCACCCCAGAATTCTTAAAGAACTAAGGGGAGAACTAGTGACTCCACTGACTACCCTTTTTAAAAAATCAAGGAAGGATGGAAGATGTGATTCCCCTTCACAAAAGTGGGAGCAAAGCAGAGGCATGAAACTACAGACCTGTTAGTTTGACCTCAGTGGTAGGGAAAATGATGGAATCACTTCTGAAAGAAAGAATTGTTGAATACCTAGAGGCCAGTGGGGCACAGGACCCAAGGCAGCATGGATTCACAGCATGAAGGTCATGTCAGATGAATCTAATAGATTTATTTGAGTAGACCAGGAAGGGGCTATGGAGGTACCCTTATGAAGTCCTGTGGCTCACTATCCCGACACACACCTGCCCAGGCACTATTGACCGATAGGTGTAGTGTCCCAATAGTGAGCATGCCGATGATGAAATATCCAATGGATTTTGACAGGGATAAGGTAGCGGATGTGATGGGTTGCTACCTTACCACAGCTGGTGCACGTCAAGGGACAGTTTTTCGGGGGAGTTGGCCAAGCTGCTCCAGTGGTGTACAGGGCTAAACCACTAGCAGCTCTGCCAGTGCACTCCCTCAGACCCAGGTTCTGGTCCGGGTCACATCCTTTTAAGGAACTCACCCACCCCCCCATAACTAATATTTTTTTACTTTGGGGTCCACTCACCCTCAGAATTACTTATTTTAGTTAGGGAGGATGTGGGGGGCAGAGCCCCCCAAATGGGGGTGTGAGTGGCAAAGCTCCCTGCATTTTACACTTAGCTTTTGTTGTAATGCACAAAATTGTTTTGTCAGGCATATGATCCATTCAGGGCTGTGGCTTTTGGGCCAATTAAATCAGTATGCTGATCATTGGCATACCGAGTTTAGGGATGCCATAGTATATCTGCTATGGACATGGCCTACCTAGACATTAGCAAGGCATTTGACACAGTCCCACACAAAAGATTAATAAATAAGTTAGCCAGCTTGGGAGTGGGTCCCAGGGTAGTAGCCTGTGTAAAAAACTGGCTGGACAATAGGGGACTGAGGGTAATAGTAAACTGAGTCCACTCTGCAGAAAGGGGGGTTACTAGTGGGGTACCGCAGGATTCAGTACTGGGACTGGTCCTTTTTAATATCTTTATAGGTGACATTGCAGAGGGACTGGAAGGAAAAGTATGCCTATTTGCAGATGACACAAAGATCTGTAGTAGAGTTGATACACAAGGGGGGTTAAAAGGATGAGAAGCAACTTGGCAAGGTTGGAGGAATGGTCAAAAGTATGGCAGCTTAGATTCACTGCAAAGAAATGCAAAGTAATGCACCTGGGAAACAATAACCCAGGGGAAGAGTTCACAATGGGGGGGGGGTACTAACAACAACAAACATGGAAGGGACCTGAAGGTAGTCATATCAGATGACCTAAAGGTAAGCAAGCAACATGAGAAGGTAGTAAGGAGGGCTGGGGGGATACCGGGATGTATAGGCAGAGGTATCACCAGTAAAAAACAGGAAGCTGTTATCCCTCTGTACAGACAGTTAGTGAGACCCCATCTGGAGTACTGCATGCAGTTCTGGAGACCCCATCTCCACAAGGACATAGATAGGATGGAGGCAGTCCAGAGGAAGGCAACTAAAATGTTGCAAGGTCTGTACCAGAAGCCATACTAAGAGAGACTAAAGGAGCTTAATATGTATTTCCTCAAGGAAAGGAGGGGGAAGGGAATCATGATAGAAACTTTCAAGTACCTCAAGGAAATCAACAAAGTCCAAATGGGTTGCATCATTCAGAAAAAGAGATGTGCAAAAATAAAGAGGCACAATTTGAAGACAATGGAGGATGGCTCAGGGGCAATGTGAGGAAGTATTTTTTCATGGAGGGGGTGGTGGAAGCATGGAATGGCCCTTGTGAGGAGGTTGTGGGGTCAAAAACAGAGGGGTAATTCAAGAATGGATGTGAAATACATAAGGCAATTCTGGTGGGGGTTAGGAAGAAGTAAGCTCTTGGTTAACTAGGATTTGCAGCTTATCCAATAAGTAGAGAAATGGGCAGACTGAGTGGGCCAAGCGGTCGTTATCTACCATCAAAGTCTATGTTTCTGTGTTTCCATCACTTGTCATCATCCATCTGATACTGGAAATGTAGACCACTGTAAAAAAAAAAATAAATAAAATGGCACAAGCATATACTCTCCAGTAATTAGATACCTGTGTCTACAAACAATCAATGTACAGGAGACATTTCAGATATGCCCTGGTAGTTAAATAGCTCCCCTGGATGTCTGCTAGGGAATAGTCAAGTATGCAAAAGAGTTCACTCATTCACCATGGTGATTTCAGTTCTAGTAGTCCATATGTAAATGTAGTAGGCCACCAGTCTTGTAAATCGAGCATAGTCTCTCCAACAGAAAACAAGAACATGCATCTTCCTGAAGAGCAACATCGACCACAAATGTTTCCATCAGGATGCATGCTCCAAAAAGCTAACAACATGCAGTTCACCCAAAGTATCAGTGCCATAGTGCAGAGACAGCTTTAATATCAATTCAAAGGACAGCTAACAGAGAACATTTGTGAAGGCTCTTTCTTCACCAGCACCTACGAAGTCCAGCTGCTTCGACATCCCTAAAAGTTTATTTATTTATTTATTTTTTGTTGACCAGGTAAGTGCACTAGACAAATCCTGCCTATTTTCAGGCACGACCCGGGGGAGGGGGATACAGATGAATGCAACTGACTTTAAACCAGATTAAGCTGTTATTGGTGGTATTTTTTTAGTGAATGAGGGAAATTTGGCCAGGACACCGGGGAAATTCACCTACTCTTTTCGATAAGTGCCATGGGATCTTTAACATCCACCTGAACTACCACCAATCCAGGCAGATGGGACCTTGGTGTAATGTCTCATCCGAAGACGGCACCTCAGAAGTGCAGCACGCCTCTCATGCTGCACGCCTCTCATGCTGCACTACAGTGTCAGTACTAGGATATTAACCCAAGTGCCAGATGTGGGAACTGAACATACAGCCCTCTGATCTCCCAGCCTCAGAGGCGAATGTGTTACCTACTGAGCCACTGACACTGCTTTGAAGTCGTCTTGCTGAAGTTGGAAACTCTTTAAATTAGATGGCCACAAAACTCCACTGGCAATGAAAAGAAAGTAATAAACCATGAGCATTGTGATTCGTAATTAGTAGAAACATAGAAACATAGAAGTTGACAGCAGATAAGGACCGCAAGGCCCATCCAGTAAATAATGTGCTGTTCAAATAAATTATAGGAATCAGTCCAAACAGTCCAGCTTGTCTTCTATTGGCATTCCTCAAAAAAATCCACATCATTTCAAAGAAAGAGTTGAATCAACACATGCTCTCCTGGTAATTAGAGCACAGCATCCAGTGGAGATCAACATGGAGGAAACATTTTAGATATGCCAGCTAGTAAAACCTTTTCTCCAGTCGCTAGGGGATAAACAAACACACATCCACACACACACACACACACAAAAAGGAGAATCTAACAAGTGCACCATGGCAGCTTCAAGTCCCTTCTTTTTGAATAACAGCACAGCAAATACCAGTCCAGTAAACTGGACATAGTCTCTACAACAGAAAAAATGCATTGGCTGGAGATATGGGATGGAGGGACCAGTGGGCTCATTCTATAATATAAGCTGGCCCATTAGGAGATGGGCCAGCCAATTTTTCACATAACGTCTGGGTAAACATCAGCATATTCAGTTCCTCAGCCCCCTCCGGTAGCCCCAGTATCACAATGTTATGTTGCCAGTTGTGCCCCTCGAGATCTCCCAGTTTCTCTTCCAGTTGGGCCTTTTTTGCCTAAAAGACACGACCTCAGGCTCCAGCCTATCCCTCCAGTCAGCAAGGGAGCTAATATGAGCTACAGAGTCTGAAACCTGTTTGGTCAAGTCTTTGTTATATATGTAAATGCTCTTTAACTCCTCCGAAATGTGATGTAGTACCTCTTTAAAGGAGAGAGTTCTTGTAAATATCATTTTTCCATTAAAGCAGCAGAGCTGGAGGCCGTATGTGCAGTCAGTGTAGTTTGGGTCTTCAACCTCTTCGAACTCTTGTCGGGTGATGAAGGAGGAGTGTGATGCATGGGCGCATTTCTCATTTCAGAATCCATCTTTGGAAAGCAGAACCAGTGTTTTGTGGTCCAGGAGCAAAGGTAAAACTGTGGAAATCCTTTCTGTAAGATACATTTCAGTTTCACTATATTTTTAATAAACAAAATGGGTGAGGGAGTGGAGTATGTGGCAGCTAGTGTTCACCCACAATGGTGCATCACATGACTGTCAAATTAATCAGTCTTTATTCCTTTCTAGACACACCTTCTTCTGCCAGATCCTGTCCTGGAAATATGCAGCACTTAAAGGATTAACAAAGAGGGGCTCCAGGAAAATGGACTGTGTGGGCATCCTGAAGAGAGAGTACAGGTTTTTACAGTTGTAGTACTGTGCTTCATTTTCCAGACTGGCCATGACATGCTGGGAAACCTGCAGGTGGTCAGCATCGCAGCCGTGTCTAAAAATGGCAACCTTAATTCAGCTCCTTCCTGAAGCCAGCTGCTGATGAGGACTGTGACTCTCAGTATGGGCTTAGCAGTTAATTGTGATTTCTCAATTAATGATTAATGATCTGTTGAGTTGACCTGAATTTGGATATTCATTCATTCGGTTGTCATTTTAGGTCATTATGTTTATGACTGTAGGACCATGTATGTGTGGATTTGTGAGGGTAGTGGTGAAGATAAGTTTGTCATTTTTTAATATTTTTACACCAGATGTTCAAAGTTACCTATTTAGAACCCCATCTCATGAACAAGAGTGATGGAAGTTTTCAAATCCAGCCCAAAATGTGATTTCACAGTCACTGTGCAATATCAGATTTTAGGTGGAGTTTGAGAAATTCCACAACCCTTGTTCAAGAGGTGGGGTCCAAAAAGGCCATTCTGAAAATTTGATATCCAAACTTGAGTCTTCACCTGAGGAAGTCTCCAGTTTGGAGGTGATACATAGGGGTTGTTGGTCAGTGTTCCTGACTGCCATTTTAATAAAATATAACTAGTTCCCATTAGCTGAGTGCACTGTTTTTTTCCTTTTAAACAGTTAATACACAGTGGCACCTTAAGGAATTTGAACATTGAAATATTTCAATGTTCACTCATAATTTCATTAATTTTTAATATTTTGAAGCCAAGCTTTCAACATAGCCATTTTGTTTCACCTTCTCATAAATGTAATAGGTGTAATTTTTCAAATCCTGGATAAAATGTATTTTTTCAAATGTGGCAAAAATTGATGTTTTGAACAGTATTCTATAAATGCTACACATTTTGTTTATAAAGTAGGGGGCATAAAATTACCATCTTGAAAATTTAGGGCATTTGAGGCCTGCATGAAGAAAGCTACACCAGTTTCTGTTGCCAACGTGTGGCGAGACATGCTTCTCTACATTGGAAGAGTGTATCGCTATGAGACACTGGCTTGGAGCTGTACCTTGTGCTTTGAATAGGAGGATATGGATGAGGGGAGGGGTGAGCATTACAATTGACACCCCCAAGTAAGACCCCAACACTGATTTGCCATGACTCCAGAGACCTAAAACACTAATGTTTTTCCTTTTGATGTTTGGGGTGGGCTGGGGAGTTAGGATTGGAAAACCTAGTGCCACATTTCCCTACTGCTGTGACATTATATCAAACCCTAAATGGTGCATTAAAAAAGTTGTTTTTTTCAAAGTAAACAAATACATTACACAACTATTGTCCTGTGTTGAGAGCTATTGTGGGGAAATATTGACCATGAGGGAGGAACTATTGCCTGGCAATAATTATATTGCCTGAAGCTGAAGGCTGAGTGCAATATTACCACTGGAAGCAATGATTCATCCCAAGGGGTTAATATTTTCCCACTGTAACCCAAAACAACTATGGTCAATATCTGTTTTATAAAACCTTTGCTGTCTTATGCTGCCGCCCCCCCACACACATGCCACATACTTTAATTTGTCTATAGTGACATAATAAAACCACTCTCACTTGCAATGGCAAATTTTAAACAATTTGTCAGCTGCTAATTCTCACCCACTCAACAAAAATACACCAATGTTTTTAAAATAAAGAGCAGAATTGCCTTCCCTTCCCTTTTTTTTTAATTTTTCTTTCACTGTAGGTCTATGAATCTCTATGCTGATTTCTTCTTGGTATCTTAGAGAGGCTGTAGTGCCATGCCCCCTCCAAAGTGTTTGGTCCCTGATAGTGACTTATTACTAGTTCATCAGCACTAGTGGTGGGTGAAGTGCCTAACATTTGCTATGCATGGTATTTCTTGTAGAACCCAAATTTTGCTTACTACTCCACAAAGTGAAGCAAATAATGGATCTTGAAGTAATGTGATGTTCCCATTGTTCTCTATGGATTTTGTGTTACTTCGCCTTGTTTTCTATTGACTTTGTGTTACTTTGCCTTGTTTTTGTGCTCTTTAAGGCAAGTTTTGCAGTGAATCATGGGATGTAAGGTCACATGGGCTCTATATTGTCTTGCACAGCCTCAGTTCATCATAGTGTGTGCAGTGGAAAGCTGGAGACAGTTTGATCTCAGACCTCTGAGATTCAAACCCTCTAAAAACCTTAAAAAACACCTTTTTTGCCACAGAATGTTGTAACAAAATTTAGTAGATCAATTGTAGTAAACCCTGATGTGGTTTTATCATGAAGTATTTATTGATGTTTTGTGAATATTGAATGTTAATTCAGTTGATTCAGTCTCTATACTGAGAGGCACTGTAGAAGTGTACTTTGGGGGTGGGGCTGATCTGTGGTGTAGAAGGGAAAGTAGTGAGAAAGGCATTTTTTCCAACCATTGTTGGTAATTGTTTTATTATTTTTGTATTCAAGTAGACACAGTACAACTTCACTGAACTGTTTTGAAACATTTTCTGTATGCTTGGCAGTTTTTCAGTCTTTTTACAGGACTGTCTGTGTTGTACTGTACTGAACAATTATCGTTTCTGTGCCTGACCTTTAATCTGTGTGCGTGCTGTCAATTGATATGCATTTCACTGCAGCATAGAATGTAATTGGCAGGCATTCTTTTAAAATTTAAAACCTTAGAATGATCTTTTTACTCAGTCCCATTTGGTTGAAACATTTGGTGCCCACCATGAGTGAATAATACTATGTGTATTAAGTTGTTTAAATTGTATATTTACTGTTTAGTAACACTTAATTGTGTTTTTGTTATTTTTATGCTTGTTCTCTATATATTGGAAGTATCTGTGTAAAATTATACAAAGTCTTATGAATAAGTTGGCACTGCCTATATACCAGCTAATAACATTTATGGTTGTTGCCAGGTTTTGTTATGCCCCAACTAAATGGAACTTAAGCAGTGATTTCGAATAATAAATAATCACCAAACAATGCATGTATGTTGCTTTAAGAGCCACTTGGAAGACCCTGGTCATTCCCCTTGCATCGGGAATGAGTGTATGGTTGCGTGGCAACACTCTCACATTACCAAAAATTACAAGAGTGATACGTCACTCCTCAGGAAATCAAGCAGCTCAAGAGGTTGAGGCAGCCAGAGGGAACGCTTTAGCATTCGGGAACGCCATTACTGGCTTCAGGTCTTTACAAATTTGTTTTGCAATTGATACATGTGCTGCTTATTAAATATTTGGAAAATGACTTGTTAAGGATTATGCATGACTTTGTTTGAGACCAGTTTAGGTAAGAAGTCAGTAACGCTTAATAAAAATCATAAAGGTTAAGGGCTTTAAGCCATTTTTGAGTAAACTATATTTGTTTTCTTTTAGAGACTAAATTGGGATGTGGCAGCTTCGTTTTGGCAAGACAGTCATTTAAAGTATAAAAGAATAGTTCCCAAGGTATGCAAATAATGGGAGTTTCAAGTTTAATACTGTCATTAAAAATAGCAACATACACATTGTTTGAGCATTTTTTGTGCATAGTAAATGTGATTTAATTTACTTCCATAGGAAGAGTTTAAAAGTTTATTGGAGCCTTTGAAGTAAATGAACATTTCCAGAAGGACCTAGGTAGATAAACAGTTTATAATATTATTGATAAACATATATTGGAGACAATTACTTATGGAATTTATGAAATTGAAGTATTATAAAGTTCAAATTGTGTTTTATTTTAAAGTAGATGAAAAAACCCCATGAACAAGCTCATAGGAGCGAAACTTAGGGGGCTGAAATTACAATAAAGAAGAGGAAATTTTACAACTATCAAGTGTTTTTTCATGCAGAAGAATGCCTTTGGACTCCCTGCTTTTGTTATTATTGATATAAATATTTGGTACCTTCAAGGGAGGTATATCATTAAGAGTATCACCATTACCCAAATTGTGCTTTGGTTTTGACTGCAATAGCAGTACTCTGAATTTCTAAGCCTGTCTGCAATTTATTTCCCTGCTTCTATGTAGTTAGATCCTGTATCTCTCCCCCACCCCAATCAAAACAAGGTATTGTTTTTTGACTGTCTACTTTTTGAAGATTGGTTAAGGATTCAAGGACAGATCTTATGTTGTGCCTGTGTGGCTGCATTTAGTGTTTTGCTTCCCAGCCACCCAAAAGTGCCAAAATATCAAGTTGTTGTAAATTGTCTGTGTCATCTGGAAACAAATGCCAGTGAAGAGATGGTCAGAAAAAGCAGTTTCTGGCTGTAGTGTTGCTGCCAAGAAGACTATTAGCAGTGGAAGTTGTTTTGAAGATGAGTTAGGTTCATCATGGGCTACCAATGGTAGCAGTGATAAGAATGATCATGGCCATGGTGGTACACAGCAAAAAGGAAATGTAGTAGTTGGTGCAAGGCTAGGTACTCCCTCTCCTCCCTCTGTTCTATTTCATGCCCTCTTTCCAATCTACCCTAATTGCTACTATGCGTTACTCCCATTGCTTCAGATAAGGCCTCATGGGCTGATTCTTATTTTGTTCTGTAGTCTCTGGTATTGCATTTTCAAAGTTTTTGGACTGTTTTGTATTTCCTACTCTATGTAGACTGGGATATGATGTTTAGTTGATCTGTTCTAAATGTTGTTACTGTAACTACTATCCTCCCTTAGACATTGTAAATGTTGTCAGATTTCTGCTGTCCACATACCTTTCCCTCTTATGTAACTTCTGCTGATGTGGAGCCTATGTAATGAACTTCCAGCTCAAAAAAGTACTTCCAAGATCCTAAATAAATAAGTAAAAAAGTCTGACTATGTTTTTCACAGCGAAATCAGTCATTTCCATGCTGGTTGGAGATGGTGTTGTCCCTGCTGTTAATAAAGTTAGTGAGGGCATGGTTGATAACTTTATTTATTTATTTATTTAACAAATTGGAAAGACCTTTGAGCCAAGGGCTCTTTTACAGAGCTTTCACGTCAAGTCACAAGAATAGAAAATTACAATGGTTTCAGTAAGTAGTACAACATGAGAAAAGTAATTACATAAGCAAAATAACAATATGGCAAGATAAATATTGTGTCAAGTGCAGCCAGTGGCCTTGTCTGTAGAGGGGTGAAAGGACTTACAAAGAGAAAAAGTATGGGGGGGTGAATTGGGGGTGGAAGGAGGAAAAAATAGCAAGGAGGGAGATTCCACAATGAAGCTTGAGCAGGAAAGTCCCACAGGGTGGGGGGTAGAGGGAGAGAGAACAAGGTGAGGAAATAGAGGAGAAAAGGGGGAAGAGGGAGTGGAGGGATAAAGGAAGGGGAGACGAGGAAGGATAAAAAGAGGTCAGGAATGGGAATGGGATAAGGGAAGAAGAGCTATGAGTGGAATAGCACAGCAGCAGCATAGGGCTATACTAGAGCAAAGGATAAAAGAGGGAGATCCCAGTGCATTTAGCTGCCAGCAGAGATTAGGTATAGCAGTCACAGGATGCTCTGTAAACTAGGAATTGATGCAGCTTCTGCTTAAATGGTCCCAAGGTTGCAGTCGTTGCAATCTCAGGAGGAAGGGAATTAAATAAATTAGCAGCTCTAACTATGAACATATGAACATACGAATGTACCAGCGGAAACAGACCACCAGGTCTATCTAAGTCTGCTCGAGTGTGCAGCCAACACCCCTAGTTCACAGCTGCCCCCCAACCCCCCTCCCTTTTGTCATCCCACTGCCACCCCTACCCTCACTCTCACCTTCTCTGTAAAATAGTTTCTCCTCATTTCTTTCCTAAATCTGTCCCCCTCCATTCTTAGCCCATGCCACCTGGTGATCCTTCCCCTCCTTAACATAAAAACCCCATCTGCCCCATCCTTATTGATTCCCCTCCGATACTTGAGTGTCTCTATCTTGTCCCCCCATCCCTTCTATGCTCCAGGGTGTACATATTGAGGTCTCCCAGCCTGCTGTCATAGTCTCTCCTCTCCATTCCACATATCATCTTTGTTGCCCTCCTCTGCACCCCCTCCAGCAGCCTGATCATTGTTATAGTGAGGTTTGACAGAGAGGGACAGTAAATGTTTGGTTCACAAAACTTCATTTGCTCCAAGTGCCCCCGGAAGGGACTGAAAAGCTGAAGTGAACCTGGTGGTAGGAGACCAAGATCTGCCTTCTTAGCCAAAAGGCAGGATTGATATTCAATGTGGGCCTGGAGATGAAGCAAGTTTGCTTGTTTGTAAAGGTGACAAGTGTAAGTACGATATGCTACACCAGTTAGTAGATGGCATAACTTATTCAGAGCCATGGTAAGCCAATGTATGGTTGTGTCTGTGGTGGAACCATAAATAACTAATCCATAGTCAATTATAGACACAATTTAACTTTAGATAGCCAATCTGGGGGCTTCAGTAGTAAGGCAGAGTTTATGCCTGTGTAGAAGGCCTAGGCAAATGTTAACTACCTTGGCAACATTCTCAACATGGTTGGAGTAGGAGAGTATACTATCCAGAGTAACTCCTAGGTATTTAAAAGATTGAGTCTGATCAAGGATAACACCTGCACTGTTTTTAATCATAAATTCTTTGGCTTTGTGCTTGCTGTGGGTACCATGGAAGAGCATGACCTTAGTTCTTTTGTAGTTAAGCACAAATTTATGAGAGAAGAACCGGGATTCAGCTTCAGTAAAACTTTTCAGAAGTTGGGCCTGAAGGATGGTAGGGTTAGCAGTCTTTGAGAAAATGACTGCATCATCCTTGTAGAGGAGTACTGGTTCGGAATAGGGTGCCAGAAGATTATTGAGGAAGGTGCTAAATAGAAGGGGTCCCAGTATCGATCCTTGAGGAACCCTCGAACAGACATGCAGTTTAGCAGAAAGGGCAGACCCTATTCTCATCTGCTGTGTGTGGTTTGCTAGGTAGCTTTATACAGGTCAAAAAAGGTTGCACAAACAAGTTGACTCTGATCAAGAGTATGGTGAATGAAACCTATGAATTCCAGTAGGGCTGTAGATGTGCTGTGCCCTTTCCGAAAACCATGTTGTTGGACACATTGTAGGTTGTATTTTTCCAGGTACTCCACAATCTGGTCAGCAACAATCCTTTCAAGAGCTTTGGACAATGGGGGAAGAATAGATATTGGCCTATAATTCCCGGGTAGTAATCTGTTCCCACTCATAAAAACTGGTGTAACCAGAGCAAATTTCCAGATCTAGGGGAATTGTGAAAGTATGAGGGAGCAATTGAGAAGCTTGGTGAGGGGGGACAGGACTTCATCTAGAGTTAGAGTAAGAAGTTTTAGGTCTTGGGAATCACTGCTTGTCCTAGTTCCTCCTAGAACTTTATGTTTGTAGGTCTTGGTCTAGCTTTGTGAGCTAGCTTTGAAGTAGAAACATGGGTGGGTAGAGTCCTCTTCTGATTTAGTGGATGTAGGAGCTGTGCTGGGTGGTTCAAAGAAATTTGGGGGCAGAGTTTGGCTAAGGTCTGTGAAGGATGAATTAAATGTTTTGGCAATTAACACGGGGTCATGGGTGATAGACCTATCAACAGTTAACATAATTGGAGCCTGTTTGGATGCTTTACCAGTGATTTCCCAGAGGTTTTTCCAGAATTTTTTCCTATCAGCCCAGATCTTGGCAAGGATGTCCTTATAGTAATGTGCTTTGTGCTCATGGATAGCCTTAGTACATGTGTTCCTGTCCATCTTATAGGCCTGTATGTCAGATTGACTGCCAGAGGTCCTGGCCCTGTGCCAGAGGTGGTCACAATCTTTCATTTGAGCCAGAAGGCTAAGAGAGATCCAGGGATTATCAAGTCCCCTGATCCTATGCGTCCTAAAAGAGGCGTGGATGTCACAGGCTTCATTGAAATGTTCAATGAAGTACTGTAGAGCTGAGTCAATATCAGGTGTGGATTCAATGTAAGACCAGTCTTGTTGTTGGAGGAGAGATTTTAGTGGCTGCTGGTGGCCACAAAAGAGCACTGTACTTGTGATTGTTCCGGCAGGGGGCTTGATAAATCTGTTAGACCAATAACACTTGGTAGGAGAGTGATCACTGATAGTGTCAGGCAATACTTCAGAATGGGAGCTATGTGTTGGATGATTCGTTAGGACCCAGTCCACGAGTGTGCTAGCCCCGGTCTTATAGTTTATCCTTGTTGGAGTTGTTATTAACTGGGTAATGTTCAGGCCTGTTAACTCATCCCTATACCTTCTGGCACCTGAAGAGAGCCAGTTGACATTAAAGTCACCTAACAGGATGGTTTCTGTGTCCTGTTTAAGACTTATTACACAGTTCATGAGGGGTTTTAAACCCTGTTCAGCAAGGTCTGGGGGAATATAGACTGAGCCAATGTTGAGGACCTTATTGTGTGCACCGACCATAACCTTAACAGCAAGGATCTGAATATCCATAGCTGGTTCAGGGAGGGAAAGTGGATAGGCCAACAATGACTCCTTTAGGTATACGGCACAGTCACCTCCTCTTCTAGATAGTCTGTCCTGTCAGAAAAGTGAGTAGCATGGTAGGATGATGGCAGAGTCAGTGGTAGATGGTGACAGCCATGTTTCGACAACTGACAGGATGTCGGAATCATGTACTACAACCCAAGCAGTGAGGGCATCAATTTTTTTTAACAGACTGCAGATGTTCATACTGGCAAGGACAAGGGTACCCTGTTTTTTGTTGCCATTGACTGCATATGAAGGACAGCCTGGATTAGGGTGTACACTCCCAGAAATAAGGAGAAGAAGAAGAATAAGGCATTTCAGGAGTTGTTTTAGTAAATAGAGTGTAAGGGGATGAGATTTCCTCTTTAGACGTACTTTAACAGGGCCTGTAGGAAGAGAGAGACTTTTAAGGAGCACAACAGCTGGGTCAATAGAGAACAGACATCTTCCATGTTTCATGTGCAGCCTGCTGTGGTGCAGCTTCCATGGGAAGAAAGGGGTGTAGAATGTTAAATTGACACTGGTGACCATGCCAAGTGTGATAAGAGGTAGCTCTGTGGTAGGGAGAACAGGGGTATGAGATATGGGGTGCCATCCTAATGAGAGTGGCACCCAGAGTGTGCAGAAAAGCACCAGAAATAATTTCACACCTTGTGATGCCATTGGGCAGGAAAGGAACCAAGTGAGGTAAAATAGGACTTTGTAGGGAGGCAGTACAAGGAAGGTATATAGCAAGTAAAATAACTGTGACTTTAAGAGGGTAGACTTTCTTAAATGAAAGGACAAGATCCCTCTAGTGGCAGATCTGAATAACCTGCAAATGGAAAACTAGCCAAAAAACAGAAAACAGATAACAACATGAGTATTGTTACAAGTTGAACCCTGTTAAACTTATCGTGTGAGAAAAATGTTGTTGAATCCACAGACTTGAGTGCATTTGATGTCCCACTACCTACAGTACTTGATCATGATTTGGATCATGATGATGACTCACAGTCTCATGTTTCCACTGTTGTTGAGGACAGGCCATCCAAACATTCAGACATTGATGAAAAAAGTGTGGATGATAATATTAAGGGCTGCTGTTGAACTTGAACTATCTCCACAGGAGGACAGCCTCCAAAGTGACTTAGTGGATGATGATGATTATGATGATGATGCTAGTGATCTCATTTGGGAACTGCAAAAAAAAAAGAAAGTGAAGGTGGCTGTTTGTAAACAGTCTGTTAATCAATCGCCCCCTCCTCAAAGTTCTGCAGTAACTGTGTCTGCTGATGATGATGCTGATTTAATAGTCATAGACTGTGATGTTCAGCCAAAGTCCAATTGTGCACAACAGCAAAAATCATGCACTACAACCCCCATTTCATTGCCACCAAAAGTGCAGTTACATATGCAGCAGCAGCAGCACCAGCAGTGACATGTGAAGAGTAGGGCATCCAAATCCCTGGTTTGGGATTTTTTGTACAAGATGGCAACAATGAAACAGTGTCAATCTGCAAGCTTTGCCAAGTGCATGTGAAGTGCAGCAAAAGAGGTAGCCATTTGTGCACTGGGGGCCAGCATACTAATCTGAAGAACAGGCACAAGGCATTGTGGACACAGCACCAGAGGGGAGCTAATGCCATAGCTAGGTGTTCACCCTCAGCCACCTTAGTGAGCATGGTATCCTCTTCCGTCAGTGTAAGTAGCCATGTTGGTAAAATTGGTGAAATAACACCAGAGGATTACTACAGGCATGCGGAGGATGATGATTTGGAATGTTCAAGCAGTGGTCAGAGTAGCAGTGCCGGCCCAAGTAGTAATTCTACTACATCAACCCCTGTGCTTAAAACAAAAAAAATAACTGCATGTATTGGTTTGTCACCTGTGCACCGACCATCACACATCCAAGGTATTCCATCCATGTCAATTAATAGAGTAGAGCCATTTGGCACATCACATTTAAAGCAATAAATAATGCAGCCCACGTCGCACAGCCTTTTTGTGCACTACACTAAATAGCCTCCCAATCAAGCAGATGCATGTGAACTCAATGCTGCCATAGCGGAAATTCTGGCAGTTGGCTTTTTGCTATTTTTCTTTGTGGAGAATGCAGGCTTCTGGCATTCTGTGGCATGCGCATATCCTAAATGGAAGGTCCTGTCCTGAACATACCTTTCCATCTATGCTGTCCCTGAGTTATATCTGACATGACAGAGTCTGTAAGACATGCCTTCAACATTTTGCATCACCTTACATTCACTTAAGCATTGTTATGTGGATAAGTGGCAAAATGGCAGGTAGTTCCTAGCCATGTATTACTGCACATTGGGCACAGCTACCTGGGGTTGTCTGTGATGGTGGTATGGGAAGACAGTGTAATAAGTCAGACAGTGGTGGTGGTAGCAGCCTTCATGGCATTAGACAGCATGCCACGCTTGCAATGCATAGTGCAGGAGGGTTGCACACAGGCAAAAACATGCTAGACTTGCTACTGACAGAAATTGATGAGTGGCTGAACCCCCTGTCCCTAAAAGCTGGCTTCATAGCTACTGATAATGGATCAAACATTCTGAAATGTATCAGCTATGGTGGCTTTGTGTGGATTTCCTGTGTGGCCCACTGTTTAAATCTCATGTTTCAGGAGTTTCTGCAGTACCCTGAAATAAACCAAATGCTGAATGTTGCATGCCACATCTGTATCCACTTTAGACTTTGAACACTGACTTCCTGCCTATTTAACTGCCTCCCTGAATCATGTGACCTGCAGACCTGCAGAGACAGTCAGGCATGTGATCAGTGGCTTGTTTTTTTAATGAACTCAGCTTATCAAACTGAACTTAAAGTGAACTTGAAGTGGACAACGTGAAGTAAAGCAAAATAAGGTGAATTTCAAGTTTTTAATGGACAATTCATGTAGTGCTATGCTAATTCGAAGTGGATCACTTTGGGTTCACTTCACCTGCAAATTAAAACTTCACTGCATCTCTAATCAGCACACACCTCCACTCACTTGGTGACATAAACTTTCAAACAGGCATGGGAGAATGACAAACATCAAAGTTTCTTTTGCACCACCAAGTGCCTACTGTTCGCAGCTAGCCCAGAACCCCATTTACTCTTCATGGCAAGAGTGATGCACACAGGTACTTTGTTCCCTTGATCTCTAGAAGTTTCAAAGAGGACAGGAAGACAAGCTGAAGTCTGCTAGATGATTTCTTGTCAGACACTACTGCAGTTCAGTGGTCAGGAGTCTGCTGTGTAAATGATAGCTCTCCCACCTTCCAAGACCTTGCAGAGGGTGTGGGAAGCCATAGAAAATGGAGAAACATTGAAAGCATTGTATATCTTGTCTGGTATGTAAGCACCTGATGCTAGTACTAGGGATCTCAATATGTTTTAAAAATAGAAGGAAAAAATGGAGATAGGACCTAAAATAAATGCAAAATATTGCCATCTTGGTTACAAGGGGCATGATGGGGGTGACTGACAGGCTGAGTGGGCAATAGTTCAAAATACTATTACCCACTCTACTGAACTATTGATCAGTTTGAAACTGAGCTATTGCCCAGTTTTGATTTGAAACTGGTCAATAGTTCAAAAATCTTCAAAGTCATGTGACTGGTTCAGACCAATCAGAGATCAGGATGTTTTCTTATGGTGTCATACATATATATATATATATATATATATACACTGTGCAGTGGGGGCCTGTGGAATAAATGATTTATTTTCACAAGAGCAGTTTGACCTCAGGTAAGCTCAGGATTGTTGTAAGCCACAAGTGATTTCCCCAAAGTCAAACCACTTGAGTGAAAATAAATAATTTATCCTACAAGGTCCACATGGCATGTTTTGTTTATGCATTAGACTAGCACCTTGAGAGATACCGAACTTGTATTAGCTCTTTTAAAATTTATTTGTTAAGTAAATTATGTGGAATGTTTTGGTGAAATATTGTTAGTCCACTTTTGATTTGTGTTGTTGCCATTGCCTTTGCCAAACCCGGCATGATAACCCACACTGATGTTGCTGCATCAGCCTTTATTAGCTGAGAGAAAGGGCATGATTTTCAAATCCCTTAGAGGGATGCAAGGGGCCTATATCAAACATTTCTGATGCAAGTGGCATCTTGCATTAAAATATGTGCCCGTTGCTATTCTAAAAAGCAGCCTCTGTTAAACACAGGCTGCCTGTGTCAAAGGGGGTTTGTGTCAGCCTTACCCCACAAAATGGGCTGCGGCATAGTGCTAGGGGGCTTGTGGCAGATGCAGGCTGCCATATCCCCACATTTCAAATTCTCAAAACTCACCCATAGGGCAGTAGTCTAAGTACTATTAGACCAGCCAAGGGCTGATTTAATAGTGCTTAGGAATCCTCTGGGTGGGTGCATCAATGAGCCACCCTCTCCAGCCCTGATCCCAAGTAATACATGTAAAATAAACTCCCTAGTGGGATAGCAGCCCCCCAAGCCCCAATTTCCCATAATATTTATGTACATTTCCCTGGTGGACTAGCAGACCCCCCAAGCTCCAATCTCCAATTATATTTGTTTAAATTTCCTGGTGGGCTACTGGACCGCTCCAGCCCTGATCCCCTGGTTAAAGATATTCCCAACATCCTGGTGGTCTAGTGGACCCTCCACCCTATAGTGCCCAACTATTTTACTCCCCCAACCCATAACCCAGCTGGCAACTGGCACGGCTCACTGCTCACCACTGCAGTCAGCCACCGTCTTTAGCTATGAATGAGCACATACTGTATATAGTACATGCTCAGTGATTGACAGCAGCTGTCAGTCACTGAGCATGTACTATATACAGTACACATTCATTCATAGCTCCAGTCAATCGCTGGCCAAGTGGTGAGTGGTCATCTGTACAATCACCAACTGGTTGGGGAGTGAGGTTAGTAGGGCACTGAAGGGTGGGGTGTGAGGTCACTAGAGCACCGGGACGTTGGGAATATCTTTACCGGGGGACTGGGACCAAGGCAGTCTGCTAGCCCACCAGGGATATTTAAACAAATATAGTGGGAGATCGGAGCTTGGGGAGAGGTCCACTAGCCCACCAGGGAAATTTAGACAACTATAATGGGAGATCAGAGCTTTGGTGGGGTCCACTAGTCCACCAGGGGAATTTAAATAAATATTATGGTAGTTTCGGGCTTTGGGGGAGCAATAGCCACCAGGGACTGCTGTCTGTGGTGCTATTGCCACAATGGCTGCCTGTCTGTTTGGCACATGGCCAAGGATGCTGCAAGCCTTCAGAACTTATCCATGGGACCCTATTAAATAGAGAATCAGGTGCAGGGTCCCTGGTGCACTGGCAATCTGTACAAGTCACCTTTGGCATGCTTGCACTGACCCATTGAGAATCAGACCCTATGGCTTGTTCAAAAATTTTGAAACAGCATGATGGCAGTGTTTAGTGAGTGAGTATTAGTCAGCAACATCTATGTGTGTTATGGACCTGGAGTTAGCCAGCTGCAGTTGGGAGACTTTACTTTTTTTGTTATTGTTTTATTTCTTTTTTTAATTGATGAGTTGTTATTGATGGGGAATTGATGCAGGGGACAGATCATAGCTACAGAGTGCCATGGGGAGAGCAAGCACTGCAGGTAATTGCAGAGGACATGGGTGAATAGAAAATCGTGTTTAGGCAGTCAGAGAAATCTGACAAAGAAAAATGAAATTCTTGCTCCCAAATGTCCTTTTTTTAATAAAGGTACCTTTTTTAAAATTCAAACTGCAGGATAGGTAGGGAGTGGCAAAGTGAGAGTTAATGCTGTGGGGTAAGGAGTGAGGGATGAGAACTTTCATGGTAATTAAAAAAAAACTAATTTAACAGGACAGTTCCTTCAGGGCTAGTGGGTAGGAAAAAGTAGCGTGAGCCATGGTTTCAAGAAAAAGTTATATGCAGTTAAGTTTGAGACTCAGACAATGTATGCTGGTGAGTTTTCCAATCAACCAAGAAGCTGGGGTGGATTTCCAAAGGTACAGAGTGTCATTGGCGGAAGTTCTATATTGAGGTTGGAACTCTTTATATTTTTTTAAAACAAAGGATAAACTGCAACTGCACGCCTCAAGGGGGCTCAATTCCTGTCTTCTACTTCAAAAAAGTGTCACTGAAGGAGGCTTACAAATACATAAAAAAAATGCTAGGCAAGACCAGAATGGGGAGTGATGGAATCGATATGAAACTCCTATCCCTAACACTGGATGTCATCATCATGCCAGTTACAAAACTATTTAACAAATCACTGGCTCTTGCACAGTTGGGATCTGGAAACAGGCTCTCATGATGCCGATGTACAAGAATGGTGATATGACATGCACCGCCAATTATAGGCCAATATCTATCCTCTCTCCCTTATCTAAAGCCCTGGAAAAGACTGTGGCCGCCCAACTCACAGATTACCTCAACAAATACAACCTGTTATGTCCCAGCCAACATGGCTTCAGGCAGAATCACAGTACCTCCACAGCTTTGCTGGACTACACTGACTACTCTCACAAGGAACTAGACGAAGGAAAGCTGGTGGGGTCAGTCTTCATAGACCTCAACAAAGCCTTCGACACTGTCAATCACTCTCTCTCCTCCTGACTCAACTACAGAACCTGGGGGTTGCAACCAATGCTGTCTGCTGGTTCAAGGACTACCTAACACACAGAAGCCAACATGTAAAAATTGGGCACACAGTATCTAGCTCCAATGAGGTATCTTTAGGGGTCCCACGGGGTCAATACTGGGGCACTTACTATTCAGCCTCTTCCTAAATAATCTTCCTGAAACCTGTGACACTAAACTGATACTTTACGCAGATGACGTTGTGCTTCTCACCAGCAGTTCATCAGTAGTTGCCCTCCACTCCGAGCTGCAGGCATCATTTTACAAGCTGGAAGACTGGTTCTGTAGCCATAAACTTCTATTAAACTACAAAAAAAAACAAAGTGATGCTCACAGCCAGCCCACAGCACAAAAAGAAGCTCCCTTCCCTCACCATCTCCAATAAAGTCAGTGAGCCACTGGAACAAGTTCAGACCTTCAAGTACCTGAGGGTCACCATTGATGACTGCCTCACGTTCACCCAACACATCGACACAGTGGTAAAGGCAGTGAACACCAAGCTGGGTGTACTATATAGGCATAAAAAGTATCTCACTCCAGAGGCCCTCTGTCTCTCAGTCTCCAGCTCCATCCTTTCTACCATTGACTATGGATCAGTGGTCTACGGTGCAGCAGCAGACACTGCACTAAAAAGGATTCACATTGCCCTCAACAAGGCATGTAGGCTCACAATGGCTGCAGATCAAAATACCCACACCTGCTCCTTATACGAGGAGACCAATTGGCTGCCACTAAAGAACAGGATTATATTCCAAACATGTCTCCTTGGAAAAAAGGCACTAATGCGTAAAACCGCCCCTGCATTTCTAGCATCCTAACACCAAATGCTACCAGTTATACCACCAGAGGTGGGATGGGGGGGGCCCTATCAATACCTTTTCGTAGAACTGTGCAGGGACAGCGTACTTTCAGCTATAGGGCCTCCCAATGGCTCAATGAAATCCCAGTGCACATTCTAAACTCCCAATGCATCTCGCAATTCAAAAATGGCCTTAGGCAATACCTTCTTACTAGGACAGTTTGTGACTGCCACTAGGACTCTAATACCCATAATGCCCACTCATCCACATTCTCCTTCCCCTTCCTTTAACCCCCACCCTTCCCTCTTGCTCCATCTCTCTGTATTCCTCTCCCCCCTGTGCCTTTTCTCCCACTGGATTAACCTTAAAACCAACCTACTACCATTACCTCCCAACTTCCTAGACAAAGCCACTTCTTTTGGCCACCCCCTCTCCCCCCCAGTCTCCCCTCCCCATCACCTTGACTCCTCCTTGGACTCTCACACTAAGTGTCACACTTCTTTATCTCCTTCACTACATATAAACACTGTCCTTTACCCTAGTTGAATGCTCTTGATGCTGTACTATCACCTTTGGTACTATGAATGACATTGTAACCTTATTGTATACTAGCTACCTACTATTGGAGTATTGTATGTAAACTGTTTGTTATTGCTGTCATTGTCACTGTTTGACGTGGAACCTTTGTAGAAGAGCACTGAGCTCAAAGGTATAATCCGAATCCCTAATTAAATAAATAAAAAAAATTAAAATAAACAATGTGGATTTTTTTTAAGTGTAGTGATGTCAGCAGCATATATTTTGGATTGCAGCTGAAAGACCAGGAGGGTCTGGAAACAGTTTGGAAAATGAGGAACACAGATGCAATAAAGTTAGCAATGGGGGCAGCTGGTGGCTGGAGATGACAGTTGGGAATAACAAGCTAAATGTTGTAAAAAAAAACTGATTTCTTTTTAAAAAGGGTATGGGCATAATAAAAAGGCAGTGTTCAGCTGTTGGATGTAGGTGGGCAGGCAGGCCCGGAAGAGACAATGTGCAGTGCTCAGTTTGAGTGTATGTAGACAAAGTAAAAGGGTAAAAGTAAAAAAAGTAGGGATTTGCTTCTGCTGCTGGTACTTGTGTTAAGTAAGGGATTGCTTATTCTGGTACTTGTGTTCATTTTATAAGTGACTGAGATGCATGGGATGGGTTTCAGTGGCCAATGAAACTATAGAAAACTGTAAATAGTGCCAGCTGGCGTAGTGGGGGTGGGGCCTTGATGTAGCTACAATATACATAAATGCGATATAACATATCTACTGCATACATGAATGCCGATGACACATCTACTGTGCACATAAACAACATTTCTGAGCACAGTAGCTCAAATAGCAACATTTATGTAATGGCTTTTGTGTCCATGCCTGTTGTATTATAGTGGCTCAGTAGCACCACTAGCACAACTATAGTTATGGCTGAACAGAAGATTCTATGTAAAACCTCAGACTTTGCACTTTAACAGTTTTGAAACTGTTGAACAGATTTTCACAAAATTTTGTATGCACAGTCTTAGGGGACAACAAAGCAAAGCAGCTCACCAGGGTGCAGAGTGTGTAGTAGCAAAATCAGCAATAAAACAAAACAAACAACCTCACTACTCAGAGTATCTTCAAAGTAGCAGCTTTAATGAAAAATATGTAGAAAAAAGCACAGCCACAAAGTGCTAAAAGTGCCATCAGAAATGTGGCTACAAACCTCTACTGGTTTCGCATTCAAACATGCGTCATCGGAGGGTAGCGTATTAAACACTTGGACCCTTTTTATACACAGATTGTAGTGAATTTAAAGCAACAGTGCATAAAAAGACATACATTTCACTCATATTAACATGGATTCATAACCATTAAAAACAATAAGTATCATGTAATGCAGGAGAAACAATGTTAGATTTAACTAACAGATATAAATATATTTAGTGTTAATTTAATTTTCCTTGGTACCTAAAGTTTAAATAGAATATCAAAACCTTTTTAAACCAATATATTTATATATAATATACAACCATAACACAACCACCTGAAAATAGTGGTTTTATATTATAGATCAATCTATTAACATTATTACATCAGTTAGGACCTGCGTTCTATGGTTTTCAGATAGAAAAAGCAGTGTTGGATGCTGTAGATAACAAACAGTCCTGTACCCAAGAAAGAAAACACATATAAAAAAAACCAGAATGAGATACTATAAGAAACATAAAAACTCACAACTACATACGGAGGAGACAAAACAAAAAGTGGGCAGGGGAATTAGTATTTATTTCCTTCTCTTAATACATGGTAGCAATTTAATTCTATCATTGAGCCCTGGTGGTTCAAGTCCACCTAATGTAAAAATTCAGAAGGACTCATGGTGAAGTAGTTTGGCATCAAGGATGCCACCCCATGGTCCCAAGGTAACCCTCTCCAAGGCACAACATTTAAAAGAATGTTCCCACTTCTCCTATTAGCAACATGACATGCTAAAGCATTTTTTGCATCTCCATTGGTGATAGAAAGAAGGTGTTCCCCTATTCTGATTTTCATAGGTCTACTGGTTTTTCCTATATAAAAAGAACCACGCTCACATGTAGCAAGATAAATAACATTCTCACTACTACAATTAAACAATTCCCTTATTTTAAATAGTTTGTTATTATTACATGTTATGAAAGTGTTAGTCCTGAGAGAATGTAGAGGCAAAATGTACCATTTCCAAGCTAAAGTTGTCTGAGGGCAATGGGACAACCAAGTGCCACATTGTGCTTTTTCCTCCCTATCATGTAAATAGCTGAGTACCAATTTGTCTTGTAAATTTCTTCCCCTATGATAAACAAATCATGGTCTCTCTTTTACATTCTCCATCAATAAAGGTTCATTCTCCTATATGTGCCAATTTCTGTCAACAATATCTTGTATTTCATGTGTATGTCTAGTATAGTTGGTAATAAAATTAGCCCTGGAGGTTCCCTCATCTTTGGATTTTTCCATTAGCAATGTCTGTCTTGAGGTTTCTAAAGCCTCAAAAAAGGCTTGTTCTACAAACGGGGTTTGGTAACCTCTCTCAATAAATCTGTTACATATATTGGAACCATTTGCAATAAAATCACTAACCTCTGAATAGTTTCTGCATGCTCTTAATAGTTGGGCCTTGGGAATATTTCTAATCATATGGCATGGATGGCAGCTGGATGCATGAAGAAGGGAATTACGGTTTGTTTCTTTATGAAACAGTTCAGTTTTTAAAGTACTATCAGAGAATTTGGAAATTCTCAAATCCAAAAAAGAAACACTCATTTGATCACTTTGTACTGTAAACTTTAAATTCAAATCAGTGGATTTGAGGTACTTCTATGAATTCTCGAAGCTCACCCAGTGTGCCAGTCCACACCATAAAGATGTAATCTGTAAAGCAATGCCAGATATCAATCCTATCATGAAAAGGATTGCTCTGGACATTATAGACAAATGTTTTCTCCCACCTACCCAAATAAAGGTTGGCATAATTGGGGGCCAAAGTTGCCCCCATAGCCATACCTTTGAGCTGCAGAAACATGTCCCTACCAAACATAAAGCAATTCTTAGTTAATATGTGTTCATTACATCCTAAGAGAAATTGCTTTTTTGGTTCATCCACACTGTTATTCAGGGATAACCGGTAGTCAATAGCTGAAATTCCCCTTGAATGGGGGATATTAGTGTGCAAAGACATAATATCCATTGAAACAAGGTACCATTCCATTTCAGTCTGCATCTCTGCAGAACACCCAGCATCCGGGTGGTATCCCTGACATGGGATGGTAGTGCTGTAATGTAAGACTCAATGTGTGCATCTACAAATTTAGGTAGTGGCTCAGTAAGTGAGCCAATGCCTGCAATGATGGGTCTCCCAGGAGGGTATCAATGGTCTTTATGAATTTTTGGCAATGTATAAATACTTGCCCTAACAGGGTTAGAGACAGTCAAGAATCCCATCTCACTCATAGTGATTACTCCTGAAAATAAAGTATCATTCAAAAAATGTCTATCTCTTGTTTAAATTTAGCAGTAGAATCATTTTTAAGATGTACATAAAACTCTGCATCACTAAGTTGCCTGTTAAATTCTTGTACATACATATCTGCGGACATCACCACCACTGAGCCCCCCCCCCCCTTGTCTGCTGGCTTAACAATGATGTTAATGTTGTCTTCCATACTCTTCAAAGCAGCTGCTTCTTCACAAGTTAGGTAGCTGCTATGTTAGCTTCAAATATTTGCTTTAAACCCCTTTCACAGGCTTTCTCAAAAACACGTACTATCTCATTATATTGAGGCATATAATTTGAAGGTGCATGAAAAATCCTTACCTCCCTCTGAGAATTGTTTCCCCCAGATGGTTCCATTTCAGACTAGCCACAGCACATATTGGCTTTTCTGAAATGTGCTTTGAAATTTAAACTCCTAGTGAAGCGATGTAAATCTGTAAATAAATCGAAAGGCAGTGAGTCCTGAGTTGGTACAAAAGATAATCCCTTCTGTAGTACTCGTAATTGAATATCTGAAAGCTCCTGTCCAGAAATGTTTATAACAATGCTTTCTTTGTTGTGATTTTGTTCTAATCCTAAATTACTCATCTGCCTTGAACCCTACTTCCAATGTTTTCTGCCCACATGTTAAATTAAGTTGGTCTTAGATCTCTGTTGTTTCTGGTGTCCTTGAGAGTCCCCCAACCTCTTCCTCTGTTGTCCCTGCTCATTTGTGTGACTGGCAGTTGGAATTGAACAGTCCATTGTGGATATACCTGCTCAAACTGGACCTCACCTAAAAAAAGTTCCTTTATTTCAGACCCACTATTAGCTGTTGTATAAGTGGGAGAGTTGCTCCTGTTTCTGAGAACCGATTTGGGTAAATGAGAGTGAGAGTCTGAATAACTATTGCCAACTTGTTTCTTTTTTCGGCTCTGCAACTTATTCTGTTTTTTTATCCCAATCAAAAACTCTATTGTGGAGGTAATCTTGTCTGTCTCTCTCAAATTTATATAGTTTATTCCATTTTATTTTATAATCCTATCTTCTTATACTGTATTATCTTTTAACTTTTTCTGAAAGCTCAAATTCAGGATGATCTCTGAACTCTGAAACCACAATATCCTTATTGGCAATGTCAGTACTAACCTCTGATTGTTGGACTTCATAGTTGTGTATCAATACCCTCAAAAACTCATCAGTTCCCAATTGCTGTGCCCTTTTCCAATCAGTAACAAGCAACTCTCTCTCCCAGCCATAGCCAGGACTTTTAATTACCTTAAGCTGTGAGGGAAGCGGCCTACCTTCAGGTATGCTTCTAGCATGATTTTACCCCAATAATAGTGTCTACCACTTATTATAGCTCTTCCCAATGTAATGAAAGCAGTTTTTATATCAGTAGGACATGAAGTAGAATCACTAGCAGTTGGTCTATCTGTATGGTTAGAGGTTATAGTATCATCAAATTCAGAGTCCCGAAAAAAATCTTGTTCTCCTGCTGATACAAATATGCTGTTAGGACACGATGCTTCCCCCAAAATGGTGTCTGTAAAGTGTGCATTGGACATTCCTGGGCTGGGAGAAAATCTCAGTTGGGCAACTTTACAGATGGTTAATCCACAGTTGAAAATAAAAACTGAAGCTCTATATCCCCAAGCTCAACCTTGCTTAATCTAGAGGACACAGTTGTCTCTCTCCTAATCACCCAGAATTAACTGGCAGTGTAAAAAAACTAAAGAAATGCCACTGAAGAAAACTCTCCCTGGGAGCATATCCATACAATTAGGAACAAAAAGGCAAAGCAGCTCACCAGGGTGCATAGTGTGCGGTAGCAAAATCAGCAATAAAGCAAAACAAACAATTGCACTACTCAGAGTATCTTCAAAATAGCAGCCTTAATGAAAAATACATAGAAACAAACACTGCCACAAAGAGCTAAAAGTGTATGAGAAACGCAGCTACATATCTTTACCAGTTTCACATTCAAACGTGTGTCATCAGGAAGAGAGCATATCAAACACTTGGACCCTTTTTATACACAGATCATGGTGAATTTAAAGCAACAGTGCATAAAAATACATACATTTCACTCGTATTAACATGGATCCATAATCATTAAAAACAATAAGTATCATGTAATTCAGGAGAAACAATGTTAGATTTAACTAACAGATATAAATAGATTTAGTGTTAATTTCATTTTCCTTGGTACCTAAAGTTTAAAAATAATATCAAAACCTTTTTGGACCTATGCATTTGTATATAATATACAACCATAGCACAATCACCAGTAAATAGTGATTTTGTATTATAGATCTATCTACTGTATTAACATTACCACATCACTTAGGACAGGATGTTTTGTAAAGTAAGTCACAAAACTTTCACATTTGCAAAAGTATTTTGTGCAAGGACTTTTTCCTCGAAGTTGCAAAAGCAATTTCTGGGGGGTTTAACCCCCCAAAAAAGATAGGGATAGCATGCTCAGGACCGCACTAGGTGTCCCACTTTTAAATGCCAGGCATTTTTCTGTGTCACTAACTGTAAACAAGATGGCTGTATCATGAAAGTAAAATTGCCATTTGCAAAAGTAAAAATACCATTTGATACAGTTTCATGATGTTTGCTAAATTTTCCCATTGTCTATAATGGGAAATTTGTTTTTTGAATAACTTTTGAGTAGTTTATTATTTTTACACTAAATCTTCAAAAGGCACATCGATGACCAAGACTGCATCTTCTCTGAACATTTTGGACCGAACGGACAAACCATGTGGGCTGTGGGCGCAAGCAAAGAAATGTGCAAAAAGTAAGTTTTTTTGTGTTTTGTGGCATTCTGCAGCTCCACAACCATACATCTGACCATAACTCAATTTGCCAGATCCATAGATCGGTGGTACCAAACCACACATGCAAAATTTCAGGGAAATCCATCATATGGTGGCAAAGTTATTAAGGTGCAAAATTTGAGGTTTAACATTAAAGTGCTTACTCAACCATAACTATAGTGGCACTACCGTGCCACAATTTTATATATATATATATATATTCATTACAGAAAACTTTCTTAATGCATCAGTTAGTGTTAAAACAACAAAAGTAGGGAACTGAGGCATTATGGTTTCCAACCCAAACACCCACCCCAACCCTACAGCCCCACCCTTACTTACCTTCACACCAACAGGCATCTGGGTCGCCTTGGGGTCATCGACCTAACTCTCACCCATTCCATGTGGTACAGTATAGGAGAATGTGGTGAGATTGGGGCCCTGATGAGCATGAGCACAGTCCTGAGTAGGTGTGTGAAGGCTGATGCTCAACAGGCATTGGGGCGTGCCATGGGGTCATCAGACTTAACTCTCACTTCATTTTCCTATACTGTAGTGTGTCAGCTTGTTTACTCATGGGATTGGGTGAGAGTTGGACCTGATGATCCCATGGCATGCCCCAATGCCTGTTGGTGACTGTAGGGTGGGGGGTTGGCAGTGGGGTGGTAAGGGCCGTAACCCTAATATCAAATTTCCAAACTTTTGTCACTGTGACATCAACCCATACTGATGCACTAACAGAATTTTTTGCAATGAAAAAAAATACATGTATTTATTATACTGGTGCAGTCGCGCCAGTATAGTTAGGGTGAAATGGCACTTCTATGTTAAAGTCCAAACTATGAACCTTAATAACTTTGGAGCTGTGCAATGGATTTACATGACATTTGACCAGCATACTCTCTTTGTATAGAACTCCTGACCTGCCAAATTTCATGGCAATCCATTTAATGGTGTTTGAGATATAAAGTGTTGAAAAACAGAAAAATTATTTTTTTTAACATTTCTTTGTCACCCTGTATCTCCAAAACGGCTTTAGGTACTGGTCTGATATTGTCAGTGGTAGCAAGCCTGTGGGTCACAGATGTGCCCTTTGAAGGTCTGGTGAAAAAATATTCCGATTCCGATTCATTTATTTGTTTAGTCTCAAGGACCATTACAAAACATACAACAATTAAAATATTTCATACAAATAAAATACACTTTTGTATACAATATGATCATTATAAAACTGTGCCTATACTAACTACATAAACGTCTTTGGCCCAGATATTCAAAACATAGTTGTAGCATTGTGAAAAAATTACAGTTAGTAAATTATCTATTACAGATACTTAGAAAGGAGATGAATGAAGGTGAGACTGAAGGCGAAAGAATTTAATGATTATAACAATAATCACAGCGAGAGATTACAAGTGGTACATTCTTCATTCTTCAAAATAACAGTGTGCGCTGACTTGCTTATATAGTGGAAGACAGCATCATCATTTCCTATGGTTTTCTATGATTGGTTCAAACAAGTACAAACATCAACTTAAAAGGCAATACTCCTATGGTATATGTATGAGCTCATCCTTGGTCAGCACAAGTATAGATAGTGTACATTCTATTATTATATATGGCTAGTAACAGTTGTCACTACCAGTTACCAAGGTCTAGGAGGGAAAAATAGGTTTGGACTTAGGAATGTGCATACAAGCATTTTGGCCTGTCCTGATAAGAATAAACACTAGAGATAGTCAGAAGGGTAATTTGAACTCTAGCCTGTGTTCTTGTCTTGCAGACACATAAGACAACTGTTTGCTATTCAGCACAAATATCAAAAGGCACTTTAATATTGCAACTTGTGGCTTAGTTTGTCTTGTGGCTTCACAAGTTTTATATGATCCAATTATATAGGCCAACATTAGTTACACAAACACATTTTGTTTTAGAGCAAAATGAGGTTTAGGCTGAAATATGGGGACAAACTTCTTTATCCCTTGTTACAAGCCCCCCTTGGCCCTATATTTCCTAATTATTATTTGTGCAACAATGCAGCTCCTCGGAATATGTACATCTCACTACATACTTTATGAATAGTAAGTCTTAAGCAACACAGGCCTATAATTACCAAGAACACTAAGACCACTTGCAACACAAGTAAAACTTTAAAAGACAGGACTCCTAAGGGTCCCCCTGCATAGCTATAAATCAAGTGCTCATTATCACTCTCACTGAGCAATTCATTTACAACTGCTTGTGCCTTATGGGCAGTATTTTGGATTTTATCAAATGAGCATCTTTTCGATTTAAAAGTGACTGCACAACTACTGTTAACATTTATATTCCAACCAGAGAAATCTAGGTTTATATGCACTCTACTGTACTTAACATTATTTACAAGTATTTGATCAATAAGTGTTGATGTAAGTCCACTCTCTGGCCCTGTTGTCACATTTGGGCATTTGGTTGGTGTTACAGTTAAGTATATGGCATTGGAGACTGCAAAACATAATGAGTTGTTTACACCAGCATAGTTACAAACACTATTATCACCCCAAAGACAGTAGGACAGAGTTAACACATAAACACCATTGTCCTTTGGTGTGGCTCTGTTTATAACAAGAGACCCATTTTTCTGTTCCCAGTCCATGTAGCTTTTTGCGGTGATCCAGTCTTGAGCTCTGAGGCACAGCTTGACCAGCTGTTAAGTATGTCCACACACCAATTTGTAGATATGAAAGGTACGGTTATTTTTAGTCCAGGTGGCTTTCCATGCTCGTGTTGTGTAGGCGTTTGTATCAACAGGGTCCCAGTTCCAACTAATTGACAGTACAATGGGCTGTTCATATTCACACGTAACATTAGCCTGTTCCACATTAATGTGCAGAAAGTCTTATGGCTGTCACCAAGCTGATGATAATGATGCCTTGTGTCTTCATGGCTATAAATATCAAGTGTAGTATTTTAATTTTCAACCAGCTTTGTTTGACACTTTTTTACACTGATCAACATGTACCCAGAATTCTTGTTTCCTTCCTCCAGCCCCTTTCTTGCCACTTACTTTAACCACATATACCGTACTCTCACCTAACCGTTTGCACACTTCATACGGTCCTAACCAATTAGCATCCTTTCAAGGATTTTTCTGTTCCCAATTTCGCACCATCACTACATCTCCCTCTTCTATAGGCAGCCTCCATCCTGCTACCGGCTGTATTCCCTTTTTAATCTATGTTTTAGCCATTTGGAGTCTAACATTAGTAGATACTGCTCTTGTTGATGTCGGGTTGCAGCTGACATAGCTCCCCCAGCTGCGGTCATTCCTCGTGTGCTTACAAGTGCCATTTGAATGGTTACTGTCCCACCCCTTTTTCCAGTAGGGAGCTCATCTAACTCATCTTGTTTTTCCTGTAACTCCTGGATCTTACTTGTGGCATTTTGGAGCTCAGTGTACAGGCACCTAGTCTCACTAGCATGCTCTTGTGACTGTTGGTCTAACTTAATTTGTAGGAGGGCATGATCCCTATTTACAGACACAAATCCCTTTGTGCTTTTATTAGCTGTGTTCTAAAATTAATACACTGCTGCTCTGACTCTTGGTGTTGATCTATTGGGACGCTATCGTTATACTTTGATGTTAATTCTTCTAGTTGTTTAGCATTTTGATCCCTTTCATCCCTCAACTGAGCTACTTCTTCATTCTGGTGACACACAATAGTCTGATTATACTGCCACAGTCTTTGCAATGCGTTTGCAAAGATTTCATTTTCATTTTTTTAACCCCTCATTACGAAAGGACACTTGCTGAGTAAAATACAATTGTGCTTGTTGATCATCAGGCACTGGTTCGTATGCTTCCCCCTTTAGGTGTTTTCCTAGAAAACCGCCTATTAGTGTTTCCATACTCATTCTTCTTATCTTTTTATCTTCTTCTTGCCTGCTTAGCCTCCACAGCCGGGCTCGCCCGTGCACTGGTGCCCTGGTCCATTTGGCTACGTCTTACGGCTCCCTTGTGAGGTCCAGCTTGCAAGTCCCAGCACCTTCACTTACCTACTCTGCCCCATGAGTTCCTACAGAGTTAAGCATTACTTTTTATTTAAACAATTTGAGAAGCATACAAAGCATACATCACCTGATTGTCAAGTGGCTGTGACTGTCTATGTGTACCTTTGTCTCTTGCTTTAAGCCAGCAGCACCATGTCTCCGAATGTCGTCACCTTCTTATTAGGGCCTGCAGACTAACCGACCAGTAGTTAGGTGAACTCCTCACATGCAGCACCAGCGATCTGAGTCTTTAAGGCACCAATTGTAGCGTTGTGGAAAAATTACAGTTAGTAAATTATCAATTACAGATACTTAGAAAGGAGACGAATGGAGACGAGACTGAAGGTGGAAGAATTTAATGATTATAACAATAATCACAGTGAGAGATTACAAGTGGTACATTCTTCATTCTTCAAAATAACAGTGTGTGCTGGCTTGCTTATATAGTGGAAGACAGCATCATCATTTCCTATGGTTTTCTATGATTGGTTCAAGCAAGTACAAACATCAACTTACAAGGCAACACTCCTATGGTATATGCATGAGCTCATCCTTGGTCAGCACAAGTATAGATAGTGTACATTCTATTATTATATATGGCTAGTAACAGTTGTCACTACCAGTTACCAAGGTCTAGGAGGGAAAAATAGGTTTGGACTTAGGAATGTGCATACAAGCATTTTGGCCTGTCCTGATAAGAATAAACACTAGAGATAGTCAGAAGGGTAATTTGAACTCTATTCTGTGTTTCTGTTTTGTAGACACATAAGACAACTGTTTGCTATTACTTACATGGTCAGCACAAATATCAAAAGGCACTTTAATATTGCAACTTGTGGCTTAGTTTGTCTTGTGGCTTCACAAGTTTTATATGATCCAATCATATAGGTCAACATTAGTTACACAAATACATTATGTTTTAGACCAAAATGAGGTTTAGGCTGAAATATGGGGACAAACTTCTTTATCCCTTGTTACATAGTGCAGTGTGCAAACCAATAGAACAGCAATAGTGCAGGAATAGTGCGGAGCTGCGATATTCAAAGGACCGGTTAGTGCTCGCTAACCACAATAGTGTGGGGCAAAATGATAATGTATGCAAGGGGCAAAGTGAGGGGGTGGGAACCAGCATACATCCGCTATGGGATATTCAAAGCCATAGCACCATGCTAGGACACATAGCACAACATGTAGCACGGTGCTAGTTACTGCCTATAAAAGCCTGGTCTTATCCCAGGGCAAACCACAGAGGGGGAGGGACTACACCAGGAAGTGGAAATGGCAGCAGTGCCGACAGCAGTGATGCTGTCACTGATGGCAGCAGTAATGGAGGAGAGGAAGCAGGGCCAACATGGGCCACAACACAGGCCAAGGAGACGTTATGCTGCACACAGGTGGTAACGGCCCAGGGTCTCCTTCGAGACCCTGCCAGATGAGCACATCACTGGTCAGTACAGGATGAACAGGGGTATGTTGAGGCAGCCGTGTGAAATCCTGCATGAGCAGCTGCACTTCAACACCAGACATGGCCATGGCATGACAGTTGAGGAGAAGGTGACAGCAGCGATGTGTTTCCTAGCCACAAGGACGTTCCAATGACCAATGGGGACACCATAGTGGTATCTCAGTCTGCCACTTCATGCCTCCTGACCCAGTTCCTTGAAGCTTTCCTGCCACATGCTGGTGAGTTCATAGTATTCTCCAGCATGACAGCAGAGCACAGAGAAACCATGCAGCAATTCCATCGAGTTACGCACCTACCAGTGGTACTTGGTGCCATTGACTGCACCCATGTCCCCATCCGAGCACCACCTGGCGATGGCAGTGAGGTGTATGTCATCAGGAAGGGGCACCACTCCATCAATTGCCAGGTGGTGTGAGATGTGACTGGGCACATCAGCAATGTCTATGTGCAGTACCCCGGCAGTGCCCACAATGCCTTCATCTGGCACCAGTCCCAGCTGTGCCAGGCCTTTGAAGAGCGCAGTATACCCTGTAGGCACATAGTCAGTGAATAGCAACAAACAAGGCACACACACACCACAGAAGGGGTGGGGATAGGCAGGGGAAGGCAAGGAAGGGGCCTGGGATAGCAACACAGGTGGTGCAATGCAGCAATGGGCAGACAGCAGAACAACACTAACAGGTGCACATCTCTCAGTAGGGGTCAGCACCTCTCCCCTGTGACCCTGGCTGCTGATACCAGTACCCTGACCAGCCACAGTGGCTGATGAGTTCTACAATGAGGCACACGCCACCACCAGAAATATCATTAGAGATTGTGTTTGGCATACTGAAGATGTGCTTCTGATACCTAGACACATCAGGCGGTGCCCTACAGTATAGGCCTCAGAAGGTATGCAGTATCATCCTAGCCTGTTGTATGCTGCACAACATGGTGATGAACAGTGGGATACAGGCACCTGAGCCTGAGGAACAGGCTGACAGTGATCCAGAGCCAGTGGTCAGGGAGATAGTGGAGCAACTCAAGAGGAAAGATCCTTGTATGGCCCTCAGTGCCCTGGAGCACAGGGCTGCCATCATCAGGACACTGTCACAGGCCAGAAGGTGAATACACACAGCACAGCAACAGGAAACAGTACAGTGGAAAACAGTTTATTATTTACAGACAACCACAACAGTGCTGACAACCAACAAAACAAGTGCACAACACAGTGGTACTGAATGCAGTCAGTGTGATGTGTTAGTTGTGCAGGACACACATGTGACGGGGACACACAGCCACTGCACAGTGATGCAGGCGATACCTGATGTGTGGTGGCAGTGTGGGAAGGGACACCATGGCTGTGCATGTGGGAATGTGCTAGTGATGGGTGTGTGTGTGTGTGTGTGTGTGTGACAGCATGACTGCATGTGTGTGGGCATGCATGTGTGTACAACTGAATGTCAACAGTGCACATGTGCATGGCAGCCATGACTATCTCTGGCGGCTACCACCACGCACACGGTGCACACCACACATGCAGGACACAGAGCCAGGGGTGCTCTGAGCAGAGGAAACAGTTGGGGTGGACCACAGCGAGGCTAGGTGGGTGGACCACCTGTTCTCCCACTGACCAGCAGAACTGGACAGGGCAGGTGGCCACCCATGGCGGTGCTGGGCCGATGTGCATGATGCAGTGGTGCTCATGCCAGTGTCCATCCTGCAGCCACATGTGGCCCACCTGTGGGCCTCTGTAGCATGGGCATGCTGAGCCCCTTGCACAGCCTGCTGTCCTCCATGCACCCCATGCAGAACTGTGGTGAGGTCGACCAACGCAGTCGTGAGCCCAGCAAAGCCGTCGTCGAATGTGGGAACCATGCGGCCCATCCTGTCCTTAGCCTGCTGTTCCACCCATGCAAATCCCAGGGACACTGCCTCCCACATCTGTGACAGCTCATGCCTGAGCTCCCTCTGCAGAACATGCAGGTCCATCTGGGCCACCTGCTAGGATGTGAGGGCAGCCTGGAGCAGAGGGCTGGCTTCCGGGGCATCCGGCTCCATGGTGGCGGCAACCTCAATGGCAGCTGGTGGTTGTGCCTGCAACTCACCATGGTGGGGACACTGTGGCAGCAGCAGAATGTTCTGCTGCTGCAGGACACCAATGGTGTGCTGTGTCCCCTGCAGGCCCTGCACTCCTCCCCATGGAGGGCACCGCATGTTTAGCGGGGCACACATGGCCCCCTCATGGCCCACTACCGGCTGAACAGGTACACCCATGCTGGCATGGCTATCCCCCCATGGAACCCGAGATGCGGACTGTACCCTGCCCCACCCCTGTGCCTCCCACTACAGGCCCCTGCATGGGCAGGATGTAACCCTCCTCTGACCCACCTGACCCCATGTCAATGGTGACCATCAGCAGGATCACCTGGCCACCACTGAGATCCTCCACCTGGGCATCCTCCAGGGCTGCACTGTAGTCCAGGTCCCAGCCACCATTGGAGCCCCCCCAGCAGGTGTACCCCATGTCCAACAGAGTACCACACATGGTGCACGGCTGATGGTCCATGACCGGCACCCAGTCCATAGGTCAATGGCAGGTTCTCCTCCTCCTCCTCCTCTGCCTCTGATTCCATGGCAGGCATCCCAGCCTGGTCCTGGCATGCTGCAGATCCTGCACACACCACTGTAGAAGAAGGCGGGACAGAGTCACTGACCGGTACATGCACAGTGTGCCACAACCACCACCAGTACATGCACACCCTAGGATATGTGCTACACACCATGGACATGCACTCCACACAGAGCAGCCCCACAGACATAAACCATGGCCACATGCACACATCCACACCACAGTGCACATGCCCCGGCCTGTCAGTTGTGGCGGCAGCCTTGTCAGGCAGTGGTTGCATGCAGTCCTGCCCCATGTGTACTGTGTGCACAGCAGAGCACCCCCACAGTGCACCCCAGGCACGACGGCAACACCAACACCCCGCAACGTTTGCAGTGACTCCATGCAGGGTGCACACACGCAGATACTGACCTGTCCTAGGTGGTGTGAGTGGTGTCGCACACCCTTTACCAAGCACACTGGCAACGGCCACTGGCTGAAGGGTGGATGCCACCACAGACATGAGTGGGTCCTCCTGCCACTGTTGTGCAGATGGTGGGCCACCTCCGGTCTGCATTCTGTCACTGATCCACTGTACCTCCTCCTCCTTGGCTTGGCACAGCAGGTCACTCCAGAGTTTGCACACCTTATGTGTTGTCCGGCCATGGCCACCAACGGCATTCACTCCTGCTATCACCTCATCCCACATCTGGCATACCACTGCATTTGTCACCTTGTGGCACCATAGCACCTGCTCCCTCTCCTTGAACCCATGCAACCAGCGTATTCAGATCATCCTGGGAGAAGTGATGTGCCCGGATGCGTTGATGATGTGCTGCAGTACGAATGGGAGAGATGTAGAGGGATACATATCCCATGCTGTGGTATGCCTGTGATGCATGGCACATGCAGAAATCTATGTGCATGCCACCCTCACGAACCCACACTAACCAACTAGTTGTGGCATGGTGATGGCTCAGACCAGCATGTGAGTGAACAGTGCACACAGCCACTGTGTAATGTGGCCACCCCTGTGTGTACTGTGCAAATGCATGTCTGATGGTGTATACTGCGGACACACTCACACACTGGCCCCCACATGGGTACCGCACAGCCCGTGTCATCAGCACCCATGTCACTCATGTGTTCCCCAGTATGAGGGACTTCCTTACCATCACCACCAGATATTGCACCCTACCCCATCCACCCCACTGGGGACAGGTGCGCCACACTCAGGGCATGTGCTGCACATCCAGACATTATGGATGATATGCATACAATTGCAAGATACCAGGTCCAGAACCCACAGTGCTGTCATTGTCACTATGAGATCCACACAGTCCTGAACCTGTGACCACTGGGCTGTAGCTGTGTACCACCATCAACAGGTCTGCAACCCTCCACATCCCTCATCTTGAGTGCCAAACGTGTGTCCATGAACCCCATGTCAGTGTGACACTAATATGAGGCATACCTTCAGGCCAAGGTGCCCCCCCATCCTGGTGAATGGCTACCACAGTGTGCAGGCAGTCCACTCACATCGATGGATGTTGCTGGTGCACAGGTGTGTCACAAGGCCCAGTTGGATGGCCAGCTGGACCAATGGCCTTGTGCACCATTATGCAGCACCGTGTTGGCCCATGAGCCTGCATTCAGTTGTCCTGTCCCTGGCCTGTACCGTTGCAGACTGCAGGTGCACAGTGTGTATGCCCCAGCCTGATGACGTACCACTGCCATACCGCCAGGCCTCTGGCTGCTGTACAGACCTGCCTCTTGCTGCTCGGCCTACTGTGACATGGCTCTGTCTGAAGTGCCTGTTTGTCTGTAGCATCAGGTGAGTGCTGCAATCCCACGACACAACACTGGTGGAGCACTGCTTGCCCTTATATAGCCCACCTGGGCAATCCAGCCTGTTACTCATGCAAATGATCCGATAATGATATGCTAATCACACTGTTTGCACCTTGCATGCACAAGAGCCCTCATTTGCATGGGCTAGTTGAATATGGGTCTAAATAGCACTGGGCAATCAGCTCAGTACAGTGCAAATGTTAGCGCCAGGCTATGTGATGTCCAGCGCCGTGCTGTCCCATTAGCTCAGTACTATGTGGCATAGTGCGACCTCCATGCATGCGTGTGTGGCCCCTGTGCTGAGCTAGCACCCCAATGTAGCACACCATAGCACCACGCTAGGTCAGACAGTGTGACGTTATGCGCATGCATGGCAATGAGGCTCCAGGGTCATGATGGGGTCATGCATGTGACTCGCTGCCACATCTGGGTAGCACCATGCTATGTCATGTGATAGCACGGCTTTACTGCATGGTTTGCTGGACAGACCAGGGTGTGGCACAGGCTGTGCATTAGAATAGGTGGCAGGATACCAGGGGTGCATTTACAATGTCTGGGAGCTGTAGACAACATGCAGTGGTGCACAGGGAAAGGCACTGGGGGGTTGTGGAGTCAGCCAATCTGGTGCAGCTTGTGCAGCAGAGGCACAGATGCCTCTTTGGGGAGGTCAGGGAGGGTGACCTCCCATGTCAGCAGGTGTGGGCATCCATTGCCAGACAGCTCACGGAGCGGACAGGCATCCAGAGGTATGCTGAGAAGTGTTACCACAGGTATACAGACCTGCACCACCACCAAAGGAGACAGCTGGAGGCATACAAGTGCATGGTGCATGAGGGCACTGTGCCAGTGCCAGATAAGTGGCTTTGCACAATGCACACATCTGCCATGTGTGTCTCAGTCTGCCAGTTTGTGCATGTGTGTGCCTGTGTGTGTGTGTGTGTGTGTGTGTGTGTGTGTGAACAGGTGTGCTGGTGTTCAAGTTGGTAGAATGCATGTGGCACTGGTTGTGTGGCACACAGTTTGTGCACCCTGGGGGGGCACTATGGTACAGGGTGGGGGGGCCTGGGTGTCACTATTGCCAGGTGGTGAACACAATGGTAGCAGTGTATATGTGGTGCATGCTGTGTCCATGGGTGAGATACTGCAGTCATGTCATGCGCAGACCTGACACATGGCCATGATGTGTGTGGCAGGTCTGGTCATTGTGGGTGGTGGGACATGCTACAGGACCGTCCTGCAGCCAACACCAGTGTGGTGCGGGGGTGATGTTGTCAGGGCACCTGACAGCCTACACAGCTGTGTGTGCATCCAGTCTCAGTGCACCTGCATCTGGCACAGTTGCACACTGTGCCAACATGCCTACATGCCCTATGTGCCTGGCACATGCTCCTTGGGACATGGGGTCCTCTGTGTGGGTGTTTTCTGCATTCAGATACTGTCCCTGGGCTGCGCTGCATGTACAGTGTTATGGAGGTGGGTGTGCATCTTGCTGTGGCACTCACAGTACATGCTGTGCATTCCACTAATGCTGCTGTTTCCTCTGTCCTCTGTAGAGTGGATCTAACAGCCCAGCACAGGGAGAGGGGTCCAGGAGCTATTCCAGACCACATTGGGAGGCGGTCCGAGGGTGCCGGCCATGCCACAGCAGGCACAGAAGAGTAACCCCGAGGCCAGAGGCCTGTTGCATAAGCGCATCTCTTTCTTCTTTTGTGCTGTGCCTCTGTTTTGTGTTGTACCTTCACTGGGCTGGTATTGACTGTGCTGGTGGGTTGGCCACCATGGGCATCATGCCGTTGCTGCTGCGGCATTGTGCTGTGTTGTGCAACAATGTTTCATGTTGCTGCTGTTGTCTGGCTGTCTGGATGCCGTGCCCTGTGGTGGGGGGTCACTATGTGCCATTGTTGGCATGCAAGGCTGGCATTGCCATGCTGTCCACATTCACTGCTGGCCATGTTCAGCTGGTCTCCTGCCATGTGAGTGTTCTGGCTGTAGGCCACCACACACTTTGCTGTACATGGGCCATGTGTGGCAGCATCTGTCAGTCCACCCCTGCTGATGTGTGTGCCTTGTGGGCTTGCATTTCTTGCAGGTCAGTTTTGTCCTGGCATGGGTTGGCCACTGGCCACCCACTGTGCCTGCAGTGTGCTGCTCCTGCTCCCCTGTTGTTTGCTGTTGTGCTCTTTTGTCTGTACATTGCTTTCTGACTGTGAGCAGCATGTCCAGATGTTTGGTCTTCCATGTGAGGGTTGTTGTGTGGCACACCCCCACCACTATTTGGGATACTGCCTGTGTGTCTGCACTGTCTCATTGTCTGCAGGGCTGGGGTGAGTGGTGCTGTCCATGCCTTGGTGTTGTTGGGGCCTGCGTCTGCATGTGTATAGGATCTTGAGATGTTGCCTGTGTCTTCTAGCCCGCCCTGTGGGTGATGGTCAGTTGCACCTACCATTCTGTTCCTCAGTGACACATGGGCATGGCTGTCGGGACATGCTGTCCATCCCTGTATGGCCACCTGTGGCTCTAGTATGCCCCCTGGCTGGTTTCCCATACTCACATTCTTTTTGAAGCATTATTATCTATATTATCCCATCTAATTCCCACTTTTGTTCTTATTATCCTTATATTGTTATTATCCATGTTAACATTCTCCCATAAATCTGTATTACTTACTAATGGGAACTGTTCACTTTCAGCTCTCATTCCCACTTTCAGATCTTCCACAGATTGTATTAAATTTAAATCAATCCAACATAAATCTATCACAGAACCTCCTCTTTTACCTACAAAAGTGAATTTCCCCTCACTATCTCCTTTCATTCTACCATTTAGCAAGACAAAGTTACAGTCTCCTAATAATTTACTTATCTCTCTACCTCTTTTAGATGATTTTTTATCCTTTGACTTCCTATCTCTAGTTATAGAATCACATCTCTTTGCAATACAAAATTCCCTTATTTCAAATGGTAACTTTTGAAAATGATCAAACCTTGCGTTAAAATCTCCTAATATTATAATTCCACACTCTTGTTGAGGTCCTCTATTATCTTCTATTAACTTTTCCAATTCTTTTATCAAACCAGGATCCCTATGATTTGAAGACACCGTGGGGATATATAAGTTAAGAATTACCATCTGCCATTGTTTCCCTCTTATCCTAATTCCCTGTGAGTTATTAAATTTTGTTACAACTTCTTCTGTATTATAATTATTTGATATTCTAATCCATGTGACTAAACCTCCTGACAATCTCCCAAATTTTCTTTTGCTGGTTTCTTTTTTAAAATAATTTTTATAACCATTAATATTTTTTTCCTGATCTGACCATGTTTCCTGTAAACAAATACATTCAGATCCCTCTATATATTTTACGAAGGAGGAATCTGCCAATCTATTATCAATACCAGCCATATTCCATGACAGTATTTTATTTTTTCCTAGTTTACCTATTATAACCCCCTCTTCTTGTTGTCATTCTCCTCCTCGTGTTTCCAAACGTTGAAAATGGTTTGCTGTTGTAACCAAGTATTCCCATTCTCTAGAACTGGATTTTATTCTTGAAAGAGCTACTTCTTTCCTTTCCCCTATTATATTAATGTCAAAAGAATCTAGCCATTTAGCTTGCGTAACTATTTGATCGTAATTCTCCTTCATATCCATCCATATTGTAATCTGACCATTACTGTCCCACCTTTTAGCAATTCTTACTTTTTTAAATAAGTAATCTATTTACACAAGGTTCTGTAAAAATTCAACAATTTTATACCTCTGATTTCTATCTGTCTCCCTTGTAAACTTTTTCAGTCCAAATACAGAAATTGGAAATTCTGGTTCTTCCCCATTTCCCAATTTTCAAAATGTTCTAGAAATAGTGATTTTACTGAGGTTATTTTACCCATAGTGATCCCCATTTGTCTAAATTGTTCTTTCTGGTTTTCAAATATTTTTAAGTTATAATATTGGTCCGAAACCAAAAAGACCATTTCCATGTCACTTACAGGTCTTATAATACTGAAACAATTCCACACTGGGGAAAAGACCTTTTGTCCTTGCAACATACTATTAAGACACTTTTTTAAATGCTTCTCTAAAGTTTGTTCAGTCTCATCAGGTACTTTTGTTACTTCTAGTATGGGAAGAATGTAATCATTTTTGTCCAATCTGTTTAGACATTTTTCAGAACACCTATCTGCAATTTTCATATTTTGGGTTTCACTAGCTGTCTGTTTTATTTTTTCCCTCTTGTTTCTAACTTTTCCATCTTTATTTTCACTTTGTCTCTGTTCTTTTATTCCTATTTTACTCTTTTTTTCCAGAGGCATCCTTTTTGTTTTGTTTAGAATCTTTAACCCCTTTCTTGATCTTTTTTCCACACCTTCCATTCTTCCTAACTACCTGTACTAACTCTCCTTTCTGATAGTTTCCTTTAATCTGATCTTTATTCTTATTTTTGCAATTTTCACAGTTAATTTTTCCCCCATCATTTATTTGTTCTAGATTATTCCCTATTTTATCACCGGGTGAGTTATCTACATCTAGATCTTTATTTAACTTCTGTTTTTGTCCTTCAACCACATAATCTACCCTCCTACTCCTATTTCTTTGATCCCTTTTATCCTTCTGTTCCTTTTATCTGGCTTCTTGTTTTAATCCTTTATTCCACATCTCCTTATTCCTTCTTACCATTTCTCTTACCACACTTTCATTTCTCCATTCTTTATCTGGTAACATGATTAATTCTGACTCATTCAATACATTTTACCACATAATACGTATCCTATAATTTCATCTTGATCCTTCCTGATCCTGTTTTTGATTATCCTCTGTTAAATTCTCCATAGTTGCTGTTTCTATTGTGCTATTCCTTTCTTCAACAACCTTCCTACTATCATTATTTAGGTGCATATTTATATTTATATGTATATATTTATATCTACCCATTTCTCTCCATGTCCTGTATCATTTTTATTTATTTCATTATCCTGATTATCCCATTTATCTTTTCTGACCTGTCAGTTTTGTATTTCAATCAAGTAGTTCTTGTTCAGTCTTTCTGTCCCAAACATCCAGTTACTTTGGGACAGTTTTGAGAGATCTCCCTCTGTCATTTATTTTGTCTGCCTTGTATTTTCTATGCATATTCCCTTTAGAAATGACAGATCCTGTTTTATTTCCAACAATTGTTTATAAATCATTACATTAGCAGTGATAGGGTCTCTAAGTGCAATTACCAAATCATGTGCTATATTTTCTGTATAATATTCTCTGCTACTTACTGGAAACATAAATTGAGTTTCTTCACCACATGACCATTCCTCCCCCCATCCTCTACCAGTTTACTTAATATATCCTTAGTATTTTGGTTTAATGGGCTCAATTTACTACTACTACCAGCAGCAGGTGTATTCATTATTGATTTCATTTCCCTCATTTGTTTTTCAATCTTAGTATCTGTCCATATCATTTCCTTAATTTCTTCCACTGTTTTGGTAATTTCCCTATTAACCAAACCCAACATATCAAAATTAAACATCTCTGACTTATTACTACTTTCTCATCCATCCATTCTGATGCTTTTAAATATTTTTGGTGTTTCTATATTTTTTTCTTCTTCCCATTCTGATCTCTCCTCTCCCCATCATTCCTTCCTTGTTTTTCCAACTGTTTTTTTTCCCTTTAAGGTTTCCATGATTTAAGGTTGTATCATCTTTTTCTCCTTAAATGTTTCATCCCAAGGAAGTGCTAAGGGAGTTGAGGTACTTAGCTTATTCAGGTCAGTGCCTTGAAAGCTTTCTCCTTCACCAAGTTCATTTTCTACCTTTACCGGTTCTGCCTTGGGCATTCTGTATGTTTTACTTTGCTTTCCTTTTCTTTCACAGAATTACCTGGTATGTCCCTTAATTATCCCCTCCTCATGCTTTCCCTTTTGATCTTTCCCACTTCTAGTAGTAACCGCATTATTACAGTTTGTTTTACCCCCCGTCTATCTCCTATCGAGGTTTACAAAATCACAAACTTCACACCTCTGAATGTATCTGAAAGTATATGCAAGTATAATAGCACTATACTACTGACAATACAGTCAATAATCTATTATTGAATAGGTTAATTAGGTTGGATTTCTGAATCCCCTAAAACACAACCCATTTTAGTAAGCACTTTAATAATCACAAGTCCTTTTGACAATCAAAATACAAATCCAATAACAAAATTGCTCTATTACTTCTCAAAGTCTTATTCTTAATCTTCAGGAAAAAACATAAAAAGAGAAAAGATATATAAGAGAAGAAATAACTGACAAACACTTTAAGTCCTTCTTTCCCTTTCTTTTCCCTTCTTTCCCTGGTTCAGCAATAAAATTCCTTCCAAGAATGTCCCATACAGTTCATGGCTCAGCAATTCACCCAAGACGTTGTAATATCACTGGGCTACTTCATGCTCCCCAAACACTGTATTGATTAAAGCCAGGCTTCCTACAGTCCTCCAATATCTCCAATGTCTCCAGTATCTCCAATTGCAATAACAGTTCTTAACTCACCTCTTATCCCTCAATTTAATATTTAAACATTCCACTGTTAAAAATAAAACATACTAAGAAATAACCAGGACCAAAATATGTGCCTTCTTTTCAAACTAAACACAGCAGCTTAACTCTAAAATGACTCCCTTCCCTTTCTCTTTATAACTTAGAAAATACAAATACAAAATAGGCTATGCCTCTATATATATTCTTGCAAACAAAATTATTAAAATTTGCTTACTTCCATTTCAGCAGCAGTTTCACTGTGTGTTATAGAATTATAAAAAGAGCCAAAGCTTAGACTAGTGCAAGGTGCACTTTGCTTGCTCAGATCTCCTCTCAGTTGGCCACACAATTGTGTAAAAAGACACCTGTACTGTCAGCAGTTATCTACAAAATAAAACTAGATAAATTCTTAGCATTCAAGCTTTGTGGAGCTTTGTGGAGTGAAAACAACTCTTCATGCATCTGCACGGCACTAAGGATGCTAGTGGAATGAAGTCTGCACACCTTACTCTCACCTGAGTTTTTATACTCCGTGATCACTTGAGGGAACCAACCAATAGTGATTCACTAACCCGTCTCTTACTTCCTTGTTTAATGACAAACAAAAAACCAAAAAAAAGACTTTCAAATCCAGAACAAAATGAAAATTTTAAGAAAAACTCAAGAAGCACACAAAAAGAGACTAAGATGAGCAAGTATAAGCGCACAAAGCAACATCAGATCCCCCTCTCAAAAATCTGCAGCACCTTTATTCTTTGGCTACTGGTAAGTACCGAGAGTTTACAATCTCCTCAATACTTTTACTAAGCACTAATCACTGAACAATTTATCTACATTTTTAAACATATCGTAAAATGTATAGCCAGCACATGTAACCATAGATAAAATAAAAATAGTACAACCAATGAACATAAATAAATTAACATGAGAGAACTCTTCACAATCAGGCCTCTTTCTCTCACAACTAACAGTTACAATAGTAATATAATAAATTTCAGTCTCTCTATGGTCTCTATAGTCTCTTAACAATGGTTTGCTGCAAATCTCTGTAGGTTAATGGGTTGATGTATCCTCGGGTCTCCCAACTATTTCCAGGTCACAAAGCTCCCACGGGCTCCATCAGGTCCTGCTAATTCACAGTCGGGTAGCTCCTCAGACTGCTAGGACTCCAACCCAACTGGGCAGGCCCGAAAGCACTGGTCCACTTCACCACCACCACAGCAAACAAGAACGGATGGCTCAAAGATACACTGGAAAGGTCTGTGATATTTAAAATCAGTGTGGCAACAGTGGCATACCTTTTTTAAAATATAAAAAACTGTTTCACAGACTCCTGCTACAGACTCTTATTCTCCTCAATGTCCTAGCGACTAGCACCTCAATCTCCAAGCTAGATGTCACATACCACTGAGAAAATATGAATCCATATGAATCCATTCAAATGTTATGACATTTTTAATTTTCCCATTGTTTCCTATAGGAAAATCTATATGTCAGGCACGAAAGATATATTTTTCGCACAATACAACTACTGTGTGAAAAATACCAGCTTCTTTTCACAAATAATTATGGTATTTTTTGCACAGTTCACAGTCCTGCAATACATTGTGCTGTGTTATGGCTGCCATCTTGTTTTGCTGCTTAGCGAGGATGTTGAAGTACCAAATATTTTAAACACACAAAAAAAATCAGAAAACAGCTAAAGGGAACCTATTTAGGTGTTTTCTGATTTTGTTTGTGTGTTTTAAGCTGGACCCAAAGATGTTTTTCTCTTGGGTGCCAGCTTATACATAGAATGGCTTGGAGTCTGTTCTCTGTATGAGAAAAGCAGCATTTTTTTGACTTCTGCAGCTGCAGCTGGAACTCATGCTGTTGGCTGCAGAGTAATGAAAGACCTGCTTTTGTGCACACAATACATGGTGTGTACTGGGCATACTGGGAGCTCACCCCTGTGTGCCCAAATGTATTTTTTATGAATAAATATCTCTGAGAAGAAGAAAACTGTTACCTGAGGTATTTTCTTTGATGTAGAATCCTGCATCAAAGAGTAATATGAGAGCTGGATCAGGATCACTGCATCGAAGTACTGTAATGTGCAGCACAATGCTTTCTGATACAAAAGCATTATATGGCACATTACAGTACTTTAAAATGTGCACACATTTTGATTCAGGATCCTACATCAATCTAGGCTGCCCCTTTTTGACATTGGGATGCCCAATCCCCATGTTAATCTGTATCCCCCCCCAGTATTGTGGCACACTGGGAGCCCACCCCAGTGTGCCGATATATTTATTTAAAATTATTTTAACATTTCCAACACCGGGATGCCCACTGCCGGTGTCAGATGACCTCCCCCCAGCATACTCTTATTGCTAACTGGGGTGCTCAGTCCCCCAGTTGGCATGATGACCCCCCAAAAAAAGTATGTGGCATACTGGCAGCACACCCCAGTGTGCCCAAATTTGTTTTACAACCTGTAAATGAGAAGAACCATCCCCAAAGTCTTTTTTATTTTTTCCGTGTAATGACTAAAACCATCCATCATCTTCTCAACTATCCCACTCCCATCCCCACCTTCCCTCTGTGTACCCACCTCCCCAAACCACCCCATACTATACTTACCCTCCGGAGGTTGGGAGCCATGATCTTCTGTGGACTGGGACACGTATGCACTCTTCAAAGCTGAAGTGTTAACTGAGGAGAAGAAAACCACCCCCCAAGGTATTTTCTTCAATGCAGAATCCTGAATCAAAATGTCCACAATTTTGATGCAGGATCCTGCATCAAGAAATACTATGTACTGTAGCAGCGCCAGTGATACAAAACCATTGTGTGGCACATTACAGTACTTCGATGCAGGATTCTGCATAAACATTTGCACACATTTTGATGCAGGATCCTGCATTAATCTAGTCGGCCCTTTTTCAACATTGGGGTGCCCAATTCCTGTGTTAATCTGTATCTCTCCCAGTATTTTGGCACACTGGGAGCCCACCCCAGTGTGCCAATATATTTATTTTAAATTATTTAAACTTTTTTGACACCAAGATGCCCACTCCCAGTGTTGGATGACCCCCTTAAGCCCACTCTTATTGCTGATGGGGGTACCCAATCTCCCTGTTGGCATGATGACCCCCCAAAAAACATAAGTGACACACTGGGAGCCCACCCCAGTGTACCAAAATTTCTTTATTTTACACCCTGTAAATGAAGAAAACTGTTCCCCCGAATCTTTTAAATTTTTTTACCTGTAATGACGAAAATCGTTGATCAGTCATCTCCTATCCCCTCCCCATCCCCACCCTCCTCTGTGTACCAACCTCCCTCACTCCCCACCATACTTATCTTCCGGAGGTCAGAAGCCATGATCTTCTGTGGACCGGGACATGTCTGCACTCTTCAAAGCCAAACTGCGACCTGAGGAATTGATTAAGCCTGTATAATGGGAGTCAACGGGTGGGGTTCAACTTAGGTTGATATCTCAACCAATTTTAGGAATTTGGGCCCCAAATTTTCAACATGTGGTTCTTTGGACTACTCCTCATGAACACTGTCACTGTCATTTTAGTTCTCATTCCCAAAAGGTGATTTTGAGGTCACTGCATGGAATCACCTTTTGGAACTGATTCATGAAATGTCAGTGTCACTGTTCATGAGGTGGGGTCCCAAAAAGTGCATGAAGCAATTCTGGTGGAAAAATTCCCCAAAATGACTGCATTACGAGCGTGCGTTGCACAGTTCCTATGCATGCTTGTGATCCTTACAATTTTTTAAATTTTCACTCCAGATTTTCAACATTTCCATTTTCTAACACCTCCTTATGAACAGTATAGCTGTCATTTTTCATATCCTGACCAAAATGTGTTTTTGCACCTGTGAGTACAGAATGGCTTGGTCGCAGTGCAAAATGAACTTTTGGGATGGAATAATAAAATGGCAGTGCCACTGTTCATGAGGGGAGGACCCATAAAGCCCATGTTGAAAATTTGGTGAAAAAAATTCCAAAAAATGATGCGTTATGGGCTCGTATTGGGTACTTTCTATGCACGCTCGTAACTTTGCCAATTTTTCATACTTTCACTCCAGATTTTGAACATTGGCATTTTTTCACACTGCCTTATGAACAGAACAGCTGTCATTTTGCACATCCTGTCCAGAATGTGATTTCACACCTATGGCACAGAATAGCATGGTTGCTGTGTGAAATCAACTTTGGGATGGATTAACAAGTTCACAGCTGCACTTTTCATGAGAGGAGGTCTCCTAATTCGATGTTGAAAAGTTGGTGAAAACATTCCAAAAAATAAGGGTGTTATGAATGTGCATTGCACAGTTTCTACTCACACTCATAACTTTGCCAGTGTTTACCATTTTTTACACTGTTGTACTATCTGGATGGAGGGATGGGAGCACAGGATCTGAATGACCCTTTGCTCCCACCATGACATATGGACAGTGTTGTACTTTCTCTATGAAGGGATGGGAATGCAGGGTCCAAAGGACCCTGCACTACTTGTACACTGTGCTCCCACCATGACATATGGATACTGTTGAACTAGCTGGATGGAGAGATGGGAGCGCAGGGTCCAAAGGACCCTATGCTCCCACCATGACTGATGGACAGTGTTCTCTTATCTCAATGGAGGGATTGGAGCATGGGATCTGAAGGGCCCTGCCCTCCCACATTAAAATGAAGATACAACCCATTTCCTTCTCTAGCACCAGGAATAATGTCCACTGTAACTAGGAGCTGACTGAATGAATGAATGAGTGCATGCTTGTGCAAGCACGTGCTCATTCATTTAGCATGAGACAGCACATCAGTTGGGCTGCTGGCTGTGGAGGTGAGTGCAGGGCTGTGCCAGTAGCCCCTTGGGTTCAGGGATAGGGTGGGGCTGGGAGTTCACTACCTGATTGGGTGGGGCTGGGGGTTCCACTAGACACCAGTGATTTTTATTATTGTGGTCAGTGACTGGCGAGGTGGGGGGGTTCCTCTAGACACCAGGGATTTTTTTTTATTATTGGGGCCAGTGATCAGCAGGGTGGGGAGTTCCACTAGATACCAGGGATCTTTATTATTGGGGAGATGGATCAGCAAAGTGGGGGTCCACTAGACACCAGGGATTTGGGACAGGTGGCCAGTGGGGTGGCGGGGTTCCACTAGACACCAGGGATTTCCAAATTTTTTTATGTTGGTGGGAGTGGAGGCAAATTGTGGAATTTTGTATACAAAATTCCACACTTTTGCCTTTGAACCATGATCTGTGAAATGGCAAATTTCATGAATTGTGCTCTGTGAATTGAGCACAATTTGTGAAATACTCTGTGTAGTGAATATTGCTGACTTCACCCACCTCAACTCACTAGTTCCCTCATTTTATTGAAATTTATGCCTCTGAAATTTAGGACTTTTGCACTGGACTGGGATTTGACATCCTTCAGGGCTACTCCAAACCAAAATGAGTTGTGGTCACTGTTCATCAGTGGTTCCCCAACTCTGACCTCCCTGATGTTTTCATAGTTGGTGTGGCCCACATCCAAGATGCTGTCCTGCCTAGTTGGGTCAGTGACTAACTGAGTGAGAAACAGTCCTGCAAGGCTTCTACCAATTAACAGTAGGGTTTTTGGCTTCTGGGTATTGGCAAATCAGTGTTTGGGTCTTCTTTAGGATTTTAACCCTAATGCCCATACCCCACCTAGTCCATAGCCTCATGTCCGAAGCACAAGGTACATCTCCGAGCCAGTGCCTGATTGTGAGACACTCATTAAAGGTAGTGAAATTTGGCTCACTACATGTTGCCAATAGAATCTGTCATAGCTTTCTTCATGCAAGGACCTACAGGCCATGGATTAAGAAAGCAGATTACTTCTGACCTTGCTAACTCAGATGAGGGGGTGCGCACTAGGGCTGGCAACCCCAATGAACACCCAACCACTGAACTGAAAATACTCCAGAGGCCCAAAACCATAATGGTTTTCATTTCTCTAATTTGTGCACACTAACATAGTTTTTTTCAATTAATTTCTGTTGTTTTTTCTGATAGAGGAATTGTATTATCACTCACATTAAATATAATACTAGACGTAGCCCTGGCACACTGCATGGGTCCCTTCAAGACTCTACATGCATGTTAACACCTTTTGAGGGAAGGCTCCCTGCCCTGCCACAGTGTGCTGTGTGTGTGCCAGAACACTACTTTGTCCTACCCTAGGCTGGGGTCAGTGCTGCATGCCACAGCATCATTCCCCCAGCTATGACCAATTCAACTGGCTCACTGAGTTTGCATCTGAACTCAGGTCACTAGCACAGAAATGTAACATGGTCCCCATTGGGCCAAAGGGCATCCCTGCAAACATTAGTTCATAATTTTTTGGGTGACATTTTGACCCCAAAATTTAAATGGAGTCTTTTTATGACCCTTCTTTCTGAACATGACGTGTCATTTAATAAACTACCGGACATAGTGTAATTTTGCACCACAAGTGCAAAATCACATTTTGGCCAGGATCTGAAAAACAACAGCTGCCACATTCATGAGGTGACATGAAAAAATGACTATGTTGAAAATTTGAGGTTAAAATATTGAAGATTACCAAAGTTATGAGAGTGCATAGAAAAATTGCAACATGCATTCATAGCATTTTTATATATATTTTGACCCAATATTTTCAGCATAGTCTTCTTATGACCACACCTTATGAACCTGGTAGGTGACAATTTTCAAATCCCAGCTATAATGTCATTTCATACCACAAGTGTGAAAACACATTTGCTCATGATTTCAAATATAACAGCTGTCATGTTCATAAGACGGTGTAAAAAAATAGCTATGTTGAAAATTTGGGGTCAAAATATTGAAAATCACCAAAGTTATGAGTCAGCATTGAAAAATGTTAACGTCCTCTCATATCTTTTTTTTATATATTTTTATCCCATATTTTCAACACAGCCTTCATATGACCCACTTCATGAACCCGGTAGGTGAACATTTTCATATCCCACCTGAAACATGATTTCGCTCAATGACTGTGAAATCATCATCTGTTGGCACAGATTTTAAAAATGTCTCCTGTGTTGTTCATTTGCTGGAGTCTCAAAAAGGTCATCTTGAAAGCTGGGTGGAAAAGTACTGAAAGTCAGTGAAGTCATCACTGAGCACTGACATATTTCAATGTTGTCTCAAAACTTAGTAATTTTACCATATTTGTCCACCAAATTTTCAACAATCTTCTTATGACCCCACCTTATGAACACAGTAGGTGAAAATGTTCAAATCACAAAATGAATGATGAATTCAAAGAATGACTGCAAAAGCACCTTTCCTATAACCCACCTCATGAACCTGGCAGGTGTTTAAATCCTGCCACAAAGGAGAGTTTTGGGAGTGACCACAAAATCATATTTGGTGATGTATTTGAACAATTTCACTTGCCTTGTTCATGTGGTAGGGTACCAAAAAGGTCATACTGAAATTATGGGCTAATATTCTTACAGGAAAATACTGGAAAAACACAGCTTTCCCTGTACAGTACAAAAACTCTTGATTAATGCTTTCAGACAGTAACAACATTTTTTAATTATTTAAAACAGCTACCCACTACTTCCACGTTCTGTTGCTGGCATCCACCATCTCACGAGCAGCAGTGAGATTCCTGAGCTCCCTGTATGCTAATATGTCTGTTTGATCTCTGCTTTTGGTTGGCAGGACATATTAGCATAAAATGAGCTCTTGAAGCTCTCTGCTGCTTATGAGATGGTGGCTGCCAGCAACAGAAAGTGAAAGTTGAGGGTCACTTTTTAAATCACTAGAACAGCATTTAGATGTAATTTAAAAAACAAGTTACCATCTGAAAGCACTTATCAGGCATTTTTGTAGTAACTGGGGACAGCTGTGCCTTTTTCAGTGTTTCCCTTTAACAAATGACCAAGATAGGAGTAAACATTCAAAACACAATGAAGTACATTATACATCACTTACCCAATGTTCTCAGTTCCTGGTCCAGTGTTGAAGAGTGAAGATACAGTATGACTCTGACCCAGAGAGGATTATGACATTGACCCTCTGCTAGATAACAGTCAAACAAAGCAGATTTTGCAGTGGAATTGGATGCTCATGATAAACATCACAATTCAGACCAAAAACAAAATTGGGCACTTTTGTGGCAGATCTGAATATTACTGCAGAGACAAATTGCACTTAAATAGGAACAGCAGCAGACAACTGAGAGAACAATTAACAGAGACATAAACTCTAGTTTTTAAACTAGACACAAGGGGTAGAGGGGAATCTAAATTGACTACAGTTGATCCAAATCCTATCAAAGAAAATGTCACTTTGAATAATATAATCTCTTTTCCTGATGCACCTAGTATAATAATAGGCTCAAAAGATGTAAAATACAAAACGTTATTAGTAAATGTAAGAAGTCTCAGAAATAAAAACATGAGTTTCAAGTTATTCTACACAAGAAGAACATACTTTCATGTGCAATTACCAAGACGAGGTGGAAAGAGAATGACGGATACAAATATTGTAGGTTACAATCTTTTTTGAAAAGACAGACTACTAAAAGAGGTGGTGGAGTAACATTGTATATTAAAAACACTACACAAGCCACAGATTTGAATATCCATGATAATATGAATATAGAGGAAATATGGGTCAAAACATCTATAAATAGCAAACCTATGAAGACAGGTGTTTGTTACTGAGCTCCCAACCAACACTATTAAGATAATACTAAATTTATGGGCACCATTAAGAATCAGCTGTTAAATGGGGAAATCATCCTTATGAGTGATTTTAATTTACCACACATCAACTGCAAAAAACTTACTGGTTTAAGGCCTCTCTGCAACAAATTCATTGAAGTATCCACAGAAAATAATTTAGAACAAATTGTTCAGCAAAAAAAAAACAAACAAAAAAAAAACAGGACATAATACCTTGGACTTGATCCTAACAAACTTGGAACAGGATATAATGGAATGTAACATGAATGAACCACTGGCAGACAGCAATCACAATAGGGACAGACAGCGTGAATTGTGTGTGGTAAAAAGTTGTGTGAAATTGCCTTAACATGTGTTGCTCTGGAAGAAAAAAGTCTGTTTCTGTAACTGTACAGTACCAAATCTTGGGGGCCTACCCTGTCTGCAATTTGCCATCTTGTTTGCCAGAATGAATCCATACTTCACAATCCCAATTCCTGTGCGGACATTAGATCTCTGCTTCCAGTGTGGATTGTTATTGGGGCCCCTGTTGTGATGTTTTAGATGTACAGTATCATATGCCTGGCGCCTTTCCCCAGAATCCAAAACAAATATAAATGTTAGTTTTTATCCTAACCCCCTGACCTCTTTAGACTGCTGAGCTGGTAATCACCTCAATGCTAGGGGTGATGACTTTTTGTTTATGCCATCTGGTGGCCAGTTTGTCCTGTTTGTGGCATGGATAGGGGGGTCCTGGTTGCCACACGCTGTTGGCAACTGGGGCATGGGTTGCACTCACTTAAAATTGAAGTCAGGCAAATTGGTCTATAATTAGTAACATCATGCTTTGAGCCTTTTTTAAAAATTGGAATTAAAATAGCCATTTGCCATTCATGCAGTAATACACCATCTAGAACATTGATAGAAGAGGAACTTGAAATGGCATCCATTTTTAATGAGTGTTTTACTAATATTTTTAGGGCAAAAAAACTAGTCATAAAAACACCAAAAAAAATGTCACTGACAATTCTAAATTGACCCAATATGATTCACCCGAGATTCTTAAATGATCTAGCAGATGAACCAGCAGGGCCAATTCCATGTCTCCTAAATGCATCTCTTCTAGATGGTGTATTACTGCATGAATGGCAAATGGCTATTTTAATCCCAATTTTCAAAAAAGGCTCAAACAACTTTTTCCACACACAATTCAAACTGTCCATCCCTCTGTACTAGGAATAAATGGGCTTTTCTTCCAACAAAAGTGTATTTCTTGTGGGAGTCACCACACACTTTAGTACATACATTTCCAACTTCCTAGCAATGTGTAATTATTGTGGGAGTTACCATACACTTTAAGAAAAACATTTATCATGGAGCACTGACATCTGCTAACATTCCCTGTTTAAACTGTTGTCCATACTTGAATCAGTTAGCCCTGAATGGGGAATCAAACTGGGGTTATGCCCAGTCCTACCCCATGCTCAGTCTCTGCCCTTCCTTCTGGATTACACCAACTGGATTCTTCATTTCCCAGGAAATGCTAAAGGGCATCCAAAACTTTAAACATTTGGCACATTGTTGTAATGAAACAGGGGTCCTGACCCATGTGATCTAGCCTTATCTGGGCACACACACCTCAGACCAACCCCCAAAACATAGTCCCATAAATCTGTAATTACAGCTCAGTTGCTTTCTTTTATAGACATGGATAACTTGAAGTAAAAAAAAACTCAATCTTTCCAGGTAGCTTTTCACAGATCCAAACTGTACAACTTTTCTCTTGGAAGCTAAAACACATCAGGATCTTCAGGGGATTTCCCCTTCACACTACTGAAACACAGTCTACTGTATTCAGACAGGTCTCCACCACTTCAGTTGGCACTGATGCTGTTCTCCAAACTAGAGTGAGAAAAACGACAGAGGTCCTTCAGCAAGTCAGCTACTGGAGTGACCAGCAGAATCCTCACTGCAGTGCTCCTCTCTGTTCCACGGCTAACAACAGACTGACTGCTCTACTGTCTGAACATTTTAAAACTCCCCAGAGCAGCTTCTTCCATAGTGGCTTATGGTGCTGCAAGAATTCTAAATGGCATAATCAATGCTCTACCCAGGAAAGTTAAATAAACAATGATGTCATCTCCCCAGAGCTCCTAATGGGCTCTTTATCTTCTGAGGGCTGGGTAGTTACATATTTTTACGTAGAAATTTATTAAGGAGCAAATTGATGAGCATCTGATTGACAACAAACAAGAAGACACCACCCAGCATGGCTTTAGACCCAATAGATCATACCTCACAAACTTTATGCACAAGTTGTGCATTACACAGTGGACTCCCTGTTGATGTGGTCTATTTAGATTTTAGAAAGGTGTTTGACCTTGTTCCCATGATGAGTTAATAAAAGAATGATAGATATGAGATTTCATCACGTATAATAAATTGGACAATATCATGGTTATCGAACAGAAAACGATGGGATATGAACAGAGGATTTCATTTAAGGTGGTAACATGTTACAAGTGGCATTCTGAAAGATCAGTTCTTGGTCCCATGCTTTTCAACATTTTTATTTCATCGATGCAAACCCCATCATATTTCTGGCTGTGTAAGTTTGCTGATGACAGCAAACTGGAGCTATAGTCAGAAATGATCCAGATGCTCTTTGTTACAACAAGACCTACAATTACTTGAAAACTGGGCAACAACTCTAGACTCAGGTTTAATATAAATAAATGCAAGGTCATGCAATTTGGTCACAAAACATCAATGGAAAATATAAGCTAAACAACAAACAGTTATCGTGGAAAGAGACCTGGGAATTATAGTGGCAAATAACTAAAGTTTTGACTGTTACACCAAAGAAATAGTAAAAAAGTAATAAAATATTAGGATGCATTTTCAAACATATAAAAAGTAGAGTTTCAAATGCCATTATGCCACTTTATACAGCGATGGTTAGACCACACCTTGAATATTGTGGCTCGTTTTGGTCCTCACAGAATATAACCAACATTAAGCAAACAGAGAGCTTGCAGAGAATAGCACCCAGAACGATTTTCAATCTAAGGTATAGATCCTATGAGGAACCAGCGCAAGCAATGCCAGCTGCTGTAAACTACATTCTTCTGCAGGCACCTAAATGCGTAGCAGCAGCAGCACAAAGCCCTATGGTGCAAGCAATGGCCAGGTCAGCACATGCTGCAAAAGCAATGCAAACTGCACTGTAAACCAAGATGGTGCAATGGTGGAAGCTTGAGCAATGCAAGCTGAAGGTGCAACACAAGCTGCCGGCAACAAACACAGCGAAAGCACAACTACACTGATGAAGTGACAGATATACTGGTGAATGAAGTGGGAAAGCAGGTGAACATAGATGACAAAAAGTGTACGGGGAACAAAGTAGAACAGCAGTGCACAAAGACTGAATTGGCAATTTCCTGTAGCACCATAGAAATGTACCTGTGAACACCTGAGTAAGGTGCAACCCATGGATGCTGAATTGCCCTGTGCCTGTGTAACAAATACAAGGCTATGAAAATATGACACTGAAATTGGCACACAACCCTGTATAACACAGGAAGCCCTATATAACTGGGAGCACTGGAACAACCACACAGGGCAGCAAAAGCAAACAGGTATTGACTGAGGAGGCCTGGTGCACCTCACCCCAAGTGGAGGATGTTCACGCACACTGCCCCACACAGCTGCCATCAGTGCAGTAATTGATGCCTGCAAGTGCACACGGACATGTGAATGACACTGCCCAAAGGGGAGAGCTAAGTGACATGTGAACCAACAGTTGGACACAGAACTGTGTGCACAGAGTAGGAGCTAAGCAAGGGACATGGCACAAAGGCAAAACCACCAGCCACACAGCAGATAGGTGTCCAGCAAGCATGACACCAACACAGCTAGATATGCATGTGTGTCGCTGGAGCCACCACACATGGGCACAAAAGGGTACACATCACACCCCTGACCAGCACCAGCCACAGTCAGCAGACACATGTCCAACACCAGCACTGTCTGCAATGGCAATGGCTGTGTACCCTGCAACAGGTGCATGGACAGCTGTATGGACCCAGCTGGCATGCATGGCAGTGACAGAACACAGGACCAAAGCACCTGTCACTGCTGGGAGGCTGTGCAGAAAGGGATCATGGCAAGAGACAGCTTAGGCCAGCATAACACTGGAGGACACCAATGAGCACAGACAGATGTGTGACACAGAACCACCACCAACAGGAGGCAGCTTTCCAGTACAGCATACGTACCACTCCTTGCACCTTGTGAATGATAAAACACCCTGCAAGCGTGGCAGTGAACACCCGCATGGGATGAAACACGTGCCTGCCTGCATAGGGTGAATAAACATACACAATGCCATGCACAATGCCATGAACTACATACATAGCTGCATGTAAACACACACAGTTGAACTTCCAGAGAGGGCATGGAACATGTAACACACCCATAGGCATGCAATGGAGTGCGTACAGCAAAAGCAATGCCACGGGATGGCAACATGTGCATATTGGGAATGTGCACTTTTCACCATGTCCGTGAGGCCCATGGAACATGCCCAATATGCACCACACTGTTATGCAGGCACAGGCCCATATCAAGAACAGGATACTTATCTGTGTAGTACACACAGTGGGCAGACAGTTCGCAACTGTACACAACATATACAGCAGGCTGAGACACTCAGAGGAGCTGCCATGCAGTGCAGCAGGAACAGTCCACTCTATGAAACCGACGTTTACCCATACACATGCAAGTACCTCAAGGGAATCAACAAAATCCAGGGGGGTAGCATCTTTCAGAAAAAGATGTGTAAGAACAAGGGGCACAATTTAAAGATAGAGAGGACGACTGTGGGATAATGTGAGAAAATATTTTTTCACAGAGAGTGGTGGATGCATGGAACACGCCTTCCTGGGGAGGTTGTTGGGTCTAAAACAGTGGGGGAATTCAAACATGCATGGGATAGACATAAGGCAATTGTAGTGGGGGCTTGCAGGAAGTAGGCTGTTGGTTAACTGGAATCTGCAGCTTATCCAATAGGAAGGGAAATTTGCAGACTGGGTGGGCCAAGTGGTCCTTATCTGCCATCAAAGTCTATGTTTCTAACGCACAAAGGCAAATAACCAATGGCTAGAGACCTTTGATGCCAGGGCTGCAGCAGACACCCTGATCATGTAGCACACAGGTAGCATAACATGCAATGTGGATGCATGACATCAGGCAATGCAGTGTGTGTGACAGCATGGTGGTTAGCGTGCCCTGTAGCAGACTGTATAGTGTCTGGGAGGATGCTGTGGCCCCATCACAAAGCCACCATTATACATACATTCACCAACCCACCCGTAGTGTCCATTCCACAAAGGGACACAGGAATGCATGACATGCAGCCACATGGACAGGACACATGTACCATGCACAGCCACCATAAATGGCTACACCACATAGCAAGGCCTGTTGAACAGGCGTGAGGTACGGAATGCCACACACTGCCAAGTACCACCCATGACAGTATGCTAATGCCAGCCATAAAGCACTGTATACATGCAATCACAGGTGAACAGACATGTGGAACACATGCATGGGTACACTGACAGGCATGTCAATGAGGGCTATGAATGAGTTGCCCAGGATTGCATCGGAAGACTGTGGTTTGCTGTAATTAATGTCTATGGGCTTTTTGTAGTGTGTTTTATTTTTGTTTATCTAGATTCTAAGTAAAGATTTGAAGATATAGGAGAAAATATTCTTAGAAAGCCTTAGAGAAACATATTTAATGTTGACCTTTGCATTTAGTAGTGACCTTCTATTGATTGTTATATCAACATTTGAATTACAAATAGAATAATGATGCTTTAGATATTACAGAAAGAGACTTTATGAGAAATAATCATTAAAAGTTTGATTGAAGTAACCACAGCCACCTGTATGCCTATAGATTTATCCACATTATATTACTAAAATAAATGGATTAGCTAGTATTTGAATAAATGTATTGGCGATTAAGTTATCCTTTATTTTTATTTTATCAACACATTGCATAGAGATTCTCTGGCTAACTCTCCCACTGTAAGATGTGTTTAATTATTCTTTATTTTGAGAAATGAATATTATTCTTTCAAAAAGATTTTGAAATGAAATATAATGTCTCTCAATGTTGTTTTGTATTCACACTTACAGACGTGCTCTTCTTTCTTTGCTTTTTGTTTTCTTTCTTTTATTGTAAATCAACACTAATTTGAATGTTCAGAGATTTTTTATTATTTGCTGATCTTGTTTTAAAGTTCTGTGCATGAGCAATAATACAGTTGTTGGCTTAATTGTTTAGTTGAACACAGATGTGTGTGTATATATAAGGAGAAACAAGCTAATGTTGAATCATACCCCCTGGAAGATCTAATGGTCAAGGCACTAGGGGTTTGTTCTTTTCTTTTGTTACCTTCTTGACAGTGGATAGTTCTTGGTAATAAACCTGTAACCTGGTGGATAAACTAACTTCTGGAATGTTGATATTTTTTTATTCTGTGACTATTTGGACTGGCTATCCTACCTGGCACCCACCGTCCCTAGACCTGAGCGCAACAACATTTTTGTTCCTAACCAGGATTATACACAACTGCTAAATGGACGGTAGGCCTTGACAGGCCCAGAACCCCACCACCATGCTGTGGGATGTGGTGTGGGCCTCCTGAAAGGTAGCAAGGTGACAACATTGACAGGGCATGCCCATGCAGGGTGAGTCTGTGATGGAATGTCCACAGAGGTGCTAAGGGCATACCAATGTATAACAGCATAAGGGTAATGGACCTGTACTATGGGGTGGAGGTGTGCAACATATCAACTGATGTAGTCAGGACATAGGAGACAGCACTGTAAGTGCACAGAGCCCACAGAGCAGGATGGGGGCATGGTCTCCCAAGGCAGATATAGCTGTGTGAAATAAATCATCTGCGGCACAGGCAACTCACATGCTGGGCAATGACATACCTGTCATCTGTGTCCGTGGGCACATGTGAATGACAAGCCACACAGCAGGGCTGCTGTGTTACATGTATACTGAACACACTGTACTACAATGTCCCCAATTCATCCTCAAATCAAAATACTACTATCCAGAGGCGGAGACAAGCAGCAACACAAACAGCAGCAGGATGCATGGGATGCCATAGCAACTAAGATAAATAGCATTGCACCATACAGGCACACAGTAAGAGAGCTGCAGAAGCACTACCGTGACCTGAGATGCAGGGCAAAGGAGACGCTCACACACAACCACCGATGTAGGATGGGAACTGGTGGTGGTCTAAGCCAGCTGCAACAACTCACAAGGGCCGAGAGCTTGTGGCAGCACACCTGAGTGCAGGCATAGTGGAGGGCACTGGAGACCTTGAAGTGTTTAGCCTGGTGGTGGTTCAGCTAAGTGCTACACCCTGACATGCACCACATAAAACCATGCATCAGCAACACACACACACACACACACAACAGCCACATTGGTGCACGTGAACTGTAGATCTGCAGGTCATAGATGTCAACAGGCACACACCCACCTCACCCACACACCACACACACACACACACACACACACACCAACACATACATATGGGCATGTGACACTGTCAAGGTACAGTCTACCCTACTTCCATATCCTCACAGGTGGAGCAGGCTGTGGAGGCCATGGCACAAATGCACCACTGAATGCTGAATTAGAAATCCAGGCAGTGGATGATGATGACTGTGACAGTGACGATGCGGGTCACAGAGGAGAATGGGGCCACAGTGGAACAACAAGCATTGCAGTCTGATGGCACAGCCCACAGCACAGCAGAGGAAGACCAGCAACAAACCACAGCTGATGACATCAACAGAACACTGACAGTGATAAGAGAATGTTGCAGACACCAGAGCATGTACAGGCTTCAGACAATGAGCAGGAAGATATGGATGGAATGGTGGTCACACCGAGCAGACAGTCTGAGTCACCTGCACACCTCACAGATGTAACAGCAGGAAACCAGCCATTTGAGGAGTACCTAAGCCAGTATTTCACTGAGGTGGCAAACACACAGGATGCGGTACACCATGAGGTGGCAGCCATATGCATGGCCATTAACGGAATAACAAGCACCATGGAAACACAACAGGGCTACGTTGTGGATGCCATATGAGCACTGCAGGACACATTGCAGACAACAAGAGGTGTCACAGTAGTGCAGCATGTAGGCACCTTGGTGATGATGCGCATGATGAACAACACTAATCAAAAGATGACTGCCACCATGGAGTGTGTTGCAATGGCACTGGAGCATGGATGCCAGGCACAGGCCACACAGAGCAATGCACTGATGGCAGTGGCAGAGGCACTGCACAGCATGAACCAGGTGACCCTACAGAACACAAGCAATGTAATACCAAATCATAGCAATCACAGGACACACATGCATGTGGGACAGTGGCCAGTGCAGAATGATGGGCCCATACACACACCAGCAACCCACAATGTCTGCTGGTACACAGCACAATATAACATACAGTGTCACACACAGTGGTCCTGGCAACATGGTACCCACTGTGCAGCAGCAGTGGACACATGGCTGGGACAGGGTTGTATTGCCACTATGGCATGCACGAAATACTGCCGGCACAGAGACACAGGTACACTCTGGGAAAAATTATAGTGCTATGGGAATGAAGTCAATGCGGAGTATGGACGTTCTGAACCAACTGTCAGAGATGCCCCTGAGTCTGAATCATAGTCAACAATGGGTGGCAAAAGGGCAGCCACACCACACTGCAGACAGCCACAGCCATGGCCACACCAAGGTGTCAATGTCAGTAGTGATTCTATGTGAATTGAGCTGCATGAGCGACATGGTGACACACCCACTGATGCCTGAAGCACCATGCAATCAGCAACAGAACATTGGGCCACCTGAAACTAACACAACGAACCATGGTAACAGGTCTGGACATGGCATGGAGGACACTGTGCCTATGGAGGATGTGAACACAAATGTCAGACACCCATGATATGGTGTGCAGGAGCACAGCCACACAACAGGCAATGATGCCACTGTACAGAGGAACATACACAGTGAGGTAACACAGGGAACAAACATGTCACACGGTACAGGTCATGTGCACCCAGTTGGACATGTTGGTGATGCAGTGGTGGCCAGCCCGAACGATGTACATGACTGTCAGCAAACCAATGCAACTGTGCCTGCCAACACAACTCCACAACCAGGTAGGAAATGCAATTACATGGAGGATATCAGTGATGTGAGAGTAACAGCACTGTAGTGCAGCCACCACCACAGGAGCAGACAGATGTAGCTACAGGTCAGGGCACAACACAGGCATGTACAAGGGAAGGCCACCCAAGGCTACTGTTGTTCCTGCATAAGCGGCACGACACACAGCAACAGAATGCCTTTTCAGTGGCCAGATGGTCCCACAAGGGTCCGGAAGACACCACTGACAGCAATAGTGGAACCAGGCACCAATGGTAGCACATCATCTGGAACCAAGGCCTCAGGGTGTGCACCAGCACTGCTCATCCCAAATGCAGTGGTGGATGTAAGGGCAAGAGTTCAAAGTCATAACAGTGTACTATAGTTACCCTATGATTCCTTCAAAGGTGCAGCTAAGGTACATGGGCACACACTGAATGTATGATGGCTGTGCCAATACATTTGGCAGATGGGATGATTGATGAACGCCTATAACACAGTCGTGTCACCCAGCACAGAACAGCACATGTGCATGCCATCCACAACACTGACAATGAATACAGCCATGTGTTTGCAGTGACAACATGCTGCACACACACCCAAACTGAGGGGTTCCACCTTAATGGTTCGTAGTTTGGCTCACACACAGTGCACATGGCATGTGTAACCAAGAGAATCCCATCATACTGCAGACATGCATATGTGGTGCATAGCACTTGGCAGAAGAGACGCTGTCAACTGTGCTTGTTTAGAGTGTGCAACAGGTACATTGCCATATGCAAGGCCACTGCCATGTCACAAGGCATGTTGTCATAGCATGCTGCTACAAGCATGTGCACATCACACACTGTGCACTGGTGGCCAATGGTACATGGTGATGTGTGTCCATGCACACACTGTATGCATGCTTAACTATGCTGCACAGACAAGCAAGCATCACGGTGGCATGGCCACATGAATACCATGACTAGGGATCACCTGGAGGCACAACATCTGGTGTCATGCCCATGACACATGTGGGCAGTCACCAAGAGCACAGGTGTAATATGCAGGTGCCTGCACGTAACTGTTGTGTCATGGATGTGTCATGCTGTGCACCCATGTGCAGTGTACACTGCTATATGTGCATGTAGGTGCACAGCACATCAATTGTTATGCAAGTGTAGACATGTGTAGGCCCACGGCAGTGTAGCACTACACTTGGAATGGCTGTTGTCAGTCAAAGTATCAGACCATTCATAGGTGTCAGTGTTATTGGCTGTATGGACAAAGCATTGTGCCCAGCCCATGTACTCATCCTGTTCACAGTTGTTGACACCATCGCAATACACAACCACACAGTGTCCCACTGCATGCACACACCATCCATCATCATGACCCTGTACACAGATCCCCTTGACAGCACACCGACATGTGAATGGTGCATGAACAATGATTTTGGTCGATGTCCATTGCACCTGCATGCAATTGTGCACCCACTGTATCCTCAGGTGACCTCAGCGCCACCAACACACAAGTGTACAGCCAACCTGTGCACCCTTCCCAACTAGCCCCATGTGCTCCACAGGACTAGTGGATGGACTGTGATTGTGCCCACCTGGCATCGTGTGAGTAACCACACAGTCCAATGTTCAAAATGTGTACCATGCTGTGCATGTCCCACCCCCAGGCATATGACATCATGGCACCACCCCATCCACTGCAGACACAAATGTACACCACCCAAACAGGCCCTGGGTAGATGACTGACATCTGTACATGAGTGAGCCCATTTTAGATGGCATGTAACATGTTGGCACAAGGTACATTACACCTGGATAACTGTTCCCACACAACATACCTATGTCAGAGCACCTGCCCACCATACAACATTCATTGAGGTTACACAGAAAGGTTTCCTGCATAGTATCATGGTTGCCCACACTGGACACATTACACATTGTATACCTTTTCTGTACACATGACTGATACAATGGCAAGTGTAAATGTTAAAGCGTTTATTGAGGCAACAGCAATACAACAGTACTCTGCACAACTCAAGGCCAGCTATACTGCAGCTTCACATGTATTGCAACTAACAACTGAAAAACTTCTATGCTAGTACCCATGACACTAGAGTAACATCATACATATGTAGAGGCATAATCTTGGATTGCACACACAAAACAACAGTAATAACATGCAAAATGAAGGCAACTACACCTGTGTATGCCTCATGCATATAAAACAGACTAACAAATGACCTACTTACTAAGTTTCACACTATAATGCTACATAGAAAGGAACCTATACATCTATATGCAGCTGTAAACCTGTAACATAACTACCATGCAATACATTGTTAGGAGGTCTAAACCTCACTTTCAGGTTCTTGACAATATTGGGAATGCAAGTAATCACAGACGCATTGCATTAGAGTAATACACTTGTTTATTACTACCAAAAAGGATAAAATCATAGTTACCCTAAACAGTTCTTACAAATACAAACTGGGAGCCAGTGCTAAGCGTTCCCTATACCTCGAGGTTTCTTTGTGTCTCTTGGGATCTCCGAGGTACAAGACTTAGTGTATCACATTATATACCTATGATAATTACTATGGTTACTGTAAGATAGAAACATTTCTAGTTACAGAGATGAGCCCTATTGGCTAAATTAGAGTAGGCTCCACGGTCCAAGATAACATTATACAATTTTGTAGTAGTCATCAGTTTGTGAAACAAAAGAGTTCTTATACAGAGTCTTACATAACTCAGTGTAGTAGTACAAATCACCAAAAGGTGGCAATGCCGACTTATATATCATAATCATTCCAGGGACACAGGTGTCCTAACATCTTTTAAGTAAGAAATACACAGAAAATACATAGAAGAATATATGTGTATTAGCAAGCAAAGTGTATTACAATAATATGCGTACATATCCTGACATCTACTCTTAAATGGTAGATGCCGTTAGCCCTATATGTTAGTATTACATATGCCTAAACACTAGCTGTCTACGGTGTACCTCTGAGGTACCTATAAGGGTGAAGGGACCTCTTGTAACATTCCCCCCTTGTTGCCTCCAAGGGTAACACAGGCAAATCTCACGGAAGGTCAGGAGCAGTGGTCATTTACAAATCCAACACTATAGCTTTGTAAAGGAACTCAAGCTGCTCATTGTGTTGGAGCAGTGAAGCCACAGGCAGCATAGCATAATAATTAAGAAAAATATCAAAAATGCTTGTATAATAATGAAACCTTTAAAGTAATTTCTAACTAGGTGTTAGTCAATGCATCATTCATATCATCGGTCATTAATCAATGAAAGGATAGCTTCATTGCCTTGGTCATATTATTGCTGATGTGGATGAGGTGTGTGTCCTTCCTGTCTAAAAGTGATTTTAATGTAAGTGTAAGTGGGTCTATGTGTACATTAAAATATGGTAAATATTCTGAAAGTGTGAGCAGATAATCGGGGTTACCATCAATGATGTTTGCATCGATAAGGGGGATGGGGGTTATAACGGTATGTCCAATAACAGTTTTCTGGTGTGGAACAAAGCAGAAATTGGGGGAATCAATAACACATGTTTCAGATCCATAAGTATAGCTTTTGAAATTAGTTACCATGCAGTACTCCTCATCAGAATTATACTGAGAGCGAACAGTAGGGAGTCTCCACTTTTGCAACTGTACTGGGCAGGAATAGGTCATTTTGAAATCTGTGTTGACAGGCGGTGAACCTCCTCCCATATGACAGATAGAGTTTATCCAGAACCAAAGTAGAATCCGAGAAATCTGTGCCATTTGTGGTGATGTCATCATCCATGGTAAAAGTCCAATCAATGCTATCTGGAGAATAACCAGAGACAGGTTGAACAACATCAAATACATCACATTGGCACAAGTCAATGTATTGCTTCTTCGCATAGCAGTTCGTGTGTGGAGCCACCCAGGTGTCCAGGAATGGATGGAAAACCAGTAGAGGTAGTAGATCCAGGCATTCTCTGTAGATGTCTTCATCCAGGTGCCCAATGGAATGTACCAGTGCAAGTTTGTTGAACAATGCTGTAGTAGGATCAAAGAGTGGTAAAGAGACAGTAAAATAAACAAACATAGTATCTCTTATGGAACATTTCTTAGCAGTGAAACATGGACCAGTGTTAGGGTGTCTAATAACAAAACCTAGATTTCTAGCTGTAGAAAGAGGAATGGTTAAGGATTGTTGCATACACATAGCAATACAGTTAGAGGTGTTGCATCGTGGACAATTCCATTTGGAAATGTGTCTATCACATATGATATCAGGGATTCTTCCAGATTCTAGATCAAGGAAGAGATTATTGATGGCAGTGATAATGTATGAGCCATAGGCAGAGCAGAGGATTTACTGTATCTAGCAATTTATTATTTATCTGCTTATTTGTTATTTTGTGCAATGAGTGTGTTGAACTTGTCTTTAGAGTCTGTAAATGCCTTAACAATGTCATGCATGTTGTTTACAGTGTATCTTTCTTCCTAACTAAGGCCATCCACATCATGCAATAATGGGGGTAGTATATTATTGACCAAACCAGTCAAAAATTTGGCAGAATGGACTTTGATAGCAGCAATTTCTGCCTTATTCCAAATAGACATAGCCGTACCAAAGAGACCTGTGACAGTACCTGCTGGCACCTGTGACGTCAGAACTATCAACTTCACCTGTATTACATTTATGACTTTGATCATCAGGATTGAGTTTTCTCCTGAAGTTGCCTCTATGTTCAGTGGTATGGACCCTGGCAAGTGGGTCTTGATTACGAATCTGAAATGCAGCTAAACTATCAAGCAATAATGTACCATAAAATGCTGACGTATTAGTATTGTGACACATACCAAATTCTTTCATATTCCAGTAAGTATGATTAAACAAAACAGGTATATGCATAAATTGTAAATTATTAATCAATGAACCAGAGAGGGCAGTGGCTGTTAGACCACAATGGGGACCAGGGTGTGCTTTGGACATTCCAAAAAATGTGTATCAGTGGGTGGTAACACAGAGAGATACATAACAGCAGAAGCCATGTGGTGTACCGCACAAAATTTTCTAGCAGAATCCGTGAGACAGAGAATTACAGTACAAATGATCAATTAAGGCAGTAATATTGTACAAACCAGAATGTCTAAGAGCAGTTTGTAGCAAGGACAGAGAACCATTTGGGGATAATCTGGCATTGGGCCAGCCCTGGAAAGTTCCTTTGAGAGTTTGGCCACAGGAGAATTTGTCCTTGCAATGTGGTTTGCCACTCAATTTGTAGGTAGATTTATCAGGAGCAACAACCGAGGCAGTGAGTTAAGCATCAGAACCTTCCTGGACAGTAATCAGACTATCGGGTATATTGATGGATACTCCATCTGAAAGAGATGCTGGATGATCATGGTGTGGTAGGAGGTTCGGTACCAGTGCTATGGATGCAGGGGATAACTCCTGAGATGAGGAGATAATGGAACAAGATAGCCATCTTGTCAGTGTATCTGAAAAGCAAAATCAAACATTAGTAAGTCAGTACTATTCCGCCCAATGGGGTTAGGAAAAGTAATTAAGCTCCTTTATACAGTTTCAGTTGGTTGCATGTAACCATTTGTCAGTCAGTTTATTATTGTGCAGGAGTCTAACTTGATAGACTGTCGGACTGAGCTTGTTGACAATGGGGTATGGGCCTTCCACTTGTTGGAGAAGGAATGGGTGGGATGTGCAAATCGGAGTACCATTATCTGATCTCAACCTACCAATCCACTTCTTGTGCATGTTTATCAAACTGAATTTTGGATTGTTGCTGGGCTTTGCCCATGCAATTGGCAGCATACAAATGTGTGTGTATTAGGTCTTTTCTGAGTTTTTCCACATATTGATCTAAAGACACACGGTCTACGGTGGGAGTGTGCAGGTCAAACAACAGGTGTTTGGGTAATCTCATCTGTCTTCCAGTCATCGCCTCAAAGGGTGTGAGCTGGGTAGTGTCTGAGGACATGCCCCTAATTGCCATAAGGAGTAGCGGCAGTAGGGAATCCCAGGTTTTGGGATTGTCCTCAATAAATTTGGAAAGCATTTGCTTAATTTGTCTGTTGGCTCTTTCTACTTGACCTGAAGATTGAGGGTGGTAGGTTATGTGGAAGTTTTATTGAACTCCAAGGAGTTCAAGAGATTCATTCATTAACTCACCTGTAAAACTGGTTTCTTTGTCAGAGTCTACCTTAAGAGGTAGGCCCCACCTGGGGAAAATCTGTACCACCAGGATTTTGTAAGTGGTTTCAGCAGTGCATGTTTTAGTGAGGATAGCTTCAACCCACTTAAAGAAGAGGTTAGTTACCACAAGAGCATACTTTTTATTTCTGCTGGTATTGGTTAAAGGACCAATAAAATCAATCTGTATGGCATGCTAAGGGCCAGAGTGTCGTTGTGGTAAAAGTTTGGCATTTCATTTGGTGGGGATGGGATTGTTTTGCGTACAAACAAGGCAGTTATCTATGTACTGTTTAACATCTTTGGTGACACCAGGCCACCAGGTGGTGGTCTTAAGCCTCTGGAGGGTGTTTTCTGCTCCCTGGTGCCCACCGGTGGGTGTATCATGTACTTGGTGCAAAAATTCAGACCTGAGATGTCTGGGGACCACCCACAACTTGATGGTGGAATCATTTGGATACTACCAAATGAGCTTGTCATCTGGTGACAAGTGTAACTTACCTTCATGCCTCCGGTAGGGGTCATGTGTGGGAAGTTTCTCTTCGGTGCTCTTGTCACAAAATCTGACCACTTCTTTGACTTCAGTATCAACATGTTGGGCTGCTGAGTGGTCCAAGGGGGAAAAGGATTCAGGTTTTCTTCCTGAATGCTGCGATATGTACGGTCACATTGGCCTCTGGATGGTCCATCATCCAGGTGTCCCCCCCTCGGGCCCCTTCCTTGGCAAGGGTTTCTGCTGTATCATTGAAGGCATGATAGGGATCATGGAGGGAGTGAGCTTTAACTTTGTGTACATAGAGTTTGTGTGCAAATTTTTGTGCCAGTGAATGTATATATATTACCAATTCCTTGTACTTCACTGGGCTGCCATCAGAGGAGAGAAAGGAATTCTTCTGCCAGAAAGAAAGGAATTCTGTAAGAAAACAATAAACCCAATTAGAGTCTGTAAAGATGATGGTATCCTCGGTACCATGCTGGATGAACTTGAGGGGCACAGGCCACCGCTGCCATCTCTGCATACTGTGATGATGCTACACTGCAATGCTTACATATTTTAACAGTGTTCCCATAAGGATAAATCACTAGAATGCCATCCCTGTGATTTGTTCTCCCTGATAGTAAGATGCTGAACCATCAGTAAAGATACGACACAAAGAGGTGTTGTCCAGTATTTGTGGAGTGGCAGGGAGGAAAGGACCTGGATCTGGAAGATCAGGTGACTGCAGTGTACAGTCATGGGGCTCTCCTTGGAAAGGGGAGTCCATGAGCCAGCATAGATGGAGTTTTTGTTGGTTGTACCTATATGTCTCTATCCTGGAGAAGAAGTGACCAGTGTGTCAGCCTGGTGTTAGAGACTCATCCATCCTTCACTCTATCTGAGAGCAGAAAGGTAGTTGGGTGTGGTTGGTGTTGATAATCAATGGAGAATACCCAATGATATACAGAAAGCGCTTGACAGTCCAGTAGGTGGCCAGAAGGTTCCTTTCACAAAGGCTGTACTTCTGTTCCTCTGGGGTCAAGAGCTGTGATCATATGCAATAGATCTCAAGGTACCATGAACCTTCTGAGCCAGCACTGCAGACATGGCGATGTCAGAGGTGGCACATTCAGATGGAACGGTTTTGATGGATTGGTGTTGACCAGAGCTGGACGGAGACCAAGACCTGCTTCAGTGTCATCACAGCCTGGGAATGTATAGGGCCCCAAGTCCATGGGATGTCCTTTTTCAGTAGCTCATACAGAGGAGCGGCTTTCTGGCAAAATCACAGATAAAATCTCTCGAATAATTTACCATACCTAGAAACCTTCTAAGAGTTGCCACGCTGGTAGGCAATGGCAAGTCTTCCAATCCTCGTATCTTCTTCCAGGTAGGGCTTCGACCCTGGTCAGTTATTTTTAGACCCAGAAAGAGTGCTTCTTTCTGACATAGCTGTGCCTTTGGATAGCATTTCAGACCTGCTCTTTGAATGAGAGTCAGTAGTTCGTTCAAGAGATCCAAGTATTGCTCCTGTGTGGCGGTTGCCAGCAACAGGTCATCCAAATACTGCAAGAGATATTGGAGATTAGAAAAACCCTCAAGGGTGTCCATCATATGCAGATGGAACAGGGACGGGCAATTATGGAATCCCTGTGGTAAGCAAGTCTACGTGTACTGTCTTCCTTCAAAGGTGAAGGCAAACTTATATTGACTCTTGGGGGCCAATTATAATGACCAAAAACCATTGGAGATATCCAGGGCATGGAACCATTTCAGGTCAGGAGCTAAAACTCATAGCACATCAGGTGCTGATGCCACAGTTGGGGAACAACTGGGAGTGACCTGGTTCAGTTTCCTGTAGTCAATAGTATGTCTCCAGAGCACCTGTGGTTTTTCATAGGGCCACACTGGAGAGTTAGCAGTAGAAATGCAAGTTCTAATTACCCCTTGCTTGAGAAGTGACTTGATTGTTTCTCTGAGAGAAGGCAAGGCCTCAGTTGGGAAAGGATACTGCCTTTGCCTGTCATGTGCTGGGCCTGGCACTTTGATGACAGTGTGCGTTCTGCCACAGTCATGTTTGTTGATTGCAAATGCTTCCAGATGTCATTGCAAAATGGGGAGAAGCTTTGGTAAAAGTTTGTGGTCTTTGAACAAATCTATGACGTCATACTTTCTGTTGTTAGCAGGTATTGTTGCCACACCGTGTGAATCAGGGATCAAAATAGTGTGGTATTGATCCTGAATTTGTATCAGTAGCATGTTAGCTAAGTCTACCACACAGCTGAGTGGTGCAAGAAGTCAATTCCTATGATACTAGGGTGGTCATGCATTACCATCAGTTGGAAGGTGTGTGAGGCCTTTGGTGGCTAACTCTACCCTCAAGGGTAGAGACCAGTATGCAGGTAATCTAGTACCATCTACTCCTGACATGTTGGTCCTCCATCCGGTGGACCAAGGAGATGTGTCCCAGTGTTCATCATGTAATACAGACACAGCAACACCTGTATCTAGTAAGACTACAAGTAGGCGGCCGCTGACTTCAGCCTCGGTGCAGGCCTTCCATTTGTATCCAAGACCAGCTTGTTTACAATCCAGACTGGGGCCTGTAATTGTCAATCTGTGCTGCTGGGAGCATGGAGACGTTGGGCCTGGCTTCTTTGAATCACCTCACCATGCTGCATCGATGCTATATAGGAAGGAGCTTCTGGGTTCAGGCCTGTGTGGGCCTGAAGGTCTGCACTTCCAGTATCACCATGGCCTGTTGGGGTCTGGGTCACCGGTTGTACAGCCGCAAAGGCCTGAGCGGGAACAGCTTCTGCAACAGAGCGCACTTGCCCCAGGAGCTCTCAGAATTTCTGATTTTTCTCGGCTATCTCCCTATATGAAGGGCCCGTTCTTTGTTGTTGTTGTTTGCCCTTATTCTAGTGCTTTTTATTGTTATGCCAGTTCCGGTTCCCACCCCATTGCTGCTGTTGCTGTTGTGGTTGTTGTTGTTGGTGTTGGGCCTGTTGGGGGTGTTGGTTATCAACTTGGAGGGCCTGTTGGTGTTGGGCCTGCCCTTCCACGGTATAGTGCATCACGGCCTCAGAAATAGGCTCCACGGTGGCTACTTTCTTGGAACCGGAGCCCAGATCACGGATGTAGAGTTGGTAAACTCTCTCAGTTTTCCGAAGAATATCAGCACACCTGTCCATTTTGGGGTAGGTGGTTGGCTCTATCTTTTCTCGTACTGCAGGAATCATGTTCCTAAGGAACATGGCCTTATACTCAATAAGATCTACATCTGCAGCTTCTTGTGCCAGGTGTTTTCCTGCTCGGTAGGCCATCCAAGGTCCCTGGTGATAAGTTGTTGGACTTTCCTTTGCATTCTATTTTACAGGGTATGCAAGCATCATTCCTACTACACATGGACTGTGAGCAGAAATGAGCTCAGCTGCAACCTCATCAAAGGTGGCATTGCCATCCTAATGGATGGCATTGGGGAGTTTGGTCCACAAACTAGGATCGATGGTTTGGCGTAGTATCTGGACCTTATATTCTGCAGGGAAGCCGAGCATCTCGCATTTAGAACACACCTTTTCTAAGTGACAGCTGAGATTGTCGGACAGGTTCATCCAGCCCGATACTGTCGGCTGTTGCTGAACAGAGTAGGCCATTTGTAGGGATTATTGGGTCGATCAGGCAGATGTAGATTGTCTTGGGCACTGTCTCGGGTGGCCCAAGCTGCAGCCTCGCGCAGTATGAACAATACCATTGTGAGTGCCAGCCTCTTGTAGAAGCTGCTTAATTTGGGTTTTAATAGCCCATTACTCCTCCCAGGAAGAGGTACATTACCTACTGCAGTTTCAATCATCGTTTCTATCTCTTGCCTGGCTTCCACATTAATAACAACTATTGGTGGTGCTGTCGGGACCAGGTCTGGGCCTGCTTCCCCTATCATGGGGGCCGCATGTTGCCATCTTGCTGTCTCCCATGATGGCGTCTATAACGCCAATGACGTATGACATGATGTGGGTGGAGTGGGACCCGCCATGATGTGGATGGCTGGGTGGGGTTTCTGTGCCATAGTAGGGGTGTGACTGGGCATTGTACTGAGAGATGCTATCATCTGATACCTCCCCTTCAGATGACATGTGTCAGGCAGGGGCTATGCCTCCCATTGCCTTAACATGTCCAGCCAGAACCTCCCGCTGATTGCGCAGTTTCACCATCTAAGTTTTACATTCAGCATGACTCACTGCTGCAAGATCCATATCAACATCATCCTGCATTTGCTTCTGCAACACTCTATATGCGGCACTAAATTCGCGATTGTCCCTAGTAGCCATTTCTAAGTCATTACGTAGCCGGTTTATCTTGTCCTGTAGCTCTCCCATCTCCTCACTCAACTGTGCATTCGCTATACTTAACAAGTCATTCATATGCAATGCCTGTCCCTTATCCTGTCTCAAACTTTCACACTCCTGCTTCAACATACAAAGTTCCTGTTCTCCAGCTTGAGCTGAATGATGCAAAAGTGAATCCTTTTCATTCTGCAGAGTTTGAAGTTCAGACTCCAAATTCTGCTACTGTCTATCACATTTCATTTCCTGCAAACCCATCTGTTGCTTAAGAGATGAAATTTGTAGATCAAGGGTTCGAAACCTCACTCCGGAGGCTTCCAGAGCAGCGTAGAGAGTTATGACCATCAGCCCTTTAGCTTGATGCTTATTGGTTGATTGTCTCATCTCGGTGTACTGTGCTGAAATCCCCAGTATAGGGTTGATGGATTGAATTGCATCCAGCGCAAAGTCAGCCCATCCTCCATGGGAGGCAAGGAAGTTTGAGACATCGAGTTTCAGTTCTGCGCAGATATTTGATACGGTGGCCATTTTGTGGGAGGGAACAAAAAATCAAACTGTGAAAAGGCGCTGTGCTATGTATCGATCCACAGCAGGAGCACGTTATACACAGTTGGGCTACTGTAGAATTTGTAGGCTTACAATTCAAAGCTGTTATGGAGTGAGTCGAGTTGGCATCGACCACACCCAAAAAGAAAACAGTCAGACTTTGTAAGTGACTACAAATTGGTTTTAAAATGGGAAAGGTGATACGGGAATGTACACATACTGCCCCTGTGGGAAAGGGAAAAGTTATAGCAACTAGTGAAAACTTACAAACACCAAATATCGCCTGATGTGGTCGCCAATTGTTAGGAGATCTAAACCAAACTTTCAGGTTCTTGGCAATATTGGGAATGCAAGTAATCATAGACACATTGCATTAGAGTAATAAACTTGTTTATTACTACCAAAAAGGATAAAATCACAGTTGCCCTAAGCAGTTCTTATCCATACGAACCCAGAGCCAGTGCTAAGCGTTCCCTATACCTCGAGGTTTCTTTGTGTCTCTTGGGATCTCCGAGGTACAAGACTTAGTGTATCACATTATATACCTATGATAATTACTGTGGTTACTGTAAGACAGAATCATTACTAGTTAAAGAGATGAGCCCTATTGGGTAAATTAGAGGAGGCTCCATGGTCCATGATAACATTATACAATTTTGTAGTAGTCATCAGTTTGTGAAACAAAAGAGTTCATATACACAGTCTTACATAAGTCAGTGTAGTAGTACAAATCACCAAAAGGTGGCGATGCTGACTTATATATCATAATCATTCAAGGACACAGGTGTCCTTACATCTTATAAGTCAGAAATACACTAAAATACATAGAAGAATATATGGGTATTAGCAAGCAAAGTGTATTACAATAATATAGTACATATCCTGACATCTACTCTTATATGGTAGATGCCCTTAGCCCTATATGTTAGTTATATTCCTAAACACTAGTTGTCTCGGTGTACCTCTGAAGGTACCAATAAGGGTAGGGACCTCATGTAACAGCGTGTATGACAGGGCACACATGTGGTAGCATTGATGGTGGTGCAGGGAGTGACAACATATAGTACAACATACCTAGAGTTCTAAGCATATCCTTGAATGCAGTCCACAACTAAGTATATCCATCAGGTAAGCACATTGTGATAATGATATGGCAGGCACAGGTGTCATGGGGCATGCAGTATAGTTCACAGTCCTATGTTATATGTGATGTGTCACCTGGGAGACAGGTACTACTGTGCCTCACATACATGTGTCCTTTGTGAACATCACTGGCCATATACCCATCAAGGTAGTCAAGCAGCCTGCTGATGTCAGCATGTATCAATGCTACATCTCATGCTAGGGGCCTTATGTGTGCCACAAGTCCACTTTCAAATGTCTGCATGGCCTGGCGTTGCTGCTCATTACCAGCTATAACTGGTACATCAAGTGTATCATCCTCCCCACCAGATGATGTCCCATGCTGCCCTTCTGGAGCCTTGGCCCTGTCAGCCTCACCCTGCTTTGCCTGCACAACAACCTACTCAGCCATATCATTGCTATTTCTGTCCCTGTAGCTATCCATGCCATTACCCCCAGTGTCCACACTGTTGCTGGGTTATGTATCCTGATGCCCATCTTGCCTCTGTTACATGTTGTCCTGTTACTGCACTGCATTCTGGCTCCCTTGAATGTAATGTAATGTAATGTCAAATTTATTTCTATAAGGCACCCTTCCAAAGCTCAGGGCGCCTTTACAAAATTCAATAAGATGCATTAAAACCACAATTATAAATAACACTTTATCCATAACAAATTTAACATAATTTGAACATTGTTGTCCCGCATGTGCTATTCCTGGGCATGTTGGGTTGTCTGCTCCCTGTACACCGAACCTCTGCTCCTTTAGTCTGCGCATTGCATGCACAAGGGCATGTTGACATGCACTGTGAGCTGGATGTCAGGATGGGCCAGTACCTGCAACAGTGCATGGAATAATGTGTTACTCTACCATTCGTGGGATGTAGTGTTGTACCACATCCATGTTGTGCCTGAATATGCAATGGTGTGCTGCTACTACTACAAACATGCTTGGCTGATACGCATGTCACATATGAGTGGTGACTGCAACTGTGTGCTCTACCCAGTTGTGGTAGCTACAGTGCATTAGACAGTGATGTGGTTACATATGTCCCTGTGCACTTGCCATGTGCACTAATAGGTAGTGGTACACTGTCACACGACCGGTGTATAGGGATGTAAATAGTATGATGGCCACGTAGATGTGTGTGGTATGGCATGTTTTGCACACCTGGAGGAGTGGCACATGTGCAGGGGCCATGTATAGCACGTGGATGTGTGTGGACATCATTGTTTGTGCACCAGTACTGTGGTTGCAACATTGTAAGCCTACCTATCATTACAGACATACACAACTCACACCTAAATATCCTGACTGTGCTGCCCTACCACATCACATGCAGCATCTGTTTGCACATGTTTCAGAACAACACATGCTTATCACAGTTACATGTTACATGGTACTACACAGTGGTAGACATATAGTGCATATGTGTGTGTAGTGTGCCCCTCTTGTCTAACAGTACATATTACAGCATGTGACTGTGTGATGGTACATGCATGCTATGTCCCATGCCAACTTACCTCTTGCTGCAGGGGCGGATGCATCGTCCTCCAATGTATGTGAAGATCCCAGAGCATCTGGCATGCATCCCTGTGACTGGGTGGTGCTGTGCCATTGGGCATCTGTGGGTGCATGAGGGGAATGAAGTTGTAAGTGGTAATGCATGTAGCTGTGCAATACACCATACACACGAGTATGTCTGCAGTGGCATGCATTGTACATAGTCCAGTGGCATTACTTATCTGACATCTGTGGACATCCATCATGCATGGCCACATCTGGTGCCCGTTGTCATCATTCGTAGGTTGTCTAGGAGGTCCAGCTCCCTCCTGGCAAGGACATTCCACCAGTGCTGGACTTGTTGTACGGTATGCTGGACACTGGACTGACAGTTGAGACTGTCGCTAATGATCCACCACAGACACATCCATCAGTTCTTAATTGTGTTGTTACTGCCTGTTGGTAGTATCTTTCTGGACCTTTTCTTCACCATTCTGATGAGCAGGACTGTGTCATCATCAGTGAAATTAGGTGATCTTTTCTCAGTGGCATGTTATAATGGCATGAATTGTGTCCTGCTGCCAGTGACCACATGTTAGATTGCACCTGTGAGGCCCACAAACTGCTGGCTGTACCATACAACTGTTCCTGTTACTCACCACACTTGTCTACTGCTTACATGAAATGACGTTCGCTGCACACCACGCTACCTGTTCTGCACATGATGCTGCCAGTGCTGCACATGACGCTACCTACACTGCACACAATGCTACTTGTGTAACACAGGCTGTCCAGACACCCACGGTACACAACGCAACTGCAGAGGTCGACCTGTAGAAGGACAGTGCCTGTTTGAACTCCCACATGCCCTTTTGTAAAGCACATGACTATTGACAAGTTTGTGACACTGGTCTGCTTCACTGAAAATATGCAGACTCAATGCAACACTTCTCAACACTGATGCACACCGCGTTCTGCCACCTACACTGCCACTTGTTGTACTGCTGCATTTGCGGTAATACACAGAGGCAGAATGCGATAGTTGTTATGCACCTTGAGATGCTTTGTGGTGCAGGTGGTGCAAATTGGTGTTGTAACTTGCATTGCGATAGTGGAGTGCATTGTGGGATGCAGGTTGCATTGCAGGCTAACTAGAGCATTTGTGTCACTGCTTGCAATGGGATGCTGCCTGGACATAGAGTACCTGTTTGCTGTGGTCACAGCATGCACCTGTGTGGTCAGCGTGCTAGCATGAATGTCCTTTGTGCAAGGACACAGGTACCCATCCCATGTGTCAGGACAAGCAGCTGGTGCAGCCTGTGGTCAGTGTGTGTGTGTGTGTGTGTGTGTGTGTGTGTGTGTGTGTGTGTGTGTGTGTGTGCACATAGGCATGCACGTGATGTACATATTGACCAGCACATTTGCATTCACATGTATGTATACTGCATGCAGCTGACCATCTTGCCAGCATAAGAGCACTTGTTCATGTTGGACTGTATCCTGATATTAGGTGAACACCATGGTGGCCATGTGCATGCTTGTGGATAAACATGTTCTGTTGGCTGCATGTCATGTACACTGTTACACACATGACACTGTGTTGATACCATGGTGGTGGTGTGCGGACACTGTGTTGAGCTTGTACGCCATCACAGTATAGTGTGCCACATGACTGATGGTTCTGCACTGGTTACATGGATAGGCATGCGTATGCATGTGTGTCAGGACTCACGCCGTATGGCAACATCATGTTGGCAGTATCATGTGATGCTGTTGTTCAATGTGAGCATGCCACCATTGGGGATCTCCTGCATTCCACATGCAGGATCTTTGTGTTGGTCCTGCATGTGTAGCCAGCACAGGCAGTGGTGAGTTCTGTGACTAGCTGTGCCACAGTGTCATGCATACTGCAGATGTCTCTGTCCAATGCTGAGCTCCAGGTGTGTGGTGGATTGTTCAGTGTGTGCTGTGTGAACTGGGCCATGGTGGGGCACCTGCCACGTCTGTCTTGTCACTGTAGCATGGCGGCTGCATTGTATGGTGGTGTATGCATCCTCCTGCTGACTGTTTTTGGAGAAGGTGAGTGCGTATGCAGAGTGCAAGGTATGGTGTGGTTAGTGTCCCCCTACATGTCAAAGTCACACCATTACTGTTCCATATATGTACATGGCTATTTGGCATCACCAACACCACACCCCACCCACATTTCTGGCTTTCCGTGTTCTACGTTAACTTCTGCAGCATACACCGTGCCATGATGGTGCGAATGATTGTCCTCTGTATGCTGCATATTGAACATTGTTAATTGCTGTCAAGGGCTGCATACAGACATCAGGCACATTCACATTCACAGTGCTACCATTGCATGCGTGTTGCTCCTGGTGGCAACACCTACACATCGCATCAACATGGGCCAACATTGTGCATGTTGTTTGTCCCTGATGCATGACCCATGTATTTGTCTGCACTGTGTTGACTACCCACAGTGGGTGCAAACATGCCTGGTTGGCTGTTGTGTGCACATCCTTCACTATGCGTGCTGCACTGTAGCAGAATTAGGCATTCAGAAACTTGTACATCAGTGACTACTGTGCTGAGCACACACTGTCCATGTATGTGTAGCACTCAGTGATCCCTGTGGCTCACTGTGTTGTGTCAGTTCCATTATAATGAAATGGCTGCATATGAGGGTGTCTGTGATGTAGTATCCTGTGAGCGTTGCCTGTGCCTGTGGGTAGGGTCTGGCAGCTCCATCTGCCTGTTGTTCGTCATCATACCTGGAGCCATCATCATCGTCATCTTGCATCTCCTCTGGGTCTGGCATGTCTAGGTGGTGGTCTATGGTGATGTTGTGCAGTATGCAGCATGCAGCATGCTGTGAATGTTTTAAACGCAATTTCCAGGGTGTACTGCAGTGCACCACCAAACCGGTCAAGGCACTGGAATCGCATCTTTAGTACACCAATCGTTCGTTCCACCACTGATCTTGTCAGCCTGTGTGACTCATTGTGTTCCTCCACTGTACACTCATGGCACACTGTGTGCCATTGTCCTGTGTGCATGGTCACTGTGTCACATGGCCCTCTATGCATTGCACACATCCCTGACACTGTGCTTGCTGCATCTAGTGTGCCTGGTGCCATACCATAGTGTGCAACAGCCACTGCTGCACTGCAGGGTAACAGCATCACTCTGTACATGAACAGTACATATCTATCAGCCATCCATCATGTTGCATGCCATTCTGGAATGCCTGGCACAGTCTGAGTTCCTAAAGGCGTAGGAGTCATGGTTCGATCATGGGTACCATGCCACTACATTGGGATGTGGCATTGACTATCATACACCAGCTGCACATTGATTGAGTGGAGGCCTTCCTATTCACATAGCTCTCAGTGTCAACTGTTGGTGACCTTATTGCAATGTGTGCAGTTAACTTACTGAGCACATGTGGGAACCCAACTATGGCATAGAAGCCCTGTTTCACAGCCTGCTGCAACTGTGCATCCCTGGGGAACTTGATGTATTAGTGTACCTGACATGTGAGAAAATCTACAAATTGGACCAGACACCTGGACACTGATGGTTGGGATATTCGGCTGTGTCCCCACTCAGTGTCTGGAAGCACCCAGTGCCCAGGACTCAGATCACAGCACATATCTTTACATCAGTGGTGAGTGCATGGCCTCTCCATGTTTGACTCTGCACGTCAGCACTGAGTTCCTGGCACTGGTCATCAATGGCCACCTTGCAAGCCAATATTGTGTGATACCGTGGTCCTCCCTGTGGTTCCTGTGTGAGCTGCATGTGTTGCACACCCTCCTTGCATTCCTCTTCTCAGGTTTTGCCCAATCCTTGGCTGCACCTGTGCAAGGGCAGCATTGTGCTGTACACCTTGTGCCCTTCTTTCTGCCCTTTCTCCACCAGTGGTACAGTAGGGCAAGGCCCATGGCCAGTATTGCTACTGCCCCAGACATTCCCTCCCTCTTCTGTGTTGCCTCCTCTGCTGCACTGTGGCTTGTGTGTAGTTCACACTGGGGTTTCCTCCTATTCCACTCCCTCTTATGTCCTGTCCTTACATCATGTATTTCTGGTCTGGCTGCTGTGAGCGTTACTGTAGTCGGCATATCTTTGAGAATTCCATTTTGGGGGTTGTTGCTTCATTTCTGCTGTGCTGGGCCTGTTGTGTCACAGTACAGATGTTTCCCTGACACTTGTGTGGCGCAGTGGCACTTTGGCCAGGCACCATGTGTTTGACGCATCAAGCATTGAGAACTGTGTTGGTGCATCCTTCAGTGCTTCTGGCTCATCCTTTGGTGCACTGTGCATTGCATCAGCACCAACTGCCTTGCATCATTTGCTGTACAATGAGTATAGGGCCCTTGGTCTTTATTCTTTAGAATATTGATGCATGAGGCGGCCACTGATATTTTGTAAAGCTTTTCAAGATGATATACTTTGGGAATTTGTTGAATTAAACAAAAAAAAAACTTATTGATTGAAAGAAATTCCAGGTTTCACAATATGAAACTCAGAGGAAAGAGAGAGAGAAAAAACTGGGAAAAGAAGTTGTTGATTAACCAAATAGTAATTACCACTTGAAACTCCCTTCTGTCAAATACTGTGTGTAGTGAAACAATGGATGACTTTACAAAATGTGTGGATACTTACATTGGGAGTATCTATACTAGGAAAGTCCACTGACACATAACGAGTTATACATGGCCTTAGCTAATTGACTCATACACCTATCTATGACATCTATAGCCACTTCAATTAAAAAAGAAAGGAGGAAACATTAAATATGCCACATCACTGCATATTTAAGAAGCACCTGATTCTGAAAACCATAGTTTTAAGTTTAGAATTATAGATAGGATCAGCAAAATCTTGAGGGGTGTTAATTAGAGCACTTAAATATAAGGGAGGAGACATTTTGGATTTTAATCTTGAAGCTACAGTACCAAACCTCCAGGTCTAATGCCTCCTTTGATTTAGTCAATTCATTAAGAAATGATAATTAAGTTTAAGTAAGTCTGGGACACAAAGCTGATTGTAGTTCACTCTTAATAGCATCTTTCATTAGAAGTGATGCTTTTTTTCTGTGAGTTCAATGGCACACAGTTTAGCACAGCTCAGTTACGTGTGGTATAAAACTAAGAATTCTAGCAAGCTTCAATAGAATGAACGGAGTAATATTTTTAAATAATGGAATGTGTACATGTTTATTTGTATTATGTAACATGTATTGAGAGGTTTTATTTTACTTAGACTTTAAATATGTCTAATGTTGGCATGAGCAATATAATGTACAGAGAATATGTATACATTTCTTAATGAGATAAATAGAGAATAATGGATAGACAAGTGTGTAGAATATTTTTTTCCACCCAAAGTGTGTGATGACCCATAAACCTCGAGAGCAAAGCTCAGAGAGGTTTATGCAGTCATCTACACAGCAAGGGTGTGAAAAATATTCAAACACTTGCCTATCTCTTTATTATTTTATAATTGCTGGTGCAGTCTTATCTAGCGTTTTCTCATAGAAAAAAAAAGATACCAGAAGTCCAAATGTCCTTGAAAAGTCATTGTAGATATCCGCTGGTGATCACAGTCAAATGGTGGATGAGTGAAAGATTAATTAAAATTTAAGAGGCTGTTTTAGAAAGTGAGAAATTTAAAATATTGAGCTCATTTTAAATTGTGCCGTTAGCAGTGTACCAAGCAGGAAGTGTTGTGGTGGCCACGCAGATCTTCCGGTTGCTGTGGTGACCTACTGAGAGCGTCTTGAAATTGTGATATTTTGTTCAACATTGTTTTTCTGATTGTTTTTAAATAACAACTCGAATGGAGGCAGTTGGTAAGCAGAAGAGCTTCAGCTGGGGAAAATCTGAGTTAGCACCTGAGCTGTCTCGAGCACAGAGTACAGCTCGAGGTGACTCTGAGATTGTGAAGCTACCGTAATAACTCAATTTCCAGGTTATTCAGGCGTTTTCTGATGTCTAATTCAGGTTGTTAAAGGGTCTCACCAGTAATTATATAGAGATTAATGCATATGTAGGAATGTGATATGCAGTTTTTTTACACATCCAAGGTGTCTGATATATAAACCTTGAGAGCGAAGCTCAAGAGCTTTATATATTGTCATCCACCGATGGTGTGTAAAAAAACTGCACATCACACACCCACATATGCTTTATTTTTTTATAATAACTGGTGCCTTTTTTATTTTGTTTTAAAGGAAATGAATACAAGACTAATGGACACTGTCAGCCTTTCAGTAGAATTTGAGAAAGTACAAAGGTGTAAGGAGCTATCTTTAGTAATGTAAAATGCATTAGTACTCGTAAAATTTCCCTATAGTGCAAAAATGTATTATTTTTGTAAAAATCCCTCACATGTGGTTCATCCTAAATGATGGCTTGCACAGCCACAAAGTAGTGTGGTGCGAAGCTGAGGGGACACAATCGCGATGTCTGGAAGTACTGCTTTATTTTTTGTAGATAAAATAAAACAAACTACAGTGCTTCTTTAAGAAAATGAACATGTTAGCCCAACTCTTTGCTACATACTGCACCACATAAGACCTTTCTGTGTGTGGCACCGAAAATAAGTTGCACAGTATATGAAGATTGTCCTCGACTCCATATCAACTTGATGTAATGCTGTATCAACTCAGTATGATGCCGTATCAACTTAGCATAATGTCACACCGGGTTGATATGGCTTTTGAAAACTTCAAGCAAGCGAGATAATATTGGGTGTCACCAGTTATTGTAATGCAGTGCTCATCATTGAGATTAGCTGTTTCAGTGCATGCGTTAGTAACCGGTATGTAATGTGGATAAATGATGTCTCACTGGGGGTAGTTAAGATGATCAACAATGATATATTCTATGACTTTAATAAAGGACAGAGTGTCCAAAATGCATCAGATGGCATAGACCTTTTAATGGCACTAAATAAATAGACATATAAGCTTTTCTTTATATATGATATTGAGTTCCATCTTCTTTAATTGAGGTGGTGAGTGCCTGATTTTGATTTTGGTCTGAATTGCATTTTTTATCCTGAGCACCCCATGCCAGAGTGAATCGTGCTTTGTTTGTTTGATTTTTATTTTGAAGTATCCACAGGTTATAGAACTGATAATTGCTGTGAAAAACCTCATTTTAAAGGGTACCTAAAAAAGCAGTTTTTGAAAACTGCAAAATCCAAAATCTGGCTTCACAGCAAGGTAAAGTAAAGGCTGCTGTTTACATTTATGCTAAAACTGCATTAATGTAAATAACATAAATGAAGTTTCATAGCTTTTGAAAAATGTAAACATCAGCCTTTCACTTTCAAAAAACAGCCTTGGTTTCTCCCTAGGATGTCTGCCAAGTGTGTTAAGTGATGAGTCATGACGACATCATAGGAGCAAGAGCATGAGATCTACATATATTTCTCTAGTGCTAACTAATTCTTCTTTCCTCTTTATTTTGAATTGTTGCACCAGAATGATCAACACCATGTATTACCTTATGGATTATTTTGATCAGTACACATGTTAGGCTATGATTTTGTTCATTTTGTTTACTTTAAATTGCAGAAAATGTTTTGCAATTCAGCTGACTTTTCTTTGGCAAACTGCATTACAGTACAACACTTCAAATACCTGATGATCTATTGGTTATATGATTCACTGAATTTTGATTTTTGTTAACCAGGAGAGAGACACACTAAGCTGAAAGCTTGTTTACAGATGTGGACTGGAAGCACAAAGAAGTTTAGTGACTAGCTCAGGATCACACAGCAAAGTATGTAAATAAGTAAAATTTTATTTATATTAAACACCCTTCCCTAAGCCCAGGGTGCTTTTACAATAAGTCAGTTAAAATCACATTTCAAAACAATTAATCAGACAAATCATACAATACACATATTATGTACCAGCAAATGCTAGGGCAAAGAGGAATGTTTTTAGTTGTTTTTTAAAACTTTCAACAGTTAGGCATTCTCGTATCTGACGAGGTAAAGAATTCCACAGGGTTGTGCCATATAGGCAAAAGATTTACCTCCAGCCATCATTCAACGAACCTGGGAATCTCTAGCAATCCGCATCAGTGGAGAAAAAGAGAACGGGCTGGACAGTAAGGCACCAAGAGCTCTTTCAGATAGTGAGGTCCCAAATCATGTAGGGCCTTAAAGGTCAATAATGCGACCTTGAAGGTGATCCGCCACTATATTGGCAGCCAGTGCAGATCACGCAGCACAGGTGTCATATGGCTAGATCGTGAAACTCCCATCAACAACCTGGCCGTCATGTTCTGCACAAGCTGCAAGCGGCGAATATCTACTCCCGGCAGCCCTAGATAGAGGGCATTGCAGTAATCAAAACGGCTGGTGACAAAGGCGTGGACCAAGATGGGAATTCTTTCCATGGAACCAAGTGTTTCACCCGGACGATGTTCCTCAGATGAAAAAAAGCAGATTTGACTACGGCCGACACCTGCATCTTCATAGTCAGGCTTTCATCAAAAATCACGCCAAGGTTACGTACTTGGCCAGAGGCGAGAATCTGGGCCCCCCAAGATATAAACCCGAGGGTTTCCCCATCTAAGCCCCTGTTGTCCTCCCTCCAGGGTCCACAGCCAACACGTCAGTTTCCCTGAATTCAACCTAAGCCAACTAGCACTCATCCAATCCTGAATCTCCAGGAGGCAGTTATTAAACATCGTGATGGAATCCAATTCCTGATCAGGCATAAAAGACAGGTAGAGCTGAGAATCATCAGCATAACAATGAAAACTCAGCCCATACTGTCTTATAATGTCCCCCAATGGAAGCATATACACTGCAAATAACATAGGGGACAGCACCGACCTCTAGGTACTCCACAGGGCACCCAGTGAGGGCCAAGGTGTAAACTCCAGACACCTATCTCTGAGATCTGCCTCCAGAAAAGATCAAAACCAGCTGTGGACTGCCCTCAGACCACAGAAAACCACAGGTGGTAGCAATACACCATGATCCATGGTGTCAAATGTTGCTGAGAGATCCAGGAAAACAAGATGGAATGGGTCCTCTGATTTCTTTCCATCAGGAGATCATTCAATACTCGAACAAGAGCTGTCTCTGTACTATGCCTTTTCCTGAAGCCAGATTGGAGAAGGTCATAGATATTGTGGTTGGACAAATAATCCTCCAGTTGCAGAGTGACCACCTTCTCAATAACCTTCCCTATAAAAGGGAAGTTAGAGACTGGTCTGTAATTTGCTGGGCAGTTGGGGTCAAGAGAGGGCTTTTCAACAGGGGACGTACTACCACCTCCTTTAAGGGATCCAGAAAGATCCCTCTCTCTAATGACACTACCACTATCCCAGCCAGGACTGGGCTGATAACATCTACACACCCCACCACCAGGTGAGTATGGCCTGGGTCCAACATACAGTAGTAGGTCGCAGAGTCTGCATAATCCTCACTATATCTATTACTGTTGGTAGTCTAAAGGTAGACCAGAACAACTGGGCATTAGTACAACCTGATTGATCAGTGCAATGTCCAATAGAAGGACACTGGTTGATCTCATCCCTGATGGTGGATACCTTGTCAGCAAAGAATTTCACAAACTCCTCACAATGTACCTGTGATAATTCTCTACCAGTCTGGAGACAGACTGGATTGCACACTCTGTCTACAGTCCAGAAGAGCTGGGATGGTCTATTCCTTGCTGCAGCAAGTTCCCTTGACAGGAACTCTGCCTTCTTATGAGAAATTGCTGCTTGCTAGAATTTATAATGTTCTAACAATTCAAGTCTATCCACCTCCAGTTGAGTTTTCCTCCACTGTCTTTCCAATCTTCGTCCCTTCCTCTTCCACTCATGGACCTCTCCATCAAACCAGGGAGCCCAAAAGTGAAGAGTACGGGGACTAACACTCATTGGAGCAATCGCATCCAGGGCCTCAGTTACAGCCCTATTATAGGCTAAGACCAAAGGCCCTGGATCCATGCTATCCCTTGGAAAATCCCAGAAGTCCAGCCCTGTCATTAGGCCTTCTGAAGTAACCCCTCTTAAAGGACAGAACTGTACTAACTCCCTGTGGGCAGACCTATTTTGGGGGGCCACAAATCTAAACCTCAGGACATGATGGTCAGACCATATGACCGGCTCCACCCTCACATCAGATATCTCCATCCGCAGATGGAACACCAATTCCAATGTATGCCCCCCCCCCCGGGTTGCAGATGTAATTACCTCTGACAGGCCAAACGAGTCCATTAATTGGAGGAGGTTTTGACCAAATGGCAAGAGTTCTTCGTCAACCCAGGCATTGAAATCCCCCAGAATTAACCATCTGGGAGATTCCAATACCATATCGGCGATGAAGTCCGCAACCTCCTTCAGGAACTCCTTCTCATCCCCTGGTGGACGGTAGGTAAGAAGGGTCCTGTAGCCTGCACCTGCACCCATTATGCATTCAAAGGAGTTGGTATCACCAACTGGCACTTTAATGAGATCCAGATCTTGTGTAAAACAGACCGCAAGCTCACCCGCCCTTCGGTCCACTCTCAGGTGGTGAATCACTGAGCCCAGCGGAATCGCAGAGTCCAACACAGGACCATCATTTCCATCTAGCCAGGTTCAGGATGTGCATGCCAAGTCGACTGAGGAAACAAGATCTGCAATCACTGCAGTTTTATTCCTAATCGACCTGGCATTGCTTAACACCACCCGAAAGGGACAGAAATCCAAGAGTGATCCCACTTCCTGCCTGACACACTCCAAGTCAGTGCCCTTAGGTATGGGTAATAGGCAAGGAGGACATCGCTCCAATACCCATTTTGCCCCAGGGCGACTCCTAGCCCTCACTGCCTCTATTTGTTCTCCTCCTCCCATTCCACCCAAGAGTTCCAGGATCCCTGTATCTTTCTGCCTTTTGATCTCAAAATGCAGAGGTTTCAACATCTAGCATTAACCTCCCCTGTAAGTGGGGGTAATTCAAAGGGACAGAGATCACAAAGTCTTGAGGGGGAGTACTGCCTAACTGTTCTACTTATACCCTAACACATATTTAAACCAATATATTCACCCTCATACAAACAAAAACCCTCCCACCCCAACTTAAATAACCCTAAAAAGAACAAAAATAATACAAAAAAATGAAATAAAAATACCCCCTTAAAATATTCAAACAATTTCATACACATCAAGAGGAGTTCAAGTGATCTGGGCCCAAAGTTCCAATCAGTTTTCTGTCTATAAACCACTGAAAGCAAAGAATGATAAACACCCTCAGGGCTCTCCCCCCTTGGGAATTTATACCCAAACCTATCTCTCACATAGGCAGGGTAATAATTAAACAGTCACACAAATGATCTTAATGAAAAGAGATAAGCACTCTCACTGTTTCACCAAAGTACATAAGACAGAAAAGGGAACAGTCTGACCTGGACGTCAGTCTCTCCATGATAACATGATCAGCCTTGCAGCCAAGAAATCACTTTGACTCCTCAAATTAAATAGATTTCCACCCAATGGGAGCTACCCAGCTGAGAAAGTTTTCACCTCAGTCATCCTCTGAGTGGTTACCGGCTAGTCAACACACCACTAGGTCCAAGCAAGTAAGCTCTCCAGCCTGGCTGCCAACAACCCAGGAACGACGGGAACACTGGGACTGTCCTCCGATGGCACCAGCCCTGATCTCCCTTGTGATCAACAACCCCAGCAAGCCACCTGGGTTTAGGACTGAGATTCAGCCTGCTCACCATAAAACCAGCACTCCGGAAAAACAAAATCAGAGATGCTGCAATCTGTAGGGCTAGAAGCAAGAAGTCACTAGTAAGACCCAGCCTCAGAATTCCTCCACAAAATCCATGACTCAGAAAAATCAGCAGTCAGCTCACAAACCGGTATCTTCCGGCACTCCACAAGTGTGTAGCACAGTCAGAAGATGGCACAAACCAACAGTCGGCTCACAATCCCAGGCCTCCAGTCTCAAAAGATGATAATGAGTGACCCAATGTTATAGTGGAGTAATCCAAAAGAAAAGGCCGAGTCCTTACAGAAATCCTTCCAGGACAAAGCAGGCAGGTACTCTGAGGCAAGCCGAGAAAAGTTGTAGGTTATGATCCTAAACTTACAAACTCGGCAATAACAGCAACACACAAAATGAAATTGCTATCTCTACTGTCACAAATAATTAAAAGCAAAATAAGACAAAAATAAAGCAACAACAAAATAACCTAAAAACAAATAAAATAAACTAAACATAAAAAGCTGTGGCGTGGCGTTGTGTGGCATGGCCCAACGTGGCCGCCATCTTTTACCAAAAGACCAAGTGCTGGTCTTGTTCGTTTCCAAAGCTCATGCTTTCTTGTTAATCCACAAATAAGGCTTTCTTTTCCATGTGAACCCCCTGCACCTAGCCTGCCTTCTGTTGAACACCCCAGCACCCATACCCTGTCCTTTGTACTGCCTGGGACTGCATATGAGCTTGCGGTCTCATGAAGAGATTTATCACACCTCAGATTGTAATTTTGTACCTCAGAGAGGGCCAAGCAATAAGCATCATGACCCACCAGAAATACTGCTGTTCATGCCCTCATAAGGGCTGCACTTACAATGGATAACAATATTATTAGCAAGAGAGGCATATCGTGAGTGAATCCACTTGAACTTCCAGTGTCAGTCTACTCCTGTGATCTGAAGAACCACCGTAGACAGTTCCCAGCAATTCTTCTCCAGTACTTTTCTGTGCTCTACTCCACAATGCAAGTTGGCTGGCTACCACCCTTCCAAATATTGAATGAACTATACACAACTCCATCAATATTGTCCTTCAAATGTCAACATCCCCCCGACCCCCACCTGAGGGTTATCTCACTACACTGAATTAAAGTAACAGTTTAGGTGCAGCCCCACCACTCTGAGTATTTTTCATCACTGGCTACCTCATTCACAGTCAGGTAGTGATCACAATGCTGGCAACCCCACATTTCAGATCACACAGTGATCTGCTCAGCGTCCCTCCTTCATGTCTTCAACTAACCTGAATATAGCTTCACCCTGCTAGAATGGCCTCTTCAGTCTCTCTCTGACATTCATTCTTTCACTGCTCCCACACCAAAATTGGTGAGTCCACTACCATTCCGCATCATGAATGTGGTTAGTACAGTCTCCCGTGTTATATCTACGTAATCTCTGTGTAAGCCAGGCTGATAGCAGCATGTCAGAAGTAAAACAGGCTTTCCTACCCATATAAGATCTAATGATTAGGCATTTTAAATGACGGCATAATGATGTGCACACCCATCATTTAATAGTGCCTAATCAAAGGTAGCCAAGATCTTTTAAGGCTAGGACAGCCCATCATTCCTTTGTTCCCTGCTGCTATCAGCCTGACTTACTGGAAAGATATGTTTATATCGGATATGTCAAAATAAAACGGGAACTGTACTACTTGCATACATGATGCAGAAGATGGAGCTCATCAGCTTTCGTGGAGGAGGAATAGTGAAGAATGAATACCAGAGGGAGACTGAGAAGGCCACTCTTGCAAGATACTGCTATACTCAAGGAAGGGACAGACAGAAGGAAAGAAATGTGAGCAGATTACTGTGAAAATAAGATATGGGCTGCCAGCACCTTGAGCACTACCTGACCCCTTTGTCCTGGCCAACATTCCCTTCCCATAAAACCAGTTCTTGCAGTTGTCCAAGGCTGTGTGTGGATATTAATCTATGAAATGGCTGCCATTACACGTTCAGTCACTTCACTACCAGTCTAGTATTGCTTGTAAAGCACTTTGGGATACAACGTGTATGAAAGTCATTATATAAAAGCTAATTCTTCTTATTATTATTATTATTTCCCATGGAAAAAGACAACAAGACAAGCAAATATTTGAGTTTTGAGAAGGTAGGAACTCTGACATTAGACAGCACAAGAAATTTGCTACAAAAAAGTGGTGGCTCTAGGGGTGGTGAAGGGTGCGTCTGCAATTCCTCCCACCCACATAGTAACATACTTGCTTGCTGTGGCTGCATTTCACTTTGATGAAGAAGTTTGATTTATTGATTGTACAAATGTTTGCATTCAAGCTATGGATTACATTTGTAAGTTCTGTCAAAAACATACTAGAAAAGAGTAATAGCAGAAAATATAAACGTTTAATAACAATGTTAAAAGTGCATATTAAGCATGCACACCACCCCATCATCCCATTCTTTCATCCTGGATCCACCATAACCACTAGACAACCAGGTTATTCAAGATTTGTACTGCACTGTGGTTTGCCACAGAGAAATTTGTTTGAATTAAAACACATGTTCAGCATGTTAAAGTAAACAAAATGAACAGAATCATAGCCTAAAATGTGCATTATGCAAAACAACACACATGGTTTTGACAATTTTTGTGAAACAATTCTATACAAAGGGAAAAAATAACTAGTTAGCACAAAAGAGAGCCATATAGCTCTTTGACTTTGGCTCCAATGATGTCATCACATAACACATTTGGCAGCCATTTTAGGAAGCAGGTAAGACAGTTTTTTGAAATTGGAAGGCTGATTTTTACAATTTTCAAATGCTCTGGAACCACATTTAGGTTAATTATGTAAATGTGTTTTAGCATTAATGAATACAGCAGCCTTTCCTTTAGTCACCTATGGTCAGATTTTTGAATAGTTTGTCGTCAAAATGTTGTTTAGGTTTCCTTTAAGCCACGGTTCATTGAAAGTGCCAAATTATCTATATCTTTAGAAGTAACACCAAACTTAATTTTATAGAGGCAAGTAGATGGAATGACCCATTGAACTATGTTAACAAATTGCTCACAACTTCAAGCACAGCAAATCCCTTTTTGGTTGATAATGAGATAGCACGGGGGGGCAACTAATTGTGAGGCATTTACATGACTAGAAGCATTTAAAGACCTGGAAAGAATGCTGAAAAACACACAAATAATATATTGGAACAGGTTGAACTTTCAGCCATACTTGCAAGTATTGAGAATTCCTAGAGGACTGAGAATTTTTAAAAATCCAACATTTTGTCTGGAAAAAGAATTATTCATGAGACATTAGAGAGAAATATTAACAGTGGCAAGTATGAAACTTATGAACCTTATTACCGAATTTGGAAAGGAAACAGATATCCAAATAAAGGAAGAAATTAAAAGCAAAGCAAAGGAAATGTTGCAGTATACCAAGTGTGCGGTTGATAGAATGAATGAAAAATGAAAGAATTCTATTAAAGGTGAACTATGGGGAGAGATGAAGCCCTGACTGCTGCACCTCTCCAATCCCTCCTGCAAGTGCCTTTAGAAATTAGAAGTTTAAGTACTTCATTGCTCGTAAAATTCTTTCAAAGATTGTATTGGGAGCCAGCATTTTGATAGTGCTCCTCAACCCCAGGATCTAGCTGGTAGTATCACAAGAGGATGATGCTGCACTGCCCCTATGTGCTGTATTTACAGAATTTGCTTAACCCCATGGGTATGGCAGGCATACCCATCAGATTAATGAAAATGTATTAAATACAGCGCTGTGCATTGAGATTTACATATGTTTTTATTTCCATATGTAAGGGCTGTGTAATGGCAGTGGCAGTTCAGCCTCATCCTCTTGCTGTACTACCTGCAAGATCCCAAGGAATGGGGTTGAGGAGCACCATTATCAAAATGCTGGCTCCACTGGAGCTTTGGAAGAATTTTAAGAGCAATGAGGTACTTATATTTTTAATTTCTAATGGCACTTGCATGGGGGATTGGAGAGGTAAAGCCCCAATCTGTGCAGTGGTCAGGGTTTCACCTCTCCCAATAGAACTATTTTAAAAAATAGACCAAGAGAGTCATGCTTATAAATGTAAAACATTCAGAAGAGATAGAGAAGACTTTGAACTTAATAGACTACATACATGAAAGTGAACCATGCAGCTGAGAAGTATTTTAAAATGAGAAAGACATGTTTCCTTTAATTGCAGCACAGATGAGAATAAGTCTGGTAATGAAAGTGTTGAAGAAAATCAGTCTTTTTTATGGAAACAAGACAGACAACAGAAACCACCACCGAAAAGACATCAAATAAGGAGACGTCCCCAACAGAACTAGTTTCACGGAATGTACTCCAACAGTTATACATAAGAAGAGGAAGACAAGGAGGGACAGAAGGGGAAGAACAAGGACACCCATCTTGATGGAATCTTGAACAACAGCAAGGGAGACCACAACAGCCATGGAGTTATCAACAGGGTCAATAACAAGGCCAGAGGACCAGGGGACAACAACAGAGATATTATTAAATTACAGCAAGGTAAGTAATATTTCAAATTACTGTCTTACAAAAGATGAAAAAAACTGTTCTAGACAAAGGCCTTTCTTTTGCTCCCACTGCCTCTCTGCATAAATTTGAAACATATATTGACTCACAGGTGGCCTGTAGAAGCTTAAGTCTTAAATCTTTTTTTAATAGAAGAAGGAACGTAGACAATTCAGGTGAAACAGCCTTATATGTAGATAATACAAATTTTGATGAAAGCACACATACCTCTGCCTTGAACCTTGAAGTTTTCAAATGAAAGTAAGTATTTTGCCTACTACTTAGTGCTGCAGTTTTAGCTTTCAAAGACATATGTGAGAAAGATTTGAATTTTTTTTAAATGTACCTCAACTTAAATATCAAAATCTAAAAACAAAAGAAAAATAGCTTTGGACAAACTTTAAACTGACACTAAACTCATTATAAAGCCTCCTGATAAAGCAGAAGTGTTGTACTGATGAACAGACGTGATTATCAAACTGTACATCAACTCGGCAACAAAGACTTTTATGAAAAGATGAGTTATAAACCCAGTTATGAATACAGAAGTTGCAATGATGAATGTATTAATGATGTTTTCTGTAAGGATATGATTGTTGGCAGTGTCAGTGGCTCAGTAGGTAGCACACTCGCCTCTGAGACCTGGAGATCAGAGGGCTGTGGGTTCAGTTCCCACATCTGGCACTTGGGTTAATATCCCAGTACTGACACTGTAGTGCAACATCAAAGGGGTGTGGCACTTCTGAGGTGCAGTCTTTCAGATGAGATGTTAAACTGAGGTCCCATCTGCCTGGATTCGTGGTAGTTCAGGTGGATGTTAAAGATCCCATGGCACTTATCAAAAAGAGTAAGGGAATTTCCCCAGTGTCCTGGCCAAATTTCCCTCATTCATTAAAGAAATTTCACTAGCAGCTTGGTCTGGTTCAAGGTCAGTTGGCATTCATCTGTATCCCCCTCCTCCGGTCGTGCCTGAAAATAGGCAGGATTTGTCTAGTGCACTTACCCGGTCAACAAAAACTAAATAAAAAATAAAATAAATAAATAAAATTAAACATGCAAGAGATTGTTTGGTCTCCGAACATCCGGTTAGAGCTACAATGTGCTTGTTACCAAAAGTCCATAAATCTATTATTAACCCCCCAAGGAGACCCATCATGAGTGGGATAGGGTCACTTACGAAACTGTTATCCACATATGTAGAGATATGTATACATATACATATATATATATATATATATATATATATATATATATATATATATTATTTTTTCATGACCCTTATCCCTGAAATAAGATCTCATTTGAAGGAACTAAGAACATCCTGCAACTCATGGGGGATGTTTGGTGACAAGACTCTTATCTAGTCACTATGGATATAAATTCCTTCTACACTAACATTTCCCTGAGGCATTAGACAAAGTTGCTCACTTTCTTAATATGAGGTGGGAGAATGCTAGCCCTACAACTGAATTCTTGTTAAAAATGACTGAGTTCATTCTAAAGTGTTCATTAGCATATTCTACCATCAAATTAAAGGAACAGCAAAGGGGCTACATTTGCCCCAATATTGGCAAATGTGTATGTGGGTCTTTGGAAGAATCAATACTTGAATAGCTAAACCAATAATTTATTTTTGTCAAAAATAGAACTTTAGAGAAGGTACCTGAATTAAGTGGTTATGATCTGGAATGGTGATTTGAATGAACTGGGAGAGTTTGTAATTCATCTGCATTACACTAATAACAATTTAAGATTCACATTTACAACAGATAAGCAAAGAATATGTCTTTTGGATTTGGTAATAAGCAAAAATGAAGATGGTGGGATGACAGCAAAATTTGTTAGGAAAAAAACTGACAAGAATACATTGCTAGCAGCCTCAATTTGTCACCCTCCCCCACATTGTAAATAACATACATAAGAGGCAATTCTTGAGATTAAGAAGAAACTGCAGTACAATGGATAATTTTGATGTAGAATCTAAAATGTTGGAACAGACATTTCTGGAGCGGGGGCTACAATGAGAATATTGTTCAGAAAGCTAAAATATATGCCTGCTCCAAAGATAGGGCTGAATTAATACATGGTACAAGAGGGGTACACATTTTAAATTTGTTGCAACATATTCTGCTCATGCTGGCTTTGTAGAAAAAATAATCAAACAAAACTGGCATGTTGTGCTTAGTGATGAAGGTTTAAATGAAATCAATGGTACTGGCCCTAGAATGGCACATAGAAGAGTGAATGTAATAAAAGATAAATGGACAAATAGTCATAATTTTACAGTGAATAAGACAATTTGGATGGACAGAGGAATTAAAGGGTGTTTCAAGTACAGCAAAATGCAGTGTTTGTCAATATGTGGAAAAAGGAAATGTATTTATGGGGCCTGATCAAAAAAAGGTTTGAAATTAGACAGTTTGCAAGATGCAACACAGTTTGTGTCTTATATATGGCAACATACAGCTGTGGCTCCCTTTACGTATGAAAAATGAATCGAAGTTATAAAATTAAAGTAATTGAACATTGTAGGGCAATTGCAGGAAGGAAACATTAAATATGCCACAGCACTGAATTTTAAAGAAGCACCCAATTCTGAAAACCCTCGTTTTATGTTAGAGTAATAGATAGGGTTAGCAAAAACCCAAGGGGGTGGGGATTACAACAGTTTAATATTAATATTAGGGAGCGAGGCATTTTGGATTTTCAGTCTTCAAGCTACCAAACTTCTTGGTCTTATTGCATCCTTTAATTTAGTCATTTTTAATGAAAAATGATAATCAAGTTTAAGTAAGTCTTGGACACAAAGTTGATTGTAGTTCACTCTTACTACCATCTTTCATCAAAAGAGATGATTTTTTTTCAGTGAGTTCAGTGACACATAGTTAAGCATAGCTCAGTTACCTGTGGTATGAAACTGGAAATTCTAGCAAGCCGGAATAGAATAGATGTAGTAATGTTTTTAAATAATGGAATGTGTACATGTTTATATGTACTGCAAAATAGGCATTGTGAGGTTTTATTTTATTTAGATTTTAAATATGTCTAATGTTGGTATAAGTAATAATATGCACACCAAATCTATATAAATTCCTTAATAAGAGTTTTTTTTTATTTTTATTTATGTAAACATGTGGTACCTGGGAAAGGCACACTGAGTCAAGGCTCATTTCCAGGTGTAACCCAGGGACAGGGAATATGGGGTATAATATACAAGATACATGGAATACACAAGATACAATAAATGCAATATAATCGAGCATAAATAATCAGGTGGTGGTATATACTATGCCACAAAGAAATATAAACAATAGGAAAATTAAATGGCAGAGAATCTACCACTTGGGTATAGGCTGCCTGAGTATGTTTAAGTTTGGGGAAGGGGCATAAGAGAAGTGGTGCTTGTTATTTTGGATACAGAACCAGGTGTTGTGTGTTATTGTGGGTGCAGGGGGGACTGGGCAGGCAGCGTAGCTGGTATTTGATAGAGGTGTGTGAGAGTGAGTTACAGAGGGGAGCTGATCGGGTATTCCAGAGTGAGGGGACCCTATAGGTGAAAGTGGATTTACCCACATTCGAGGATGTTTTAGGAAGTAGAAAGAGCAAGAATTCCTAGAGTACAAGGAGAAGGGTGAGGAGAGAGCAGAAGTGAGATGGTCAGTGAGGTAGGAGGGAAGCAGGTTAAATCAGCATTTGAAAATAAAGGAGATGGAGTGAATGAGATGCCAATGGGAGAGAGATGGGATTTCAAGGGAAAAGAGAAGAGAGCAGTGGTGGGTTCTTAAGGGAGAATTCGAGGCAAAATGGCAGAAAACATAAAAAAGGGAGTCCAGCCTTAGAAACATAGACTTTGATGGCAGATAAGGACCACTTGACCCACCCAGTCTGCCCATTTCCCTACCTATTGGATAAGCTGCAGATTCTAGTTAACCAACAGCCTACTTCCTGCAACCCCCCACTATAATTGCCGTATGTCTGTCCCATGCATGTTAGAATTCCCCCACTGTTTTAGACCCCAACCTCTCCAGGAAGGCGGTTCCATGCGTCCACCACTCCTCCATGAAAATAATTTCCTCACATTACTCCTGAGCTGTCCCCTCTAACTTTAAATTGTGCCCTTGTTCTTACACATCTCTTTTCTGAAGATGCAACCCTCCTGGACTTTGTTGATTCCCTTGAGGTACTAAAAGTTTCTATCATGTTCCCCCTGTCCCTCCTTTCATCAAGGGTATACATATTAAGGTCTCTCAGTCTCTCTTTATATGGTTTCTGATGTAGACCCTGCAACATTTTAGTTGCCCTCCTCTGGACTGCTTCCATCCTGTCTATGTCCTTGCATAGATGAGGCCTCCAAAACTGCACACAGTACTCCAGATGGGGTCTCCCCAACTGTTTGTACAGATGGATAACCACTTCCCTTTTTCTACTTGTGATGCCCCTCCCTATGAATCCCAGTATCCCCCCCTGGCTCTTCTTACTGACTTCTCACATTGCTTACCCACCTTTAGGTCATCTGATATGACTACACCCAGATCCCTTTCCATTACTGTTGTCACTAGTACCTCCCCTGCTATTGTGTACTCTTCTCCTGGATTTTTATTTCCCAGGTGCATTACTTTGCACTTCTTTGTGTTGAATCTAAGTTGCCATATGTCTGACCATTCCTCCAACCTTGCCAAGTCCCTTCTCATCCTTTCTACCCCCCCTTGTGTATCAACTCTGTTACAGATCTTTGTGTCATCCACAAAAAGGCATACCTTTCCTTCCAGACCCTCTGCAAGGTCACCTATAAAGACGTTAACGAGAACTGGACCCAGTACTGAGCCCTGAGGTACTCCACTGGTAACCCCCCTTTCTTCAGAATGTGTTCCATTCACTATTACCTTCTGTGTCCTGTTGTGCAGCCAGTTTGCTACCAAGGCTACCACCCTGTGACCCACTCCCAGGCTGGCTAACTTGATTATTAATCTTTTGTGTGGGACTGTGTCAAATGCCTTGCTAAAGTCTAGGTAGGCCATATCCACAGCCCCTCCCTGGTCTATTACTTTGGTCACCCAGTCAAAGAAATAGATTAGATTCGTCTGACATGACCTTCCTGCTGTGAATCCATGCTGCTTTGGGTCCTGTGCCCCGCTGGCCTCTAGGTACTCAACAATTCTTTCTTTCAGAAGTGAAGAGGCAGGTGCTGTGCATTATACTATATCTGCATAGTCAAAAATGAGGGTAATCATTTTAGCCAGTAGTTCCCATCATACAGGCAGAGTAAATGAGTCCCTGTTGCAGTACAAGATGATGAGCTTTGGACAAAGTTTTGACAGTATGGCATCAATGTGGCTTGAGAAGTCTAGCTGAGGGTCAAGCCACATGCCAAGATATTTATAGGATGAGACAGTGCTAAGAGGAGTACCATCTAGGGAGGTGATTGTGGGGAAGGTGGGTGCTTTGTCAACTCTTTGAGAGGAACCTAAGGTCATAGAAACAGTTTTCGATGTATTTAACTTGAGCTGATTTGCTTGAAACAAGAACTGCACAGAGTTGAAATCTTGTGTGGTGTGGATTGGGCAGAACTTAGGTCAGGGCTGGAGGTGAACAGGATGGTAGCATCTGCATACATGTGGATGAAGGACTTGGCACAGACAGTGGGCAGGTTGTTTACAAATAGGGAAAATATAATGGGGCCGAGTATTGAGCATTGGGGGACATCAGTGAGAATGGGGAAGTAGGAGGAAGAGGAGTTAGCAATCTTTACAGATTGGCATCTGTTGACAAGGTATGATGGTGGAGCAAGCTCTGCACTCTTGAGCATGTTTAGGAGCAGTGGATGGTAAACAAAGTCAAAGGCTTTAGCTAGGTTGATGAGGACTGTGGCAGTGAAATAATAATAATAAACTTTATTTATTAAGATCCTTTCAGAAACATCAATGTGCTTCACATACAGAATAAGTAAAAACAGGATAAAAAATAGACAAAATATAAACAGATGATGAGTAAGATCGATACAGTTAGGCAGCATATGCTTGGCAACATAGATATGTTTTTAATGCCTGCTTAAAATCCCCCATGGTTGTGAACTCCCGTAACGAAGGGGGTAGAGAATTCCAAGGGGCAGATGCCATATACATAAATGCACAGGCCACCGAAGATTTTAAGGACACCCTTGAAATCTCTAGCAACCCCTCGTCAGCCAAGCAGAGTGATTGCTGTGGGTATTAGGGGGACAGAAGCTCTTTCAGGTAGCCTGGGCCAAGTCCGTGTAGGGCTTTATAAGTCAGAAGTCCAACTTTAAATGTGATCCACCACTGAATCGGCAGCCAGTGCAGTTCATGCCGCACCAGTGTGATATGACACGTCTGTTGCATCTCAACAGCTGGGCTGCTGAGTTCTGCACCAGCTGCAGGCAGTGGATATCAACCCCCAGTAGCCCTAGGTGAAAGGAGTTGTAATAATTAAGGTGAGCAGTCACAAAGGTGTGGATCAGTGTAGGAAGGTCACTGGGCAGAACAAGGTGCTTGACTCTAGTGATGTTCCTCAGATGATAAAAGGATGACTTGAAGACTGCTGACACTTGTGATCGTAGTGTCAGCCCATCATTAAGCACCACCACCACCAGGTTACACACCTATTCAGAGGCAAAAAGCTGGGAGCCCCCCAGGAAAAGCCCCATAGGCTGACCAGCTCCTCACCCACCAGTCCAGCAGCCTGGGTCCACCATCATCACCTCAGTCTTTCCTGAGTTCAACTTCAACTAGCTGGAATTCATCCAGTGCTGGATTTCAGCGAGGCAGTTATTAAATACCAAAAGTGCACTATCCTGGTCTGGAACAAAAAACAGGTAGAGCTGGGTATCATCAGCATAGCACAGCAAACAACATGGGGGACAGCAATGAGCCCTGAGGGACCCCACATGACAGAGAGATAGGGTCAAAGGAATAAATCCCCAACACCACCCTCTGAGTTCTGCCAGTGAGGAAGGACTTAAACCACCTGAGTAGTGTACCAGACAGGCCACAGATGAACCTCAGGCACTCAAGCAACACCCCATGGTGTACGGTGTCAAATGCTGAGGAGAGATCCAGACGTACCAAGACAGAATGGCTCTTCTCACCTCTCGCCATCAGGAGATCATTGAGCACCCCAACCAGAGCAGTCTCAGTACTATGCCTCTTTTGACAAAACAGATTGGAGAGGTTCGTAGATGCTATGGATGGTCAAATGGTTCTCCAACTATATGACCACTAACTTCTTAATCACCTTCCCAACAAAGGGGAGGTAAGAGATAGGTCTGTAATTGACAAGACAATCTGGGTCCAGAGAAGCTTTCTTCAAGAGTAATGTCACCACTGCCTCCTTCAGGGAGCTTGGAAACTCACCCAACTCAAGAGAGCACCAGACTATCCATGCCAGAACCGGGCCAATGATGTCACAACAACCCATAATAAGGGAGGTTGGGCCCAGATCCAAACTACAGCACATAGTGTGTATACTATGGACAATCTGCATAACATCCATGAACTCCAGCCGGTCAAAGGTACTACAGGAAAAGAGAGGGAGCACGACCAAAAGCCAATCAATAGCATCCCCTATAGATAGTGCTGGTTAGCTCACTGCCCTGATGTCATTCACCTTATCCGCAAAGAACTGAGCGAGCTTGTCACACTCCAACTGTGAAAAAGCTCTTCGAGACTGAAGGCAGGCCGGGTTGCACAGCCTGTCCACATTTCGAAAGAGCTGAGCTGGTCAGTTCTGAGCAGCAGCAATCTCCCAGACAGGAACTCTACCTTCTTACAGGAGATTGTTAATTGATAGACTTGATAATGTTCTAGAAATCTAAGAAGATAAGCCTTCAGGGCAGATTTCCACCAGCAACACTATAACCTTCATCCACATAACCGCATCTCCCTTAAGGTCCCATCAAACCAAGGAGACTGAGGGTGAAGGACGAGAGGGGACAAACATGGACAGGAGCTATGGAGTCCAAACCTGCAGTAATAGCCTTATTATAGGCCAGAACCAAGGCTTCTGGACTCCCGCTTGCCATAGGAAACACCGATAGGTCAAGTACCACCACTAGGCCTTCAGGACTAACATCCCGTAAAGGGTGGTATCTGACCATCTCCTCAGGGGCAGGCCCATGAAGGGGGGCACAAAAATTGAAACCCACGGTGTGATGATCAGACCATCAGACAGGTTCCACCCCCAAATCACAGGCTTCGATCCCCAGGAGGAAAACCAGGTCAAGAGAGTGACCATGTTTGTGAGTAGCAGAAGTAACAATCTGTGTAAGGCCCAGAGATGTCATCAACTGGAGGAAGTGTTGTCCAAATTGTGAGAGTCCATCACTGATCCAGGCATTGAAGTCAACCAGGACCATCAGCCTGGGTGACACAAATGCCATATCGATCATGAAGGCTGCTACTTCCTGCAGGAATCGCTTCTCATCCCTGGGTGGACAGTAGATGAGGGCTATCCTACAACCTACACCTGCTACTACAGTACATTCAAATGACCTAGCTTGCTCAGCTGGTACACTCGTGAGGCTCAAGTCAGTCTTGAAACAGACTGCCACCCCCCTCTCGGTCTCATCTCGAGCAGTGCATCACCGAGTACCTGGCTGGAATTGATTCCTCCAATATGGGGCCAGCATTTTCATCCAGTCAGGTCTAGGTGATGCAAGCCAGATCATCTGTCCCAACAAGGTCTACAATAATTGCAGTCTTGTTTTTAATAGATCTGGCATTCATAACACTGCTCGAGATGGACGGGTCTCCAGGGCTGTCTGAGCTACCTGCCCACCAATACCGATGGTGCCCTTTGGTATATAGACCAGACATGGTGGACCATGTTCCAGAATCCATTTCACCCCAGGGCATCTTCTGGACCTGATCACCCTGATGTGAGATGCCCTTGATCAGCTGCTGATTGAATATGGCCTGTTACACGTAGAAGGGAGGATATGGTGGATTGGTACCTTCTGAAGCCAGATTGGTGAAGGGAGAGGTAGTTTGAGGAGGTGAGGAAGTCAGACAGCCTGGTTTGCACTAGCCATTTTTGTAACGGATAGGGTGGGGAGGAAGGAGATAGGTTGGTAGTTGCCAGATGCTGAGGGGTCACCGCCCCTGTGGAGAAGGATGATGCAGGCTGATTTCCAGATTTTGGGGACCGTGCTGAAGAGAAGGATAAGTTTAGTAAGTAGATGAGAGGAACAGTAATGGCTTGGGCTGATAAGTGAAGCAGACTCATGTCTATTCCATCAGGGCTAGATTTTGATGGGTTACGGGAAAGGAATGCCTTCATTAGTTCTTCAGCAGAAGTGGTGGCATGCAGAAAGGAGTTTGGAGGTTGTTTGTGTGGAAGGGGTGTTGCCACAGGTGGAGGGCATAGTATGATCTGGGAGGGTGTAGGTGGTGAAGAAATAGTTCATGGTTTCTGCAATTTGGATGGGATCAGTTATTGTAAGGTCATTGTGCTTAAGGGAGGGGCTGTTGGTATGAGAAGGTGGGTTGACAATGGAGTGGACTATGTTCCTGAAAGAGGAGAGGTGCACTGTGCTGAGACAAGCCCTAAATAAGTCAACCTTTGCATGCCTGATGGGTTTTGTGCATGCATTTCTAGTGGCGTTGTAGCTTTGCCTAGACTGTGGGGTCAGAGTGACTTTGAAGATGGACCAGGCCTTGTTGCAGGTTTCACTGAGGGCCAGTATTGAGGCTGTGATCCAGAGATGGTGGTGTTTCCTGACCCTGGCTTTTATTAGTGGGGTGTGGGAGTCCCATACACTCATGAAGATGTTAAGAAACTGTGCCAGGGCAGTGTCAACATCTAGGGCACAGTAGGCTGGCTCCCAGTTAGCAAGGTGTTAATCAGAGAGGAGGGAGTTTGTGTCAAGAGAGTTTAAGCGGGGAAAATTTATATATTTGGGGAAAGACTTGGGCAGGTGTTTTTTTTAATAAATATACTCTATTAAGTTTTCAAAAAAAAACACTAACAAGCCACCATACATTTAGAACACAAGCAAATGTATCAAATACAAGGAAAAACAAAAACAAAAAATAGAAAAAGGACCCCCCTCCCTCCCTATCCTACATCAGAAATATGTCTTAAAAACTATGAGTGGCATCAAACTATTACCCCCCACCTCCACCCCAAATGTATTGTCTAATGAACAATCCCCTGAAATGGCACTATACACAATAGATCCAACCTCCCTTCCTTTCTTCACCCCTCCCCAAACAAAAGAAAAACACCATTGTCCTCTACCTCCCTCCCCAGCAGGCATGATCGTTCTCAGATGACATAAGAAATATTAATAAACAGACTCATCAAAAAGGTATAATAGCATCAGGAATTACAGAAGCAATACACAACAGAATAGTAGAATAAAAATGTTCAATGTTGATGGGATAAGACATGAAAGTTTCAGAAATGTACATCACCTCCTGGTGGGCAGGTGTGTTTCTCTAATGCAAAATGTGATGCAATGATCACTTAGGGCAGGGTCAAGGACTCCTGTGGCAGATATTCTGTGGGGATGGGAAGAAAGTACCCAACTACTAAGGGAGTGATTTTTAGGAATGGGTGTTCTATTGGGTAGGCTCTGTGATAAGCTGGCTAAGATTATAGGATTCGATTTTGGAGGTGGTGGTTTTGTGGGGGAGAACCAATCAAGGTTGTAGTGTCCTAACAGTAATAATTTTCCAGAGTTAGATAAAGCTGGAAGGGTGGAGATACAATCAGTGAGTGCATCATGTCCAAGGTGGGGGGAGGCAAAGAATACCCCAATGAAGGTAGGGAGAGTGGAGAGCATTGAGATTTGGGGAAGGATCAGTTCATGAGCTCCTAGACAGGTTTCTTTTCTCATAAATGTACTAGAGAAGGGTTGCTTTATGAGCATGCAACACTACACCCTCTTTTTCCTCGTCTTGCTGGATAATTGAGTGGCCATGGAATAACTGGGAAGAGTTAGGGGTCTTGGCAGATAGCCAGATTTCTGATAGGCACAGGATAGATATCAAGGGAATGTTGGGTTAGCCAGCACTTTAAGAGATCCTGCTTGGGTAGGAGGCTCCTGATGTTGATGTACATGACTTTTAAGCCTTTGTGAGAGGAAAGGTTTTGTTTAGTTGAAGAGGGACCATGGTTACTTTCGATGTCACCATCAATGAAGTGCAAGATAAAATGTAATATTGATTATAGTGATTAACTGTTTGACTCCACATGTTGGTAGTTGGTATGTGACATGGATAAATGACATCACACTGGGGGTATTTAAGATGACCAACAATGATGCATGCTATGCCTTTGGTAGAGGGCAGTGTCTGAAATGTGTCAGGTAGCATAGACTATTTAATGGCATTTAATAAATAGACTTGTAAGCTTTTTTTATATGTGACAGAGTGGTGTCTTCTTTAATTGAGGTGTTGAGTGCTCAATTTTGATTTTGGTCTCCACTATTTAAGTATAGGGTAAGGGGCTGTGGGTTAGTGAGTGAGGAGTGGGAGAATCAGAGTGTGAAGTCACCAGCAGAATGGTGGCAAAGACAGTGAGGGACTATTTTCTTTCAGGCCTGCAAAAACCAAGAAAAAAGAAGTCAGGAGACAGTTTTCTTTATTTCAGGTTCACTGACAATGGCGACTGGGTAACATAGTGTTGACTTCATTATAGGAGCACTAGGGTGGGCATCCCAGTGTCCCAGACTTGAGGATCAGGTGGCAGACTATTCTGATACCTGGAATTGGGGTCCCTAGTGTTGGCATGTTAAAATGTTGGGGATGAAGCGGGAGACTAACCAACAACAGGGGTGGGCACACCTTTGTCAAAAAAATATTGACAACATTTAGGTGGCACAGGGGATTGAGCACAACTCTATCCAGTTTAAATAAGGGAGGCTGCTCATGTGCCTAATATTGGATGGGGCATCAATAAAAAAATGAAACATGCACAGCTCACTCAGCAGGGGCATGGCTATTCAATGACATACATATGCATCCTTGCTGAATGAAAACATAAAATCATGATAAGCACACAAGGAAACAGCCCTGCAAGATCATGTATCAATACATTCTCATAATATGACCACATGACTTTATGTGGTTGTAAAAATTCAGTTATCTTTAGAACTCTGATTTTGTAAACAGCGCATGCTCAGAAACTGATCTGTTTTTCTTAAACATGTTAAAAACTACTTAGGCTTGGGAGCTAAAACCAACAAAAGTGAATACTTTGGGCAAAACTCTACCAATCTTGCAAATTTTGATTAGTTTTTTAGTTACAGTTGAGCAAAAAAGGTCTTAAGTTGTGAGATTCTTGTGTTCTTTGTCCCTCTGTAACTTGGTACTTTGCACCCATGAACCAATTGCCACACAAATATCAGGATCCAGAGATCCTAGCACCATCTCTGAGCTTTCCACATTAAAAATAAATCAGTTGAATTGGAGAAAAGTTATTAAACTGCAAAAATTGAGGTTCAACATTAAAGTACTTACTCAACCGTAATATACATGCACTACTGCACTGTATAATTTATATATAAATACTTCAATGTTCTCTCATCACTTAATCATTTTATTCCATTTTTACACCAAACGATGCCCCACTACAAACCCAGTTTGCACTGTTCAAACTGAGTTTTGCCCCATATGCCCCATATGGCATTCACAAAAGCCCAATTTGTGATGGGACAATATTTTGAGGGGCAGCAATGCAAATGAGGGTGAGAGGACCTGCGTATCCCCGCAATCCCATTCACAAACCATTTTCTCCATGCAAGGGTCTTTTGCGAAGGTCCCTTGCATGGAGAATATACCGCTGAGCCAGAACAAGCAGCAAGTCCATGCAGCCCTTGTGGCTGGTGTAGGTACTGTGGGCCCCCATCCCCTTGCAGATCACCATCCCTATAGAAAAAAAAAAGTACAGAGATCCCTGGTGGTAGTGGTTCTCACCCCCTCTACAATTGCCGATCACTGTCTCTGTCATAAAAAGATCCCTGTGTCCTTGGTGGGCTAGTGGTTCCTTCCCATCCCTAATCAACAACCCCTATTGATGGAAAAATCTCCCCAGTAGTCCATTGGTCCCTGTCCCCTCCCCATTCTCAGATCACTGTCCCGATATTTGGAAACTCATTTTCCCTAGTAGTCTAGTGGTCCCTCCCCCAATCCCCAAGTGCTGTGCCCATATGCTTAATCTGAGCTGTCAATCAATGTCAATTAGCATGTACTGTATGCAGTACATGCTCATTGAGAGCTCAGTCGATGGCCAGCTGTGGAGGTGAAAGAAGGGCTGTGCTGGTTGCCAGCTGGTGGTTGCGTTGGAGGAGGAGTGGGATGGTTGGTCAATCCCTCACAGGGTGGGTAGGGGATCCACGAGACACCAGGGAAAACTATATAGTGAGTGAGCACAAAAGAAAGAGAGAGCACTCACTGCCAAATAACGCTGCAGTACGGACAGTGTCATCAAATATTTCACCCAATTTCTGGGCTTTTCAGAGTCTCTGAAGAAGCCCAGAAATTTACAGAAATATAAGATGACAGTGCTTGGCACTATTCCAACTGTCTGTACCAAAACACTATTTGTGATGTAAAAAATGAGTTTGAAACCTAACTAGCTGTGTAGTAACAATGACTTGAGTTCCTGCTTGGGGACAAGTGCTCTCTCTTCCTTTTGTGCTCATTGACAGTTTCATTAAGAGTAGCACCACAAGCCCTGTGATCACCACAATGCCTGCATTAAAAAAAAAAACTATGCAGGCAAATTGGGGATGGGTGAGGGAACCACTAGACCAATGGGGATTTTGGTTCTTTTCACTTGGATGGTGATTGGCGAATGGGAGTCGGGGGGAGAGACCACTAGACTACCAGGGATCTTTTTAGTATTCTATGGTCATGGCACTCAGGGATCGAGGAGGGTGGGAGGGACCACTAGACTGCCAGGGATACTTTTATTACTACTACAGGCCAGCAATAGGAGAACAGGGAGGGACCACTGGACTACCAGGGATATTTGTATTAGTAATACAGGCTGGCGATCAGAGAATGGAGAGGGAGGAGGGACCACTAGACTACCATGGCAAATGAGTTACACATAATGGGATGGTGATTGGAGAACAGGGTGTTGCAAGGGACCACTAGACCACCTGTGATTATAGCTGCATCAGGCAGGGGCTGGGGGGGTGCACTACTGACATCCACAGCCCATGCAAATTAGCCCATAATGGGTATGCAAATGGACAGCTAGTGTATTGCATGCCCAATGGGCTAATTTGCATGGTTTCTTTAGTGAATAACAAATAGCACACTGGTGCTATTCATTGCTGGGCCATTTGAAGGACTGCAGGTCGGGGCAGCACTAGTGGGGTTAGCGGTAGGGGTGATAGAGTTATTGTTATCTCTACCTACCCATATTTACAGCTGAATAGCATCCTATACTATCTATCTATGAATAGCATTTTTTAGCACCTGGGGAAACAACAATGCAAACCTGTATGTTGTACTTTGAAATTATTTGTGAATCTAGCCCCAAATCATGAACCCAATGAGTCAAAAATATCAAATCCCAGACAACACCCAATTTTGCAGAGCAACTGCAAATTCATATTTTAGCCAGGATTTGAAAATAAATCATCTGCCTTGTTCATGAGGTAGGGTCCCAAAAAGGCCATGTTGAAAGTCTGGTGGATAAATATTGAAAATTAGTGATATTATGAGTGAATGTTGAAATATTTCAATGTTCACTCATTACTTGGTCATTTTATCATATTTTTTCAGAAACTTTTCAACATAGATTTCTTATGAGCCCCACCTCATGAACCTAATAGATGAAAATCTTCAAATCTCACCTAACAGGTGATTTTGCAGAGTGACCGCAAGTTGCCATTTTGGACTGATTTTTATAATTTTACATACCTTATTTATTAGGTGGGTTCCCAAAAATGCCATGTTGAAGACTGTGAAAAATAATAAAAAATGGCAATGTGATGAGTACAAATTCAAAACACATTGAAATAAATTAACTGAACTTATTGGAAACTAGATCAACATCATGGGACATGTTTAATTGAGTGAGAGTGTGTGGGGGTTGTGAGGTGGTGGGTGCTGAGTGGGCTACGGGGTAGGGTGAGGTGGGGTTGGCTCTGGGGGTCAGAACAGTGAGGGATCACTTTTTTCTTTGCAAGTTTCTTTAAAAAGGATCGATGTTTCTCTTTCTTTTTTTTTTAAAGGTGGATCCTAGCCAACACTGGGGATTGGGTCCCCTAGTGTCAAGATAATCTTAAGCGGCACTAGGGGAGGGCGCCCTGGTACTGACACCTTTATAATGGGGGGTGATCTAGATGGGAGGGAGTTAAAATTCAGTGGTATCAAAGGTGAGAACCCTGGTCTGCTTACAAATTAATATAAGTATGTAGACACACAGATAGACTGACAGACACATAGACATAGATAGATAGATAGATAGATAGATAGATAGATAGATAGATAGATAGATAGATAGATAGATAGATAGATAGATAATAAAGTTCACAGGAGTGTGAGGGAGAGTGCCAGCTCACTGCTGGCATCCAAGCCAAGAGCACGTCACCATCGGCAGTTTCATCAGCGAGGTAAGTTCCACTGTTCTCATACAGAGAATGCAGTTTACTCACTACTGGCTAATACTGTTTTTGGTGTGCCCAGAAAAGCTATTTATGAATGTAATTTAAAACAAACACCAAAACTGATTTAAATGCATCCCATTTAGTTAAGTTGAGGTGTGTGTCTTTTTTTTAGTTTTTTTAATATGTAATTCTTAGGTATTTTCCTTGTTATTTGAAAAAATAAAACAAGATGGCTGCTGTCAAACAATATCTTTTCTCACAAATGATAAATCTCTAATTTTTTGATCATTAAATGCCTGTGAAAAATAAATGTATCTTTTATATCAGAGGGTTATCCAAAAATCCTACTAAGCATGCTTAGAGAAAAAGAAAACCTTAAAAGCATTACAACTCTGGAAATGATTAATACTTTCTATCATGCCTTCAAAAGGCAATACCTTCTGAAGGCCACATCTAACTTAAAAGTTTCTGAAAAAATTATGTACTATCTAGGCTATACATGAGGGCACAAAAATTATTTTAATTATAGGAAATAACTCCATAATTCATTAAAAATCAACATTCCATATCACAGAAACTGCATAAGCTGCCTTCATAAAACTTTTCATGTCTTTAGAACCTGCCAGCCAGACTAAGCATGCCCCATTTTGGCATATTTTGTTGACCACAACCAAAGTTATTAAGGTGCAGAAATTGGGAACTAACATTAAACTGATACTCAACCCTAACTATTGACATGCAGCTGCTAGAAAACATGCATGAAATGGCAGCAAGGGGGGGGGTACTACTAATGGGAGACTTTAACATGCCAGAGGTAGACTAGTCCATCCCAGCAGGGGCCTCAGCTAGGACACATGACTTTGTGGACTCCCTTGAGGGGGCTGACCTTAGGAAACTGGATCAGGAACCTAAAAGGGACTGAGCAATCCTGGATCTGGTGCTGACCAATGGGGACATGGTAGCAGATCTTAGGGTAGAAGGTCAGTTTGGGTCCAGTGACCACAATATGCTGTGGTGCAAAGTGGACACAGGGATCCAGTCAACCCACATGAAGGCAAGAGTCTTAGACTTTAGAATGGTGGACTTTATCAGTATGGGACTACAGCTAAAAGAAACTCTGGAAAAGAGGGGGATAGGCAGAGGGACATTGAGGAGAAATTGGCACACATCAAGGAGGCTATTGCAGAGGTAACAAAACAATACGTTAGGTCAATAAACAAAAGTAAAAGGAGAAAATAACCACTTTGGTTCTCAGGGGGCTGGCAGAAAAGGTAAGAACCAAGAGGCTAGCCTTCAGGAAGTATATAAAGACACAAAGGGATGAGGACAAAGAAATGTACCAGCATTGTCTGAGAGAGGCGGGAAAGAAAGTGAGAAGCACTAAAGCACAAATGAAGGACAGAATAGCTCCATCAGTTAAAAAAGGAGAAAAGACATTCTGCAGGTACATTAGTGAGAGAAGAAAGGCAAAGGGGGGAATAGTAAAGCTGAGAGGGGCCAGGAGGGAGATAGTGGAGGGAGACAGGGAAAAAGCAGTGATCCTGAATGAATCTTTCATTTCAGTCTTCACTATGGAAGGGGGTGGGCAGGGCCCATAACTGGACTTCAAAGCATCTAAGAATAAAGAGGTTAACACCAGTCCATTCACAGAGGAGAGGCTCCTAGAAGAACTGGTGCAGCTAAAGGTGGAATAAGCCATGGGTTCAGATGGCATACATTCCAGGGTCCTAAAGGAACTGAGGACTGAACTGAAAACTCATCTGGCAGCACTGTTCAGTATGTCCTTATACACTGGAGTGGTCCTAGAGGACTGGAGAAGGGCAAACATTGCCCCTCTTCACAAGAGCGGTTGCAAAGAAGAAGCGGGGAACTACAGGCCAGTTAGTCTAACCTCTGTACTCAGAAAGATAATGGAGGCACTCCTTAAGGAATGAATAGTGGAACACCTGGAAGCAAATTGACTGGTGGATCCCAGGCAACATGGGTTCTCTAGAGGCAAAAACAAGTATTAGCACCACTCCAAGGTCAGTCTAAAAATCAGATATTTATTGTTAAAAATACAGGGCGCCAAAAAACAACCACCTATCGGCTAACCCTGCACCGGTTTCTCACATACCGGTGCATCATCAGGAGCTGATGATGTACCAGTACATGAAAAATCTTGCATGTGGGGAGCAGGAACCCTGGGGTGAGCTACAGGTTGGGGCAGGGGAGCTGCTAGCAGTAACTAAGGAGGAGAGGTATTTTGGGGCCATAATTATAGATGACTTGAAGGCTACTAGGCAGACAGCAAAGGCAGTGCAAAAGGCCAGTGGGATGTTGGGGTGCATTGGAATGGGAATCATAAGCTGATTGAGGGAGGTAATAGCTCCATTGCACAAGACCATGGTGAAACCTCATCTTGAATACTGTGCACAGTTCTGGAGACCACGCAATCGATAGGACATTGACAAAATATAAATGGTACAGAGGAGGGTGACCAAAATGGTGAAGAGATTACATCATAAGCCTTATGAGGAGAGTGTGAGGGACCTCAGTTTGTATACACTGGAACAAAGGGGGAGATAGGTGACATGATAGAAACATTCAAGTACCTTAAGGGCATTAACAAGGTGGAAGGGGACAACATATTCCAGATTAATAGTAGTGCCAGGAGAAGGGGACACGGCATGTGCCTGAGGGGTGGCCGTATAAGGAGAAATGTCAGGAAGTTCTTTTTACAGAAAAAGTGGTGAATGCATGAAATTGCCTGTCTCAGGAAGTGGTGACAGTCCATGCAGTGGTGGGCTTCAAATGTGCATGGGACAGAAACAAAGGAATAATAGAGATAGGAAGAATAAGCTATAGCCAATGACCAGATCCGATCACAGGATGCTTCATTAGGCAGCTTAAATGGGCAGAATGGATGGGCCTTGCAGTCCTAATCTGCCAACAGCATCTATGTATCTATATTGGTGCTACCATACCACCATTTCATATATAAAATATGCAATGAAGCCCACCAGGATAAAATGCAGTGACACGGTTTTCCTGCATGACAAAAGGGATAAACTCCCATTGAAACTGCATTGTTTACTGCAGTACCTCTACTGCAGAATTCTGCAGAATTAGGTTTCATCCTGGCAAGCTGCACTGCTTATCTATCTATATATCTATGTATAGCTCTATATTCTTTGCAAAAATCTACATTAATGCAGACATTAGGGTTGTAGAATACAAAGCGCACAAAGAAGGAAAATGAAAAACATTAGGGATATGTATTTTCGTAGAACTGATGAATCAGTGTTGGAGTTTTACTTGGGGCTGTCAAACCTAATGTCCACCCCCTCCCCCCAGTCCATAACATCCTGTCCAAGGGACAAGATGCAGCTCCAACCTAGTACCCCGTAGTGATACAATATGGGCAATATAATCTGTCACAGCTTTCTTCAGGCAGGGCCCTAAGGGTCCTGCATGGAGATGACACATCTGACCCCATCTGATCAGACAGGAGAGGGGTGGGCTTTATGGTTGACAACCCCAAGTAAGACTCCACCACAGATTTGCCAATACTATGAAGACCCAAATCCCTAATGTTTTTCAGTTCCCGTTTTTGTGCATTTTGCATTCTACAACCCTAATGTCTGTATTAAAGCAGTTTTTTTTTTTTGCAAAGAATTTTCCTTCTTTTTTTATGAAAGTGGAATTGTATCCTCTTTCACACAGGTCCCTCAAAATGAGATAAATACAATATTGGAGACAGTTCTGACCCAGTACATGGACCCAGCAGGCCCTGGCACACATGTCAATACCTTGTTGGTGAGGTTCCTTGACCCACCACAGAGTGTGGTGTCTGCACCAAAACACTGCTTCATCCCTACCCAGACTGTGGCCGGTGCTGCATGCTGTAGCACCTGCCCCATCAGCCTTGTCCTATTAAACCAACTCATTGAGTTCATACCTGAACTCAGCTCACTGACACAGTAAGGCAACGTGTTACACAGTGGCGCAATGGACATCCCTGAAAACAATGTTACTTAAATTCTTTGTTTTTTTTTAATATTTTGACTCCAAAGTTTGTACATAGTCTTCCTTTGACTCCACTTCATAAACCCCATAGGTGAACATTTTCAAATTTATGCCAAAACACCATTCTGTGCCACAGGTGTGAAAACAAATTTTGGACAGGATGTGAAAAATGACAGCTATTCTGTTCATGAGGTGGTGTGAAAAAATAGCTATGTTGAAAATCTGAAGTCAAAATATTGAAAATTACCAAAGTTATGCACATGCATAGAACAACTTCAATGAACATGAGTAAATCAGCCATTTGTAGGAATTATTTCACCAAGTTTACAACATGGCCTTCTTGGTAACCCACCTAATGATCATTGGTGGTGAAATTTTGTTATTCAATCACAAAAGGTTATTTCACACAGCGACCATGAAATCACCTTCTGGGTCTGATTAATGAAATTACATTGCCAGTGTTCATGAAGTGGCATCCCAAAAAGGCCATTTTGAAAATTTGGTGAAAAAATTCAAAAAAATGGCTAAGTTACGAGCATAATTTCAAAACGCCATTGAAATACATTATACGACACTAACCTTTATTCCTCAATTCACAAATTGGTTTTGAAGAATGCAGACAAGTCTCGGTCCACAGAAGATGACAGTATATGACCCTGGCAGGTAAGTAGACGGTAAGGGGAGGTGTGGGGTGGTGGTTGCCTAGTGGGAGGGTTGGGATGAGGGGAGAGGGGCAGTGGGGACAATGAGGGACGGTTTTCTTTTTTTCAGGTTAAAAAACAACAAAAAAAAGACATTGCCAGACTTTTTCTTTTCTTTTAAGGGAAACAATAAATAAATACAACTATTTCGGGACACTGTGGGTGGGCTCCTTAGGGTCCACATTGCTTGGGGGATTGTAAATGCTGACACAGGGATTGGGCCCCCTGATGTTGGCACTGTCAATAAGGCAACAGGCTAGGGGGCATGTGAAACTGAGGCTGTGCATCCTGGTGTCAGATTACGTATAAACAAATTTAAAAAATACATACATACACTGCCAGCATGGACTGGGCCCCCCATGTACAGATATAGTTCAGGGCACAGCACAGTCAGGATGGTGGGGCTATAATGAGAGGAGCCCCATCCCTGACATACATTGCGACACAGCGGTTGTATTATATGGCACAGCTCTCATTTGTTAGTAAACAACAGCTGTGTCATATAATGCAACCAACTATTGCCATACATTATAAGGTAAGTATAGGACAATAGTTCTTAGACTTTGTCACAGTTCGCCTCCCCAAATCCATGTAAAAGATTCTGAGCCTCCCCCAAAAACTGAAATAATCTTGGGCCTCCCCAAAGAGAAATAACATACTGTACTTTGCGCAGTACACCATGAATAAATTGTAACCCCTTTGAGTACTTGGCTCACATTCAGTTCTTTCATTCAATTCTTTGTCTTATACTGATGTGGAACCTTTGAAAAGAGCTCCTGTGCTCAAAAGTGTTATCTGAATAAAAAAGAAGTAAAACAAATATTATTCAGCTTATTGTAACCTCTCCACAGGCCAGCTTACTTGCTCCGCTATTTTCCTTCTTGAACCATTGTTACCCCTTGTTGCAGTACCTTCATGGGTCAGACTACTGTCTCTGTTTCCTCTCTATATGAAATAACCTTCCTACATGCAGTACTTTGCCTCTCCCCCTCCTTCCCTGCTCCTAAGCAACTTCTCTGGGATTACTTTGCTCCTTCCTGCTATTGCTCTTAGCACTTCTATGCTCAACCCTTGTATTTGGGCTGTTCTGCCATCGGTCTACAAATTGATCAGTTACCAGCACTCATTAGTTTATTGTTCATGTTTGTTGCACTATTGTTCACTATGTATTTCTTGATTGTTTGGCAGTTACTATTTGAAATGTATTCACTACCTACCCTTCCCTGGGTACACCTGAAATGAGCCTTGGCTCATTCACCTTCCCTTGTCACCTGTTAGTAAATAAATACATAAAATTAATCTACTATTATCCTCTTTCAGTTTGGTTCATCTCATCACACAAAATACATAAAACTCAAAATTTAAATACAGTACTTTTTCAGACTTGCTTGAGCCTCCCCTGGAACAGGTTGGGGCCTCCCCAAGGAGGCTGGCCTCACCATTTGAGAACCCCTGGTATAGGATAATGAGGGTGTGGGGTAGTGGGTGCTCAGTGGGAGGGTCAGGATGGGGACAATGGTGATGATGAGGGACTGTTTTCTTTATTTCCATTTATGATACAAAACAAAACATTGGGGGACTAGTTTTTTTTTCTTTTTAGAAATAAAGGCAAATAAAAATTTTTTTCAGGACACTGGGGGTGGGCTCTCAAGTGTCCAACACTGCTGGGGTGACTTGTTATTGCTGACATGGGGATTGGGCCCCCAATATCAGCAACTTTTATATAAAACAAGGGACAGTGTGGGAGGGCATCCAACACCAGGGGTGTGCATCCAGGTGTCAGAGTATATAAATATAAATAAATAATTAATATAAATCAATAAGTACATTGCCACCAGAGACTGAGGTCCCTGGTGAGCAGATAACAAATTATGCAGGCACAGACCAGTCAGGATGATGGGGCTATAATGACAGTAGCCATGTCCCTGACCTATGAGTCCTGACAACAGCTGGTAGCATTATATGACACAGCTGTAATTTGTTAGTAAATGACAGCTGTGTCATATAATGCAACCAGCTTTTGTCACAAAAATTCAGTTATGAATACAACATTGATTTTTTGAACTGCACATGCTCATAAAGGAAACATTTTTCTTAAATAATTTAAAAACTACTTAACAGTTGCAGCAAAAAAAAAGCACATACTTTTGACTAAGCTTTATCAAACCTGAAAGTTTCAGATTTCAAAGCCTCCTATTTTTTTAGTTATAACGTATTAGATGGCAAAAAAAAATCTTAACATTTTCAAAAACGGAGAATGTTATGTTTATTTGCACCTCCACATGAAATTTTCAGGATCAAGACATCCTGGCACTGAAGCTGTGCTTACCAAATGTCTTGTAAATCAGTTGAATGGTGGCAAAGTTATTAAGGTTCAAAAATGTGGCTTTAACATGGAAGTGCTTACTCAACCCTAATACACAGGCAAAACCATACCTGTATAATATACTCTTTGCAAAAAACTGCATTAATGCAATATTTAGGGTTCAGACTAAAATAACAAAAGTAGGGAAATGTGGTTTTAGGGTTTACAACCCTAAAACACCAACCCGCCCCTAAAACAGATCAGGGCCAGAATCTTCCTAGGGATTCTCACCTCTAATGCTTACCCCATTAGGTATATATGTTTCTTCAGTGTAGAGAATGGAGTGAGCTTTCCTCATTGTTACATATTATTTACTACCTATTGTTAAAATTTTTCCAGTTTCAATTGCTGTACATTATTTCACTCCATGTTAATCAATAAAGTATATTAAATAAAAAAAAAGAATGGAGGTGAGCTTTAGGGTGAGAACCCCTATGATGATTCTGCCCCTGATTTGTTTTAGGGGTGGGGTTGGGGTTTAGGGTTGGAAACCCAAAAAACACATTTCCCTACTTTTGTCACTTTAGCCTGAATCCTAAATGTTGCATTAATGCAGTTTTTTTTGCAAAGAATTTCCTTATTTTTTGAGATAGTATAATCATATCTGTATTTGCATGTCTGAGCGCAGGGCCCTCTGCTCCCTGTGCTTCCATCCATCAATACTTTTTGAGAATGTGTAATCATATCCTTATTATTCTGATGGAGTGCAGGGCCCTCCTGGCCCTGTGTTCCCACTCCTTCACAGATGCACAATTGTACTGAATGTTTATGTGGAATGTAGGTTAATAGCAACCAAATTGTCAACATAGCCTTCTTATTACCCCACCTCATAAACCCATTAATAAAAATTGTGAAATCCCTAGCAAAATGTCTTTCTGCACCACCACACCATCATTACATGCCAGAGGTATGAAAACACATGTTGGACAATATCTGAAAAATGACAATTGTCACATTCATGACATGGTGTAATGAAATGGCTATTTTGAACATTTGTGTTGAAAATATTGAAAATTACATAAATTACCAGCAAGCATAGTGAAATGTCAATGAATATGCCAACTCTGCCATCTGAGCATATTTTGACCTCAGATGTTCATCATACCCTTTTTATGAGCCAACATCATGAACAAGTATGCTGAAGATGTTGAAATCTTACCCAAAATGTGATTTTGCCAATTGTCCAAAAAACTGCCTTTCAGGCACAATTTGTAAAATGACACCAACATAGTTCATGAGGAGGGGGTCTCAAAAAGGGTATGTTGAAAACTTGGTGTCAAAAACTTGAAAAATGACAAAGGTAAACACCAAAGTTGAAAACTCCATTGAAATACATTGAACTGCACTTACCTTACTTTCTCATATTGAAGTCGGCGATTGCAGTAGCAAGACATCTCTTCCATAGCAGAGTGGATCTTCACCCGGTGACCTGTTCAGGTGAGCAAGGGTGGGTGTGGCATCTGAGAGGTTGCAGGGTGGTGGGTGCAAGGTCGAGTTGGGGGGGTTACAGGTTAAAAAAGACTTCAGAGGACAGTTTTCTTTATTTCAGTTGAGGAAAATATCAGAAGGGGGGTGCCACTAGACACCAGGGCAAGGAAAAAAAGAAAGTATAACCACTATTGGGGGATGGGGGGGCTACTTGACACCAGGGAAATAAGCTATAACTACAGGGATGGCAACTGGAGGATGAGGGTTTCACTAGACACCAGGGAACAAAACAATAAACACAGTGAGGGAATCTGATCATGGGGGTGCCAAAAGACATACATGAAATAACCAATAACTATGGGAACAGCAATGGGAGGGTTGGGGTGCCACTAGACACCAGGGTAAATTATAATAAAAAAAATATAAAGTAGAAAAAAGGGACAAAGATCAGAGGGTGGGGGTGCCTCTACACACCAGGGAAAGATAATGTGATTAGGGGCACGGCAATTGGAGGGTGGGTGTACCACTAGACAACAGGGATAATTAAGAAAATAATGGGACACAGGAAAATAAATCTGTTTTCATTTCAAGAAATTTGTTCCTGTATGAAATAAAAAAGGATTCCTTGAAATGAAAAATGATTTCGGACTTAGTTTTTTACCAGCATTTTGCGTGACTCAAGTTTTGTTCAAATGCAAAATGGTCCTTTGTCATGAAAAATGATTTAGGACTTAGTCATTTTTCTGATTTTTTTTTTGTTTCAAGTGATCCTTTTTCATTTGATATTTTCATTCGAATAAAAAGGATCACTTAACATAAAAAAAGAATGGAAAAAATAACTATATCATAAATCCTTATGTGTGAGAAGGGATAATTTTTCATTCAAATGAAAAAAGGAGTCATAAAAAAACAGAAAAAAACTAAGTCCAAAATCCTTTTTGCGATTCGTTATTCTTTTTTGTTTGAATGAAAAGGATTCATGAAAATGGATGTCAGTGAGTAGCAAAAAAAGGATTTAAATTGTTAAAAAAGAAATCCAGGATTATTTTGCTACCAGACAACTGCACAATCCACCTAACAGACTTTCAATGAGTTAGATATGTCTGTTGGTGACTGTAGAGCACCTCATTTTCATGGTTTATACATAGATACATAGACAGTGTCGGCAGATAAGGGCCTATGGCCCACCTAGTCTGCCCATTTGAGCTTGTAAGTTCAGTTTGTTTTCCTAGAAGTCTGTTTCCCCTTACCCCGGCCCTCTAGAATTCCTTTATGTCTATCCCATGCATTCTTAAATCCCGTGATTGTTTCAGCCCCTACCACTTCCTCTGGCAGGGTGTTCCACTTGTCCACCACCCGTTCTGTGAAGAAATTCTTTCTCATGTTTCCTTTGAATCGTCCTCCTCCAACTTCATCCCATGCCCTCTAGTCCTGAAACATCTTTTTCGCTAAAAATAGTGTTTTCCTGCACCCTGTTCCTCCCTGTAAGATACTTGTATGTCTCTATCATATCCCCTCTCCCTCCTCTCCTCCAGGGAGTACATGTTCAGTTCCTTCAACCTGTCTTCATAGGACTTGTGATGCAACCCATGCACCATCTTTGTTGCCCTCCTCTGAACCTTCTCTACCCTGTCTATGTCCTTACGTAGGTATGGTCTCCAGAACTGTGCACTGTACTCCAGGTGGGGCCTCACTAGTGTCTTGTATAGCAGATTATCACCTCCTTTTCCTGCTGGGTGATGCCCTGCCTATACATCCCAGCATCCTATTTGCTTTACCTGATGCCTTGTCACACTGTTTCCCTACCTTGAGGTCATCAGAGATGACAACCCCAAGATCCTTTCCTGCTTGGTGCATGCTATATCCTCACCCCCAACTGATATATTGTGCCAGGGTTTTTGTGCCCCATATGCATTATCTTGCACTTCTTTGCATTGAATTTCAACTGCCAAACCCTTGACCATTCTTCAAGTTTCTGCAGGTCCCTTTTCATTCTGTCTACACCCTCTGGTGTGTCTACTCTGTTACAGAGCTTTGTGTCATCAGCGAACAGTGAAATTCTGCCTTCTAGATCCTGTGCAATGTCACTGATGAAGATGTTGAATAGGACCGGTCCCAGCACTGATCCCTGTGGTACCCCACTGGTTACTCTTCCCTCTGTGGAGTGACAGCCATTTACCACCACCCTCTGTGTCCTGCCACCCAGCCAGTTACCTACCCACCACTACTGTCCTGCCACACCCATATTCCCCAGTTTGTGTAATAGTCTTCTATGTGTCACAGTGTCAAAGGCCTTGCTGAAGTCCAGATAGGCCATGTCCACTGCCCTCCCTGATCCACCTCCCTAGTCACCCAGTCAAAATTCAATGAGGTTGGTCTGACATGACCTCCCGTGGTGAAACCATGCTGCCTTGGGTCCTGTAGTCCATTGACAACCAGATGTTCCACCAATCTCTCCTTCAGTAGTGCTTCCATGATCTTTCCCACTACCGAGGTGAGGCTGACTGGTCTGTAGTTCCCTGCTTCCTCTTTGTTCCCACTTTTGTATAAGGGGACTACATCTGCTGTCCTCCAGTCTTTGGGTACCTCCCCTGTTTCCAGTGATTGGCTGAACAGGATAGCCAGAGGTTCAGCCACCACCTCTCTTAGTTCTTTAAGGACCCTGGGGTGCACCCCATCTGGCCCCATTGCTTTATCAGCTCTTATTAATTTATCAATATTTAAAAAAAAAACTGAAAACAAGATGGCAGAAAATGAAAGAAATTTTCTCTCATGGAAAAGGTCTGGCCCCAAATAAAACAGAATCCTTTTTTGTTTGAATACATTCTTTTTTTTTCCAGGAAGGTATAAAGGAGTGTAAAAATCCCATTGAAAATAACTTCAAAACTGAATAACTTTGGTACAGATTAATATTTTTTCACCAGAAAGAGAGGGGCAATTTTGTGGACAAAGTCATTTCCACCCTGAAAATTTAAGACCAAAAGTCCAAATTGTCTGGGTACAAGGTGATGAGAACAAAATCAGAGCAAAACACACATTTTAATTCTGTTTCTCAGAATCTGTACCTTCAAACAGAACAAAACTTAACACATCAAGAGATCTACCTCCAAAAGACTGTATATGCAAAATTTTAAGCAAATCAATCGAACGGTTGTGAAGTTATTGAAGTGCAACATTTCAGGTTTAACACAGAAAGTCCTGCTCAACCCTAAGTATGGGGTGCTACCATGCCCCTATAATATATGGTACCTGGTCAATATAGCACTTAAAAAACAGCACTGCAACAACCGTGCTGTGCAAAGCTTGAAAGCATTTAGAGCAACAGGGGTAGAATAACAGCAGGGAATTACTGCTACACCTGTCACTCCTCACTCTTACACAGAAGGAATAAAGCTGTCCTGTGTGTGGTACCTGGCCAAGCTGCCCCCATGGTGGAGTGGCTAAGGCACCAGCAAATGGCAGGGTTGGAGACCTGGGACCATGATTTGGTTCCCCTCAGGTCTCCTAGTGTTGATATTTTTTTTTTGAAAAGGAGTTCCCCCCATCCTGATTTTCTCCCCATCCCTAAAGTCCACAACTCCCCAGAGTTTGTTATTTTGAATCCAGGGAGGGGTGGGAAGCAGAGACCCCCACAAAAACAAAGAAGTCCCATTGCTTTCAATGGGTGTGCACTATTTTGGTAAGGTCAGTGTTTTTCCTGACCTTATGTCGGCGAACAAAATTTTGCTTGTGGCATTGATTGCCACAGTATTATTGGCAGAGACATTATGATTCCATGCCAAAATACTGTATATATTCATTATAAAAAATGTTACTATTGCACTAGTTAGGATTAAAGCCACTAAAGTATGGAAATGTGGCATTAGTGTTTACAACCCTAATACCCCACACCTACCCTGCAAGGAGCAACAGGAAAACACATTACAGTTTCATCTCTCTTGCCTCTTTGCAAATCAGGTGTGGAGTTTGACTTGAGGTCATCAACCCAAACACTCACTCCAATACCATCAGTAAATAAGCTGAAATGTTAAGGTATATGAGAATGGGGTCAGTATTGGACCTGACAATCCCCAGGCACACCACATGCAAAGAAGCAAAAGAGGTAAAACCATAATAGTTTTTACTGTAGCTGCCCGCATGGCAGAGCTGGGGTGTTAGGTTTGGAAGCCCTAACAACACATTTCCCTACTTTTGTTGCTTTAACCCAAACTAGTGTATTAAGAAAAATGTTTGCAATGGATGTCCTTACTTTTTGAGATAGTATAATTGTATCCTGATTTTTCTGTAGGAAAGTAGGGCCTTCTGGGCCCTGCACTCCCATCCATCCATAATTTTTGAAATAGGGTAATCATATGCTTATTTGCCTGTGGGAGCACAGTGCCATGAGGGCCCTGCACTCTCATCCATTCCTTGGGTTTCCATCCCTCCATAGATGCATATATGTATGTTGCTGTGGAAGCACATGGACCTCTGGGCCCTTTGCTTCTATTTGTAGGAGAACAGCAACCAGACTATCAGCATAGCCTTTTTATTACCCCACCTCATGTACCCGAAACAATAAATTTTGAAATCCTTGCCAAAACATGATTGTGCCACACCGCAACATCATTTCTCTCCACAGGTACAAAATCACACTTTGGCAAGGATTTGAAAAATGGCAGCTGTCACATTTATTAGGTGTTCTAAAAAAATTACTATGTTGAAAATTTGGGGTACAAATATTTAAAATTACCAAAGTTATGGGAGAGCATAGCAAAATGTAAACAGATACACTTAACTTTTCAATTTTTATATATTTGAAGCCCACATTTTAAACATAGCCTTCTTATGATCCTACTTCATGAGCAAGTGTTGTGAAAATTCTCAAATCCCACCCAAAAGATGATTTTGCCAAGTGACTTCTAAATCACCTTTCAGACTTGATCTGCAAAATTCCACCTCCATTGTTCATGAGGTGGGGTCCCAAAAGGCCATGTTGAAATTTTGGGCTCAAAATATGTAAAAATGGCAAAGTTATGCATCAAAGTTGAAAACCTAACTGAAACACATTGAAAAGCACTTACCTTAGTTTCTCATACTGCAGCTGGTGGTTCCATCTGCAAAACGTGTCTTCGATCAGAGAGTGGCTGCTGATCATATTGATCCCTATTTCCTAAAATTAGGCTACCATGTCCTATCTGCTCCTATCACACATCTCCTTTATCTGTCTCTTGCTGATGGTGTTCTCCCCTCAATCTGGAATACTGCTCATGTTATTCCACTGTTTAAGTCTGGTGACCATAGTGATCCAAATAACTATAGACCCATATCCTTGCTTCCCATCCTTTCTAAATTGCTCAAAAAAAATAGTCAACAGTAAACTTAGAAAACATTTGGAATCATTCAAACTACTAAACCCAGTGCAGTCACATTTTAGACCATGTCACAACACGATATCCACACTGGCAAAGGTTTCAAATGACTGGCAAGCTGCCTTGGATAACAGAAACTATGTGTGTGCTTTATTCCTTGATCTGAGCAAGGCCTTTGACATAGTGGATCATGATCTATTTCTGGTTATTCTTTGAAATATTGGATTGGATTCCTCAGCATTGAAATGGTTCACCAAGTATCTCACTGGTCGCCAACAGCAGGTTAAAGCTAACGGGGACCTCTCTCCACTGACACAGGGGTCTAATTTAGGCCCTCTCCTGTTTGTGATTTACATTAACAACATTAATTCCAACATCAAATCTGCAAACATCCACCTTTTCACCAATGATACTGTCCTTTATATCAACAGGCCTACCCTGGAACTTGGCTGTAAGGATCTTCAACTCAACTTTAACTGTTTACAACAAAACCTCCTGCATCTAAAACTCCCGTTAAATGCTAAAAAAGTCTAAGGCCAAGTTCTTCTCTCCCATAGCCAATGATTCTAATCCCTGCACATTAGGTATGTTATCCCAAATTACCACCCTTTTGGGGGAGTCTCTGGAGTTTGTGGTCAAATTTAAATATCTGGGTTTTTGGATTAACCATAAACTTGCTTTCATTGATCATATAGAGGAATTAGCAAAAAAATTAAAACAGAGACTTGGTTTTTTTTTCACATTAAACACATACTCAGGAAGCCAAAACTAGATTGGTTCAAACCACCTTTCTTCCAATACTAGACTATGCCAATTTCCTGTATGGTCAAGGTCCTAGCACTGCTTTAGCCAAGCTTGACACCCATTACCACTAAGCACTAAGATTTATTATGGGAGTGCTGTACGCCACCCATCACTGCACTCTATACTCCAAATTAGATTGGATGTCACTTAAATTTAGATGGTAAAACAATGCAGCCTTCTAGATATATATAGCAATTATTAATACACTTCTCAAGTACATTTCGGATTGCCTTCCTCCTTGTACTGCATGAAGCTACTCCTTGAGAAGCATCTCCTTCATTACACTTACTGTATTATCATTAGTATTAAAACACATTTTGACAGCTCAGCTATAAGCCATGCCCTTCCTGTCTCTGGAATAACCTCCAAAAAAACTCTAAAGTTAGTGATCCCAGTAAAATTGCCCACTTTGCACATTCTTTTAAGTGATCATGCAATTGTTTCTGCTGATGTTCTGCAAAGCTAGTATCTGTACTTCTGACCACTCACCACTCCTTGGCTGTCCTCAGTCTAACTTTCTCCATGTCCTTTATATTTTCTTTTACCTTTTAACACTTCACCTTCAGTGGATCCTAATGTATATATTGTATATAAAGGGTGTATATTTTGTATTTAGAGGGGTTGCATTTAATTGATGACTCCTCCTTGCATTGTTATTCTTTGTTACTTCATGTGTTGTATATTATGTTATTGAATCCAATTTTTTGTTGACTATGTGTACCTTGCCCAGGTTCATCTTATAAATGAGTTCACTCAATGGTGTTTCACCTGGTAAAATAAAGATTGATTGATTGATTGATTGATTGATTGGATCTCCACCCTGGAAGCTGTTCAAGTGAGTGAGTGTCTGTGGGGGGTGTGGGTGGTGGGTGCTCAGTGGGAGGTTGGAGTGAGGTGTGTCAGATTGGAAATGGACCAGTTTCTTTTTTACAGGTTAAAAAAAGAAAAGACATCAAGGGATGGTTTGTTTTATGTCAAATGGGGACAGGGGTTGGGATGATTCTACTTGAAACTAGGGAAAACTTAAAGAACTACAGTTGATGTTGATCAGAGGGGTGGGGGGTGCCACTAGACACCGGGTAATTATTAAATAATTACATGAATGGTGATCAGTGGGTAGGGGCACTACTAGACACCAGTGAATGAGTAAATAAGTACAAGGACAGGATCAGATGATAGAGAGTGCCACTAGACGCCAAGTAAAAAATAAATCATTACAGGAATGGCGTTCAGAGGTTGGGGGCACCACTGGACACCAAGGAAAGATTAAACAATTTACAGGCATGGGGATTCATACAAAAATGTTCATGTGATATTGCTGTTTATATTTATACTATCAACATTTTCATATGGATGCAAATAATAGTGAGCCATAAAAAAGGATGCAATATTAAAACAGACAAAAAAAAATAATTCCTGGGTAATTTCTCCAACAGTTAAGTGCAGAATCCACCTAACAAGGGTCCCAATAAGCAAGTTACATGTCTTGATCTCTGTGCAGGATGTCACTTTTGTGGGGTTTAATTTTTTTAATGAGAAAATGGAAAACAGGAAGGTGGCATATGAGAAACGATGTTTCCCTCATGAAAAAGGATTGGCCCAGATAAGATAATTTCATACAACCATTTTTAAGTGTTTATTGAGCATGCTCAGGATCCAAAATGTTAAAATCTAATAACTTTGAAATGGATTCATGTTTTTTTTCACTAAATCAATGAAAGGAACATCTGTGCACCAAGCTCTTTCAACTCAGAAAATTTCTTATCAAAATTCCAAACCATCTGGCCGCAGAGTGATGGCAAAAAATCTGCAGAAAAAAACAGTATTTTTCAAAGTTTTTTCTCTCTCTTGGTCTCAGACTCTCCACATCAGTCTGGAATGAAACTGAGCACATCAAAAATTCTACCCCTTCAGACTGCCCATGCAAAATTCTGTGCATATCTGTTGAACTGTTACAAAGTTATTAAAGTGCAACATTTGAAGTTTAACATAGAAAGCCCTGCTCAACCCTTACTATAGTGATGCTACAGTGCCACCGCTGCATAATGCGTTGGCGGGAGCGCGGGGCGATGTGTTGTGGCATACTAACAGGGACAGCAACGCAAACAGAAATGCTAACAGTGGCGCACAAGGTAACACAAGCACGAATGAGAACAGAAAGGGTAACGCACATGGTGGCGTAGACAGGAATGGTCTGCCACGTGATGTGTTGTCACATAGTAACATGGTGCCTGCAAACAGAAATGTCAATGGGCATGGTGATGTAAAGTGAAACAGTAAGATAAACAGTACTGTAGACATAAATGGCAAAAAATAACGGAAATGCAAGCGCAAATGAAAACGCAAAGGATAACGCACATGGTGGCGCAGACGTCAATGGTAAGTGAAACGGGTATGAATCTGCAAGCGGAAAGGGCAACAGTAACAGTAATGTAAGTGCACAGGCTGGTTTTCCCCAAAACCTGCATTGAGAAAGACAGCGAGTACAAATAATGTATGCAAAATAATGAGTATCGGCGCAGAAAATGAGACCTTGGAATACTAAATACATTATATCTCAGGAACTGTACGACGTGAAAAAATTTAAAGAATCATATTATTTACAACTGTCCAAGCTAATTTTAATCTTAGCCCATTAGGGGCTAGAAATTTTTCTGACGAAAAGTCCATTATCTAACATTTTCGAGATACGGGCCTGAAAGGCGCGAATGCCGTAATGTTATCCTATGGGAAAAAAAGAAAAGTTTGGAGTGCCATAACTTTGCCTCCCTGTAAAGTTTTTTCACCAAACTACTAAAAGGCACATTTGTGGGCTGTTGGCTGTCTTCCCTCCAAATTTCAGGAAAAAAGACCAAACCGTTATTTTGCAGCAGGGCTCCAAATGATTTCTGTTAAGTGTCGGGTGCCGTAATGTTATCCTATGGGAAAAACTGTCAATTTTGGAGAGCCGTAACTTTTCCGCCATGTGATATTTTTTCACCAAACTACTGAAAGTCACAGCTGTGTACTGTTGGCTGTCTTCCCTCCAAATTTCAGGAAAAAAGACCAGACCGTTATTTTGCAGCAGGGTGCCAAAGGATTCCTGTAATGCTTCGGGCGCCGTAATGTTATCCTATGGGAAAAACTGTCAACTTTGGAGTGCCATAACTTTGCCGCCATGTAATATTTTTTCAATACAACACTGAAAGGCACATCTGTGAGATGTCGGCTGCGTTCCCTCCAAATTTCAGCCCAAAACTCCCAACGGTTATTCTGCAGTGCAGTGCCAAAGAATTGCTGTCATTTTCCCACAGACTAGAAAATTACTGTCTATTTGGCGTAAAAGCTGCAAAATTTGGCAACACTTTCGTGAGCACGTAAAGTAATTTGGCGAAGTACTTTTTCCAGAAATTTGAAAACATATTTCTGGGTGTTTTACCACAAAATAAAGACATGGCAAGCATCCTAAGGGCCCGACTAGGTGAATACAAAAAAAATTAGGTTGCTAGAGGGTCCCAAATTTAAATGCCAACCATTTTTCTGATCACCAACTGAAAACAAAATGGCCGATTTGCGAAAGTAGCAGGCCCATTTGCGAAAGTAAAAATGCATTTGCGAAAGTGTTGACCTTTTTGTTAACTTTTCCCATTGACTTATAATGGGAAACTGTTTTTTGAATAACTTTTGAACCGTTTAATATTTTTTCATGAAATCTTTGAAAGGCACATTAGGGACCCCATCTGCATGTTCCCTGAAGATTTCGGGCCGGTCACGCAAACAGTACGACCTGTAGGTGCGACCACAGAATTCCAGAAAAGAGTAAACGCGCGCACAGATCACACTTAATAACTCCACAGCCGTATATCTGACCAGTACGAAACTTGGCAGATCCCAAGGCCTATGGTTCTTGATCATAAATTCCAAATTTCAGGCAAGTCCATTAAACAGTTGCAAAGTTATTAAGGTGCAAAATTTTGGGGTTTAGCATAGAAATGGCTCCTCAACCCTAACTATGGTAGCACTACCGTGCTACCATAATGTTCATTGCAAAAACTGCGTTAATGCATCAGTTCAGGTTCAGCATAGCATCACTAAAGTAGGGGAATGGGGTTATAGCATTTCCAATTCTAACTCTCAACTCCCTAGCAGGAAAAGGATAAGACCATACAAGCAACCTTGGACAACTTTCATTAGGTAAGACAAACAACATACACCTGTTTCCAGATAACACTAATGCAGTACTACTGATATGTTACCTACAGGGATTTGTATCTGTGGTATGCACTTTACAAAGCACATGCACTCACTTCTGGCTGCAAATAGAAATTCCATGATACTAAAATCTCAGCACTGCTCTACTGTGCAGAAGCACAGGCCCCTGTAGCCATAGCCCATTCCAGGGCTTCTGTAGCCACAGGTATTTATCCATACTGTAGGTCATATACACATTTCTGTCTGCAGAAGCACAGGCCCCTGAGAAACCTGTGCTTCTACAGCAATCAAGTGTAACACATACACATTGATCTCTGGCTGTAGAAGTTCAGGGACCACAAAAACCATGACACCAAAATTGCAACAATTCTTCTGTCTGCAGAAATGCAGGACATTCAAGGCTGTTACCACTTCAGCCACAGGTGTCAGACATATATATTGACTTATGTCTGAAGAAGTGCAGACCCCAATGGGGCCCACACATACACAACTGCATATGGAAACTATATGCTAACAGCTCCATCTATGTAATGAGATAGCACCCACCACCCCTTTAAGCCAGCAAAAAGTAACTATTTCAACCAAATCTGAGCTTTAAAAAGTAATATTTTACTTTTTGGGGGGGGAATGCTACCCATTGACAAAACTGCTACCGCCGTGAAAATTTCGACATCTGCCACTGAAACCATGATATCACCATTGAACAGTTATTGTGTCAGCAGAAATGCATGTCCCCATGGAGTATGTACTTCTGTAGCCATGGGTGCTCATGAATGCCATACAATATATACATACAGGTGTGGCAGCAGAAGCCCAGTCCTCTTAGTGGCCTGGGCTTCTGTAGATGCAGATACAAATACACAAAGGATTGCATTTGTGTCATCCAGAAACAGTTTTATGTTGTTTGTCTTACCAGATGCTGGCTGACTGTGGTTGCCTGTGTGGTCCTGTCCTTTTGCTGCTTGGGATGGTTGACAGTTTGAGTAGGAAACCCTAACACCACATTTTTCTGATTTTGTGGTGTTAAATTATACCCTAATTGGTGCATAAACACAGTCTTTTTGCAAATAATTATGTTTCTTTTTGAGATAGTGAAACTGTGTCCTGATTCACATGGGTTCCAGCAGATGCAGATGCATGGGCCATCTGGGTTCTGTACCAAGGGAAGAGTATGTCCACCTACAAAAGTCAATAATTTGTGGACCTGACTGGTATGCTATGGAATAACAGCGCCCTCTGGGCCCTGAATATCCATGTAGTGACAGATACAGACACACAGGGCAAAGAGTCCATCTGTCAGCTGTAGTGATGGGCCCTTTGGCATCTATGGTTGCTGATGTGCAAGATCCTATGTCAAGAGAAGTGTTATTTTCATTGTATGGTACTTGGCCCATATGGTCAATCCTTCATCTTCTCTTCCCAGGCTGGGGGATGGTGCCACATGAGAGCACCATCCCACCTAGCAACAACCAATTCAGCTAGTTTACTGATGACACCCCCAGACTCAGTTCACCAGCACTAGATCACAAAGCACTGCCCACTGAGTTAAAGGCTGGCAGTACAGACAATGTTTCTTAGTAATTCTTATTTTTTTTTCTACTTCTTCTCCTGCTGTGGCACACTCCGGCATGGGGCAGCCAGCCACTGGCTCCACCCACCCAGAGAGCTGGGTAGCTCACACTGCACCCAGGAGAATCCGGGATGACCATCATGCTATCCTGCTGGAGGGCTCCCCTCTGCCTCTGCCAGCCAGGACAGCCCAGGAACTTCCCCGACAGGACTCCACCAGAGTCCTCCAGGAAGTTTGGAGTAAAGTCATCAAGCTGCATGTTCGTGCCCAGCCATGTTCTTCCTGATTGGCCCATGGAGCATGGATATGCAATGACGTCTGGGCACAACATGCTGACATCTGCTGTGCTCCCCCATTCTAGTATCTACTGATGTTAGTAGTGCCTCTGGGCATCCCCAGGGGTTGCTACAGTGCGGCAAGATTCCCCAGACCACCCCAGGACCAGGAAAGCAGTATATGGATGCTCAATCCCAGTCCTCCCCTGCCGACCCCTGACAGCCCGGACTCATTCCCGAACCCAGGTCACCGGCGTGTCATGAGGTGTGGCGTCCAGCACCTCAACCCTCAGTGCCACCGGGCTGGCATTATTTTTTTTTTAAATGTTGGCAACAAATTTTCAAGATAGTAATTTTATGAATCCCCATTTTAAACATGACATATGCTGGCCCAGTGGTGCTGAGGGTTGAGGCACTGGATGACACATCTTGTGCCATGCCAGCAACCCAGGTTTGGGAAAGAGCCCGAGCCATCAGGGTCAGCAGGGGAAGACTGGAATTGAGCATCCATAGATTGCTGTCCTGGTCCTGGGGTGGGTTGGGGAATCTCACCATGCTGTAATGGCTCCAGGGGATGCTCAGGGGCACTACTTGTGCTGGTGATACTGGAGAGGGGAATGCGGCAGATGTTGGCATGTTGTGCCCAGACGTCATTGCATGGCAACATTCCAAGGGACCAATCAGAGGAAAAGGGCTGGTGTGACTGTGCAGCTTGATGGCCATGCTCCGAGCCACCTGGAAAACTTTGGTGGAATCCTGTCAGGGAGGGACCAGGGCTGTCCTGGCTGGCTGAGGCAGAGGGGGGGGGCCCTCCAGCAGGATGGCAAGATGACCATCCCGGATCCTCCTGGGTACAGTTTGAGCTACCTAATTCTCTGGGTGGGCAGAGCTGGTGGCTGGATGCCCCAAGACAGATTGTGCCACAACAGGTGAAAAAGCATTCCATGATAAAAAAAAACCACGACATATGACATTTATAGGATAGTGGACAAAATGTCATTTCGCACCACAAGTGTGAAAAAAAATGTTTTGTCCAGGATTAGGAAAATTACACCAGGCACAGTTATGAGGTGGTGTGAACAAAAATGTCTATGCTTAAAGCCTGAAGTCAAAATATTGACAATTACCAAAATTATGAGTGATCATGGCAAAATGTCAATGTATATTCATAACTTTGTTGATTTTTAATATTTGACCACAAAGTTTGAACATAATGTTTTTATGACCCCATGTCATGAACCCAACAGTTGAATATTATCAAATCCCACCTGAAACATGATTTTGTGAATCAATTGCCTAATCACCTTTCAGCCAGGATTTTGAATAATTAAACCTGCCTTCTTCATTTGATGGGGTCCCAAAAACACCATGTTGAAAGTCTGATGCAAAAATATTGACGAGTAGCAAAGTTATGAATGAATGCTGTAATAGTTCTACATTAACTCAAACATGATTTCATGAAGCGACTGTGAAGTCACTTTTTGGGGCTGATTTGAAATATTTCATCTACCATATTCATGAGGTGGGGGTCCCCCAAAAAGGCCATGTTGAAAATGTGTCTTACTAATGTTAAAAAATGACAATGTTATGACTGAAAGTTCAAAATGCTGTGAAATACATTAACCAGACTTACCTTAGTTTCTCATATTATAGTCTCAGTTCCAGCTGGATGATGTCTTTTCAATTTGTGTGTGGATATTCCTCGAGGAAGCATTTCAGGTGAGTTAGGGTGTGTGTGGGAGTGTGTGCTGTGGGTGCTGAGTGGGAGGTCAGGGTGGGGAATGTGATGGGGCTCAGATTGGTGAGGGACCATTTTCTTCTTTTTAGGTTAATAACAAAAAATCAGCAAGGGTCTGCTTTCTTCTTCACAGGTTTCAAAACAAAAAGAGGATCAAACTCAACACTGATGACTGGGCATCCCAGTGTCAGAAGTAATTGATTTGTGGCACTGGTTGTGGGCACCTTGCTGTTGCCAGCAGTGTAGTTGGGGTGTGGGTAATCAGGAAAGGAGGGAGTGGTTAAGCAGTATTGAGAGTTGGCACCTCAGTCAGCTTATAATTTTCAGGTTCCCAAAAATTCTGCTTTCTTTCCTTCCACTTGCCAGATATAAATTTGTCCTCATAGCCTTAGCTAAAAAAGTGCACACATAGCATAGTGGGATGTTTGTAATTGATCCATGACCAGTATTTTACATATATGTTTGCTGCTTGGGCCACACAGGTCACTAGTCAGGTTCCTCTCTATTTTCTTTTCAAGTTATTGGCCCAATAAACATCACAATATCTAAGGATCCTAGTTTTATTATACAGCTATATACATTATTTGAGACTTTTTTTTAATCGATAGATTCTTGAATCCTGCATAATGCATAATTTAGACTGATACACATGCCAGGAATTGAGTTTTACCTTATTCTTTAAACACACATACAAGCATTACAAACTGCATATACTACATCCCCATGCATTATTATTATTATTTTTTTTTTTAGTAAGGTGACTATATTTGTTTTTTCTGCTGTTTGTACTACTGAATGGTTTATCTATTCTGAGAGTGTAATTCTATGGATATGTATTAAATGTTCTCCAAGTTTCAGTTGCTGCAGTGTGTGCAACAACTATGCTGATGGTGGTATCTAGTGGCAGCTCTATACAATGCCTAGACATGCCAACAGTGACTCCAGCTGAGGACACATGGTTCCTCTCGTTAAGCTAGACACCCATGATTTTAGGGTGTCCAAAACAGGCATTTCTTGGCAGAATTTGAAAAAACCAAGTCTGGAATATAGCTAAATGGATATTTCCCATGCTTTTTAGTTAATAAAAAAATACAAGATCGGGGCTGTTGCAACCCAAAAAACTGTTTCTTAAGTCATGAAAATCAAGTGGTGTGAATACAAAATACTTTGGAACACATTCATTTTTTGTTTGCATCAGAAAGTTGCCTTCAAACCAAACTCAACACGCTCAGAAGAAAGACTTTCAATTCTTATAACTCTGGAACTGATTCATATTTTTTTCACAAACCTTCAAATGGCACTATCTTGATACAGGTCACTTCTACCCTAAATGTCTTAAAACTGATATTCTGTATCTCAGAAACCACACATGCTGCCATCACAAAACAACACAAATCTTGAGAACTTGTCTCCAAGACAATGCATGCCAAACTCTGGGCAATTTTATAGAACACCACCAAAGGTATTAAGGTGCACAAATTGGGGTTTAACATTAAACACTTTATTTAGCCCTCACTAAACTGGTGCTACTACACCAGTATAATACACATGTATGTATGTATGTATGTACGTGTGTATGTATTTACCTATCTATCTATCTATCTATCTATCTATCTATCTATCTATCTATCTATCTATCTTTATCTGTCTATGTAGTTATCTAAGACATCTCATTTGACATTGATCTTTCCTGAGGAGGGAAAGAACAACTATACCAAAATGTCTTTGCTATATCAACAAAGATTGCTGCACTCAGTAAACCTTGGTCTGTCTCCTTCAGGATATGATTAGTGAATCTGTGGAGGAAGTCAACTGTGAAGTGGATTTAATTGATTCTCGACTGCAAGGGGCTAAAGAAGGCAAAGAAATCAAGGAAAGAGGTATGTTGGGACAAAGCTACCATTTATGGAAGCTTATTGTGAGCAGAAGTGAGGCAGATAGGCCTGCCAGGCTTCCCATGTGAATAAAATAGAAATATCCATCAGGGGGATTGGATTCTGAAACACATATGTACAGTACATTGGATTTCTTAGAAAGTAACAGCTTTAGCTGGTATGATACTCTTTATAAAGATTATTACCATAAGAACTGCAATTATATATATTTTGTTGTTGTTCTCTACAAAGATGTTTTTAACAACCACTGCCAAAATCCAAGCTTACTGGTACCATCTTTACAGCTGTTATTACTGTAAAAATAACCAGAATTAATTTTAGCATTTATCATGTTGCAAACAAGACATACAGTAACTATAAGCATTACTATTGAGAAATGAAGATTACATACTTGTTTGCATACTTTCTTTCTTCTGTTTTTCAGAGCCCCTTTACCAGATTATGGAATGGATACAATTGCCACATCATGTTATTACAGACCATACATGAAACAGAGAACAGAACAATTTGTAGGATACCTAAACAGTACAATGAGACTGGTAACAAGTTACAACAAGTTCAGTACCACAAAATGTCTCCAAAATATACTCATACTCTCTAACACCTTAAACTCAGGACAAGGCATCATGGGCATAAAGAAAATCAGATACATAGTGGTCTGAACAGGCATTTACCACTGTTTCAGCTAGTCAAAAGCAACAGACTGCAAGCTTGTGGTCCGTGCAAGTAGGATTCCACATTGTTACTCATTGCAGTAACTCTCTTAATGAGCCATACTGTCCATTAGAGAGCACCATATCTGACAACCCATACAATTTTACATACAATAGTACACCAGAGAGGCAGCATAAGATAGAAGCAGTTTAGAAGAAGAGCAGCATAAAAGATGTATAAACAATGCATGAAGAAGGGTAATTTCTAAGGCTGCCTGAACATTAAATTGTGTCATTGAAATTCTCATGAAATGCAGAATTTGCTTCTGTAGACATTTGTGAAAAACAGAGGCAACCTTCACAAAATTCCACCTTAAACTGCAGAATTATGTCATGTCTAGTGTAATAATGTGGTGAATTGCAGAAAATATTTCCACAAAACTGACTGATTTTTTATTTTATTTAATAAATTAAATCTGGTGTAACTGGAACCATATCTGGGAAGTGGAGACACTGGTGTAATTGGGTGGAAAAAAATGAATATCTGAGAGGTTACACTGCTTCAGCTGCTACTGGTGTAACTAATCTAATATCCAAACATTGTTTCTTACACTGATTTGTACTGCTTTCATGTGCTGTGTCACATGTATATTGTTTGTCTGTAAACTGTCTTCTCCCGGGTCATGCCTGAAAATAGGCATTGTTTGCCAGTGCACTTACCAGGTTACCAAAAGCAAAATAAAATAAATAAATAAACTGGGAGTAGCCCTGCTGTAACTGGGATGAGACACTGACATAATCTTTGGTAAAACACAAGTAACTGTGAATCAATGGGATTCACTGATGCAACTGGAGAAGACACAATTATAACTGGGAGAAGACACTGCCAGGGTCAAAATACTTATATCTCAGGTGCCCAAAGGCAGGCAGTTTTATCTAAAGACACCTACAGTCTGCACCAGAAGATGTATGAAGAAAAACTAAAGGAACTTAATATGTATACCCTTGAGGAAAGAAGGAAGAGAGGGGACATGATAGAAACTTTCAAGTCCCTGAAGGGAATCAACAAAGCCCAAGAGGGTAGCATCTTTTAGAAAAAGAGATGTGCAAGAACAAGGGGGCACAATTTGAAGATGGGGAGATGGCTCAGAGGTAATGTGAGGAAGTATTTTTTCACAGAGAGGGTTGTGGATGCATGGAACAGCCTCCCTGAAGAGGTCATGGAGTCAAGAATAGTGGGAGAATTCAAGAATTCATGGGACAGGCATAAGGCAGTCCTAGTGGGGGGGGTAGGAAGAAGTAAGCTGTTGGTTAACTAGGATCTGCAGCTTATCTGTTAGGTAGAAAAATGGGCAGACTAGGTAGGCCAAGCGGTCCTTATCTGCTGTCAAATTCTATGTTTCTATGTTTCAGTGCCTGTCCACTGGGGCACCTAAGGTGTTACTGCTACTGTATCTTCATTTTTTTCTCCTCTCCTCCCTACATATCCCCCAGGCCTCCCCCTCCCCAAAGCCTCTGGCATCCGTGATGGCACAGCATCAGCATTGCACAACTAATTTCATGGAAACACTTACCCATAGTAGGAGTGGAGTAGCCAGGACCAGGAAGGAGCAGTGCAGTGGAGAGGTTGTCATGTGACTGCAATGTCTATGTACTGATTATCTTGCTGACTCAGTCACAGAGCTGGTTTCCAATGACAAGGGCTCTCTCTAGGCATCAGATTATAGTCTTGAGAGGAGGCATCAATTGTCTGATGCTGGTGACTAATCCCTTCTCACAAAGTGTTGCTGGTGAGCACTGTTCACCACATCAGAACACCTCATAGCGGGGAGCTGATCTGGCTGTCAAAGCAACAGGCAGCACATAGAAAAAATCATTTTAAGGGCATAAAATCCACACCTGCAGATAGTTATATAAAGGGCTGGTGATATGGCATTTTAGGGACCATCATCAGTGGAGCTTAATTAGGTATATAAAGTTAAAAGCCCTTTTAAGGGCTTAGCGGATAAATAATTATAAGGACCTACTGTATCAGGTAAGGCATCAAATTCATTTTAAAAAGCCCTTTTCAAGACTTGAAGTGCTAGTGAGAGTCATTTCAAGGACTGGAGGAAAGCAGGCAGGAGGAAAATCTTTAAAAAAATAAATTAATTAAGAAAATAGCACATTTTTCAGGGAAGAGGGGCTAAGGCCTTATTAGGGAATGCAGGCAGGCATTAAAACCATGCTCGGGTCAAAGAAGCTAGTGAATCCTTTAAACAACTGAGGACATGCAGGCAAACAGGAGAAAACATAATGAAAAATTAAAAATAGCCTTTTCAGGACTTAGTTGCTAAGGCCTTGTTTAGGGCATGCAGGAAAGCATTAAATCCCTTTTTAGGGCCTGTCAGCTAGCAAGTCCATTTAAGGTATCAGGAAATGCAGGCAGGTAGGAGATAATCAATTCAAAAAAGCCCTATTAAAGCTTAAGGATAAATATTATAAATCCTTTTAAGGAATTCTGGGGCATGTAGGCAGGAGACATGTTTAAAAAAAAAAGCCCTTTTCAGACAAATAATTATTTTAAAAAGGCCACTTCTCAGGGCCACCTGCTCTCCATGGAGGATGGTACTCACAGGTTGGAGTACAGGTGATTGGGTGTGCCTTGTGAACTATTGAGGAAGACAGGTGTGGGAGAAAGGAAGTGAGTATTCCCTATATGTAATTGTGGCCTTTTGTACCTAGAATGTATGATTAATTGCCTACTGCATTCCTCACTGTATGTAATCTGTTGTCTTGAGTACGATGAATGTAATCGTTTATCCACTCTGTACCCCATCCCCCCCGATCGCACTGGGAGACGAGCAACTTGTTGTTCAGTGTGCTTTTCTGGTTAAACATTTCAATGAATAAATAAATATAAATTCAACATTTAAGAAAAAATAGTGGCCTATATATTCCACAGACTATCCTGCAAACAGCGTATTCTAGTTTCATCGTTCAGGTAATAACTTAAATTTTAGTCATCACCTCTGCTTCAAATGCATTTGCCTCAATGAGTACCTAACATCTGCTGTTTCCAGCATTAGTGCTGTCACATCTGCCTCAGGTTTGCCTGAATTATGTTTGTGCTTGACATAGAAATCTCTGCCTTTGGGCTTAGAATTACATCCTGCACCACAAACAAATAGCAGTACTGTTGATGACCCCCGTTACTCAACACCCCCCCCCACACACACACTATGGGAACGTTTGACAGTAAACAGAGGGTGCCACTACCAGCTTCATGCCCATCACCATCACTGCTCCATGATGATCACATCTTGGTTCCCTTTTTACTACAGCTACAAGGTCTATTTTCTCTCTTGCCACCCAGCAGCATGAAAATACTGTGCCAGCCACCCCCCACTTAGAAAAATAGCACACAATGGCATGATGTGCAAATCCTGACACCAGAAATGCTGCATTCAGATTAATGTGGCATTGGACAAAATTATCAGGCCGAACTGCACCATAATGTACCATGGCGATGAAAGTGATAGTTGCTAGCAATGTAAGTGTGTCTCACAAATGCTAAAGTCAATAAACTAACAATTATATTGCAAAACAACGCTGCAAAAAAATCAGCAGGGACTTCAGAAAAAAAAATTACACCAAAAGGAAATGCCACAAAGTGTTTTAAACAATCTCTTTTTGATGTACAAAAATAAGTTACAAAGAGCTTCAGAACTTTCTCCTTCAATATCCACCATGAAACTTTGCAGCATTCCACTTTTCCAAAAGTCTTTTTTAGTAAAAGGGGCAATCTTATAGAGAAACGGGGGGAAGGGGTCTATAGCAAATAACTCTTTGACCCTTTCATTCTCACCTAACTGAAGACTATCATATGACTGCAATCATCACAGAATATGTTTTTGCAGATTTCTAGTGCAAATGGGAGAATTTTACTATGAACTACAGAATGGTTTTATGGTAAAGAAGAACTCTGCAGTTCAAAGAAATTTCACTGTTCACATGATTATTCCACCAAACAAAGCAAAATTCCTCAGTAATGGGAGAATTTTGATCATGACAAAATTCCGCGAAAATTGCAGAGGTTTATGAAATTTTGCAAAATTGGAATCTGCTAATTTTACCCAGCCTTAATTATTTCCACTTTGTACTGTTTCTGCAAACACAGACTCTAAAACTTAAAACCCAGTACAACGCATCATGGGCATGCAAATGTGTGTGTGTGTGTGTGTGTGTGTGTGTGTGATGGTAACAGACAGAGGGTCTGAATCAGGACTTGTGTCAGAGGGCCAGCCACAATGAAAAACTTGCGGTGATCACTGCAGCAACTGCAATTCATAAAGGGTACCAGTCGCAACCTCCAACACAAGTCCCTTGCATCAGCTGCACCAGGTCAGACCAGCTCCAACCTGTTCTAACTGTGTGCCAATAGGGGAGCCAGTTTACAGGGTTTGTGCCACAGCTTTGGCATAAGCTGCTGTAAAATGAAGAAACTGCCATAACTGCACCAAACATTGCTGAATTGAGTGCAGTTGTGGAAGATGCATTTGGCATGTGCCATCCTTCTTGATCCTTCTTGAATCAGGCCCAGAAAATGAAATGGTCTAATAAGTACTATATTCTGCTGAAGATGCCACATTGTAACCCAGTTTGGAAGAAAAACACTGTGTAGTGTGCATTTTATTTCATTACTTTTTTAGTAACCAGATATCCATACTGGAACTAATGTGCCTTCTTCAGAAGTGACATGGGGTCAATAAAAATTAAAACTTCATACATAATGAAAAGACAAATAAGACAGCAAAAGACAAAAGTTATTAGTTCAAAACAAGGAAGAAAAAGTCAATGCAACCAGAACCACCACAGTGCAAAAAAAAAACACAAAGACACTTTTTTATAAAAATATACCACATCTGTAGCTCCTAGACTAATGAGCCACAGACAATATTAATGCTCACAGTAAAATACAGTATTCAAGCTGCAACAAGCAGTGTTCAAAATAGTTTTAAAATGTATTCACAGACATAAGTATGCTATGCAATTCCCACTGAAAAGTTTTAACATTTACTCACATACTGTAAGTATGCTATGCATGTCCTTTTGAGACTAGAGATGCAGTGAATTTAAATTCCGCCGGCGTGGTGAATGCAAAGTGAGCACTTCATTACTGCCACCCACTCATGCGAGTAGGCAATGCAGTGCCCACTGCCTTCGTCAGCTACCACTTCAAGGTGGAATGGAATGTAAGTAAGGCTAAGTCATTGTTTTTAATGGACTTCGCGTTCCTCATTATGATTTTAAGTGATCCACTTGGTCTTTCAGATTTGGCAGCCCCCCCAACACATCACATGGCTTAAAGTACTGTATGTCACATGCTCTTTAGCTAGGCAGGAAGAAAGTGAGTCATGCAAGCAGACACTTTTACTTTCTCCTGTGCAGATGGAGAGAGAGTAGTGTGTTTTTTGACTGCTGATACTTTGAGATCAGAGCAAGGAGGAGATTTAAACTTTGATTTAGACCCAACAGCTTTTTTAAAAGCTACATTTTTTGTCTTTTCTGTACTCTTTTTTACTTAATTTGTTCTTTCTGTAAATTTAAATTTTTTTACCATTATAAGTAGTTAGTTGTTTATCTGTGTTTGTGTGACTGTGTGTTGTGTGACAGTGTGAGTAGTGATTGCTTGGACTGAGGGAGCTCAGTAGGAGAGATGGACCAGGGTGAGAGAATGTCTGGGTGGGGCAGCTCTGGGAGAGCATGGTAGTGGTAAGTATCATACCATGTGCATGTGTGGAGGGCATGGGTGCCCATTCTTGTTGGACCGCTCATAACTTGTGAGTGCCCCCCCCCGAAGCAGGACCAGCACTGCCTCCTGTCCTGACTCTCAGGCAGTTGAACCACCACCACAACCACCAAGTCCAGCACCAGGTCCTTGGGAGCAGGATGTGCCTGTTCCCCTGGTCCCAGGTGTGGATCCCATCCCTGTTCAGCATTGTGACCAGCAGGCTTACAATACATCCAAGTAAATATTAAAAAAAATTAATGTTGTGATTCATGACGTGATCGTAAATCGTGATTTGTGACTGCATTTGTGACCGTAATGATGAAGAAACGTGAATGCCTATGGCTGTACTTCCCCGGGCCCTGAAGAGCTATAGCTTAGAACTTCCAGACTTAAAAACACGTGTCAATGAGTACAATGGTGGGGTGGTGTAGCCTTGAGAGATACTACAAAACAGGCTTACAATACATCCAAGTAACTAGAAAAAAAAATAATGCTGTTTTTGTAACATGAATGATCGTGAATCGTGACTTGAGACTGCATTTGTGACTGTGATGATGAAGAATGTGATTTTTATCACGAGTGACTCGTGATCATGGTCCTGACTTAAAAACGCATATTAATGAGTACAATGTTCATGCAGAATTAAGCACCACACCTGTCCAGTACTCTGAAGGGAAGCCAAAGAAACAACTGTGACTTAAGTTAAGGATGGAGATTGGGCCCTAAAGAGATGCAAATGCACAGACAGATTAAGATTGTGCTGTGCACTGAAGAAATGCAGACACATGCTCACCATCATAAATTCAAATCTGGAAAAGAATACCTTTGCCGGTTGGGGCGGGCTGCGGGGGGGGCAGTGTACTGTACTGCTGCAGTAACAGTCACTAGTACCAGTACCAGTAAAGATACCACAAAGAAGTACACAAATCACACAGCTGCAGTGGATAGCAGCTTCACATTGCTGAAATTATTATGTGGCACAATAAAATGTGTCTGATTTGATTACACGCATCACTCACATCCTCACACACACAGTAAGTAATGCACAGCAAATTGAAAACTTCAGTAATATAACCACATATTTTAAACAAACTAAATTTATGCACTGCTGCACCACAACAATCAGCAAAAACTTAAGAAATATTGAAAATTGTACTGTGTGTATATTAACACAGTTAAACAAGAAAAATATCACCAAAACAGAAAGCACTGTCTTTTTCTTCAAGTTAATCTACCTACACCACAGATACGCCCCTTCCCCAAAGCACACTTCCACTGTATCTCAGTACACAGACTGAATGTTGTACATTAACTTTCAAAATCCATACACAAACAACAAATGCTTGATGATATGAGCACAGGAGGGTTTCCTATAATCGATGAACTAAAGTTTCAGCAAAAAAATGACTCAAAAAGGCTTTTTTAACAGCTTTTTGAAGGTTTGAATCGCAGAGAGCTCTCAGATCAGATTGTCTCCTACAGTTTCCTACACACACTACCCCAAACTGAGGCCGTGCAGAACAATCTAGAGCCCATGTAACCTGAAATCCCATGAATCACTGCAAAATTCACCTTTGGAGCTTAAAAACAAGGTGAAGTGAGGCGAAGTGGAAGGTGGAGTAACGCAAAGTCATTGTTTTCAATGGACTTCGCATTGCCCATTATAACGTGAAGTACTCTGCTTCGTGTTGCGGAGCACTCTACGAATTCGCCTTCGCTCCGTGAATCACTTTGCGGACCGAATTGGGGCCACTTTGCCCATCACTGATTGAGACATGTCATTATGATGCAGTATGTCTAACATTTCACTTGGATGGCTACTAAGCTTAGTCAGTGATAGTGCACCTGCATCCATATCTCTTCTCAAATAGTACAGGCATTTAAAGTGATATACATCATGTACAAAGCTCTCACTTAAATTGGTGTTAATATTAATATCTGTGATAATGTAATCTTTTTTGTCAAAAAAGATATTGCCAGGTACCACACTTAAAGGTTAAAAATCACAATTATAACATTGTAGAGAACTGTATTAATACTGTATGATCTTCTCATGATCCGTGACATATAGGTGGTTGACACGTGATATCCTGGACAGTGACATCCCCAATTCAGTATGCAGCATATGTATACACCCAATATGTTAAAGATTTTAAAATCCATATATATGCTCATTTTACTATACCAGAGTAAAATAACAACAGTAGTAATGGAGTTTTTTGGTTGTTTCTCCCTTTAAAATTTTCAAATATTGGAAAAACTGTAATGAAGAGAACAGAATAATAATTGTTAATATATATTTTGAAATTTATATTTGAATTGATGCTATAAGCCACCCTATTGCCAATTTTTAAACGAGACAGTGGAAAAAAAGGAATTTCGAACTACAATAGCACAGTGGTTCACTGTACAGCTAATGCAATCAAATCATAGATATGCCACAAGGTCTATGTTATCATTTACACCCTTGCCAAAATGAACTCCCAGGGCAAATATTTAATAGCTCTCTCTTCTACCTACTGATGGATCTCAGTCTCTCCCATGGGGTCCAAGGGACACTTTTTCAATCCCTGAAAATGAAATACTGTTTGTCTCAGTCGAACTGATGATCAAATGTTGTACAATGGCATAAATACAATCACCTTTCTGCATTGCCTGCACATGCTCACCAATACAGATTTTAAATTTCTGTTTAGAAAATGGGCACCACAAATGCTGAAATCTGATTGGCTGAAACAGCCTCACACCTATATTGTTATTTTTTAACAATGCAAGCTGAATAACAAGTTCCACTTTGGTGTGCCCCATTACTTAGGTTATCCAGGGGCCACCCAGTTTTCAAACTTGACTGTCGCCATTGTTTCCCACTCAGTAAGCGAGCCCTAAATTAGAGGCCCACCCAATCTACCTTTTTTGTCTCTGGTTGTCCCATTAAACCAAAATAAAAAAATGTAAAAGAGTTCACCACACTTTTCTGAAATTGCAGCCATGCTCTAAATGTGAGGCAAAGCTCCAAGAGGGACAGACACAGCACTATCCCCCGGCACCAGCATGACGTATGAGAACAGCGGTACTTTCTTTGGTTTCCGTACTGCAGACAAATATCCATCTATGGCATGGAAACCTAAGAAGGTACCGCTCCTATCACTAACCACCCCACCTTCAGTCCTTCATGACAGAGAGCTTACCTGGTCAGCGTGCTGCCCTCCTCCCTCTGTCCTGTTACCTACTAACAATGAGAGACCACAAGTCCTAATTTTAAAGTGCAACAAAAAAGCAACACAATTCTGGTAATCGGTGGTGTGGGAGAGCAGACTGTTACCCATTTCTCACATCTTGCAATCTGTAACAGAAGCAGTAAAAACTGCACTGGCCTTGGAACCTTAACTATGGAGCTAGAGATGTCGATAGGGAGAAGGTCAGGGTATATGGAGAAAATGACAAACGCAATAAAGACAGAGATGGGGCAAAAAGGGGTAAGGTCATTAAGAAATGGAAGGTAATGAGTACCAATGCCCGTAGTCTGGGCAACAAGCTCCCTGAACTGGTGGCCTTGATGGAAGAGGGATGCCTGGATATCGTAGCAGTCACAGAAACATGGTACACAGAGAACCATGACTGGGACTTTAACATACTAGGATACAGAACCTACAGGAGAGACAGGGAGGAGAGAAGAGGGTGAGGAGTAGCTCTCTATGTAAGGGAAGGGATAAAAGCAATTGAACAAAAGAGTAAACAGGGAGGAGACGAGGCACTATGGGTCACCTTAAAGACTGGAAATGGCACCACAATCTGCACAGGGTTTGTATACAGACCCCCATGTCAGGGGGAAGGAATGGACAAGAATATGATAGAAGGCATCCTTAGGATGGCAGAGAAAGGGGAGATACTGTTGATGAGGGACCTGAATATGCTGGATCTTAACTGGAGCACCTTTGCTGTAGCCACACCCAAAAGCAGGGCCATTCTCAATGCCCTTCAGGTGGCAGGCCTCAGACAGCTAGTTTTGGAATTCACTTGTGAGAGAGAGAGAAATCTTAGACCTCATACACTCAAATGGGGACAGTGAGAGGATCTCAAATCTAGAAGTAGGTAGCCATCTGGGAACAAGTGACCACCAAACAGTGTGGTTCACAATAACCTCAGCTACAGAGTCAAGCCATACGAAAGTGAGGGTTCTGGACTTCAGGAGGGCTGACTTTGGCAAGATGGGAGAGTGCCTTAGAAAAGCACTAGCAAACAAGCTAGAAGAGGGGGTGGAGCAACAATGGGGAAACATCAAAACTGCCATCACAGAGGCAACAAGCCTTTGTGTGAAGCAAATTAACAAATCAAGATGAAAGAAAAAGCCACTATGTTTCTCAAAAGAGGTGGTGGTGAAGGTTAGGGGAGAAAAAGAGCATTTAGGAAGTATAAGGAAACACAGAAGGAACAGGACAGAGAACTGTACCAGTTAAGGAAGAAAGAAGCAGGAATGGTAGTCAGAATAGCAAAGGCTCAAACTGAGGAAAAGATAATCAACTCAGTTAAGAAGGGGGATAAAACCTTTTATAGGAACATCAGGGAGCATAGAAAGACAAAAGGAGGAACAGTGAGGCTAAATAGAATGGATGGTTGGTGGGCAGAGAGGGACAGTGAAAAAGCAGGGATACTGAATGAATACTTCTGCTCAGTATCACAAAAGAGGAGGTGGGGGAGGTGTCTAATCCAATTAACAGAAGCACTCTGGATAGTGGGGGTCGATCCCAGTCCTTTCACAGAAGAAACGGTTCTGAAAGAACTCCTAAAACTGAAGGTGGACAAAGCAATGGGGCCTGATGGAATTCACCCCAGAATTCTAAAAGAATTAAGGATAGAACTAGTGACACCACTGACTACCCTTTTTAGCAAATCAAGGGAGGATGGTGTGGTACCTGAGGACTGGAGGAAGGCGGATGTGATTCTCCTTCACAAAAGTAGGAGCAAGACAGAGGCAGGAAACTACATACCTGTCAGTCTGACCTATGTGGTAGGGAAAGTGATGGAATCACTTCTGAAGGAAAGAATTGTTGACTACCTAGAGGCCAGTGGGGCACAGAACCCAAGGCAGCATGGGTTCACAGCGAGAAGGTCATGTCAGACAAATCTAATTGATTTCTTTGACTGGGTGACCAAAGTAGTAGACCAGGGAGGGGCTGTGGACATGGCCTACCTAGACTTTAGCAAGGCATTTGACACAGTCCCACATAAAAGATTAATAGTTAAATTAACCAGCCTGGGAGTGGGTCCCAGGGTGGTAGCCTGGGTAAAACATTGGCTGGTCAACAGGACAAAGAAGGTAATTGTAAATGGAGTCCACTCTGAAGAAAGAGGGGTTACTAGTGGTGTACCGCAGGGTTCAGTACTGGGTCCAATCCCTTTTAATGTCTTTTTAAGTGGCATTGCAGAGGGACTGAAAGGAAAAGTATGCCTCTTTGCAGGTGACACAAAGATCTGCAACAGGGTTGATACACAAGGAGGCGTGGAAAGGATGAGAAGGGAATTGGCAAGGTTGGAGGAATGGTCAGAAGTATGGCAGCTTGTATTCATTGCAAAGAAGTGCAGAGTAATGCACCTGGGAAACAAAAACCAAAGGGAAGATTAAACAGTGGGGTGGGGGTAGTAATAACAACAAAAATGGAAAGGAACATGGGGGTAATCATATCAGATGACTTTAAGGCTAGCAAGCAATGTGAAAAGGCAGTAGGGATGGCTGGCGGGATACTGGGATGTACAGGGAGAGGCATCATCAGCAGAAAACAGGAAATTGTTATCGCTCTGTACAGACAGTTGGTAAGACCCCATCTGGAGTACTGCATCCAGTTCCGGAGACCCCATCTCTCCAAGGACATAGACAGGATGGAGGCAGTCCAGAGGAGGGCAACTAAAATGGTGCAGGGTCTATAAGAGAAGCCATACTAGGAGAGACTAAAGGAGGTTAATATGTATACCGTTGAGGAAAGGATGGAGATTGGGGACATGATAGAAACTTTTAAGTACCTCAGTGGAATCAACAAAGTCCAAGAGGGTAGCATCTTTCAGAAAAAGAGACGTGCAAGAACAAGGGGACACACTTGAAGAAATAGGGGGGACAGCTCACGGGCAATGTGAGGAAGTATTTTTTCACAGAGAGTGTGGTGGATGCATGGAACAGCCTTTCTGAGGAGGTAGTGGGGTCTAAAACTGTGGGAGAATTCAAGAATGCATGGGACAGACATAAGACAATTTTTGTGGGGGAGTAGGAAGAAATAGGCTGTTGGTTAAACAGGATCAGCAGCTTATCCTGCAGGTAGGGAAATGAGCAGACTAGGGGGGCCAAGCGGTCCTTATCTGCCGTCAAAGTCTATGTTTCGATGTTTCTAAGTGTAGTAGGACCAAAGTGAAAAAACAGAGCATTTCAATGTAGACTTGGGAACTATTTTATAACAAAATAAATGAAACAACCTGAGAGTTAAACACTAAAACAAAAATCACTTTTTTACAAACCTATATATTAGATGCCCATTTTCTAAGTGTAATAATAACTTCCAGTGTGGGTGTTATGGGATATAACAGACCTTCCAGGAGCTATAAGGCCCTCCACCTGCAGCGTCAGGCCTCATTATGCCCCTGGGCAGTCTTTTATATCCCATTAATGCCCACCCTGTCAGGTATTATTGCTTAGATTATGCAACTCACAAAATATGCACCACATACACATTCCAAATAATATATTACAAACACAGTACACCACTTGTACTACAAGTGCTGAAATCCCTTCCATAGACAATTTCCCCTGTTTTTAAAAATATCTATTCTCCTGAAATAGGGACAACATTTGCATCAATCACAGTGATGACTGCCAACTGGGTAGGTGGTGGGGGGGGGAGCCAAGTGGTAAGATGCTTGACATACAATTTTTGATGGCTAGACATTACCTCATTCTTAATGATTTCTGGATTTCTATACACTAAGCATGGTCTATTGGACATCTTGCCCCTCATCTCAACAGTAAAAAGAATCCTCAAGTTGTTGGTTATTTTGTTTTTTACCTGACTCACCTCGAACTGTTAGTAGTGATGAATTTACAATCACCAACGTGTACATTATTGGTACAAGTCATTCTCAGGATCAGTGTTTGCACCTTTTGAATAGTGACAGCTGCATCTATTGCTATTTCTGTAGTAAATAACTATTTCCCACTCTCTGAATCTCTGTACCTGTTTTCTATTTTTGTTCTGTAACAATGTGTTCTGGTCTAGTACAATTCTATAATGTATGGATTAGCTGTCCCTTCAGTATATTATTGACACAGGATAGATGGCAGCTGCTTGCTAATAATAGGCTGTTCATATCCCTAGTTGTTTTTGTGCAGTGTTGTCCGCACTCCCTGTGTCCCAACCTAAAACTTTCTAAGTGCAAAAAGACAGATTTATCTCTGTTAATGGTGCTTTTAAACATGAGGTGTTGATTCATTGATTTTAGCCACTTAACAAATCTGTGAACTGATGCTCACTGCGGCCCAATAGTAAATGTCTAATAATGCCACATATCCAGATTATTAAAACAATTGATTTGTGGCATCACTATACAGCCACTCACATTTCCACCTGCTAGCATAGAGATTGGCATTACTGCAGGCCATCGTGGCCTCATTGCCGAACCACTTGTCTGTCAGTAATACACATTTTGAAACAAAAATATATTACTTTCTGGTATCAATCTTTCCAGGTCAATAATAAATGTGGTGAAAACCCCCTGGTCCTTCTCTCTTTGATTCAAGATGTAGGACAAGGCATCCAATCCACCATGGCATGATACATTGATATATAATGAATCCACATGCAGGATGTCAAAAAACCAATCATCAGTCATGTCAAGACTGTCAACAAGGTTTATAACCCCCATTGAGTATCAGACATATGACTGAACTGTCTTCACAATTGACTGCAGGAAGCCATTCACATAAATGGATAGTGGCACAATAAGTCATCCATTGTCCGATACAATAGAGCATCGGGGGTAGCTGAAATCTTTATTAATCTTTGGTAGCATTTGTATTCTAATTCTGAGATGTAACCCCTAGAAAAAAAATCTCAAGAGGGCACCTATAAGCTCTTTATACACAACCGTCTCATTAGCAGCTAAGCTTTCCTAAAATCTGTTGTCGCCTAGCTGCCCATAGATTTCTGTAATATACATGAGGTGTCCATAATAACTATTACCCCACCCTTAATTTTTAATTATCCAAAGACAGATTTTTCAGTGCCACTTTTTCCCCTCTGGAACAGTTATTATATGTATTCAAATATTCCTGCCTTTAATTTATACTCTAAATATAGAAAATATAGAAGGGGGGGGGTATAGCCGTATATATAAAGGATACCATAATTAAGGTGAGCGTGGTCTGGCCACCAGGAAGATGGCAGCTTAAAGTGAGAGCTCTTGCCTGAACAGTGAACATCTGTGCTCCATCTCCGCAGCCCCATGGAGTACTAAAACTAAACTGCGACTTTATGAACGGGTGACACCATATCTTCTGGGCGGCATAGTTTTTTAAGTGGATTTCTGGCCATTTTGCAGTGATAATTAGTGCTGTGCTTTTGAGACCCTCCTGGCCTTTGGTAGGCCACTCAGGACCTGAATGTGGTTTCAGCTCTATCCACAACTTAGCAACACATACAGCTGTGACCAGAGTACCTAGTCAAGAGATTGAATTGTTTGGGGTAAGGTTTTGTTCGCCTTCCAGACAAAGATGTACTTCCAGACAACTAACACAGTACCAGATGCAACTTCTATAACCCAGGACCTGCCAGTCACAGTAGGGAGTCTCTGCAACATAAAACAAAATTGCTAGAGGTCTTAATTTCAAGAGTGGATGATATAAGCATATCACTCTCAAGCAGAGTAAAAGATGTCAGACAACTACAAGATAAGATGAATGTACTTGAACAGAAAGCTGAAACTTGTGAGATTCATTGGTCGCAAATGTGGCAAAGGCTGCAGCAACATGAGGAACACCTGGCAGCATTGTGGAGCAGGGCAGAGAATCACGAAAATAGAAAGCACCACAACAACCTGCATTGGCCTACCTGAGGGGGTAGAGGGACAAGCAATGGAGAAATTTTTAAATCAAAATATTCCCTTACTTCTGGGGGAGAGATGGCAAGGTCCCATTGAAATCAAAAGGGCCCACAGAGTTTGTATTCATTCTAATAAGCAATCTGATTACCCTCGCCCTATAGTGGCATACATGCTTCACTATTCGACTAAGGAAAGAATCCTGAGGGTGGCTAGAGACATGGGGGAGTTACAATGGCAGGTACACCAATTCAGATATATAGAGACTTTACACAAGAGACTGCTACTAAGAGACATGCCTTTGGTCCTATCAAGTGTTGTTTATACCAACATGACTTTCTTTTTAAATTTAAGAACCTTACTAGACTCTGGGTCTCCAAAGGGGGTCATGAAATCACTGTAGATCACCCAGCTGAGTTGGAGCATTGACTTATTCGAACCTGGCCTGGCCTACACTTTCCAACTACCACTCACAGGAGGCTTTGGGAACCTTCTCAGTCTCCACCTCCAGCTAGGAACTCTTCTGCTGGTTGAGACACTCCAAGGGGCTCCCTTTCAGCTGGAGTGGTGCACACCTTTGGCAAGCCCCCATGTCAAAATGGCACCATGCATACTCAGAACTCTGATGTTTCTCAAATAAGTCAGCATAATTCCCTGCCTTTGAGCCAGTGACCAGACACCTCTTTCTCCAAAGCCAGGCAGTGAGCGAGGAGTGGACCCCAGCATTCGCCAAGCAAAGATCCACCTGCAAAAATTTCTAGGGATGATCCACCTCTCCTATTTTTTTTTTAAATTCAAATTTTATTAACAGATTTTCACAATACAGGGGACAGAAAGTTACAAGATATCCTGCATATGTTCAAAATGTTACATGAACTGCCCCCATCCCCCCTTCCTTCCCCACCCCATACAACAGTAAAAAGCCATGTTGTAGTATGAAACACATTACAATATACTGTCGTAAATTAAGATTCACTATTACAGTAACTCATTTATCTGTTCTAATCATGATTCACATGTGAAGGGGATCCCAAATACTTTTGTACCTCTGCAACTTATTGTGGAGGCTCGCTATCACTTTCTCTGTACGAAGGTTAGCTAGGATTTCATTAACCCATTCTTGATATGTTGGACTTACCGCATCCTTCCAATGCCGGAGTACAATTTTTTTAACAGATAATGCAATCATGGAAATGTGAAATCTCCTGATTCTAACTTTGATAGAGGATAGATCTCCCAACAAACATACGTCTGGGTGAAGCAATCCTGCAAACCCAGAATAGGATCTAAGTTAGTCTGGATAGCTACCAACAATGACCTTATCTTGAGGCATGACCAAAAAATGTGAAGAAGTGAGCCATCCTCCTGACATCCTCTGGTACAAGTCCCCGACCCTATAAGGCCCCATTTCATCAACTTAACAGGGGTGTAATACATATTGTGCATGATATGATATTGCATTAGTCGTAATCTGTCCTGAGAGACATATCTATGACAAAATTTCCATAAAACCGACCAATTGGGAGTGTATTGGGGAAAAAAAGAAACCCAGAGCTTAGTGGGACCTTCAGATTTCCCATACTTCCAGTGAAATAGAACTCAGTATATTTTAGAAATAACACCTGGTGAACCCATCAGGGAGGAGAGCTCAGGTACAAATGAAAAGGCAGGCGGGCGAGGAGGGGTATTACCAAGCACTGTAGAAAGCAGGTGTTTTAACTGGACCACCCTGAAATAATGAGCTACCGGAATGTCAAATTTACGGATTATATTAGAAACTCAGAGCCATTCCCCCTTCATCATCCAGAAAAGTAGAAATTATCCCATCCCCAATTTGAGGCAACCACGTGCGAGAAATCTTCCGTTTATTTATTGTGAAGGACAGGAGTTTCAGATGGACTGAAACAGATCCAAATATGGGGAGTACCGCAAAAATGAGCAAAGCTGTACGTGAACTTTTAAGGACATTTGAAAGGGTGGGACATCTGCAAGCGTCTGGAAGGGATGCAATTTTAACACAGAGCATAGTCGAGGGATCCCTGTTCTCAGACTGAATAAAGTCTAACTCAGTTTTAAGCCAGACCAGTCTTAGGTGGTCAGGACCTGAGCTCACCCAGCGTATGTATTTTGCAATGTGACTGACCCAGTAATAAATTGCCAGATGGGGGATTCGCAGTCCTCCATCCATTTTCTGAGCAGCCAGCTTATGGTGTGCCAACCTGGATTGCTTATTGGACCAGATAAAGTTGGTAAAAATTCTATGCATTCTCTGAAACCATGATAAAGGAATAATGGAATTAAGGAGCTAGAGGGGATAAAACAAGTGAGGAAAAACGTTCATTTTAATTATGTTAATGCGACCCCAGAGAGAGACAGGAAGCTTAGACCATCTATTGAGGTCCTGAACTATCACTTGGGAAAGGGGCTCCAAGTTCTTTTTGAACCAGGATTATGCGTCAAGTTGATACCCAGGTATCTGAGAACGCGGGGAGACCAATCAAGACCAAAAGGGGACATATCACTCTTAAAATCCTTGTGGTTAAGAGGGAAAATGGAAGATTTATTAACATTCAATTTATAATTTGAGAAAGTACTGAATTTGGCTATTTCTCCTAACATAACAGGGATTGATGTTATTGGGTGAGAGAGATGAAGGAAAAGATCATCAGCATAGGACGTGATCTTCACCACATTATGCCCTATCAGAATGCCTCTTATCTCTGGATTATTAAGAATATTTTGGATAAGGGGCTCTAAATAGAAATTAAATAAAAGGGGGAAGGGGACAACCCTGCCTGGTACCAGAAAATTAAAAAAAGGGTTTGGAAAATGCTCCATTGCCAGAAACTCTGGCAGAGGGGGTCCGATATAAAGCCCAAATCCAATCTATGAACATGGTAGGGAAACCGAATACTTTTAGAACCTGAAAGAAAGAAATTCCAGTTGACACAATCAAATGCCTTCTCAGCATCCAGGAAGACCAATCCCACGGGAAAGGTGGCGTCCCTGGACACCAGGAAGACATGCGAAAGAGTGTGTAAATGGTCAGACGATGAGCGCCCCTTCATGAATCCCACTTGGGACATACTAATCAGGTCCGGGAGGACCCAAGTTATTCTGTCAGCCAATATCTTCGAGAGAATTTTAACATCCTGATTCAATAGGGAGATGGGCCTATAGCTTTGAACTAGCTCTGGGTCTTTATCAGGTTTTGGAATAAGAACAATCAGGGCTTCAAACAAATGTGTGTCTACTCTAACACCAGAAAGAATATGACGGTACAACCGGTGAAGTACTGGTAATAGTTGTGTTCAAAAAGTTTTATAGGATAATGCAGAAAAAACGTCTGGTCCCGGGACCTTCTCTGAGGGCAAAGCCCCGATGACCTCTGATATTTCCTCCAGAGATATTGTGGAAGATAACAACTTCCTCTGTGACTCGGACAGGGAAGGGAGAGAAGAATCCCTCAGATATGCCTCAAGCGCCTCCAAGGAAGGAGGGCTATCCATATCCCTATATAATTGTTCATAGTACGAGGCAAATTCCTGCACAACCTCTGAAGGGGATACCTTCAGGGATCCATCTGCCTGGGCCCTGATTGGGGGAATAAACCTAGCAGATTCCTGCTGTTTCAATCTTAAAGCAAGCAAGCGACCTGCTTATTCCCCCGATCGGTGTAGCTCGCTTTAGTGCAAATAATAGATATCTCTGCCTTTTCCCTCAACAAATCTAAATATTTATCTTTAGCTACCAAGAGCCTCCTCATATCTTCTTCTGAGGTGCTGGAGGATAAATTGGCTTCCAGAGACCCAACTAGTGATAATGAGGATAATAATTCGGCCTCTCGAGCCCGTTTCCTCTTTGTGGCTAGGCTAATAATAATCCTTCTCATGTAGACCTTGAAGGCGCCCCATAACATATCAGGTGCCATACACTCCGAGGAGTTGGTAGAAAAAAAGAAATCAATCTGTTCTTTTATTAGGCTACAATATTTAACATCTTTCAATAATTGTTCGTTTAATTTCCATCGGGTTTCTTTTTGGGGAATATTAAAAAAAGCCAGATTGCAAATCACCAATGAGTGATCGGACACTGGACCTGGCTGAATCGAGGCTGCTAAGAGAGCCTGAGAGAGTAAGAGATAATCGATGTGAGACTGGGTTCTGTGCACAGGTGAGTTAAAGGTATACTCCCTGTCCTTGGGATGTAATACACGCCACACATCACACAGTCCGCACTGATCCAGGAAGTCCCTGAATGCCCTCTGGCCGGGAGACAAACTCCTCGACCCACTACCAGACCTGTCCACTTCAGGATTCAGAACCAGGTTAAAGTCTCCGCCCATAATTATAACAATGGGAAGCATGGGAAGGATGATGGAACTGAGCTTCATAAAGAAGCCCGGGTCATCTGCGTTTGGCCCATATATACTACAAAGTAAAATTGGTATGGACCAGAGATTCCCCTGGACTAAGACATATCTACCGCCCGGGTACCTAAGGACTTGCTTAGAGACAAAGGGAATGCCTCTATTGACCAGAACCATAACCCCACAACTGTTAGTGGAACCCGAGGCAGTAAATACCTGCCCAATCTGTTGTCTCCTAAGTTGCAGAGATTCACTCTCAAGTAAGTGAGATTCTTGCAAGAACGTAATCTGAGAAGACAACAAGCTTAAATGTTTTAACGCTTGATATTGTTTAACTTTTTTCCTTATCCCCTTCACTTTCCAAGTAGCCAGATTGATACTACTGGCCATCTAAGTAAGAAAGAACAGGTCTCTTATATAACATTCAGGAATTGCTACAACAGAAATTAAGTGTCCAGAACCCATGTTTATTGCTGTATCTCCCTCCCAACCCAACATCAACCTCCCCCTTTCTAATCCCCCCAAACCCCCCCAAAGTACCCTGCAACCACCCAATAATTGAGTAAAATGAAGGACTAGAGTATAACTTTATCCCTACCCTCCCCCCACCTCAACTATCACGAGCAATGTTCAGCACAATACCGATTTTCTTCCTCCCCCACCAGCCTCCCCAACATGTGCCCCAAAACCCTACTCCAATATGCAAACCTTCTTATTAAGACTAATAAGTGCTAATGTCTATGCAAATATAATAATGGTGTAAATAATATCACACAGCCAATAAGCTCCTGAAATCCAGAAAAGGGAAAAGAAGAAATGAGAAAGAGAGGGGAGAGCATTCCCCACTTGGGAGCTAACTAGAGAATCCGAATGCCTGAATGAGAAAATGGTAGTATAACATGTGATAGTTGAGCTCGCTATCATAACTACTGCTACCAGCAGCAATAAAACATTTCAAAGCTGTTCCTAGTTAGCGGTAGGTCTAGATGCTCCCAAGTAGAGAATCTCAGTATGTTCCCAGACCCCCACTAAAAAACTCAATCAGGGAAAGTAGGTTCCCGAAATAAGTAATGGAGCTGATCCACCAAGTAAATAGCGAGGGCGCCCTCTGGTGATATAAACTCGGTAACGCGTGACCAGCTGAAATTGAAACTAAGAGGTCACTCTCCTCTTATCTTAACAGACAGAAACACCTAGTCTGAAGGCATTTACTCTAACATTTAAGCAACAGGAGATACATTGGTGCCCCTGAAAATGTTCAAGAAAACACGATCCGTGCAAAGAGAGGATCCTCCTCCCAGACAAAACATAACCCCATTGAAACAGACTCCTGGGATATAGGATTGCCCCATAACATTAAGCAATAAAATGTGCAATGAGAATAACAAGATCCCGATGAGAATAGTCCCTTCCGCCGTAGCTCTCAGAAACACACAAAATCAGACAACTATTCTGTTCCCATTTTGAATAGCAGTTCGAGAAGAACTTCCCCTTCCATCGCTGGTTAGGCTAAGACCGAGAAAGCAGGTCAGGTGTCCCGAAACAGGTCAGGCAAGGCAGCCTTGAGCCCCGTGAGATCTGCTTCAGGTCCTCGTAGATTGACCAGGTACCAGCCACCAGTACCTGCAATCTAGCTGGGTAGCCCACTTTAAAATGAAGGCCTGCTGCTATGATCTTTGAAACAATAGGATGAAACGCAGTACGTTTTGCTCTGACTGACCCCAGTAAATCCTGTGCGACTCTGACCCTGGCACGCTCCCATTTGACTTCTTGCAATTCTTTTACTTTTACCAGAAAGTGTTGCCGCTCCAAGTAATTTAGAAAGCGGCATATAATGGGACGTGGTGTTGCTCCCGGGGAAGGTTTGGGTCACAAAGACCTATGCGCCCTCTCTATGGTATACTTGGCCCCAAAAGGAGAGGGACCGCTGATCTTTTCCACCAACTTCTGCACGAATATAACTGTGTTCTGGCCCTCCTCTCCTTCTGGGAGACCCAAAATAACTATGTTATTGCTTCGGCTGCGACCCTATAAATCTTCTAGCTTGGCTTCCAATCGAGAGAGCTTCTGCCGCATAGCCACAAGACCGGGGTCAATCTTTTCCACTTGCTTCTCAAGGGAGGAAATTCTAGCTGCAATATCTGAAGTTTTCAGTGAGACCTCTTCAAGCTTTTTGGAAAGAGATTTGATTTCGGCTGAGATTTCTTTTACTTCTTCACGGAAGGGTTTAAACTCCTCCAAAAATCTACTCAGTGTTAGCGGTTCTTGTTCAGCAATCAGGTTCAAAGGCTCTGGCTTATCCTCTGCACTCGAGGCCCTTGATTTTTTTTGGGCCTTCTCAGGAGTGACCGGCGGGGTATGCTTCTGCGGAGCTTTCTTCATATAAACCTCCATAGTCACCTAAAACAAGTACGCGGGAGCACAGGGTTCTAAGAAGGCGGTAATGAGCAGTTTTTCCAGGTTTTAGGCAGATATAATAGCCTGAAATAAAATTTTACAGATAGGAGGCTGGAGCTATGCAGAGGAACTTCTACCTGGTACCCTGCATCATGTGATACCCCCATCCACCTCTTCTATTATATCTTGAGGATTCTGGAGTAGCCATCTGCTGTGAAACAGAGACTGATCATCCAACTGAATGGGCTGACTTTCCCGATACAACATTGATGGAAGTGATGGCTACTATCCCTCCGGTGAAACCTGGAACTATTACTTATCTGCAGCTGCAGGGAAGACTTCTGGAATTTTCCTTCAGGGACCCCCCGAGCTGTTCGAGGGTCAAACTACTTGAACTGATCCATAATTGTTATGTGTTTAAATGTTTCCATTGAAACCAAGTCTGTCATGCTTTGTTGATTAATGTTGCGATATGAGTCACTTTGAGGTGGACCCCTCACCCCTCTCTTCCGATTAACCCCCCACTCTTGATTGGTTTGATTGAGTATTTCAGTTCGCAGCACCAGCCCAAAGAGCACCCTGCTAAATTAGAGGTCCAAAGGCACTGCAGCCATTTTTGCCTGTTATTTGTTCTGTGGGCAACTTACTTTAAGAGGCAGAGTTGTACTTTTAAGTCAAAGGACCTGTAGCATCACAGTTGTTTTTCTTTTTTTTTTTTTATTTAATATACTTTATTAAATTTCAGAACACCACAGTGAAACAACCAGCGTTACAATAGCATAACAATATCAGGTGTCAAGTATCCCCCCCTCCCTCCTCCCCTCCCAGACCACACTTACTCACTCATACATTTAGAGCTCAGGGCTCATCCACACTATCAGATTTCCAGAGTGCCAGAAGGGCCTCAAGATTCCCCACAATTCTAAGTAGGAAGCTAGTCTGTTCTGCATAGAGGCGATATGTCTTTCCAGTTGCAGGGCGAGCATGATCTCCCTGTACCATTCCAAAGTAGTAGGGGGGATGTTGTCTAGCCAATGCCTGACAATAACCAGCTTAGCCACCACCGAAATGAGTAACATATATGCTTTCCTAACTCTAGGTGTATCTCTGGGGAGGTAATTTAGCAAGCATACCTCCGGAGTAAACAAAGACTCCAATCCCAAGATGGGATCCAGTGTTTCTCTGATCGATTGCCAGAATTTTTGCACTTTTTGGCAAGTCCATAACATATGATGGAGAGAACCCGTAACCTCCTTACACTTGCCACAAAGTGGAGTGGTCAACCTCCCTATTCTGAACAATTTCATTGGCGTCCAGTAGATATTATGCATAATATTAAAATTAATTAACCGCAGTCTATCGTGTTTAACATATCTGTATACTGCCTGCCATAGACTTCCCCATAGGACCGGATCTTCCAGAATAATCAGTTCATTAACTCAGTAATAGCAGACCCCGGTTTGTAATCTGAAGTCTAATGCTTGTAGAGTTTTGTAACACCTGGAATCCGGGTGGGACTGAGAGGCTACCTGTAACAACACAGCCGCTTCCCGACCCGACCAGTCTTTCAGCAGAAAAAGGGCATTCAAAGTGCTAAGGGCTTTACTAACCTGAGCATACCTGAAAGTATTTTTCTCAGACGTCCCAGTGATGCTCTGAAAATGGTCAAATAGCAGCAGCCTCCCATTTAGCCAGATATCCGAGACCTTAGAGCCATTCAATTTGAGGCCAAAAGGAAGAGGATATCGGTGTCCCACCAATCCTAACTTGTGGGTTGCCTACAATGGGTTGGTCCACCGATTGACACCATCTTATTGCCAGATATTTTTGAATCTGCAGTGAGGCCTTAAGAGACCATCCCATGGGGTTATTCCTTGCAGACATAGGCAGATGGATCGGGGAGGTATAAATCAGGGCCCCTAAAGAACATTTAACTCTACTCGGCAAGTACTTCTCTATATTGAGCCAAACAGGGGTGTAGTCTGAGGGCTCATGTTCTTTGTACCAAAAAGCCAGTTTACTCAATGGAATGCTATGTAATATAGAAAAAAGGAAGGGGCAGCTAGCCCTCCCTTGGACTTAGGAGCGGTCAATTTGAAATAGGACCTACAAATACTCTTCCCCCTCCACAGAAACCTGTTCACTAAGCTCTGGAGTTTGGAGAGCCATGTTCTCGGTAGATATCCCCCTAACATCCCCATTGGATATAAAATTCTCGGTAAAATATTCATTTTTACCACGCTTAATCTCCCCCACAATGAGAAGGGGAACAGGCCCCATCTCTCCATATCTCCAGTAATCGTTTTAATTACAACACCGATATTCTCTTTGATCATGATACCCATGTTTCTAGAAACTTTAATACCCAGATATGTCAAAGACGTAGCTTCCCAGGAAAGCCCATAAGGAGCCATTTCCGCTCTATTCACTCTATTATTTAAGGGGAAAATCCTGGATTTGTCTCGGTTCAATTTATAATATGACACCTTTGTGAATTTTTCTACCTCGTCCAATAAAGCAGGGATCGATATACTAAGCTCCTCAACATGAAATAAAATATCATCTGCATAGGCTGACAAAGCGTATCTCGAGGTTCCCACCTGGATTCCTCTAATACTGGAGTTGCTTAGTAATCTGTGGCATAATGGCTCTAAGTATAAATTGAAAAGTAAAGGAGACAAAGGGCACCCTTGTCTTGTACCCCTAAACAGCTGAAAAACGAGGGATAATTCGCCGTTGCACTTGACTTTAGCTGACGGAGCAGCATAAAGTAGTTTTATCCATCTCAGGAACTCCTCGGGCATGCCGAATCGGGTTAGAGTGGCATAAAGGAAATCCCAGGATACCCTATCAAATGCCTTTTCCGCGTCTAGGGATACTAAGACCATAGGTAAATTGGTATCTCTGGCAGAGGCAATAAGATGTAACAGTTTCCTCATATGGTCCCCAGATGACCTTCCAGCCATGAATGCCACCTGTTCAGGGCCTATGAGTTTACCCATTACTCTTGAAAGTCTAACGGCTAAAAACTTCGCCAGAATTTTAATATCTGAATTTAATAGGGAAATAGGCCGGTAATTACTGCATTTAAGTGGGTCTTTCCCGGGCTTCAAGATTAGTGATACCACCGCTTCTTGAAAGCTGGTATCTGATATGCCATTATCATACCAATAATGAAATACATCCCGTAAAATTGGACTTAATATCGGTAGATACATCTTGTATAAATTATTTGGGAGTCCGTCTGGCCTGGGGACTTATCAACAGGTAGCAGACGGATAGTCTGCTGGATTTCCAGTAAAGAAATCGGCTCGCCCAAGAAGGCTGCCTCTACCGGTGTAATCGTGGGCAAGCTCACCAACTCGAGATAACGCACGATCTCTGCCTTACTAGGGGCCAATGCCCTATCTGCAGCATAGAGTTCCTGATAATATTTACCAAACACTCTTGCAATTTCTTCCGAGTCAGTACACACTGGGCCCTCTTGACCTTCCCTAATTCCTGCAATAAATTGAGAGGACTCTAACTGCCGAATATGTAGGGCGAGAAGCTTGCCCGGCCTCTCCCCCGACCCTAAATATCTAAATTTGGTTCTGCATAGGGCCAATTCAGCTCTCTGGGAAATGAGTCCCTTATACTGAGCCCGCAGCTGGTATAATCTAGCCCAAGTATCTGCCGAAGAATTCTTAGACAGTGTACGCTCGAGGTTTGTAATAGAGGCCAGAAGCGAATCACTTTGAATCTTCTGACAGCTGGCTCTTTTTGCCGCCATTCTTATAAATTCACCCCTCAATGAACATTTCAGTGCCGCCCAGACCAGATCCAATTTAGTGACCGAACCTGATTGTTAACCATGAAGGAAGTCAAGAAGTCTTCAATGTGTTCCTGGGAAGCTTGGTCTCACAATAACTGAGTATTTAAATGCCACAATGGCGACCGCTTACATCCTGCGTCTAGACAGTAACTCATAATGACAGGAGCATGGTCAGAGAGAACCCTGGCTGAAATCTCCACTCAAGCGACCCCTGCTAGTGCAACAGCACTTAACAGCAAATAATCAATTCTAGAATAAGTACCATGAGCTGAAGAATAAAAGGTGTATTGTCTCTCTACGGGATTAAAAGTTCACACATCCAGAAGAGCTGCCCCACTAAGCAACTCTTTCATGGCACGCTGGGCTGGAGAAAGACCCCATTTACTAGAGTCTGATCTATCAAGCTATGCCTGGAGTACTAGGTTCCAGTCCCCACCCAGTACTGTTAACTTTAAAGGGTTAGTCACCACTAAATTTAACAGGTTAACGAAAAAAGAAGGAGAATCCATGTTAGGTCCATAAATCAACCCCAACAATATTGGCTGGGACTCTAGCAGACCATGAATCAGGACATAACAGCCATCTGGGTCCCAGATCTCTTGCATTAATTTGAATGGGACTCCCTTAGCTAGCAAAATCGCCACACCTCCTTTATTAGTTGCTCTCCCTGCTCCGTAGGCTTGTCCTACCCATAGCTGTCTAAAAAGAGTGATGTCCTCCCTCTTCAAATGTGTTTCCTGAAGAAATACAATTCTAGCTCTCAATTGTACCAGATGTTTTAAAATTATTTGCCTCTTGACTCTATCCTTGGCCCCTTTGACATTCCAGCTTATAAACTGATATTGGTTAATCATAGCCCTGTAAAACACAGTAGATGGGAAGGCCTGTCATTTCTACTTATGCTTGCCAACCATATGCCTCTGATATAACCTCCACCTGTGAATTCCCTGGAAAGGGTACAATGACCCCTAGAGCCTTTCTAAACTCATAAAAAGAAAGATGTGTGGTCCTATCCCGTAGTTCACCGCCCCTCCCCCTACCCAACTCCCCAATACCTACCCTACATTCTTCAACACCCCCCTTATCAGGCGACCCCCCAGTTCCAAATAACTGCACTCCAACCCTCTACTTGCCACATGATGTTAAAAACAAAAGCAACCTGCCAGTGCTATTCATCCCCCAAGGCTCGCCTCCCGTCAAATCGCCATTTGTGTCTACACAGCCATGTAACTCGTTACCCCATGATACCCTAACCTTGTCCCACAATAAACTTGCCCTAGATAATCCAAGACTAGGAGGGAAAAAAGGGATCAAGCATCAATATCAACAATCCCCCCACAGATACATCTTCTCTATTGACCCCTTACATATTCACCATTGTAGACCATGAGAACCAAATGAAACTTTCCTTCAAAATTGAGTTATCTAGCCTGTGGAAAGAGAGAGAGAAAAAAAATTAAATAACCCCGCCCCCCCACCAGCAATCAGACTTGTAATGTGGAGGCATTAAATCCAAAGTCCCTCGATCACCTCCTGAAACTCTGACAAGCAGAGCTGAGGTAACCAATCAACAGGGGTTCAGTAACTTCACAATCAGTATAAAAGTCCTGACCTCCACTTCGTCCAAGTCTCTGGTGACTAACGAAAATTCAAACTACAGCCAGCCTATTCAGATGTCTTAACTTGCCAATTTCCATTGTCCAAACCCCACAGTCAGCAGAAAACAAAACAGGCGTGATTCTCGGGTTCGATGCGCTATTGTCCTTGCGACAGACACCCAGTTTCAAAAAGTCTCCCTCCGCCTAAGAACATAACTAAAGCACGATTCCAGTCACCATCCCAAACATCGGATTTACGAATTTTTCCACGGCGTTCCTGCGGTTCACTCAATTATTCCTTACAGCAACATGAGGCAATAAGAAAACATTAGCCAGACATACCAAATCTGAAATTCTGGGTTCGCCTCCTCCATTCATTTAAATAAATCAGGAAGCAGACTTTTTAACTCTTCCAATGCTTGCACCGGGGAATCAGAGGAGTGCCAGAGCAGAAAACAAAACAGGCGTGATTCTTGGGTTCAATGCGCTATTGTCCTTGCGACAGACACCCGGTTTCAAAAAGTCTCCCTCCGGCTAAGAACATAACTAAAGCACATAACTCTTCCAATGCTTGCACCAGGGAATCAAAGGAGTGCCAGTTATCATTCAGCTTGACCATCAGAGAAGCGGGTATCTTACCCGGAAGATTTTACCTGCTGCCAGTAGTTTCGGAACGACAGGATGAAACTCTTTTCTCCTCAGACGTACCGAGTGTCTTAGATGTTGGGTAAATCGGATTTTTCGGTCTTCCCATAAGACTTCTTTAAGCTCTTTCACTCTGGCTAGCACATGCTGCTTATCTTGGTAGTTTAAAAATTTCAAGATGACTGGTCGGGGTGGTTGTCCACTCGCTGGCATCGGGCGTAACGCTCGGTGCGCCCTCTCTATTATGTAGTCTCCACCGGTCGGGGATGGCCCCGCAATTTTGGCACATAGCTTTTGAATAAAAGTAATCGGAGCATTCCCCTCCTATTTTTCAGGCAGACCCACAATAACTAGATTATTTCATCTGCTATGCCCCTCCAGGTCCTCCAGTTTATCTTCAAGCTTTTTAATCCTGCGGACAAAATTTGTTGTTTCCTTTCCTGCTTTTTCCTGCTTTTTTTCCATAGATGAGATCCTAGCTTCTGAATCTCCCACTCTGACGGAGAGCGAAGCCACCGAGCTCTTGATCATTTTTAGATCTTCCGATATCATATCAACCGATGACTGTAACGGCTGCATTATTTCTAAAAACCTCTCCTCCGATAATGCGGCCACGGTTGCGGGCATCTTTTGTGTACTAGTAGCTTGTTGTCTAGGCCTCTTCGGGGCCTTGTCCTTCTCAGGTGTGTGAGGGGGGGAGAGTGCCATGGAGAGGCTTTTTTCACGTAGGCTTCCATCCAAAACTGAATTGGAAGATTCTTGATGTCTTCCCCCAACCGGGAGATACCCAGCAAATCGATCTTAGATCAGAAGCTTTAATAAAATCGTGGAAATAGCAGACGGGAGATGGAGCTCAAGGAGCAAGTTGCTTCTGCTCAGGCTGCCATCACGTGACCTCCCACAGTTGTTTTTCTTACTAACTAGGAGGTGGGTGTCCCCACTCTCCCAACCCCCCTCCCTATTCCAGCCCCCACCAAGCCTGTAAATGTAGTCTATCTCACATCTTAAATTTTACAGTATATGTAAACTTATTGCTACACCTTTCACTGTCTAGTTGGTGGATTGGTGGATGGTCTCACCCCACCTCCCCTTCACTGGGTCGGTGTGATCGACCATGGATGGTCACCTGGCTAGAGTTGACTCTACCTGAGTCATTACCCAACTTATATAACCCCGTACTTGAGTGCTGGAGCCAGCATAGCTGAAGGGTGATTTTTCACACCCTCTATTGAAGTGATCTCTGCTCTCATAGTAAGATGCATTAGAAGTGCACATTTAGTGACACTAGTTTAATCACTAGTTGACCTAGGGTTTGTTTATAATTTTCTTCTAATTGTTGCTGTGTTTCTGATTATCTCTGCAGTCATTCTGTATAACAAGGATAAGGTTGCTGTTTGTATCCTGGCAATGCTTTCACCCCCGCTCACTCTCTCACTTGGATGGGCTGTGCTGTTCTGTGCAGGGTATTGTACCACACCACTAATATATAAGGAATGCCTCCTTCCCCCTTCAGATAGCACAGTAAGTACATTTTTTCTCTCATTCAGTGAAGACATGGTATTGACCCCCACATCCCAGACCCATAGATAGGTATCCTTGAATGTCAAGGGGCTCAATCACCCAGTCAAAAGAACAAATGTTCTGCAACATTTACAATCCCTGAGAGAAGGCATAGCACTTCTTCAGGGAATGCATCTCCTAGCTAAAGCAACTAACTGGATGAAGAAGGCCTTGGTAGGTGAGGTTGTGGCTAGCTCTTCCTCTACTAAGTTTAAAGAGGTTTCCATCCTTATTCGCCATGTCTCTGCATGTAAATTAGATGGCATCAAGAAGGACAACCAAGGTTGATGGTTTCTAGCATGACTAGTCTCACCTGAGGGGCCCATGATCTTAGGCAACCTGTATGACCCCAATGGAGAGCACACAGATTTTTTCCTGGCTGTAAGTCAGGCAATTTCAGATCTACAATCAGGTGGCCTTCCCTGTCCCATCCTATTAGGAGGTGATTTTAGCCTGGTTGATGATATATTTCTAGACAAATCAACCCTACTCAACAGGCCACCCCCAAAGCTAAACACTGCTTTGCTGATTTGCAGGAGGAATGGGCTCTAGTATATGTTTGGTGTAGAGAGCATCCCACAGATAGAGATTATACGTTCTATTATACCCCTCATCAAATGCATAGTCGCATAGACTTCTGGTTGACCAATGATCTTGCTGTAAGGGGCATAACGGACACTGGGATTGGATCAATAGCAATCTCAGACCACTCCCCAATATGGATGTCATATCTTCCCTTTAACCATCCCACCCACAGAGTTCATTGGCATTGCAACCCATTGCTTTTCAAAGACCCAGCCTTTGGTCAAATGCTCTTGCAGCCAATAAAGTATTACTTCTCTTTAAACTCTGAGTGTGGAGTATCCCCTGACATAATTTGAGATGCCTTTAAGGCAGTACTGTGGGGTCCAATTATTGCCTTCTCAGCAGCCTGTGACAAGGCATGAAAGGCCAATTTAACTAGGCTGCAGGCAGATCTAGCTAGTCTGGAAAAAAGGTTCAAGTCTGCTTCACAGACTAATGTAGACAATGCCTTATATTGAAAAATTCTCAATCTCAAATACCAGATTGATGGTATCCCTCACCAGAAAGCAGAATGGCTTCTCTTGTAATCTAAACAGAATTTCTGGACTAATGGAGAGAGGTCTGGAAAGCTTTTGGCTTTCCGCCTACGCAAACAGCAGGCCAACATGTGGATACACCCTCTATGCACTTCCTCCCGATCAATCACATCTTCCCCAAAAGATATTAATCACACAGTGCAATTATTCTATGAGTCCCTGTACCAATCCGACTCCATTGCCAGCTCCAAAGATCTGGCTTGGTGACTGTTAAATTTCTGTCAGCAAGCCCAGCTGCCATCCCTCTCACCTGAACAAATGGTTCAATTGGAGGCCCCACTATCATGTGAGAAACTAAGACTGGCACTTTCACAAATGGCTTGTGGGAAGGCTCCCAGACCTGATGGCATGTCTGTGGAGCTATACCAAGCATTAGGTCCAGATATCTTTCCTCCGCTCCAACTGGCCCTTCAAGACTCGCATAAGAATAGTCTTCTCCCACCATCTATGAGGGATGCGCTTATCACACTCCTCCCAAAATAATCTACAGACCCGCTGGATTGTGCACATTTTTGGCTAATATCTTTGCCCTCAGTGGATACCAAGATACTGGCTAAGGCGTTATATAGGATAGTGGTGCTCCCATCAATTATCCATCCTGCACAAGAGGGCTTCATGAGGGGAAAACAGGGGTGGACAATACCAGCCTTTTGCTTAATCTTAAAGGGTTTGCTCATAAGGCCCTTCTTCCCATGGCTGCACTAGCAATTGACTTTGTTAAGGCATTTGACTCCATAGAATTGGGTTATAAACATGAAATCCTAAAGATATATGGTTTTGGGCCTTTTTTCAAGCAGTGGATACATACACTATACTGTTCCCCCATGGCATGTATCCTTACGAACAGTGATATCTCCCCCCTTCCCTCTCCATAGAGGGACTAGGCAGGGTTTCCCCCTCTTCCCACTACTATTCCTGATTGCTCTGGACCCTCTCATCCAGGTCTTTATGGTCAACCCACTAATACAAGGGATAGAAGTTGCAGGGCAATCATACATTGCTATGGCCTATGCGGATGACCTCCTCATAACCTTGACAAATCCTCAGCAAGAAATACCTGAGGTTCTCCAAGTATTGGGTGACCTTGCTATGCTTTCAGGCCTCAGGATAAATCAGAAAAGGACTACTCTGGCACCCTTAAACTCTCATTGTATGAGGGATTGCATACTTGCACCAAGCTATCAAGGGCAGCTCAGAGCTTTAATTATTTAGGGATTCAAATTCCATTTAAATGGTCAACATTTGAGACTGCTAATTTTTCCCCACTATATGCCCAGCTGCCTACGGAAGTGGAGAGGTGGAGAAAGCTCAAGCTGTCGCTCCCAGGCAGGGTGGCTGCGATACGCATGTTACTTCTACCCCAGGTTATGTTTCTCTTTAATAATTTACCTAAACGTCTCTCTTCAAAACATTTTCAACCACTAGAAAAATTGGCCTGTAACTTTATTTGGGACTATAAATAATCAAGATGGAGTAGACAAAAAATCAGGGCACACTGGTCCAAAAGCGGCTTCAATGTACCGTGGTTCTTTGGTTATCACTTAGCCTGTCTTGCAGCCCAAGCAACCAGATGGTTTGCAGCACAGAATTAGGTGGCCCCCCCTTTGGGTCCATTTGGAAATGGCAATAGTGGGATCCTCAACTCTTTACAACCTTCTAACTCCACACCTCAGAGTTGATCCGCAACCCCGCCCCTGCAATCACAGATGCCGCTCATGCTCAGAAAATCCTATTCACTAAGTATCACACATCAAAACAGGTCTGGTACCCTCTGATTCACTTTGCCCCATTATAGCATAACAAACTCATCCAAATTGAAGGAGTTGTGGTGAACTGGCCATCATGGCAGCTGCGTGGTATTAGATCAATTTATGACCTTGTCATGATGGTGCTAACCATGTGGTCTCCTTTGCTCAGTTGCAGTGCAAATTTGCACTACCAAATAAAGACATTTGGTGCTACTTACAGATTTGCAGTGCGCTGCTACCCCTTCTTAATTATAATACAGATGCCACACAGTGCAATGGCTAAATAACGTCCATACCCTTAATACTTGGAAAGGATTCATGGGTCACTACTATAGTACCTGGAGAGACTCACAAACAGATCCCATGCAGTCATGCAGACTGAAATGGGAAAAACTGCTATGCATACCAATCTCATAAGAGCAATGGCATTCCTGTTGTAAGGGTATACATCAGGCCTATAGAGACACAGATAGCCATTTTATTCAGTTAAAAATCTTACTGTTTTGGTACCATACTCCCAAAATCCTTCACAGTTGTGGGTTACTTGGCCATAACCACTGTTGGTGCTGTTTGCAATCTAATACCCATATTGAGCACATACTTTAGTCCTGCCCCTCACTTACTATTTTTTGGAATATGGTAGCTACTGATATATTGAGGGTTCCAAATGACTCCATTAACCTTGTTGCCTCCTCTGTATTATTAGGAGATACATTCCCAATTGAGACTCTCCCTAAACCTATACAACATTGAACTCTCTCCTCCATTCTGAAAGCCAAGTGTCTTCTCCTTATGCACTGGCGTCAACCCACAATACCTACTAGAACCATGTGGCATGCAGCTGTGACTCACTTATCCCTTTTTGAAAGGCTGTCCTCCTTGCAGGGAAAAGATATGCGCATATCCCATGCAAAGTGGGGCTGTATCTTCAGTCTGACTTTCTTAAAATTCCAACTCAACCTGGAAACTCCCCTACTACCTGAACTCTTATCTATTGGCAGGAAAATGTAACAGGATGGAGGGTGTTACCCTCCCCCACCCTCTCTCCCCTCCAGATGACAATAGAAGCTAACTTAGGGGTGGGAGCATTGACCCTTATTCTTCTTTATCTATGTTGTTCTTTTGAGTATTATTGCCAGATAACTATGTGCTATGTGTGGATAATGTATAAGATAGATGGTGTATACACTACTGACATAGCAAAGCATATACATCCTTATCCTGAGTATACTTTTGTATAAGTACAAGACTGCACAAACTATCTTTGTAAGGTAATAAGAAAATACTTAACAAAACCTTATACGATAAAAAAAAAGATACCATAATTAGTGATGAAATTGTCCATGAATGTAATAACGTGGAGATGCTTTGGGTTAAACTATTACCATCTAACAAAGCCAAGATCAACTTAGGGATAGTGTATCGGCCCCCTTCAAGCACAATACAGTCAGAAAATATAATACTTAAACATATTTATAAGTTAGACCCCTCTGAAAATAACATAATTATGGGGGACTTCAACCTACCAGGTATAAACTGGGTACACCTGGAAGGTGGCTCCAACGTAGGAAAACAATACCTAGAGACAATGGATAATGCTGTATTGGAGCAGAAAATACTTCAGGGTACCAGCAAAAGTGGCATACTTGATCTCATATTTACAAATATGGGGTATCGGGAGGAAGGTATAGAATTAAGTACCCCCCTAGGTACCAGTGATCACTGCTCAGTGAGTTTTCACATCAAGGAGACAGCAGATAAATATACTAAAATGGGTTCCACTCAAACACTAAACTTCAGAAAAGCTGATTTTGCATCCCTGAAGAGAGACATGAGCAATTGGGACTAGGAGACTGAGTTCAGAGACAGTAATACTGAAAAAGCTTGGGGGATCCTAGCAAAGAAAATATCAAAGGAGGTGTCCATCCACATACCAAGTAGAATGAAATATGGAAACAAAAGGATCACACCAGGGTGGTTTAAAAATAATATAAAAAAATCTGATCAAACAAAAGAACAAAGTTTTTAAACTTGTGAGACATACTGTACAAAGGACACCCAGGGTATGCTTCTATATAGGGAATTAGCCAAATCAACAAAGAAAACTATTAAAAAAGATAAAGCTGCTTATGAACTAACACTGGCAAATAAAGTTAAAGATAATTATAATCTGTTATTTGTGCATATAAATAAAAGCAAGCAATGCCATAACAGCATTGGACCATATATGAAGGAAGAAGGAAATACTGCAGACAACAGGGAAATGGTAAACAATCAGAATGAATACTTTTGTTCGGTATTCAACACCACTAAATCAGGCAAACCTGGATTCATATCTAAATCAACACTAGGGGGAATACAAATTGATGTTGAAGTCAGGGAGAGATTGCAAAATATTAACAAAAACAAATCTCCTGGACCAGACAACATGCATCCTAGGGTACTGAAAGAAATTGCAGACTATATAGCATCCCCACTGGCCTATATTTTCCAGTTAACCTTAGACGTGGGAGGTGGTACAGGACAGGAAGGAGGCATTAGTGATACCAATCCTGAAAAAGGGATCCAGAACCAAACCTGAGAATTTTAGACCGGTAAGCCTCACTTCAGTATTGGGTAAGATTCTGGAGGGCATTCTCAAGGACCTCATTTTTAGACACCTAGAGGAGGAGAACCTTCAGGATGTGTGACAACATGGGTTCACCAAATCAAAATCAAGCCAAACGAATACCTATTAACTCTTCCTGCTGCACCCACCCTTCCCTGTCCACTCCAGCCTGGCTAAAGTCCCACCCCATCCATAGTAGTGTCCCAATTACCTACCCCTCCTCTGTCATTATCATAATAAACAAGCACACAACAACCATCATCACTTTCTGTGGTTTTAGCCCAATTTTTCTCTCATTTATCAGTAATATATCCCTCCTCTTCTTTACCTTTCTAACCTGCCACCCCACACTTGGCCTCTTTCCCCTATATGTGTAGTTGACGGCTGCCTCACTCAAAAGATCTCTGCTTATAACCCCTGTATGCCTATGGTTGATTGTATATCTGCTGACTTCTTCAATTGTAAAATAACGCTGTTTTTTTTTAGTTATTTATTTCAACCCTGTACTGTACTGTATATAGTTTTTCTTCCCTGTATATTATTGCTTTTTGTATACCTGCTTCTGTACTGTACTTTGATGTATTCATGACCAGGTCCACCTTGCAAATGAGCCTTGCTCAATGGTGCCCGCCTGGATAAATAAAAATTTTGATTGATTGATCGATTGATTGACATGCTTGTCTTTTATGAAAAAGTCAGCAGGGCAATTGATCTGGGAGACTCAGAGGATGTAGGTTACTTAGACTTCTCCAAAGCCTTTGATAAAATCCCTCATGAAGAGCTAATAGGTGTTCTGGTGTCAGTCAAAGTAAATGTGAATATAATCAACTGGGTAAGAGAATGACTGTCTAATAGAAGACAGTGAGTAGTGGTTAATGGGGTCATGTCTGAATGGGCGGGGGTAACAAGTGGGGTTCCCCATGGCTCCATCTTGGGTCCTTGTCTATTTAATGTATATGTGGCATCTCTAAAGTGCTTACATCCTAATGTCTCGATTACAAAATTTGCAGATGATTGCAGAATAGGGTCAATTGTGAACAGTGCTGGGGATGGACAATCTCTGCAAACAGCACTTAATGAAATCTATAACTGGACTATCAAATACAAACTGGCCCTGAATGTGGACAAATGTGCTATTATGCATATGGGGAGACACAACTTAAGTATCACATACACTATGGGCAACAGGAAGCTGACAGTTACCGCAAAGGAAAGGGACCTAGGAATAATAATAACACCAAACCTCTAATTCAGTGATCATTGTAGCATGGTGGCAAATAAGGCTAGTCACAACTTGAACTGTATCTTGAGGCACATCAGTAGCAGGGACAGGGAGGTGATGCTCCCTTTGTACCGATTGTTGGTCAGGCCACATCTAGAATATGGGGCCCATGTATGGTCACCATATAAAAAAGGTGATGTCATTAAACTTGAAAAAATTCAAAAGAGGGCTACAAAGGCTGTATCTGGATGCAAAGAGCTTACATACTCAGATAGATTAAAGAAACTAGATCTATATACTCTCCAATTTAGAAGAGCATGATGAAGGGACATGTGCATGGTCTACAAAGCACTGCAGAATGAATTAACAGCAAATAGCTATGGGTTGTCACTCAAGCAGGCAACATATCAAACCAAAGGCCATCCATTACAATTAACAATAGAAAAATGGAATTTACTAATGAGAAGGCATTGGTTTAGCCTCAGGGTTCCCCCATTATGACACAGCTTATCAACAGAGGCCGTCACAAGCAGTACCATGAATCTGTTCAAAACTAGGCTTGATAGGTGTACAATAAATAAATATGAAATGACTTAAAATATCAAGGCAAGCAAAATATGGGTGCAAGTCTAATAAATGCTTGAATAATCTATGTAATCTATGTAGTATGTAATCTGTTCCTATCTACTCTTTCAGGTCCTTTTCACACTTCTTGATAAATGTAAACACAATTGGACCTTATGTAGGGCCATAGGTGGATCTTGGTCTCATGGTCATGTTTACACTGTCAGTGGTTTAGCTTGCGTTCACTTCTGATGTTGAGGCTTCCATATCTAGTCTCATATTCTGTGGTACAAATATAGATTTAAAATTCATTATCAATCCAAATCAATATGAACTGGCCACTGTTTGGAAGTGGTTGATATCAGTTGCTGAAGCAAAAGCAGTCTTTTTTCCTTCTGTTTTAATGAACAATGTGAAATATTTATCACAGATGTTATGTTATTATTTACAGCATTGGGACTTAACCATTTTGTAGTAGCTCTTGAGACTTCTGACTCCTCTTTGATTTCTCCCTCATCTTCTGCCACACTTGTGGAAAGATTCTTGGAATCTGGTCTTCCATTTGTGGAGGCTGGGGGGAGTCCTTGCATTAGTTGGTGATTGTCTTTAAACACTTCTCAAAGTAGAGCTTTCTGAATCACTGGGTTCTGTTGTGTAATCTAGAACAGTTGCTGCTGATGATGCTGTTGTGATTTTTAAGTATTGTTCTTGGCATATTTTGTTCCTCATCATAATCAAACCAGTTATATACTCTGCCAGATTTATAGTCATTCTCATCCCTGGCAATTTTGTTTTGTGTTAATGATTTGCTGATTTTATCTATTTATCATACTTAGTTACTTTGCCTTGTAACATTTTGTTTATGTGTGTCTTCCATGGACACTTTCAATTTTAACTGACGTTCACATTTTTTCATTTCTTTGGAAATGACTGTTCTGACTGGGGAGGGCATGTTCAAGTATTAGCCTAATGGATCTGAACACCATATCTTCCATCAGATCCCTCCATTTAGCCATAAAGACTTCATCTTGCATGCCACATGCTGGTAACTTCAATATTCTATGTCCTCTTGCTGATCACTTTACTTCAAGGTACACCTTAAGTGTGGTTTGATGTAAAGCATATGACAACCTTTTAGTACTTGTTTTTCAAGTTGGCGGTAAATGTCTTTAGCATCTGAGATATTGTTTTCATCAGTCTCTGGTAGGTACATAGATCAGGAAGCATAAGCATACCAGGAGAAGTTATAAAATTTGCAGGTAGTGTTTTATTATTATTAATAACACTAAAATACAAAATTAAGTTGTACAGGATAGTGCTTCACAAAGGCAGCATAGACAAACAAGTCCTTCATCTTAGAGTTTCTTTTCTGTTTAAATCTCAATTTCTGTCAATAAAAACATTGCTCTCTTCATATGAGATGTCTGTGCCTGACAGTTTAATGTCTGCATCCTGTTCTTGTAAGTTCCATCTCCTGTTTTTCACAAAATGCAAAAAGACTTTCTTCCATTGACCTTCCTGTGACAAGCCCGAATAATACATTAGTCTTCTTAACAGGAACAGCCAATTAAGATATCCTCTCCAGGGCTGATTTCCTGCTGACATGTCCATTAACAAACTTATGAATGGTCAAAAGCTTTCTCATGGTCAAACCCCTGTGCTCCAAACTGTTAACTTCTCTAGCAAACCCAAGAAGGTGTCCACAATTATTTCAATAAAATAATTATTATCACGGTCGCCTAAATTTGAAATCCTTAAACCACTCCTACTTGACTGGGTCCTCACTTCTCATCCCCACCGTGTAGTGGATGCAGGTATACTTCCTGATGCCCTCAGTGATCATCACATGGTTTACTCTGTGTGCAAGTTACATTGTCCTAAATCCCCCCCCCAACTTCATATATCTCATATCTTTTAAGTCTCTTGACTTGGCCTCCCTCCTCACTGATCTTTGATCTATTGAACGGTCTCCCATCTCTGCAGCCAGTAATATAAATTCTGTTCTACTTTATTTTCAGTCTTAATTTTTTTGACTGTAGGGGATCATCATACACCCCTGACAAAAACTACAGTGTAAGGTTCTCATCTTCCATGGATATCAGCTGAGGTACTTGTCTTTGTACTAGAGACCTCGCCATGCATACTTTTAAAATCTCTGGCTCCCAGTCTTCATTGGCCAACTATAGATGCATTTGCAATGCCTGTACCAAAGTTGTCAGACCTGCTAAGTCTGAGTATTTTGCTTCCACACTCCAAAATAACATTAAAAGCACCTCCAAATTCTGGAAGGTGATCCATTCCCTTTTCATCCACACAGACCCAGTCTACCTCTTCTATTCTCAAGGTTGGTGACTTCCTTATATCTGACCCTTCTGCCAGTGCTGTGTTTTTTAACACCTAGTTTACTATCTGTGCCCTTTCCCTTATCCCTCTTCCTCTACATACCTTTCTCTGCCTTCTTCTCCTCCTTCTTTTTCCTTCTCTACAATCACTCCCTCTGTTTCACTAAAAGCTCTGCTTGCCCTTGATCCTATGAAGAAAGGCAGTCCAGATGGCCCTGACTCTAAGTTTTTTCTTCTCTCTGCACCTGATATTGCTCTGCTGTTTAATCTACTCCTCAATTGTTCCTTTACCTCTGCTGCTGTTCCTGATGTTTGAAAACATGCCATTGTTATACTTCTTCACAAAGGTGGTGATCCAACCGCTTCTGGTAACTTCGATCCTATATCGCTTCTTCCCACTTTGACAAAGTTACAGGAACACATTGTTCTTTCTCATCTCACTTCTTTTCTTAAAAACTCCTTCTTTTTCACAGCTTTCCAGTCTGGCTTTAGGAAATCCAACTCCACTTCTACCTGCATGCTTCATCTCAATGACTCCATAGTCACATATATGGATCAAGGACTGATTACTGTACTTCCACCATTTTTGTTGATTTTTCTAAAGCTTTTGACTCTGTGGCACATCCCTTCCTTCTGGACCAACATAAAGCAGAAGACCTCTCTGACGCTTCAGTCAATTGGTTTTGTTCTTAAATTGGCTGGAGGTCTCAAGCTGTCCAGATAGGAAAATCCATTTCATCTGCTCTTCCCATTAGCTCAGCTGTCCCTAAAGGGTCTGTCCTGGTTCCTATTCTCTTTTCCATTTTCTTAAATGACTTCCCCGCTGTCTGTTCCTCTGCATCCATTCGCACATATGCTGATGACATGGTTATTTTTGCTTCTGGCTCCTCCTCTTCCCATGATCTAACCTCCTGACTGAAGTTAGATTTTGACAAACCTTAGCACTGGTTCAAGTCCATCAAATTGTCAACAAATGTCAAAAATCAGTCCCCTTGAATTTTGGCACTCATCAGATGCTTACCAGACTTACTTCTCTCCCATTATTTAATACCCTTGATGGTACTGATATAGAATATGTTTCCTCCTTTAAGTACCTCAGGGTCTGCCTTGACTGGCATTTGATTTCTCAGTGCATATTGATTCTATTCACCATAACCTACACCACAAGCTTGGAGCATTGTACAGGAATAAAGTGAATATTCTGATTCCTGCCCGCTAAGAAATTGCAGTAAAAATTTTTCTCCCTGTATTTGACTATGGTGACTTAGTCTACAGTGGTGCCCCTAAATCTTCCCTTGCTAGACTGGAAAACCTTTTCCATTCTTTCTGTTGTTTTGCTATAGATTTCCCCACTCATACTCACCACTGCTTTCTTTGCTCATCACTTTCTCTCCCCTCTCTTGATGATAAGTGCCTTTCCCATTGTGCATCTTTTATATCCAAATTTTGATTCAGCTCCCTTCTCTCCTATCTTAAGTCCCTTCTATAATCTTATCCTTCTTGCTCCTACATTCTCTAGAACATTAATTCCCCTTCTCTTTCTATTCCTTCTAGAAAATCTACTGTTGGGCAGTTTTGCTTTTTCTTACCAATTCCCTAAACTTTAGTCCTCCCTTCCCTTTTCTATTCATTCTGCCTGTTTTCCTTCCTCCCTAAAGTATCTTCTTTATGACTATAGTTATCCTACCTGCAACTGTCTATGACCCTCTTCTCCTCTTCTTATTCCCTTTCTCCATTCATATGAGTGTGTTTTAATTTTACTTGCATTCATTTATTGATTTGCCTCTAATTATTTATATTTATGTGTCATGTATTACTATGTTACTATAATTGTCTTGTTATTTTCATCAGATTATTGTTTAGCTAGTCCCTTCTCCCCCTTCCCCCAGAATGCATTTGGAAACATGTTGTTCTCAGCTCAGCATGTCTTTCCTGGTTAAACTTATTTAAATAAATAAATACAATTATATACATTTGGAAACCAATGGATCTCACTTTCACATAAAGATTCACATATGTATTTTTAACCAAAGGGAAAGAAAGAAAGAAAGAAAGAAAGAAAGAAAGAAAGAAAGAAAGAAAGAAAGAAAGAAAGAAAGAAAGAAAGAAAGAAAGAAAGAAAGAAAGAAAGAAAGAGAAATAACAGGAGGAAATTGTAGGACCATTGGAGTGGCCAACTCCTACTGTAGGTGCCAAAAAGAAAATTTGATTTCACAATCAGACATGCAAGAGACAGACAAGAAGCAAAAAAAGAGAGTACAATATAGATCCTTGCTTTAAACTCTCTCTGCATAACAAATGGGACAGGGTCTTACCTAACCCTATCATATGTACCCCTCTTTAAAATGGAACTTAAAAAACAGGTTTCTGAATCTTCTTTTATTTCTCTTTTAACATTACCTTGTTACATTTACAGTTCATTGCATATGCAGTACCCTCTTTTTCCTAACAGCTTTTACAGCAAACATTTCAGTTAAACCCACACTTTTTTCTAACCTTCTGAATTCTCAGTTCCTGAACCACATCTTGACAGAATATCAGCAATGGCATTTTCTTTTCTGGAATTGTGCATCACTTTGAATTTAAATGGCTGTGGTGCCAGGTACCACCTTGCAAATAATAATAATAATAATAAAACTTTATTTATTAAGTGCCTTTAAAGCACCAAGGCGCTGTACAAATGAAAATAAAATCAGAAAAAATACACATATAAAATCAGAATAATAACAACAGCCTCAAGCCATGAAAGTTTGACTGACAAAATGGGTCTTAAGTTCCCGCTTGAAAATCTCCACAGTCATGCATTCCTGAAGCTGGTGAGGCACAGCATTCCAGAGGGCTGGGGCTATAAACATAAAAGCCTGATCCCCAGAAGATTTTAAAATAACCCTCAGAACATCCAGCAACCCCTTGTCAGCCAAACGGAGCTGTCGTACAGGGCTGTAAGGAATCAGAAGCTCTTTCAAGTAGTCAAGGCCAAGTCCATGCAGGGCTTTGAAGGTCAAAAGACTTACTTTAAAGGTGATCCGCCACTGTATAGGCAGCCAGTGCAGATCGCGCAAAACAGGGATAATGTGTGTCCTTCTTGTTACCCCTGTCAACAACCTCGCAGCAGCATTCTGCACTAGCTACAAGCAATGGATATCAACCCCAGGAAGCCCCAGGTACAGGGAGTTGCAATAGTCAAGGCAAGAGGTCACAAAGGAGTGGACCAACACAGGTAAGTCACCGGACAGAACAAGCTGCTTCACCCTGGCAATGTTCCTAAGATGGTAAAATGCAGACTTAACAACTGCTGACACCTGATAACGAAGGGTCAGTGCATCATTAAGTACCACTCCCAGGTTACGTACCTGTTCAGCAGGAATTCTGGGAATTCAAAAGAAAGGACTGTTATCTGTTATAGTACAACACTAGCACCTAGCAAGTAAAACTTAAAGGGCTCCATTGGCCATTTCACAGTAAGGCATTCTTTTCAATAGTGGAGTAGTTTTTCTTTGTGTCATGCAATTTGCTACTGACATACAGAGTGGGGCATACCTTCCCATATGAATTCTGACTCAGGATTGTACCTAGGTGTACATCTGATCCATCTGTCTGTAACAGAAATTACTTTGCAAGGTCTGGACTTAACCCTTAGGCTGCCAGAAGATTTAGAACATATAGGTTTTTAGGATGTGTATACACATCAGTGGCACAGCAAGGGTTAAAACAGGGGCTAAACATAATGTAGCCTTGATGGCCCAAAAAGCTTCATCCCACTCTGGGGACCATTTCACATTATTCAGGTACCTTTTTTTCATGAGTTCAGTGAGAGGAGTAATGAACTGGGCAATCTTGGGAACAAATCTTCTGTAGCAACTAGCTAGACCTAAAAATGTCCTGACATGTTTATTTTAAGGACAGAACTGTTAGCTGCAACTTCTATCTTGGAAATCTCTGGATTTACTTCTCCATTTCCCAAAATATAACCAGTAAATCCTGTTTCCTGTATGCCTAATACACAGCTGGTAGGATTAATGGTCAGATGTGCATTTTGATAGATTGGATAACTGCTTATAGCTGGCTTTTCCAGTTTGGACTGTACACCACAAAATCACCTAGGTAAGCAGCACAATAACTAGGGTAAGGGGCTAGAATCACGTCCACATAACACTGGAATATAGTGGGTGCACTATGTAGACCAGACAGAATGGTGCTGAACTGATAGAATCCAAATGGAGTGGAAAATTGAGTTTTGTCTCTGGATTCTTTAGCTAGGGGAACTTGCCAGTAACCCTTGGTGAGACTGAGGGTACCAATGTAATAGACACTTCCAAGTCTGTCTATTAGATCATCTATCCTGGGCATAGGATAGATGTCAGATATGAACACTTGATTATGTTTACTAAAATCAAGGCAGATTCTTACACCCCCTTTCTACTTTTTTTTACAGTCACCATTGTTGATGACCAAGCTCTTCTCAATTTTTCAATGATACCAAACTCTTTGACTTTTTGTATCTCTTTACCTACGTCTGCTGTTAGTTGCTTTGGTAATCTGTATATCTTTTGTCTGATAGGGTAAGCTTTCTCTGTCATTATTACATATTCAGCCCCGTTTGCTCAGCCTGGCACTGTGGTAAAAGTATTTCTAAATGTCTTCATAATGTTATGAATTTCTGTGTTTGTTTTATAGATAATGAAACATTCACCTTTACAGCATCAGAAGTTACAGTTTGTCCCAATCTGTCATAAACTATATCAATATCTTATTTAGTTGTTTCTGGTATGACTAACAGAACAAACTTTGATATTTTTTCAACCATTTCTTCAGGAGGTTAGCATGGTATAAATTGGTAGGATTTTTCCTGTTGTGATCTCAATCTTGTAATTAACTGTAGCAGTATGCCAAACCCCTTTTTTAGCCCCTTGTCAGTTCAATAAGTTTGTTTCTGTAGTGCGTAATAGTAAAAAGACATATTCACCTGGCTCAAAAACTTTTTCTTTTATGCTATGGTCATAATACACCTTAGTTGTTTTTGAGCATCTTCCTGATTACTATGTGCAATTTCAACATTGTCTGTCTGAGAGTGTTATGGGGAGGTTCATATGGCATTGATACCCATTTGTTGGTACAGCTCCTTCAGAAATGCAGCACTGAAATTACTACCCTGATCTACAATAATCTCCTTAGGTATGCCTACACTGCTGAATGTTTTGGTAGGTCCTGCTTCCACTTTTGGGGCTGTGACAGTATGTATTGAAATTGCCTATGGGCATTGAGTAGCATAGCCACATGTTACATAATTGAATCCATTACACTTTTTACTTTCGTCTAAGGGGCCAACCACATCTATTGCAGCTCTCCTGAAAGGCACATCTGTCAAGGGAGGTGCACCATGGGCACCTTGGTCTAAATTTTCAAACGTGAAACTACAACACAAGGTGCCAGTGGCAATCAGAATGACACAAATGGCACCTTGCATCATAGTTTATGGCTATCCTAGTTTTCAAATGCTGGCTGCATCAAAATTGGGATTCTGTGTGGCAAAGACCTCCTGCACCACTACTGTGGCAAAAGCACCCATGTGCTAAGTCACAAGGGTGATTGCACCACAGTGGGGCTGCACCATCCCCTTGTTTGCCATTCTAGAAACCCCACCATGGTTACAACAGGGAACAGACTCTAGACCATTCAGATGGTGGTCTAAGGGCCCTCTGCCACTGCCTGGCAGGGTGAAGATTGGAGTAGGACCTGGAATGTGGGGACTGAGGCCAATGGAGCCTTGGTGGTGCCATGGGGGGTGAGGGAGACACAGCAGCTGTGGGAGGGATGTGTGGAGGCACTGGGGGGAGATATCATGCACCGTTCCACACAGCTGATCAGGCCAGGTGGGGGGCATGACTGAACCAGCACATTCCAGATCCCCATGGACATCAGCCCTGGCACCCACCCCAAAGGACCCAGAGGACCTGGTATTGTTGTCGGGCATCATCTGGCCATCACTTGGGGGGGCTCCATGTGTGGGTAATGTGGTACAGGGAGCATGTCCCTGGCCACCACATGCACCCTACAAACTGCACTCACTGCCACTCATCACCTTTAGGGGCCTGTGGGTCCTGTGCGGCATATGCCAGGGCTGCTGTCCATGGGGATCCAGAACATGCTTGTCTGGCCATGCTACCCCTTACCTGACCTAATTGATTGTGTAGTACAGTGTATGGCATCTCCCCTGGTGCCTCTGCACATTCCTCTCACTGTCTTCATGCCCCTCTCACCCCCCATGGTACTACCAGTGCTCCATCAGCCCCTGGTCCCCACCTTACAGACCTTACAATCTCCCAACCTCTGCAGGCTGGTTAGGGTTGCACTGGTGGGTGATGGATGCCTCTGTCAAACCCTGCAAGTGTGCCACATATGTGGCACAACCCTGCAACTGCAGCAACTCCTGGGTATTCAGTGCAGGAACCCCTAGTTTTACAAAATTAGGCACATGGTCCCTGACACAGATGGAGTTTACCACAGCTCTAGATTACCACAAATTCCAGCAACTACAGGACACTTTGAAAATCAATCCCTTTCTCTTGTTTAGTCGCCGGGGCTGCATTTTGACATTTAGCACAAGAACTGCAAGGGGTAGAAACATCCTTATGAATCCCAGGCCAGTAAACTATTTATAATAATCCAACTATGGTGTGGTCCTTCCCAATGTGACCAACCATAGGACTAGCATGTGCCATCTGTAACAACTCAGTTCTATACTTCTTTGGTATGACCACTTGTTCTGTGTGTTTGTGCATCTGAGGATTAAAACAAACTGTGTAGAGTAACCAATTACATTTTTTAAACATGGATTAACACTGCCTTTGTTTCACCCCCAGTTGCTTAAAATAACCTTAAAGAGAAATATTGTTAATTTGCTAATAAACAAAATCTCAATCAGTTAGCAGTTTAGTTCCAGCATTTTCCTATATCAACCTCTTATATCCATCAGTCTTTTGTTGCCACTACTTTTTCAGGAATCTTCTTTCTTTCCTGGACTTCCAGATCATGCAGCTGATCAAAAACAAGTCCATATCAAAGTTGCCAAAAGGAAAATAATCTCGAACATTTGAGATGTTCTTTGCCTGTGCTCATGTTACCACAGCTGCTGAAAGAGAAGGTTTTACTCCCTCTGTAATAAAATCAGCAAATCCTAGAAAATCATTTCCAATAATGACAGGTACAGGTAACTTTTATACTATCCCCAGTTTCATTTGATGCAATACCCCATTAATGTTCAGAGCCACTTTGGTGGTGTGATAGTTTTGAGTCTCCCCATGGACGCAGATGAGCACAGTATCTGGTCACTTTCAAGAGGCTTTTCCCAGCACTTCAACATGCACCAGCATCTGCCTGCTTCCTAAATCTATAAGTCCCTTCACAGTCTTATCTCTTACTTTGACATCTGTTAAATACTTGCCCCAATTTGCTAAGACCAAATTTGCTCCACTGTTACTCTCCTTATTGTTCTGGCAGTTTCTTGCAACGTGGACTGGCTTATTTCAGTTATAGCAAATAAAGTATTTAAGTGCAGATTTGTACCCCATCAGAGTTTGCATCTGACCTGAAGTTAAATCAGGAAAAAAGTGTCTTACCATTCCTTGGCTGTTACTTCACTGCTGCAGTGTCTGTCTATTTATCTAATAATCCTAAGCCAAAGAAATGGCCTTTCCACTACTTTCTGATTTGTGTTTATTTACTAAAAGCTGCAAGTCTGTGGAGGGATGTTAATTACATCCATTACAAATATGTCGATGATCCATGGAACTGTTTGCCTTCTTGTTGGATTCATTTATTGAGGAGTTCTCTGAGTTAGGTGAAGGCTCCTTGATGATTATCAACTGTGTTGTACTTCAGGGAAGGGAATCTCTGCCGGTAGGTCTCTCATAAGATTTCATGCTTTTTAAGGATTTCTCTCTTCACAATGTCATAGTTTTCTGACTGTGCAGTGTCCATTTGGCTGTAGGCAAGTTGGACTTTACCTATTAGATAAGGTACCACCTGACTGCCCATTGCTGTTTTGGCCATTGGAAGGCTTCAGCTACCCTTTCAAAAGTTGTCAGGTATGCTTTGATATCATCTAAAGGATACAGTTTTGTAAGTTTAATGTCTTTTACATTGTTTGTGTTTTGTTGATCTGCTGGGCCTGTACCAGATCCTCCTGCTTTGATAGCTTGCAAGGGTTCTGTGTGGCAAGACCATGGGAAAATATATTGCAGAACAAGCTTTCGTGAGCAAAACATCACAGAACAAAATACAGCCAGAAAAAAAACTATTGCAGGACAAAACTTTGCAGACAGGATGCAGACAGTAGAGGCAGCAGGACTGCACATGAGTACAAGACACAGACACTTCCTGCCTTTCTGTCCCACTACGGGATGATGCCCTTGATGTGTGAAGCATGTCTGGCATACTACTAGCTGGATACTGGGGGGAGGCTTCCATGCATGGCCATGATTACCATCCACCTGCTGCTGGCACTGTGTGGGAGTGGAGAGGCACAGCATAACACAGGGAGCATGGCAAGGCTACCTGGGTGTTGGCACATGGCTCTGGCCATCAACTGAGGTAATCCCAGGCTTCTGACACCCCCTACTGCCATGTATGTGATGGTGTCTGTGCCTGTGTTGTGGGGTGCTATGGTGGTTCCCAGTGTCCATTGTGGGGCACATGCATCTTGTAACAAAGGTATGGCTCTGGGGCTGCAGGTCGGCTGCCTGAAGGATGATGTTTCTGGCCTGCCACTGACACAGGCAGCAGGACACATGGACTGGATGTATATGAGCTAGGTGAGTCTTGTAAAGTGCTTTTCTACAGGCAGGAGCACCACAGGCATGGGTAGCAGTGTCCATGGTGAGGGTAGGCTGAATGATGGATGGGCAGGTTCAGAGGCTGTGGGTGGGCCAAGGTTCCTGGGGATTGCAGGGCACTTGGCGGGCTATGACAGCACCTCCAGCCACAGGGAGAGGGCACTGAGTTCCATGGCTGTAGTCATGGTGTCCCCTGTGGTGTACCTACTATGCCTGCCTCCTAGATAGCTCCTAGGTGCCTGGCTGCTGAACGGTATGTGCAGCGGTTGGTGCAGCAGTCCTTCCTGGCTGCTGTCCACAGGTCAGTGTGGCACTGCCTTCACTGTTGATTGTTCCAGTGCTAGACTGACAAGGTGTTGTACCATGACTGCAGCCATTGCCATCTTTCTGTGTCACCTGGTCCAATTGGGTCCTGTGGAGTCTGACAACACACAGCGGGCTCTGCATGTGCAGTATTGTGGCCTGTAATGTTTTTGTGCCTGCAGTGATATCGACCGTGATGAGATGCCTGCAATATATTGCTCTGCTTTATTTTGCAGGTGATATTAACACCCTGAACTGCTTGCAAGGTATCCAGCCATCGGTGCTCCTGTTGCTTCATCTCATCTCATCTCTTCTCTTCTCTTCTCTTCTCTTCTCTTCTCTTCTCTTCTCTTCTCTTCTCTTCTCTTCTCTTCTCTTCTCTTTCTCACTTTGTTATATAGTCCACCATTTGAAGAAGGCAGACATACTTTCCAGTTCTATCCCTGCCTGATTTTCTTCTTCTTCCAGTATTGATGCCAGCTGTACAATCTCAGTTTGGACTTTTGTCTCTGCTTCTAGTTTGACTGTCATTCCTCTGATAATCACTCATGGTCTTGCTGCTGGAGGATCTTTACCTTTCTTCTATTTTCCCTGTTACGAGGTCTAATATCCATGCAGAAAACTCCTGAATTAGAGTATGCATGACATAAATCCATGACATCACCTGTGGTAGACAAAATAGATTGTTGCTCTCTGTGCTTAACAAATGGGATAGGGTCTTACCCAACCATGTCTCTACATGTGAACCATTCCCTTGCAACAAAGTACAGTATTACCACTGATTGCACTTTTAAACTCAGATTCTGCAAACCCAGAAAAAATTTCCTTGCTGTCTGGACCATTCGTTAATGTACCCAATGCCATTTTGAATTGGAACCTCACCAAAAACTAAAACATAGTCAGAAATAAAACCCTGAATGCCCGTGTTTAGCCTATGGTTCAACTGTCTGTATAGTGCACACTTCTATTTAAGCCCTGCACCAAATAAAAAAAAAATGTATTTACTACCATCCCATTTCACTCAATATCTAAGCAAAACCCTTGCTATGCCAACATAGAATTCAATGACAACAAAGGCATGAATCTACACCAGTTACTGCCCTATTGTGAACATAAACACAAAGGCAATTTTTTACAAAAAAAAAATCACACCCCTAGCCATAAGACTAATGAGCTACAGAAATTATTAATGCTGTTAGTAAAATAGTTATTCAAGGTGCAACAGGCAGAATGCAGAAAGTTTTAAAATGTACTCACAGGCATAGGTGTATGATGCACTTCCCAGTGAGACATCTCATCATGATGCAGTATGCTAATGTTTTGTTTGGACAGCTGCTAAGCTTTGTCAGAAATAACATTCCTGCATCCACTTCTCCTATTAAATAATTCAGACATTTAAATTGATATACAGCATGTGCAAATCTCTCACTTAAATTCATGTTAACAATATTAATATCAACAGCAATGTAATCCTTCTTGGCAAAAAATACATTACCAGGTACAGCAAATAAAGATTTAAAACCACAACTATAACATTGCAGAGAACTGTATTACTATGATCTTCACATGATTAATCCCATATAGGTGGCTAGCACACAATATCCTGATCAGTGATAACCTGATTTCAGTATTCAACATTTGTATACACACAGTATGTTAATGATTTCATAATGCATACATATGCCCACATCACTACACCAGCATAAAATAGCAAGCATAGTCCTGTATTGTTTCAATTGTGTCTCCCTTTATGATTTTCCAACATCATAAAATCTGTAATAAAGATAATTGAATCATAACCATTAATATATATTCTGTAGCTTATATACAGATTGATGCCATAAACCACCTTATTGGCAGTTGTTACACAAGGCAATGGAAAAAGAAAGGAAGATATTTTGAATCATTATAAAACAGTTGCCCAGTACACAGCTGATGCAAACAAACTGAAGAAATGCTGCAGGTTCTATATTATAATTTAGACCTTTGCCAAAAGAAGCTCCCACAGCAAATATTTAATTGCTCTGTCTTCTATCTGTTAATTGCTTTCAGTCTCCCCCATGTGGTTCCAGGGACAAATTTTCAATCCCTGCAATTAATATATATTGTGTCCCAGTAGGATTAAAGATCAAATTATGTACAATGGCACAGGTATGATCTCCATTTTAAGAACCAAAAGAAAAACAGGGGGAATTGCCTTTGTAAGAGATTTCATCACTTGTAGTACAAATGGTATAGATTATCTTTTGGAATGTATATGTGGTTCATATTACGTGGGTTGCACACTGACGGAATTCAAAACACATATTGGCATGCATGTGAGGACAGTTCAGGAAACCTATGGACAGGGGCAGCTGCCATACATCCCATGTCATTAATAATATACTGAAGGAACAGCTTCTCCATACATTACAGAATTGTGTAAGGCCAAAGGAATATGTTGCAAAACAAAAGGAACAGGTACAGAGATTCTGAGTGGGGGGTATAGTGCTCATACTAGAGAAATTTGCAAGAGAGGCAGTTGCCACTATCCCCAGAGGATAGACACTGACCCCAAGAATAAATTGTACCAATAGTGTACAAATGGATGATTGAAATTATATCACTATTTACAGTTTAGGATGCACCAGGTGAAAAACATAATATGTAACAACTGGGGGTTATGTTAACTGATGAGAACCTGAGGAGCACATTTCATGATAGGCCATGTTTACTTTATAGACATCCATAAACCATTAAGGATAAGATAGTGTTTAACCATCAGAAATTTTACATTGCGCATCCTTCCATTTGGCTAACCAATACCCTAATGACACTCATAAGGGTGGCTGATGTAAGTCTTGTCCTTATGTCAGGACAAAGTACAATTTTAAGAGCCAAAGAAGAAAGAAAATTGTCCATGTAAGGGATTTTATCACTTGTAGTACAAATGGTATACTAAATCTTTTGGAATGCACATGTAGTATATATTATGTGGGTTATAAAATGCTGGAATTGAAAACACTTGTTGACAAGTGAGTGAGAGCAATGCAGAAAGGTGATTGTAGCTATGCCATTAGACAACATTTGTTCTTCAATCCTATGGGGACAGACAATATTTCATTTGCAGGGGTCAAAAAGGTGTCCCAGGCACCCTATTGGGGGGGGGATTCGGAGCAATTGATAAGTAGAGGAGACATCTATTGGAAATTTGCCCTGGGAGCTCATTTTGGCAATCAACTAAATTATAACATAGATCTTGCAGCATTTTTGAGATATGTTTGCATTACCTCTACAGTAGACCTCTGTACTATACTGGTTCTAAGTATCTGTTTGTTTTCTTACTATCTTGTGTATAATCTGGCAATCGGGTGGTTTATAGCATCAATTCGTATATACGTTCTTGAATGTACAATAACAGCTATGATTTCTTTCTCTTTAGTACAGGTTTTCCAATATCTGAAAGCTATGAATGGAGAAACAATAGAAAAAAATTCAGTCTCTTTTTATCCCCAGTACGGATTACATTATTGTCGATAGTAATATTGTTAACACGAATATAAGTGAATGTTTTGCACATGATGTGTATCATTTAAATTGTCTGCACTATTTAAGAGGAAACATGCATGCCGGTACATTACCTCTGATGAAGCCTGGAAGCCATCCTAACTAAACAATAGATGTATCACATCACAATCAAGTGTCTTGCTGAAAGTGCATAGCACACGTATGCCTGTGAGGAAATTTTAAAAGTTTTTTTTTTTTTTTACACACTGCCTTTTGTTTCTTGAATAAAGAACTCTTCTATGAATATTCATTTTTCCTGTGTGTCATTAGTCTCATGGCTACTGGTGCAGTATTTTTGCAGAAAACTACAAAAATAAGTACAAGCCCTCTGATTTACAAAATGAGAGAAAACAGTAGCATAAAAGGTTTCCATGCTCATCAGATACTTACTACATGGGGGTAAGGTGTTTTCAACAGAAATGGTACTATTGGCCACAAAAAAATTGCTCTGATAAAGAATGGACCAGTGGTATATTTAAAACTCTGATAAAGAATGGACCAGTGGTATTTTTAAAATATGTATAGTTCAGGAATGCAAGTTTAATTTATTGGCATATTAATACACTTGTGTCCTTTGCAGACTGTGTGAGAGGCCTTCAGCACCATGCATTTCTGCTTAAAGTTGAACCAGCATAATATTCTGTGGTGATTTACATATACGGCACATGATGCTTTGCATTATGGGGGTATGTGTGATTCTATATTTCTTTAAAACTTGGTTTCCTGGCCATTGCCCTTCGGGGGTAACCATTGCCTCAGTGCTTGCACACTGAAGTTCTTTGTCATATTAATACACTGTTCCTTAAGGCAATTAGGTATGCCATTTAACACAATTTTTCAAACAAATCAGACTAGGAGAAATTTGAAATTCAGATTCACTGGAAGTTATTTTAACTGTTTTGCAAAGTCACAGTAATAAGCTTAACATAGCTCCAGCAGAGAAAATTTTCAAGTTTCAAATAGTAGAGATGATTTTTTAGTCAAAAGTGAGGCTGGTACTTTATGTGTCTGTCTGTCTGTCTGTCAATCTCTCTTGCAAAAAGGTAATGCACCAGTTAATGCCACAAAAGTAGGTAAATGTGATGTTAGGATTTCCAACCCTAACTCTCCACCCACCCACCTAGCAGTAAAAGAAAAAAAACACATTAGAGTTTTGGGTCTCTGGAGTCTTGTCAAATCAGTGGTGGTGTCTTCCTTGGAGCTGTCACCCCAAATGCCCACCCATTTTGTGAGCACACAGTGTCACACATGATCTTCTTTCTTCATGCTATGGTTCTCAAAAAAGGTGGTGGGAAGGTTAGGGAGAAACATATAGCATTTAGGAAGTATAAGGAAACACAGAAGGAGCAGGACAGAGAACTGTACCAGTTAAGGCAGAAGGAAGCAGGGAAGGAAGTCAGAATAGCAAAGACCCAAACTGAGGAAAAGATAGTCAACTCGATTAAGAAGGGGGTTAAAACATTTTATAGGTACTTCAAGGAGAGTAGAAAGACAAAGGGAGGGATAGTGAGGCTGACTAGAAAGGACAGTGGGTGGGCAGAGAGGGACAGTGAAAAAGCAGGAATACTGAATGAATACTTCTGCACAGAATTCATAAAACAGGAGGAGGGGGAGGTGTCTAATCCAATTAACAGAAGCACTCTGGATAGGGGGGTCAATCACAGTCCTTTCACAGAAGAAAGAGTTCTGAAACTGAAGGTGGACAAAGCAATGGGGCCTGACAGAATTCACTCCAGGATTCTAAAAGAATTAATGGGAGAACAAGTGACATCACTGATTTCCCGCTTTAACAAATCATGGGAGGATGGTGTGGCACTTGAGGACTGGAGGAAGGCAGATGTGATTCCTCTTCACAATAGAGGGATCAAGACAGAGGCAGGAAACTACTGACCTGTCAGTTTGACCTATGTGGTAGGGAAAGTGATGGAATCACTTCTGAAGGAAAGAATTGCTGAGTACCTAGAGGAAAGGGGGACACAGGACCCAAGGCAGCATGGGTTCACAGCAGGAAGGTCATGTCAGATGAATCTAATTGATAACTTTGACTGGGTGACCAAAGTAGTAGACCAGGGAGGGGCAATGGACATAGTCTACCTAGACTTTAGCAAGGCATTTGACACAGTCCCACATAAAAGATTAATAATCAAATTAACCAGCCTGGGAGTGGGTCCCAGGGTGGTTGCCTGGGTAAAACATTAGATGGACAACAGGACACAGAAGGTAATTGTAAATGGAGTCCACTCTGAAGAAAGAGGGGTTACTAGTGGCGTACCACAGGGTTCAGTTCTGGGTCCAGTCCTTTTTAATGTCTTTATAAGTGACATTGTAGATGGACTGGAAGGAAAAGTATGTCTCTGCAGATGATACAAAGATCTGCAACAGGGTTCATACACAAGGATGCATGGAAAGGATGAGAAGGATGGCAAGGTTGCAGGAATGGTCAGAAGTATGGCAGCTTGGATTCAATGAAAAGAAGTGCAAAGTAATGCATCTGGGAAACAAAAACCCAGTAGAAGATTACACAATGGGGGGGGGTAGTAACAACAACATAATTGGAAAGGGAGCTAGGGGTAATCATATCAGATGACCTTAAGGTTAGCAAGCAATGTGAGAAGGCAGCAGGGAGGGCTGGGGTGATACTGGGATGTATAGGGAGAGGCATCACCAGCAGAAAACAGGAAGTTGTTCTCCCTCTGTACAGACAGTTGGTGAGATCACATCTGGAGTACTGCTTCCAATTCTGGAGACCCCATCTCTGCAAAGACATAGACAGGATGGAGGCAGTCTAGAGGAGGGCAACTAAAATGGTGCAGGGTCTGCAAGATAAGCCATATGAGGAGAGACTAAAATAGCTTAATATGTATACCCCTGAGGAAAGGAGGGAGAGAGGGGACATGACAGAAACTTTTAAGTACCTCAGTGGAATCAGCAAAGTCCAAGAGGGTAGCATCTTTCAGAAAAAGAGATCTGCAAGAACAAGGGGACACAATTTAAAGGTAGAGGGTGGACAGCTCAGGGGCAATGTGAATGCATGGAACAGCCTTTCTGAGGAGGTTGTGAGGTCTAAAACTGTGGGAGAATTCAAGAATGCATGGGACAGACATAAGATACTTCTTGTGGGGGTAGGAAGAAATAGGCTGTTGGTTAACTAGGATCTGCAGCTTATCCTGTAGATAGGGAAATGGGCAGACTAGGTGGGCCAAGCAGCCCTTATCTGCTGTCAAAGCCTATGTTTCTATGTTTCTATGAAGAGCCCATAGTGTCGTGTGAAGAAAGTTACAACAAATTGTGTTGGCAACCTGTGGCAAGACATACCTGTACTTCTATGCCTTTGAAGAGTGCATCATAATGCACTGCAAGTGGCTCATTGGTCTAGGAGTATGATTTTTGCTTTGGGTGTAAGAGATCCTGGGTTCAAATCCCAGACAAGCCCTTAAAATAAATGAAATCTAACTAAGGAAGCAGTATTTACCTGGGGGTAGTCATATCAGATGACCTAAAGGTGGGCAAGCAATGTGAGAGGGCAGCAAGGAGGGCTGGGGGGATACTGGGATGCATAGGGAGAGGCATCACCAGTAGAGAACAGGAAGTTATTATCCCTCTGTACAGACAGCTGGTGAGACCCCATCTAGAGTACTGCATGCAGTTCTGGAGACCCAATCTCCGCAAAGACATAGACAGAATGGAAGCTGTCCAGAGGAGGGCAACTAAAATGGTGCAGGGTCTGCACCGGAAGACATATGAAGAGAGACTTAAGGAGCTTAATATGTATAGCCTCGAGGAAAGGAGGAGAGGGGGACATGATAGAAACTTTCAAGTACCTCAAGGAATCAACAAAGTCCAAGAGGGTAGCATCTTTCAAAAAAAGAGGTGTGCAAGAACAAGGGGGCACAATTTGAAGATAGAGGGGCAGCTCAGAGGTAATTTAAGGAAGTATTTTTTCACAGAGAGAGTTGTGGATGCATAGAACGGCCTTCCGGAGGAGGTTGTGGAGTCAAAAACAGTGGTGGAATTCAAGCATGCATGGGACAGTCATAAAGCAATTCTAGGGGGTGGGGGTAGGAAGAAGTAGGCTGCTGGTTAACTAGGATCTGCAGCTTATCCATTAGGTAGGGAAATGGGCAGACTGGGTGGGCCATGCGGTCCTTATCTGCCGTCAAATTCTATGTTTCTATGTTTCTATGAGGCAGTGGCTTGGAGATCTACCTTGTGCTTCCAGTTGGAGGCTATGGGCTGGATGAGTGGATTGAGCATTAGGGTTGACAACTAGAAGGTAGACCCCACTGATGATTTGCCATGACACTGGAGACCCAAAACCCTAAAGTGTTTTCCCTTTGCTTGTGTGTGTGTGTGTGTGTTTGGGGGGTGGTGTTAGGGGTTAGGGTTGGAAACCCTAATGTCACATGTCCCTACTTTTGTAGCATTAAATTACCCTAACTTGTGCATTAACAAAGTTTTTAGCAAAGAATGTCCCTTCTTTTTTTGATACTTGAATCATATCCTAATTCATGTGGATCCCTTCAGGACCTGCGTGATCAAGTGCAGATGTGCAGGGCCTAGGGAAGTGCAGGACCTACTGACCCTGCTGTTCTGTGCAGTATCAGATGTCAAAAGCTACCAAACTTATGAAAGTGCATAGAAAAATATCAATGTACCTTCATAATTGTGTTGTTTTTTAATATTTGGACCCCAAAATTTCAACATAGCCTTGTTACAAACCCACCTCATGAAGCTGATATGTGAACATTTTCAAATCTCAGCCAAAACATAATTTCGTGATACAAGTACAACAATGCTTAGTGTGTCTCTTCTGGTAAAAAACAAACAAACAAAATTAAAACACATATTGGCCAGGTTTTGAAAAAGGAGAGTTGTTATGTTCATGAGGTGATGTGAAAAAATGGCAATGTTGAAAATTTTGGGTGAACATATTTAAATTTTAAAAAATTATTAGTGTGCATTATAAAATGTCAATGTACACTCATATCTTTGTTCTTTTGTAATATCTGTACCCCCAAGGTTTCAACATTGCCTTCTTATGAACCCCTCCTCATTAACAAGGGTGGAGAATATTTTCAAAACCTGCTCAAAAGGTGATTTTGCTCACTGACAATGTCATTCTGCACCACAGGAGTAAAACACATTTTGGCCAGTATCTGAAAAATGACAGTTGTCACATTCATGAGCTGATGTGAAAATATGGCTATGTTTAATATTTGGGGTCAGAATATGTAAAACTAACAATAGTATGAGTGTGTGTTGCAAAATTTCAATTTACGCTCATAACTTGGCCATTTTTAAATATTTTGACCCAAAATGTTCAATACAGCCTTCTTATGATATCACCTCATGAACAAAGGCAGTGAAAATGTTCATATCCTTTCCAAAAGGTGATATCACAAGAAACCTTGAAATCACCTTTCAGCCCCAATTTGCATAATTCCACTGCCATTGATCATGAGGTGGGGTACCGAAAAGGTCATGTTGAACATTTTGGGTCAAAAAACACAAAACTGACAAAGGTATACATTAAAGTAGAAAACCCCATTGATATACATTGAACTGCACTTACCTTAGTTTCTCATATTGCAGTTGCCGGTTCCAGCAGCAATATCTGTTTTCCACTGGAGAGTGGATATTTGCTCTGAGCCCTTTTCAGGTGACTGAGGTGTGTGGGGGTGGGGATGGGGGTGGGGTGGGGTGGGATGGGGTGGTGAATGCTCAGTGGGAGGTCAGGCAGCGCCAAGATCAGCAAGGGGCCATTTTATTTTTTACAGGTTTAAAAAAAAATCAAGAGATGGTTTTCTTTATTACAGCTAACAATGCTGGGACAGCACCTGGAGGGTGGGAGATTCCACTAGACACCAGGGAGACATTACAAAACATGAAGTAATGGTGATAGACAGGTGGGGCGCTACCAGACACCAGGGAAATATACAGTAACTGATGGGACAGGGATTAGAGGGTTGGGGTGCCACTAGACACCCGGTAAACATACAAAACAAGGAAGGACAGTGACTGGAGGGTGAGGTCACCACTAGACACCAGAGAAATGTACAAAACATGAGGGAACATTGATCAGAGGGTGGTGCACCACTGGACACCAGAGAAACATACAAAACATGTGGAGATGGTGACCAGAGGGTGAGTTGGGCCACTGGACACCAATGAAACCAGCAAAACATACAATGGTGGTGATCAGAGGGTGGAAGGTGCCACTAGACGTGAGGATGAGGCACAAAACATGTGGGGATGGCAATCAGAGGGTGGGGGTACCACTAGACACCAGGGAAACATACAAAACATGCAGGGATGGTGTTTGAAGGGTGAGGTCACCACTAGACACAAGGGAAATGTACAAAATAGGAGTCAACAGCAGTCAGAGCATGGGTGGTGCCAATAGACACCAGAGAAATATACAGCGAATATGGGATGGCAATGGGAGGATGTGGGGTGCCACTAGAGACCAAAAAAAACAACATACAATAGGGGCAGTGATCACAGGTTGGGGGTGCAACTAAACACCAGGGAAACACAAACTGCCTCAGGGGATGGTGATCAAAAGGGGTAGGGTGCTACTAGACACCAGAGAAATGTACAAAACATATGGTGATGGCAATAAGAGGGTCAGGATGCCACTAGACACCAGAGAAATGTACAAAACATGTGGGAATGGCAATGGGATGATGTGGGGCACCACTAGACACCAGAGAAAACAACATAGAATAGGGGACAGTGATCAGAGGTTGTGAGGTGCCACTAGACACCAAGGAAACACACAATTCCTGAGGGGATGTGATCAGAGGGGGTGGGGCACTATTAGACACCAGGGAAATGTACAAAACATGTTGTGATGGCAATCAGAGTGCAAGATTTGCTACCAGACACCAGGGAAATATATAAAATATGGGTGATGGCTAAGTGAAGAATCCACCTAACTGGGTCCCAGTTAGTAAGATTCATGTGTTGGTGTGTGGGCAGGATGTAATTTTTGTGTTTTATTTAGTAGAAACAAGATGGTGGCCATACAAAACAATATTTTTTCCTAATGAAAATGGATTACCTTCGTATGAAAAAGGATCTTTCTTTGTATGGACCAAATTCTTTTTTGGTTCAAAGCAGCTATCCAGAAGACTCTATCGAGCATGATCAGAACCAAAATTTTAAAATGTAATAACTTTGGAATGGATCAATATTTTTTCACGAAACCAGCATGAGGCACATCTGTGGGCTTAGTCTCTTTTACTCGTTAACATCAGACCAAAATTCCAAACCATCTGGGCACAAGGTGATGACAAAAAAAACACTGCAAAAAAACAGTGATTTTTTTTTTTTTTTTTGCATTTTGCTTTCTGGATCTCAAAATCTGCACATCCGACTGGAACGAAACTTATCACGTCAAGAGATCTAAATCTGAGCTGAAGCATGCAAAATTTCATGCAAATCCATTGAATAATTGCAAAGATATTAAAGTGTAAAGTTTGAGGCTTAACATAGAAACCGCTCCTTAACCCTGACTGTAGTGGTGCCACATGTGATGTCATAAGGTCAAACTACACTCAGAAAAATATCACAGATATTTCTAACTGGGCCATGGCATATTTGATTTATCAAATTCTTTTTAGTGTTTTAGGAAATTTAGTGTGATCTCTTTCTTTCTTTTTTGGTTTTTATTTATTCAGATGTCCGAGCATTTTTTTTCAGAATGACCAAGTGGTTGTTTTGGTGTGCTGACACCCATGATGCTGTTGTGTGCATCACTGAGTGACTGTGCAAGTTGCTTATGTGGGTCTTCAGTGCTGTGGGAGCAAGTGGACATGGCCTGTGCTGATGCCATTCTGGGGAGAGTGACTGCTGGTGAGGGCTAAAATGGAGTGTCAGCATAGTGAAGCTGAGTGCCAGTTTGAGAGATGGGGAGGTGCTGATGAGACAGAGGTATGATGTAGTGGAATTAACATTGTAATTGTTGCTGTGTGGTTTACTAGTCTGTGGGGGGAATAAACAGCAGTTGCTTTGTGGTTTACTAATCTGAAACTGAGTGCCAGATTGGGAGAAGGGGAGGCAATAATGAGATGGAGGTATGCTGTAGCAGAATTGATATTTTAATAGTTGCTGTGTGGCTTACTAATCTGTGGGGGGAAGGGAAACAGTTGCTGTGTAGTTTACTAATCTGTGGGGGATTAAATAACATGAGAATATTTTTGGGAGACGTTTTGAGGTGAGGTTCAACAATTTCTAATACAAGGCTGGAAGGAGTGGCAGAGTGAAAAGTAGTGATGAACAGCCACTTGTGAAATGAAACCAAAGTGTTCCAATGTTTAAATTGTGGAGCTCATGCTGCTGACAGGGACCAATCAGGAGCTGCAGTGAGGATTTTTTTTTCTCATGGGGACCTGAATTGAGAATATCTAACCTACAATGAGAATATTTCAATATTCTTACTCTAGGTCCATGGGGAGCAAAAATATGAGTGATATTTGCCATACAATATCCTCACAAGCACTGGATAACTATATATATATATATATATATATATATATATATATATCTTCTTTGCAAAAACTAAATTAATGCAACAGTTAGGGTTGCTTCTACAGTGACAAAAACAAGGAAATTTTATGTTATGGTTTTCAACTCTAATTCCAAGTTCACACACACACCACACACACACACACACACACACAACACACATACAAGCAGGGGACGGTAAAAGGCAACACAGCCAATCAGAAACAGACACCATAAGGTAACAGAAAGAGCACAAAACTTTGTAAACATACCACAAGCGGCATCCATCATTATGTTTCAGAAACTGTATCACTTTTGCTGCCCTCCCAGTGTTCTTAACTTCAACTTTCCTCACTTTTGTCACTGTAGAAGCAACCCTAGCTGTTGCATTAATGGAGTTTTTCGCAGTTTCCTTCCTTTTTGAGATTGTAATAAAGTAAACAAGTACAAAGCTTTTAAAGGATAACTTTTTACAGTGAGAGCATGATCCCTCTACATCCAGCACTGTAGCATACCTTAGAAAATGACCATACATTATTGGTAACTAGTATGCAAACTTTTGTTTTACATATAAAGGGTTCCATGTGATAATGGTGAAAGCCTAAAGACGATCACCGTTGTCGTGAAGTCAGAGTGCTAAAACCATTTTTGGCCCTCTGAAACCCTGGCACACAGGAAAACGGCACCAGGGACTTACTTTTTAATGTTTTTTGTGGGTGGAGCTGCACCCCACACCCACACCCCACACCCACCTACTAAAGGATTCTCAACTCCAGAGGGGTGCATGTCGGGGGGGTGAAAACATTAAAAAATAAAAGGTTCAGGCTGGGCGCAATAAAATCACACCAGCGCCTGGACCCAAACCTGATACCTCACCCGCCCTAACCACAGTCCAACCCCTGATGCCATGATGCAGCTCAGCAACCCACCACAGCACCACCCCCTATAGCTCCTTGTCCCCTCCCAGCCCACACTTGCCATGCTCGCCCCCCCACACTCGTACATATAGAGACGTCCTGTCACCCATTTCACCCACCCCCCATCCAGTCATTCTACCCTCTCATCGCTGTAAGGGATTCACTGGAGAATGAGTCGCCATTACGGACCGCACCCTTCCCCATGCACCCTCCTCACTGGTTACCCATATAAAGCTATACCTCCTACACACATGTATGCATAGCACCATTTCATTAAATTCATTTACACTTCTTTGCAAACCTGAACCATATATCAATCATATATAGTAAACATAAAACACAACAGACACTGAAAATAAGTTAAAAAAAATGATTAATCATTAAATGCCAATTCTGTTTCAAAGAAGGCCAAATTGCTCAACTCACTTAGTCTCATACCATTACTGTGCAATTCATCACAGAAGTTATTAAAAGTTTTAAAAAATTATATGAGACTAAGTCAATGTTCCTGGGGTGGGTAAAAAACAGATGTGGTAAACAATTAAGAAACTGTGGACACTAAAGCAGCATATCCTAAGATTGCTGCTATAGTGCATTACTATGTTGTAATATTTTAACATTAAGTGCATCTGGAAAAATTCCTCATCCGACCTCTTAGTAAAGGTGACCAGAAAAAATTAGGAACATACCTTGAACTGAGATTGAGCAGAGTCTGTAATTTACAATGCTCTTTCATAATAACAAATAATTAATATGTCACTGTATATAACAAACCTTTCAAATAAATTAACACAATGACAAAACAAATTATATAATTATTCAGTTAAATATTTATTAGTAATATGATAATTTGCAATGTTTCCTAAGAATTATTTGTAAGAAAATATTAATTATAAACAGTAACAATTCAAAGATTTATAAAAAATGGTAGATGATTACTAAATATGATACATATTCATCCTTCCATAAAACATCAGAATACGTGCCATTCAGACACTGCAGTAATAACATTTAACAAGCCCTAATGTTGAAGTTATGTGCAACACAAAAAAAGAACACAGTTATGAAAGTACTATATAACTGTCACAATTAAAAAATGTTTAATATTATAGTTTTGACACAAAACAGTAGAGAGTTTACAGAGGTGCATATAGTTGTAGCAAATGTTCTAAACTTTTTACACATGCACAATATTAAAGAGCAGGTTCCTACTTTCCGGCTGCTAGTCTCCCCAGCACAGTTGATGTTTACCAGGTCAGTAGTCACTGAGAATCCTGGGCATGTGGCTCATTTTTTAAGAAGCTGCTGGTCTCTCAGGGCGTTCACAGGCGTCGAAAAGACCGACCTTCCGGGCCGAAAAACACCTCCCACGCCGCTCATGAGTCTTTAGTTTTAGATAGATGTCACAAATGAAGGCTGTGAGCGTCTTCATTGGGTTCTATGAGTTGCAGAGCGCCATATTATACTTTTACTGTTGGGACATATATCAAAAGCAAATCTCATCGACCAATAGGGACCCAATTGTCAATCGATCGCTTTGATATACTAAATCCCCAGCACTAAAGGGTATAACTATGTTTGAAAATACCAGCCCCATAGAACTGAATGGGGTGCTCTCATGCAGCCTTCATTTTGTGACATCACAAAACAGGTCTGCATGGTCCGATGCGGGGACGTGTTTTTCGGACCAGCAAGTCAGTCTTTTTTGGGGCACTATACTAATATACAAATTTATGAGGGATGTAACTTCTTCAAAAAATGGAATTTTTATGCAAAACTTCAGCAGTGAACCACTGATCTGTTAAGGTAATGGGCTGAGGCAGGCAGTTACTAGGAACCTGCTCTTTAAGAGTAACAATTTATCAGAAATTGTCTATATGATAAGCCTCCATAATCATGTGCTGTTCTCACTACTAAGTAAAGTTGACAGAAAAAAATGACACCTTAAGTGGACACTAGACAGGTGATAGTGAGAGACAAGCTGTATATATATATATATATATATATATATATATATAATATCAGGTATGTCCTTACTGTACTTGAAAAGTATTGAACAACAATATGTTTGAAAACACATGTAAAGCTGCAGTGGCAGCATTCTAGCACAATCTGTCCTCATGCATCACCAGGCAGATGTGAAGCATGTGCATAGTGTACAGTACACAATGAACAAGAAGCATTGTTAACCAACAAACATAGTTATGTTTCTCATTTTATTTAATGTACACTGCATTGACATACAATGGTGTGACAGAAGTCAGAGCACATTCTATGTCACATAATTCAGCAATGCAGAAATGAGCAGATTAGTACAACAGAACTGCATGGGCCTAATATTTCAATATACAGTTTATAAGATTGCTCCACAGTAAAAGCAAATGTTGTGTGTCAAGTGACTAAGCACACAGCCTGCACTGATTCAGGCCCACTTACATTGTATTCTAGCAAAAATCACAGCAGCACCTACCTTACCTGTTGGCATCATAAGTACCTGCATGTACTGTACCTAATCTGTTTCTGCTACTATTCATAAACTGATATGAAAAGAGCTGCACATGTCCAGGGAAGGTTGCACAGCAGACTGTTATGACTACTAAAGTGTGTCAAACAGAGTGAAACCACATTTCCATCTACTACTCTTGACCCAGTGAAGGTCATTGTAATTTTTGGGAACCAGGACATAAGCATCTTTCAGGTTCTGACGTAATCTCTGTAGTCTGGGCATGGGAGACAAGGTGGTGAACTGGGTTCAGAACTGGTTAGGAACTGGTTAACAGACAGGAGACAGAGGGTGGTGGTAAATGGGGTACAATCTGGGGAGGGGGTGACCAGTGGGGTACCTCAGGGATCAGTACTAGGACCGGTCCTGCTCAATGCCTTCATTAGTTACATTGCAGAGGGTCTGGAAGGAAAGGTCTAACTATTTGCAGATGATACCAAGATCTGCAACAGGGTGGATACTCCATATGGGGTGCAGAAAATGAAGAGGGAACTGGAGATGCTTTAAAGATGGTCAGAGATGTGGCAACTGAGGTTTAATGTAAAGAAGTGCAAAATGATGCACCTGGGTAGAGGGAACTCTGGGGAGAGCTACAGGTTGGACTCTGCCACATGTTTTTATACAGCTCAATGTAAAGGAACAATTGCAAAAGATTGATTCCTCCAATGCATCCTATTGTACTTTTTGCTTGTTTTACAGTCAGTGCTGTAAAGACATGCTCTTCATTCACAGGTGCACATTGCAGAAGGTTCCCAAAGACAACACTCTTCCCACCAAATCACTCACCATGGTCAGTTCCAAGTATCTCCTAGAGACTTAGATGGATACATGCAAGCATGACATTTGAGACCATCTTGACAAACATTGGTCGCAGCTCAGATGCCACCTCATGGGAAAGTTTTCAGTACTCTTCTGTTTTGCTATGTTCTACAGGTAGCATAAACTACCGGTGTAGAGTTACACTGCCAATGTTTTATGCAGCCAAACCTGTGGGAGCAGTTACAGCTACAGACATAACTTCTTCTGTATGTTTTCTTATCTCCACTGTGATAGCATCAATAACAAAACTCTTGCCTGTGCCAGCAGAACCACTAACAAACATTAGCAGTGGCTCATAGTTTCTGCATGTACATTGTTTCTTCTCATGAAGGATGCCATGTCTGACTGCTTCAGTAACAGCATCATAAGCAGTAAACTACTGCCTATTCAACTGGTCAGTCAGTACACTTGGATCTTTTGTCACATGAGAATAATGTTCCATGGCACTTTCGACTTCACTCATCAGAACCACAGGATCATTCATTGTGAGAGGAGCTCCAAGAGTGCCCTCTTCCTCAGGATCTTCATTTTCCTGAGAATTCCCTGGGGTATCTTTCTAAAGCTGTTTCTTAGCTTGTTCCATCTGCTTCTTCTCTAATTCCAGTCTAAAAATGCATGTTTCGGACTGCTCAGTCTTGAAGATCTCATATGAAAGGTAGAACTGTTCTTAATAAGTTTCACAGCCTCCTTTCAGTGTGGTCTCCTCCCCCCATGGCTTAAAGAGGAACATTAGAGCAAAGTAGTAATGTTCCTTACTGTCACTTGTACAGAGACTGAATTTACAGTGGTCAGTCAGCCAGGGTTGGTTCCTTTTAGCAAGGCACCCATCAAAGCCTCTGACCTTGTAAATCTCTTGTATTTTGTCACTTGCTACATCAAACTTGTAGTAATACCACTTGGCAACATGGTACAGACACATGTCCTCCATCACACTAGCCCAGTTTGGGTAGTACGTGTCAATCAGGTTATTCTTCAAAATGTTCTTTGATGATGGGCGGTGTGCAGCCAGTTCTTCAGTCTCATCATGAGACTTCAAAATATGCTTTTATTTCTCTTTGTAGTTAACACTGAGCAATCGTAAAGCTTCAGACTTGCCACACAACTGTGTCCCAATCAAATGATCACTGGCTTCATATGCTATATGAATAGTAGCAGAAACTTCCATCTAGTGGAGTAGTCCACCACAGTGTATGTGCAATGGACACAAATAGGATACTAAGCTCACTTTCCCACAGCAGGTGGACCAAATATTGTATGTTCCTATGGAATTTTCCATCCTTGTAGATGACTCTTGATGTACGATATTCAGCACCTTGGACATGCACCTCACATGCATCCAGATGACCTCCTGTACCTGGAGGGAATAAATCTGGAAGGCAACGTGCTTCTAATTTTTCTTCCCATATGCTAAAAGGACTATCTTTAACCTGCTTCATCTGGTACAGGTCAATGTTATCACCAGTTGGATCTCTGCCATGTAGAGGGTGAATGGTGTACTGCTCATACACATCTTCATAAGTTGCAACACTGAACTTCTCATTCATTGTTTTCGAAGTGTCCACCAGTCCAAACTGAGCACTCATATCTGAGAGTTCATCTATGTCAAGGTCAGCATAGAAAGTATTATTTTTCTTCAGATAGTGTAGAGCACTTTTCACTTTCTGCACATTGACAACATCTTGCCAAATGACTTTGGATTTTGTAGGGACACCATTTGCTAGTATAACAAGAATGTTTTCCTTTGAGATTGTCTCTACATTTTGTTTCAGAAGAAGTGATAAATACATGACAGCCCCTTTCAGAGACTTCACAAGTTCTCTTTGGGACACTTTTCATGTTTTTGTATTCAAGCGTAGAATAGTCTGAAATGGTTTCATCATTTGTATGAGTATCCATTCAAACATATTCAGTGCAGCAATCTCAGTAGGTGTAACATCTGTCTCCATATTGTTCAGAACAGACCTCAGTGGCAGAGTGTCATTTTTCACCTTTGTCAAACAGTAATGACACATGGTAATTGCTGGATCCAGGTCAAAGTCAATTTTTACTAGTATGCAGGCCAACAGTCATGCTCACATGTCATTAAAAGACTGAATCTTCTCCAGGTCAACAACAACAGCCTGTAATCTGTAAAGTAGTCTGTGACATGAGACACACACAGAGTCAAACATCTCTCTCTTAGTTCAAACTTGGCAATGGGTTTCGTGAATGTCTTTAGTAAATCGGATTCCCGAAGAGTGAGAGTACATGATACAGTGGCAGAAGTGTCATCACATGGTGCATCATAACATTTAATATTACGTTGCACATCCTGTATCACAATTTTTGCAGCTTACATATTCCCTGCTTTCAATGACTCATCAAGCTGTTTGTATACTGACACAGCTTTTCTGACCTTATTTTATGCACAAAGCTGAACATCACAGGGTTGTGTACAGCAAGCATGCATATATGACGAAATACACTATTGCAAACACCGCTGTCTAAGCAAGCCAAGAAATGCCCCAGCAGTCCTTTATGCTTGCAAATTTCACAGAATTCAGTCTTATGTAACACGTTGTATCTCTGTTTCTTCTTCTTGGCAAAAAAGTGATTCACAAAGGATGCTTGCCTGAGATCACAGGTCCCATCACATCTCCATGATACACAACTTTTCCTCAGTGTCTCAGTGGTTTCGTGCATGCCATCATCTGCTACACTTACTTCATCACTGTGTGTCACACTCAACACATTACAAGCCTTACCACCCCCATCAACAGAAATTATAAGATCCTTAGAAACTGCTTTATAAGACTCTTGTCAAAAAAAGCCTTTGAGTGCTGTTTATGTAGCCATGAGCCTTGAAAGACTTCACAAAAGTTGCCTCTGTATAGAGTGCCAACATTTTGCAGCCTACTATGAACAAACTTCACTGTAACAGTGAACCTTTCAATCTCCCTCATCATTTGCGTCCACAAATGTGATAGGTTAACAAGTGCCATGTTCACAAATCTACAAACTCTAAGAAATAGTTTCATCAAAGCAAGTTGACTCTTGAGTCATTTGCCTTGATCTCTCATCATGGCAGAAATAATTTAATCAACTTTAGCCTTTGAAGCTAATTTTCAGAAAAATGTAGACTTGCTAAGATGGCCACAAATTACAGAAATGTGTTTCTGTTTATGGGGTACATTGGGAATGTTAGCAACCTGACCAGCTCTCCTGTGCTCCACACTGCCAACATCATGGCCAGGAACTAGGCACTTTGTAGTTGTTCCTGAACAACTAACTGAGCCAAGCATCTCATAAGCAGCAGTCAACCTTTTCCTTTGAACAGACCTTACAGTCTCCTTAGCTTCTTTGTGTCATTTTCACTTCCTACATCACTCTTCATCAACTTAACATCACTGCAGTACTTATCCTTCCTATATTTATTCTGTTGTCTATGTCTTGTAGGCATTCTATCTACTAAGAAACACAGGTTTCAGACAATATAATGATACACGATCACACACCTACAAAAGGAAAAAAAAACAATAGTCAATTTCTTATAACTATTCCTTTCTCTTGAAACATTTCAAACAAATGGCAGTAAAGTATCAGTATACACATTAAATTCCTATGATGATTCAATAAGTCAAATAAACAGTATCATTTTTGTAATCTCTATGTTTATTATAATCACGTGCAACAAATAAACCTTTGAGTTTTAAACTCGTAACCTTAAAAACACAAAAACTATTTTGTTTCAATAAACACTCTTGACAAACGTATGTACTGGAAAAATGAATACCATGCTTTGTAGTGAAGTTTTTTTTTCCTGAGGCAATGTGAAACTTTTGTAAAGATTTACAATTCAAATGAAGAGTGTTTTTGTGAAAACAATATGGTGTTGCGAAAGTTATTGAGGTACATGAAAGCACCCATTGAAGCCTTTCATGTTGACGAGGTACCAAGATAAATAACCACAAAAGATTTAGAGCTATCTGATCAAGCCCCATTTAAATAGACTATGTTTTCAAGGGTAAAAAAAATAATCACAAAACTCTGTGAGGTACTTCAGCAAGAGACTTTTAAAAACATTTTGTTGTTGAAGACGAAAAATGTAACCGCAAATGTTTTTGAGGTATGTGAATGAGCCCCACTCAACTATACTATGTTGTCGAGGCTGAAAATGTAACCGTGAAAGTTTCTGAGCTCTGCGAATGAGCCCCATTGAAATACACTATCTTGCCGAGGCCAAAAAATGTAACCATGAAGGTTTTCAAGCTCCATGAATGAGCCCCATTAAAATACACTATATTGCTGAGGTCGAAAAATGTAACCACGAAAGTTTTCAATCAATCAATCAAAATCTTTATTTATCCAGGCAGGCACCATTGAGCAAGGCTCATTTGCAAGGTGGACATGGTCATGAATACATCAAAGTACAGTTCAGAAGCAGGTATACAAAAAGCAATAATATACAAGGAAGAAAAAGTATATACAGTATATATAGTACAGTACAAGGTTGAAATAAATAAAAAAAACAGCATTATTTTACATTTGAAGAAGTCAGCAGATGTACAATCAACAATAGGTATACAGGGGTTATAAGCAGAGATATTTTGAGTGAGGCAGCCAGCAACTACACATATAGGGGAAAGAGGCCGAGTATGGGGTGGCAGGTTAGAGAGGTAAAGAAGAGGAGGGATATATTACTGATGACGGGGGGAAAATTGAGCTAAAGCCACAGAAAGTGATGATGGCTGTTGTGTACCTGTTTACTATGATAATGACAGAGGAGGGGTAGATAATTGGGATACTACTATGGATGGGGTGGGACTTTAACCAGGCTGGAGTGGACAGGGAAGGGTGGGTGCAGCAGGAAGAGTTAATAGGAAAAGAGTGAGAGCCAGGGGTAGAAACATGGCGAGCATCAGGATGGAAAGGGGGAGTTGTGGAATTAGTGGGCTAGTGGTGAGGAAAACATTTGCAAGGTGCTTTCATGTAGCAATTGTAGAGTGCCTTGTAGATATTCAGGCTAACAGGGCAGCTCAGCTTCAAGTTTCTTTGTAAAACGTTCCATAATGTGGGTAAAGAGAAGCTTAGAGCAGCTTTGCCGAAACAAGTTTTGACCCTTTGAACTTGGAGAGCAATTAGGGAATAGCTCCTTAGAGCATAGGCGCTTAACACACTCCGGGGAATACAATCTGAGACATATGAGGGGAGCATGTTGGTCACCGCTCTGAAGGCCCATAGGGCGGCATTTCTATTCCTTCTATAGTGAAGGGAAGTCCAGCCTAACGATGAGTACAGGGAGCAGTGGTGTGTGGAAAGTGGAAGGCCAGTAATGAACCTGATAGCTCTGTGGTAGAGGGTGTCCAACTTAGCCAGTGCAGAGGCAGTGCAGTGGCTGTAGAACAGGTCCGCGTAATCTATTAAAGATAGGAAGGTTGCTTGAATGAGTTGAATCTTGGCCTCCTTTATGAGCAGGTGGTTAATTCTGTAGAATAGTCCTAATCTTTGCCTTAGTTTTTTCTGTAGTTCTTCGAGATGGTCGGTGAAGGAAAGTTTATGATCGAGCCAAACTCCTAGATATTTGAATTAAGCTACATACTCTAGCGTTTCTCCAAGAACTGTAGTAATTTGTGGGATAGCCCCCCCCCAGCAGGAATTGCCGCATGCAAGGAGGGGGAGAAGAGCATGGCTTTTGTCTTTTTCACATTGAGCAAAAGCTTTTTGTCTATGAGCTGGTATTGTAGAAGGTTAACTTCAGCTTCGAGGTCTTCACAGGCTGCTTCCAGTGTGGGATGACTCATGTACAGTACAGTGGTGTCCGCGAATAAGTGGATGTTGGCTTTTTTGATGGGGTCATTTATGTTATTAATGTAGACTGCAAAGAGGAGGGAACCAAGGATAAAGCCCTGGAGCACACCCCTTAGCATAGGTTTTAATGGAGAAAGATCACATTCAGCTTTAACCTGCTGTTTCCGTTCTCTGAGGTAGTCTGCAAACCAGAACATAGATTTATGGTCCTGGCCTAAGGTGCTTAAGGAGGAAAGAAGCAGGCTGTGATTGACTGTGTCGAATGCCTTACCAAGATCCAAGAAAATGGCAAAGACATGCTTCTTGCTGTCAAGGTCTAGGAGACAATCATTGGTCACCTTAGCTAGGGCTGTTATGGTGCTGTGCTTTGCTCTGAATCCAGACTGAACTGGGTTTAATAGGCTTCTGGATTCTAAGTATACCCCTAGCTGGCCACACACTATTTTTTCTAGTAATTTAGACAGGATGGGGAGGAGGGAGATCGGTCTGTAATTATTTAGATCGCAGGGGTCATCTGCTTTTAATACAGGGATGACATGGGCTATTTTCCATTGAGGTGGGAGGCTACCCTGGGAGAGTGACATGTTGAATAGCTGGGTGATTGGCACGGCAAACACATGGTAGGCACATTTCAGATAGTATGGCTCTATAAGGTCAGAGCCTGCTCCCTTCCTGGTGTCCAGTTGCAGCAGTAGGTCTTCCACCTCTTTTAGAGAGACAGGCAGGAGGGAGAAGGCCTCCTCGCTAGAGGGGGACTCGTGGGTTGGTGAGTCCTGAGCTGTGCGGAGGTCATTGGCAAGGAAAATATTAAATGCTAGCCCTGCCATTGCAAAATGGTTATTGAGGGCTTCCAATATCTCTGATCGGTTAGAGATAACGCTGTCACCAGACTTAATTTTTGCTGGAATGGAATTACCAGGTGCGTGTCCAGACATGTCTTTTAATGTTTTCCAGAGCTTTGAAGGATTTCTTGAGGCAGAGGCTAGCTCCGAACGATAGTAGGCGGCCTTGGCTGCTCTGACCAACTTGGTGCACTTGTTATGTGCTCTCTTAAAAAGACACCAACCTGAGTCATTCTTGATTCTTTGGGCTTTGTTCCATAAAGTATCCCTTTCTAGCAGGGAAGTTTTGAGCTCAGGTGAGAACCAATGGCAGGTGCTGCTCCTGACCCTCACCTTAACCAAGGGTGCATGCTTATTTAAAGCCTCACTTAAAATATTGTAAAAAATAGTATATGCCCTGTTAACTGTTTTGGCTAGGAAGAATTTCTGCCATCGCAGTGAATGTTTCAGGTCATGGACATAAGCAAACAAATCAAAGTTGCATTTGTACCCCTTGATAGAGAACTTTGCCACAAACTGTGGGTTGTGCACAGATTTAATGGTGGTGATTATACAATGATTGCTAATGTCTGAGAAAAATGTTCCAATATGAGAGAACAGGTGTGGCTTGCTACCCAAAATTACATCTAAGAGGGAGCTGTTGTTAAGGTTCTTTTTATTTAGGTGAGTATGCTCACCAATGAGTTGAGTGTCACAAAGGATTTCAAGGGAGCTAATGCATGTGATAGTCAATCATAGTTCAGGTCACCAAGAATAATGGTTTCCAAGGAACTGAGCCCCAGTACGGAACTGAGGTGAGACAGGAGATGCAGCCCGGCAGAAGGGAGCCTGTAGCAGCCTATTACACAGAGTGCACTGGAAGGAGAAAGTTCGATCTTTAGGGTCAAGCACTCAAATTCTTTGGGGGAGGATGATGCATCTATGCATGTGGCTGAGTATTTGTCCCTTACATAAATTGCCACCCCATCTCCTCTTGATTGCCTATCCTCTTGGAAGAGTAAATCATTTAGGATACAGATTTCATTGTCTGGGGTGGCTGGCCTAAGCCAGGTCTCAGTGATTACTAGGACATCAGGTAGGGTGTGGCTCATCCAAGCCTGGATAAGGGGTGAACATTTTCAGCAAACTACAGGCATTAAGATGCATAAAAAACATTCCTTTGATACCTGCCAGGTCAAATGGAGAAGCAAGGGTGTCTAATGGTCCTGCGTTGAGTTCGACATTGCCTGAGCACAATAGTAAAAGAAGCAGGATTCTTTTTAAGGCAGCGAACTGTAATTTGTAAACACTATTTTTGGGGCGATAGGGGAGACAGTGTTGATAGGTAGGCCTGTACCCACTCCTGGTGTTATACTGGCCTAGTGTTGCAGCCACTAGTGTCCTGGCAGAAATTTGCCATGAGTAGGAAGTCTCAAGTCTGGATGGGGGAGTAATCTGCAGAGGCAGCTCAGGAGATGTCCCACTCTCCAGCAGAGACAGCTGAGAAGCCCAATGGACCAGAATGGCTACCTGAAAGGAGCTGTTGGACACATGACAGAGAGAAGCGCAAGGGTCGTTCCACTTTAGGGAGAGATGAGGGTCCGAAGAATAGAGTTGAGCGCTAGTAAAGCTAGTGACACACCAAGGAACCAGCTGTAATTTCCCATGGTAGATCTAAATGCCACAACAGCCAGCAGTAAAAGCCACTAGAAGCCTAGACCGTTTGGCGATCAGGTGTCATAAGTTCAAAATCCTTTTTTTTTGGCTGAGAGGTGGTTTTGGTGCTGAACGTATGTGTGGAGCAACTCTTTGTGGCTGAGCCAGTGAGGTGGTTCAAGGCTGCAATCTGGTGTGGAAAGATTGGTCTGTAGCTTTCGTTTCTGTTTCTGGCCCTGCCCCACCAGTACAGAATGGAAGCGGGGGCAGGCATTCAAGTCTTGCAGCCTTAGTGGATGAGCATGGTTCGGCCTGATAAACATGCCGCATTGAAATACAGTATGTTATCGAGGCCAAAAAATGTAACCATGAAAGTTTTCAAGCTCCGTGAATGAGCCTCATTGAAATACATTATATTGCCGAGTTCAAAAATTGTAACCTCAAAAGTTTTTTGAGCTCCATGAACAAGCCACATTGAAATACTATATGTTGTCAAAGCCGAGAAACGTGACCGCGAAAGTTTTCGAGATTCTTGTATAAGCCTCATTGAAATATACTATGTTGTCGAGGCTCAAAAATATAACTGCAAATGTTTTTGAGGTCCTTGAACAAGCCCCACTGAAATACACTATCTTGTCAAGGTCAGAAAATGTAACTGTGAATGTTTTTAAGGTCCGTATATGAGCCCCACTGAAAAACACTATGTTGGCAAGGCTGAAAAATGTAACCGCGATAGTTTTCGAACTCCGTAAACCAACTCCATGAAATGCACTAGCCTCTCCTATACATAACATCACAATGTGTGTGTGATCAAAAAATTGTTGCCGCACAAAGATTTTGTTGTCGAGCTATTTTGAACTTGTACCTTTGCTTCCCATGATGCTTTGCAACCAGGAAGTGCTTAAAATCGCTTGTTAAAAATGCTAGCGACTACAAAATGATGCACAAGTCATAAATAAAAGTTACACACCTAAAATATATTGTCAAAAGCACACAGATTCAACATACTAATTAAGAAATTGGTGATAATGAGACCAAATTATTAACTAATTCCACTAAGAGCGGCCATGTGTTTTTTTTGGGAAAAACACCCATATACCACATTTAACAAATCAGTTAGCAGTGAAACAAGATTGACAGTCCACAATAGCAAATGACACCACACCACTAATTTATATGCAACTTTAAAATACTTAAAATATTTTTTTTATGCAGCACAGGAAATACTTTAACACAGCCAATCATAGTATAACAAAAATAAAGAAGAAGGAAATAGCACCATTTTGAGAACACTGCATAGATCAAGACCATGAACAGTAAGTGCATCACCTCAAAATCAGTTTTAAAACTTAACTATAAGATACTGTTCCCTGCTTAAATAGTATTGTTTAAAATCTAATTTCTTACTACCTAGCTTAACACAAGCCTCACCATGTACAGTCATTTATTTAATAGTTAATTTTGACAGTTTAAGACATAGCTTGAAGCAGTACTCACCACCACAAATGTTAGCTCAAAAGGGAGGTAGATCACAGCAAGCACGTGTATGTCTAGCAAGCTAACAGCAAATCATAATGGTTCTTCTACTGTGTTCTTTCAAATCATTCAATCAGAAAATAATTAATTCCCACCAAAACATACTGGTGGGATATTCAGAAGGGTTACGCATGGTGCAACTTCGCAACCCACTGATGCGCCCTGGCACGATATTCAAAAGGGGAAAGTGCGTTGCACAAATCTCGATGCACCATGGCGCATCAGTAATGTATGCAGCGCAAGTAGGGGGGACATGCCCATCCATACTCCACACATCCTGCTATTCAGCCTGGGATGTGCTGAGCAGATGCAGGTGCAACCCCTACCTGCGCCACACACAGTTGAGCCAAAAAATACAGAAGCAACAGCTGGCCATCCACAGGTGAGCCGCCACATTGCAGGGTGCAACACAACAGCTGCCAGCTGTGGGTGGCCACCTGAGCTCCTGTGGCACCATCCATTGCTGTAGCAGCCCCCCATGCCTGATCGCGGGCATATGTATTGAATTAAATACTTCCATTATCCCTGGTGGTCCAGTGGACCACTTCCAGACTGATCGCAGGCATATGCAGTAAATGAAATGTCAAAACCATCCCTGATGGTCCAGCGGTACCCCTCTCCCCACCCTCCCACTGAGCCCCACCACCCTCCCCCCATCAGTGGCAGGTGGCAGCTCCCGCCTGCAAGCTGCCTGGCTGCCCACTGACTGACCACTTACAGTATGGCTGTGCCCATTGGTCCACATGGCGTGGAGCCAATGGAGTGCAAGCAATACCATACTACCAGATCCAGATATGTGAATGGATTCATTCACTTATCTGGACTGTGTAGTACGTATGGAGTCTGACGCCCATTGGCCCACACTGTGGACCAATGGGCTGACAGCCAAAATGTACGCAGTCAGTCAATGGGCAGCTGGGTGGCATGCGGGCAGGGAGTTGCCGCCCGCCACTGACTGGGGAGAGAGGGGTGGTAGGGCTCCATGGGAGGGTGGGTGGGGCTACAGCTGGACCACCAGAGATGGTTTTGATGTTTAATTTGCTACATATGCCCATGATAGGGCTGGAAGCAGTCCACTGGACCACCAGGGAAATTGGATGGTTTATTTAATACACATGCCCACGATCGAGCATTGGAGTGCGTTGTCAGCAGGGGCAGGGGGCGTTGGTCCCCGAAGGCCGCTGCCTGGCAGGGTGCCAGGTGCAAGTCTCTGGGGATCGGCGCACCTGTATGCAAATTGGGCCATAATGACATGATAATGGCCTCATTTGTGCCTTGCATGCATTATGGGTCCATTTGCATGTCCACCACTGAATATTGCGGTTGCTGCACCTAGTGCAATGGCACTTGCGTTTGCGCATCCCCCTGCTCCTCTATGGCCACTTGCGCTGGTGCAGTGCCACTGCGCCATGCGCAATGTGAGTGGCCACAGTGCCATATTCAATAGTGCTGAGCCATGGTGCAGCACCGTTGAATATCATCCAGTCCATGCCCTTGCGCATCCCAGTTACACTGCACCCAGCTTGCACCCCTGCCAGGTGCAGTTTTTTTTTATGCTCCCTTCTTCACTGCACCAGGGTCCTTTCTTCGGGGACCCTAGGCTGTGCGCACTCCTGTAGTACTGCCCCAGGTACCTCCCTCTGGGTACCGTTGGGCCTGTCCCCATCCTACCTTGGTTTACCCCCCCCGGGTGGAGCGGAGAGGATCTCCCCCAACCCTTTCTCTCAGTCCTTAAGTGTGCATCAGAAGGCCTCACCAGACCCTTCTATGGAGCCTGGTTATGGGTGTTCTCGGGTTGACTCGGTCCCGTCTACTGGAGCCTGGTGCAGGTTTTTTTTCTCTTTTTCTAGTTTCCCTGCCCTCAGGATGTCCGCGTGCTAGGGAAGCCTAGGGGCGGAGCACATCATGATGTGCTGTTGCTCCGGCTCCCGGCAGATGTCCTCCCACCCTACTGTATGCAGTCTCACTGCACCTCCACCTGTTGTCACCCAGGTGGCGGTATAGCAGTGGGACTTGCATCCCCACCCCAACCGGAGGAGGAGAGCAGCCACTTGGCCCTCAACCCTCCTCCCCCCAGCCGGCCCTCCAGCTGCCCGAGTCTGTTCCCGAACCTGGGTCACTGGCACCACAAGCGGTAGCCCTACTGCTGCGCCGGTGGGCCAACCCTCAGGCGCAGTTCTGAATATCCCACCCACTGTGTTTTGTCTACGGCACAGCCAATCAAAACATCTTTGCTAACATATGTGAAGTGCAATGTTTCTATTGGTACCCAGCAAGTACTACCAGCCAATAAATATTTTTAGAACCAACTGTTAATATCTGTCTCAGGAAGAATAAAAAATCATAAGAAAATTGCTCACCCTGCTGATTAGATCACACTAGCCACCAACAGACACAGTCTGTCTTATTGAGCTCTCTGTCACTCTGTTTTTTAAGAAACTGTTAGCATGGCAGAACACTCTGGAATCATAGCATGGATGGTAGGCAGCAGTTTAATTTGTCGAGGTGGTGAATATGCTCATAGAAGTCACCTTGGTAGTGACTTAAACCTTCCCAATTACAAGGTTTACTGGTTTGGCAAGGGAGGCATGAGATGGGAGCAGCTGATGCCAATCATGCTATATCTGCTGAGCAACCACTTTGCACCAGATGTACTGCTGAGCCACCTCGGAGGGAATGATTTAGGCAACAAAAGGTGGATAGATTCAGTTGCTGCAGCTAAATTGGACCTACCTTCCTTTTTAGAGATGTTACCTGCCTGTATAATTATCCATTCAGACATTACAGAGTGCAGGGTCTGGTGTGTAGATCAACACATGTATTTGCTTGACAGGGCAAGAAAAAAAAATAGATATAAACATCTCTGCATTTTTACTCGATCTGGGCATGCACACAGTTCGTCACCCTAAAATCAAGTATTTTTGATTGGCTCTGTCTAAGAAACGGTGTGCATTTCTCAGACACTGGCAATTGCCTGTTTTTGGGAGACCTCCAACATGGCATCCTGTCAATGATCTGAAGAACAGTGTGTCTTGGCAAAGTGCTCAAAGGGAACAGAGTCTCTTTTGAGAGCCAACTTTCTTTGTCAAAAAATAGAACAACTAATGCACACAAAAAAAACTGACATTCAATAAGAAAGCTAGCAATACACAAAATGCACTCACAGCATATATTAACATCACAGGGGACACATAGTTTAGATGGCTATTAAAAACTTTTACATAAAAAGTACACAGTGTTGGTCATTGAGGATTTACTCACATCTTGCGTGGTGTGTCAAGACACATTGCTGGAGAGCAGTATGATGTGGACAATGTCTGTTGTCAGGAGAAGGAGATAACATTACCGCCAGATGTGAGTTGGGGGGGTTGTGACATGCAGTGCTGCCAGGAATAGGGGGTGGCAGCCTTGAGTCAGTGCCCCTGTGAGGGGTATAGGTGTTGTGTGTATTTTGGGGGGAGGTACCTAGCACACTCACAGCTGTGTGCCAGGGCAGGTGGGTGGTGTTGGGTGGATATTTACTCTTGCCCTAAAGGGTCAGTGGGCTTTTTGCCCTGTCCTGTGGGGTGTGCATGGAGAATGTGTAGGATTAATGGTAGGGTCTTCCCTGTTGTACCCTGTGCCCCTATGCACCCCTCCACTGCCAGCAGTATGCACCTTAGTACATGCTACATAGTGCCAGCCTGCCCCTCACCCACCCCCTTTGTGCTGCTCCTCATGTGAAGAGGATAATTGGATGCATATGTGCTTCAAGCCCTCCCCAATCGAAACTCCCACGTGGGGGGTGTATAGGGTGCAGACTGGTTGCATCCTCCAGATACATCGTGCCATTGGTGCAGAGGGTCCATAAAGTGAACAAATCACGTAATGACTTACACCCTGGGGGTGCCTGTCTACAATTATACAATGGGTCCAATGTGTAAAATAAATTGAAACTGTGTCAAATTATGTTAGTCATGAATGCTATTCCTGTGTTGCGTGTTTACAGAATTTTGCCACAATCATGCAACATACTTCTCCCAATGAGTTCGCAAAATGTCCACATATCGTTGTATAATTAAACAAATATCACTGTATTATGAAACATGCATATAGCTACATATGCTGTTGATGTATTTGATTTACTCATCTACATACACATACTGTATATCACCATATTTAAATTGTTGTTCTCATGTCTGCTTCCCTTACAGAAATGAACAAATATTGGACAGCAGAACAGCTCCCTGTGCTGCTGAAGGCTGTGATCAAAATTGATGACCCCAAAATTCTTATGAGGGCACCAACATGCCTCTAGCGGAGACTTGGAAGGGGGTGTCCAAGCATCACAGACATGAAAAAGGCTTAGAGAACAAGAGGTGGCAGAAATGCAGGGGGGAGTGGAACCTGCTATGGCAGAAGTTCTACAAAATGAAGGACCCGGGGAAGGTGCCAGAGAATGACCAGGCCTGGTATGAACAAACATACCAGCTGTGGCTCCAGGCAGGAAAGCTGAGGTTTAGAGAGAGAGAGTACTTCATCGTAAGTAAAAATGATCATTTCCATTAAAATACTGTTATGTTCTAATTAGACAACATGGCAAGACATGAGAAGGGGGAAGGGCCTTTTGGTGGGATAACAGCCCACCCTGGGTGAGTTGAAGCACCAGACATAGTCAACAGCTTACAGCACCCAAGATGGGGTGTTGCCCAACAAAAAGCAGACCCTGGAGTAGCATATTGTAATTCTTCAATGGGTATTTCCTAGTGAAATGAATGAAATTCTTACACAAATTACTTTCAACTAAGATGTTGTTCTGCAATAACAGCACCGCTGAATTTTTTTTTTTACAAAAAGGAACCAGCATTCTTTCTACCCATTTTAAAATTAATCAACAACAATGTCAGAGGGAATCATAACCTTCAAATTAACAACAAATGTAGCAGGTGATTGTCATAGAAACATAGACTTTGATGGCAGATAAGGACCGCTTGGCCCACCTAGTCTGCCCATTTCCCTATCTAGAGAATAAGCTGCAGATCCTATTTAACCAACAGCCTATTTCTTCCTACCCCCCCCACAACAAATTGCCTTATGTCTGTCCCATGCATTCTTGAATTCTCCCACAGTTTTACACTCCACAACCTCCTCAGGAAGGCTGTTCCATGCATTCATCACCCTCTCTGTGAAAAAATACTTCTTCACATTGCCTCTGAGCCATACCCCCTCTATCTTCAAATTGTGTCCCCTTGTTCTTGCACATCTCTTTTTCTGAAAGATGCTACCTTCTTGGACTTTGACGATTCCACTGAGGTACTTAAACATTTTTATCATGCCCCCCCTCTCCCTCATGATGGAGGTGGGGGGGCTGACTAACATGAGTGACAGACTGTTGTCCCAAGATACGAGCAACACGCACGTCGTGAAACCACTTCTCTATCTCTTAGAAATGCATGTGAATAGGACAATTATTTTGGCGTCTACACTGAATGTGCAACCATATACAGTACAACCACTATCTGGTAACACACAGTGGTTCTGATTCATTGAACCCCTTAGAGTACAGTTCGATACTTCAATAAAAATCAGACATTAAATTTGTAAGAGCACAATAGTTATTAATAAAGGTACTCCACCTTTTTTTTTTAATTAAGAAATAATGCACAACAGGATATGGGTTGTGCTAGGCTAACCTCATGCCTGGAGTGTTTGGGCAAGAGGTCACAGGCAGAGTGCATCCAAGTACTCCAGAAGTGAGGCTATGACAGTACAACTCAAACTCTGGAATGCATTATTGCTATCAGACTATGCCTCATTATTATGCTTTATAAAAAGCATCATAACAAATGTTTTTTTTTTTATTTGTAGTCTTGCAATATATCTATGCTTCTTAAGAGAAGATGAATACCCTGCACGCAAAACAGCAATAAAGTGTGGTCGTGCTCTAGGATTAGACCGGTGATGTTGTACTTTGATGACATCATGGGTACATTTCTAGACTGACCAATCAGAGGTAAGCCTTCTTTCTTGTCATTGTATCATTATGTATAGCATTTTGTCTAAACATGTTCATCTTAATTTGTTTCTAACCCACAAAGACACCAACTTGCAATTAGTGAGCAGATGCTATGATACAGTAAAACAATATTGGCATGTCAAAGCAGCAACAACACCAGCATATTCCATGAATGTAATTCAGTGCATAACAGCATTTAACATTGCAGTTATCTGTCTTTAAAAATTTTTCATGACTTTGTTACTATGTATATCCATATTAACAAATGACACCAATACTTATGCCATACACAGAATCCAATATAGCAACATAGAAGCATAAAAAGTAATCAAATGTTATCGATGATATAACTTTGAGTAATGTAATCATCATTCCCCCATCTCGATTGGGTCACAGAGGGGGAGTAGCCACGTAGATCCTATCCTCACTGCAGTTTGCTACCACCCTATCTACCTCCATCCCAGCATCTACGAAGCCCTTGTCACCCACATTACCCTTCCTTTCTCAATCCCAATCTTTGTGGATGGCATGTGTTGCCACCCAAGCGTTCAACCCTAGGTCATGACTGAACTCTTAGCCAACATCACCTCCCACTCGCAATCTGGTGAACTGTTCATAACAGGTGACATGAATCTAAATTGGTTGTCTCCCAAGTTAAACAAGCTACGCAATGGCGTCACTGCTCTAAACCTCACTCTACTTATACTTGAGCCCACATGCTCTAATCCCAAAACACAAAACCACACTATGCTTGACTTGGCACTCACAACCCACCGGCATCACATTATTAAATCTGATCTCCTCCGTGATGCCTTTAGTGATCACAGCCCCATTTTCATTGTACTTAAGGTCCATCACCCCAAACCTCCCCGTAAAATCATACAGAGTGGGTCCTTTAAATCCTTAGACCTTATCTCACTCAGCTCTGCACTTGCTTCAACTGACTGGGCCCCCCTCTCCACTGCCATTTCTGTCGACCAAGCCCTTGACTATTTTAAGGATAAATTCATTGCCTCCTTAAATGCCTTTGCTCCTTTCATAAGGACCGGAGTCTGTGGGCTTCATCTCCCCTGGATCACCCCTGAACTACTGGCCTGCTTCAGGGAGCATGACCATGCCTGGAGAAAATACAGATCTACTAAACATCCAAACGACTACGCCAAGTACAGAATGCTACGCAATTCGAGTACCAAAGCTAATAGACTGGCTAAGTCCGATTATTTCAACTCCTCATTCCTGACTAACATTAACTCTCTATCTAAATTCTGGAGGGTAGTTCCTGCCCTATTCTCTCCCCCTTTCACCCTCCCCCTTCAGTTATCAAAATAAATAACTCCCTAGTTTCCAACCCTGGCTCCATGGCTAATAAATTTAATGCCTACTACACCTCGTGTGCCACATCTCTTCTAAATTCCTTCTCCCCCTTGCCACCTACTAACTTCAGCCCTTCACCTCAGCCAGTGCCTACTCCTCCCCCTTTTTCCTTTCTGCTATCTCCTTTTACAAAGATGTTAGTGCCCTCCTATCCCTCAGCTCCTCTAAAGGCTCCTCACCAGATGAGCTTGATCCTAAACTTCTCTATCTTTCTGCTCCTGCAATTGCTTATCCTATCTCCCTAATCCTTAACCTCTCTTTTATTTCTCCTGAAGTACCCTCATCCTGGAAACACACTGTAGTCATTCTTCTCCCCAAGGGTGGTGACACATTCACTCCTGGCAACTATTGCCCCATTTCCTTCCTTCCTACCCTTGCCAAACTTCAACAACATTTAGTTCTCTCTCAACTATCACCCTTCCTCTCTGATTCCTCCTTCTTCACCCCATTACAATCTGGTTTTTGGAAGAACCACTCAACAACAACCTCCCTCCTCAGGCTTACTAACTCCATCCTTTCTGGGATGGATGATGGCCTGACCACCTCGGCCATCTTTGTCTACCTAGCCAAAGCTTTTGAAACTGTTTCCCATCCCATGCTTCTTGATTCCCTCTCCTCAGCTGGCCTTGTTCCATCAACCACCAACAGGTTTAAATCCTACCTCATTGACAGGACCCAATTGATGAGAATCCTTGATTCCATCTCTCCTCCACTCCCCATCAACACTTGTGTCCCTCAGGGCTCAGTGCTTGGTCCCCTACTCTTTTCCATTTTCCTTAATGATCTTCCCACAGCCTGCTTATCCTTGTCTACCCACATGTACACTGACTATACTGTTTTATACAGTTCCGGCAAAAACCCTGTTGCTGTGGAAACCAGCTTACACCATGACTTCAACCAAGATCAGCTCTGGTTTTCTTGTCACCAGCTTTTTCTATACACCAAGAAGACAGTCTCAATGACCTTTGGCACTAGGCATAGACTCTCTAGGTTCCTGGCCCTACCCATCTTCCACACCCTTGATGGGACCATCCTGGAGGACACCTCCTCATTTAGATACCTGGGGGTTTGGTTGAACCAGCACCTCAATGTCTCTGTGCATATTGACGCTATCCTGAAGAAACTGTGTCCCAAGTTTGGTGCTCTGTACAGGAATCATATTTGCATCCTGTTGACTGCGAGGCGTGAAATTGTCCAGAAGATGATACTCCCTATCTTTGAATACTGTGACTTAGTCTATGGTGCTGCTCCCAAATCTTCCCTGACCAAGTTGGACACTCTCTTTAACTGCTTCTGCCACTTTGCTTTCAACTCCGCTTCCTGCTCCCACCAGTGTGAATGCTATCACAGTCTAACCTTCCTTTCACTATCTCACAGACGCATCTCACACTGTGCCAAACTAACCTCCAAATTCTGGTTCAGAGTACTTCCCTCCTATCTCTCATCCTGTCTCTCCACTCCACCTCCTCCCACCCACTCTCCCAAATCTAATGATGCCTGCACCTTGATGGTCCCTCACCACTCCACCCCCATTGGTCAGGCTGATTTTGCCCATTGCTTCCCTAAAATCTGCATTTCCCTCCCCCCTGAAATATGACACTCCTCCTCCAACTACTCTCTTACTGTACCTCTGCCCTACACAATTACCTCTCTCTCAACATCCTGAAGGGGGAATCAGGAAATGGCTACCCCTTCTCCTCATATTCAATTCTTGCCTCTCCCCCTCTCTTCTCCCCCTGCCATTCTGGGTCACCCGTGTGCACAACTTAACCCATCCTTTTTACTCCAACAGCACTTGCGTACTACCTCAAGTCTGCTCCTGGTACACTCATGCACTATAATGGTCCTGTCGCATTATTACTGTTTTGTACGTTTATATGTTCTTTTGTATGATTTTGGACATGTATTGTATTTTACCCAATGTTCCACTATTGTTTATTGTGCAGTACCTTGTATTCCAACTGTTGCATAATCTTACAATGCTGTATTGTTTGTACTACCCACATGCTACTGTAACTGATCATGCCTCACAACTCTATGTAACCCCCTCCCCCCTGGTCACACCTTGAGATGAACAACTTGTTGTTCAGTGTGCCCTCCTGGTGAAACATTTCAATAAATAAAAATAAAAATAAATACAATTTTACCTATTTAAAGCTATTTGGAGTAAAAAGAAGATATTGCAGTTTCACTGAACATAATATTACTCAGGTAAATACAAAGTGATCATTGTATCGTTTCACTTGTTTTTTGTTTTATTTTTATTTTTTACAACAGCAACTGGAGCCACAGCTGAAGAAACAGCAGCTACCCCAGGACCGGTCCCTGTAGAGGCAGGGAAAGAAGAAGTAGAAAATGATGATATTATCATTGTAACCACAGAATGTGAGTACCAGTAAATACACACTTAGAACACAAGATACACATATGAAGTAGGACATGCTTATCCTATTATAATCTCTCATTCTTGCATCAACAAAATAAGAGGAAATGGAAAAAAGTTTGAAAGTTTTCAATCATAGCTAAAATCAATGACGGTGTATTATTTCCACACATACCCATAAACATATTTGTGTATGTGTAAGTGTATATGCATATGTGTGTCAGAAGTGCAACAGGTACAAACACGGCCTAGTCCTGGCTTTGATAGTCTGGAAGTCTTTGGAGAGAGGGATCTTTCCCGAACCCCTCAAAGAGGCTATAGTTAGGCCCCTTTTAAAGAAACCCTCCTTAGACCCAGATTGTCTAGCAAATTACAGACCAGTCTCTAACCTACCCTTTGTGGGTAAGGTTATTGAGAAGGCGGTCGCACTGCAATTGGAGGATCATCTGACCAACAACAATATTTATGATGCTCTCCAATCTGGATTTAGGAAAAGGCACAGTACCGAGACAGCACTTGTTCGTGTACTAAATGACCTCCTAATAGCGAGAGATCGTAGGACCCGTTCTATCTTGGTACTTCTTGATCTCTCTGCAGCATTTGACACTGTTGATCATGAGGTGCTGTTGGAGCATCTGCGGTCCATCTGTGGATTATCTGGTATAGTCCTCAGGTGGTTTAGATCTTACCTCGAAGGTAGGACTCAGAGGGTGGTGTCGGGAATTTTTTCCTCGGCATCAGTCTCCCTGCCTTGTGGGGTACCGCAGGGTTCTAGTCTAGCACCTATGTTATTCGAGGTGTATATGCTGCCTTTGGGAGTGATTATAAGATGATACAGACTGGGTTTTCATTGCTATGCTGATGATACCCAGCTGTATATGTCTTTTGTGCCCGGCCAGGATGCTGCCTTGTCGGTATTTAATAACTGCCTTGCAGAAGTCCAAGATTGGATGAATGGGAGTTGGTTGAGGTTAAACCCCGAGAAAACTGAGGTGTTGGTTGTGGATAAAGGTCGCTGTGAGGTGGGTTTGCCAGTTGGATCGCATTCTGGCTATACTTGCAGGCGCCCACTGGACAACCTCAGATCAGTGCGGAATCTTGGTGTAATAATTGATGACCACTTGACGCTTTAAGCTCAGGTGTCAGCAGTGGTCAAAACTTCCTTTTTCCATCTGAGGAATATTGCCAGGGTGAAGCACCTGGTTCCTCCAGAAGATCTTCCAACATTGATCCACGCCTTTGTTATCTCCCGCCTTGACTATTGCAACTCCCTGTACCTTGGGCTATCGGGGGTTGAACTTCGCCGTCTGCAGCTAGTGCAGAATTCGGCGGCCAGGTTGTTGACTGGTTCTTCTAGATTCAGTCATATAATGCCTGTGCTCCATGGACTGCACTGGCTGCCAGTATTTTGGCGAATCACCTTCAAGGTCGGTCTTCTGACCTATAAAGCTCTACATGACCAGGGACCAACTTACCTGAAAGAGCTCCTTAGCCCCTACTGTCCCTCCAGCTCCCTCTGATCCACTGACGAGGGATTGCTGGAGATTCCCAGGGTCTGTTTGAAATCTTCAGGGGCTAGGTCATTTAGCTTTGTGGCCCCGACCTTGTGGAATTCTCTACCTTGTCAGGTGCGAAATAGTCCGACTGTCCTGAGCTTTAAAGGAGCCTTGAAAACCCACATTTTTGTATAGCTTTTAATGATTTATAATAGTTTTAAACTCTGTTTATTTATTGTTTTATGATATTGTGCAGGCGCTTTGGATTGGAGAAAAGTGCCTTTTATAAATAAAATTGATTGATTGATTGATTGATTGATTAAGTAAGCAATAATGCATGATGGGGTGTGAGTGGAACTCATTTTACAATATGGCCAGGGGTGTATTAAGGCTCAAGCCTGAGGGCCAAATGACTTTAGCCACTGGCCATGTGGTGAAATGTGTTCCATCCCTTATTGTCCCTTATTGCATTCATAAAATGGTCTCCTTTTTTAAAACTTTTCATAGTTGGTAAAAGCATGTTTATATGTAGAAACAATAGATTTGCTTGTGTGCATTTATGATAAAATAGTCCTTTCACCCACGGAAAATGATGTCATTGATGATATCAATGTATTGTTGCCTCCTTTAATCTTCCTGTTTTCTGTTTTTATTTGTTTCCCCCCACATTCAAGATATGGAATATTTGTCATGGAATGCTTACCATGGAATACATGGATTAAAAATTCTGCTCACTTCCACTACTAGAATGTTACTCTCCTAACATACCACACACACAAACAACAAGGTCTCTGTCACAGCCAGAGACTCAATTATCTCACTGTCAGGACAAGAAGAAGAAGAGATTTCCCTGATCAGTAGGCAAACATAAAAGGATGATTTTTCATTGTCAGCAAACAAGCACATCCACAGTTCTTCAGTGGTTATAATTTTCCGATACTGGCAAGCACAGAGTAGCACTTCTTTCCATGATGTGGCAAAGGAAAACTAAGACTGCACCAGTCCTGTTTGTAATAAATAGCCAACTAATAAGATACAACAATTGATTCTTGTCATAGCATAAAACCCTTATTAGTGGGGTATTTTTTGTTTTATTTTTCTTCCTTAAAGAACCACTGGAGACCAGGGCCTTACCAGTCATCAAAGAAGAAGAGACAGAGTCCAGAAAATTTCACCGTATGTACACTATATATAACATCTACAAATTATGTTAAGGATTTGCAACTTAATAAAGGAAACTGAATGTCACAAACAGTCTAATAATTTTGTTTTCATTCCATGTGACATATATAGAACTGCATTTCTCATCATTTTTAATACACTTTTATTTTCAATTCTTTACCCAATCATGGCACAGTATTGCCATGTTGTTCAATTGTCTACAACATATTACTTTGTAAATGATGGTACTCTACAATTTGTTTAACTATGTAGAAGGGGGGAGGGTTATAGCGGTGTATGTCAGTGAGGCAGGGGCTGGGAGTTGTGGGGGAAGGGCACTCCTATATAATTAGACTGCATAACAACACCTATAGGAATACCATATTTAGTACCAGACACAACACACTGTAATAGCATAACAGGTAAATCTTAGTGTTCTATTTCACATAGTTAAAAACTAGCATGTCTCTTCATTAGTTAACTTAGTTATTTGTTCTATCAATCGCATTAAGGACATCTTGAATAGAAATGTACTGAAGTACACTGACAACTATAAAACCAACACAAAAATACAGTAGTACTTACCATGTTTTTTTCTTTCCTTTTTTTTCCACAGAACCACAAATGAGCCACACACAAGCAATTTGTGAGTGCATGGACAGTCTGATACAGGCCCAGCAAGAATCCAATCAAAATACGAAAACCATAACTAAATTACTCACAACACAAAATAAAAATCAGGAAAATACCCAACTAAAATTAGGCCACATTGAAAAAACAAATACATTTTAACACTACCAAATAAAATATATGAATCAGACTGTCCAGATGCTCACAAATAACATCCAAAAGATGACAGATGGAAAAGAAGTTCTGGCACCAGAGCTGCTAGAAGAACACCAAGGTTCTGGTCTCCAGTAGATGCATCTTCTGTCCCGTCCTCTGTCTCTCTTGGCACCTTTCCCAACCAAGCAGAAGCTTCCACTTCCTTCAGCACCATCCTATCTGGCCACCCCCTTCCAGGTCTCCTTACAGCCTCCAGCAGCAGGGGCAGCTGTTACACCACCCTCTGTTAAGCAACTTGAATTTTGTATAAACCGTATTATTTAATTTTACAAGTATCAATATTTTCCATAGGTGAATTAAACTTTTTTTTTGTGTTAAACTTTAAAAATATGGAGTGAGTTCTACTTAAAATCAATATTTAAAAAAAAAAGTTTATTTTTTCAATGTAAAGATGACATATATTTTTAACCATATCTCTAGATGTGTATTTTTTTGAAACCAGCATATCAATACAAAATAATGAACATATACTTGTTATTAAATGGAAAATGTATAAAAATGTATGTTTCTTAATATATAAAAGTCCTTTTTCTTTAAAAATATTTCCAATGACATATCAGAATTTTTATTTGCTATGGAAACAGGGGGCAGTGCTACTAGTGTATACAACATGTGTTGAGGAAGGGGGTGGGGAGGGACAATGACAGGTAATAGAAGTGAATTGGTGGAGGCGGTGTGGGGGTTAGGGAGAGGGTGGGACAGTGTTTGCAGGTAAGAGAGAGAAGGTTTTCATGCTCAGGCTAGGCATGCCAAGGAACGCTTTGGGAGAGTAGCACACTTTGGAGGTGTGCCTCTCCCTTTCAATCCACTGCTCCATTGAGCAGGCATGGCGGTCCTGCACCAATGGGTGCAGGAGCTGTGTATGACAGCAGTGGTCTTCGCTTCAAAGAAAACCACCGCTGTCATACAGAGCACCATGTCACGCCACCTCCCCTGCGTCACGCCGCCCCCCGCGTCACGCCACCCCCCCCAAAGATTTGGTGCTATGCTGGGAGCCCACCCAGCATGGCAAACGTCCCATGTTGTTTTGCCGATGGGGTTCCCAATCCCCTGGCTCCTCAGCCCCAGCCATCCTTCTGCCAAACTGGGACCCCACCCCAGCATGGCAAACGTCCCATGTAGTCTTTTTTTCCACCTGTAAAGCAAAAACGGTCCCACGGCACTTCTCCCAGTCCCCCCTCCCACAACCTGCACCCACCCACTGCACACCCAGCCTCCCCACACCCCCCTCACCCCATACTTACCTCCGGAGCTTGGCGCGATGATCTTCGGTGGACCGGGAACACGTCTGCACTCTTCAAAGCCGACTGCAAACTGAGGAAATGCTGGTAAGCTGTATAATGGTCTAGATAGGGGTTTTTCTACTTTATTGCATATCTCAGGCATTTTTTGGAATTTTTGCACCAAATTTTCAACATGGGATTTTTGGGACCCCTTCTCATGAATGATATTACTGTCATGGTGTTATTAGGGCCAGAAGGGTGATTTCGCAGTCACTGCGCAGTCACTGGGCGAAATCACCCTTTGGGCCTGAATAATGCCATGACAGTGACATCAATTATGAGAAGGGGTCCCATAAACCCCATGTTGAAAATTTGGTGCAAAAAATTCCAAAATCGATCGTTTTATTTGCGCTTGCTTGCGCATTTCCTATGCAGGCTCGTAAGTTCACGAATTTTCAATATTTTCACTCCAGATTTTCAACATTGCCATTGTACCACACCTCCTTATGCGCAGTACAGCTGTCATTTTTCAGATCCTGCCCAAAACATGTTTCCGCCCATGTAGCGCACAATGCCGCAGTCGGTGTGTGAAATCAATGTGTGGGACACATTAAGAAAATCACAGTGACACTGTTCGTTAGCAGAGGTCTTAAAATGGCTATTTTAAAAATTTGGTGAAAAAATTCCTAAAAATGCCTGTTTTACGAACCTCCATTGCGCAGTTCCTACGCACGCTCGTAGGTTTGCAAATTTTCAATATTTCCACTCCATATTTTCAACATTGCCATTTTACCACTCCTCCTTATGAGCAGTACAGCTGTCATTTTTCACATCCTGCCCAAAACATGTTTCCGCCCATGTAGTGCACAATGGCGCAGTCGGTGTGTGAAATCAATGTATGGGACACAGTAAGAAAATCACAGTGATGCTGTTCATTAGCAGAGGTTTTAAAATGGCAATGTTGAAAATTTGGTGAAAAAATTCCTAAAAATGACTGTTTTACGAGAGTGTGTTGCACAGTTCCCACGCACGCGCGTGGGTTTGCGAATTTTCAATATTTCCACTCCAGATTTTCAACATTGGCATTTTACCACACCTCCTTATGAGCAGTGCAGCTGTCATTTTTCACATCTTGCCCAAAACGTGTTTCCGCCCATATAGCGCACAATGGCACAGTCGCTGTGCAAACTCAGTGTATGGGACACATTAAGAAAATCACAGTCTCACTGTTCATGAGCAGAGATCTTAAAATGGCTATGTTGAAAATTTCGTGTTCAAATCCTAAAATAACTGTTTCATGGCGTGCATTGCCGCAGCGGTTCTCACATGCCTTTCGTAAGTTTGCAATTTTCAATATTTTCACTCCACATTTTCAACATTGCCATTTTACCACACCTCCTTATGAGCAGTACAGCTGTCATTTTTCATACCTGCCCAAAGCGTGTTTCCGCCTATATAGCGCACAATGGGGTAACACAAGGTCATCTTTAAGAAAATTTATTGTACCAAATACCAACAATACTTTGGGGCATTAGGGTAAAGCACTATACGTGCCAAACACCACTGCAAATACCTGCAAGGGAACTTTCGGCATTGACAAATGCTTGTTAAGGATGGGGAAAAGGAAATTGTTGTGGCATGATCCTAATACAACTGTGTGTCAGACGATGAGTGACAAAGTTAGTTAAGCAATAAGACATTGAAGGGGCAGTGTTATTGTGGGATAATGGCCCACCTCTTTTGGGTTGAAACACATAGCATAGCCAAGTGCTTCCACCACCTGAGAATGGCCATTAGTCCAATAGCACACACCCCTTGACTGCCTTATTGCAATAATAGAATGGGTAATTTTCAATGTATTTAATGCCTTTTTGAAATATATTACTTTTAAGTTTACCATTGTGTTGAGATAACGTCCCAGCTGAAAACTGCTCTTGGCCAATCAGGAATCAAAATTTTTTATACCCATTTCATAATGATGTGTAGGATGGGGGTACGACAGAAAGGGGGCATAGAGGTAAAAGTACTTTAATGGGGGGGTGAAGAAAGGCAATGATTATGGTATACACACATTAGAGGTGTGTCTGTCCTGGAGGGGTGGTGGAGGGGGTATGGCCAAGGTCTGTAGTGGGTGTGGGTGTGAGTGGAGGGTGCAGAAAGGGAGAGATAATGTTACTGGTCTCTGGGCTGTTGAAGGGGGCATACTAGTAGGAGAGACAATAAAAGTGAGGGGGGAGAAGAGAGTGGGAGTAGTGAATGGTACTAGCATGACCCCAAGAGGGATGTGCATTTCTGTGTGGTGTTGGAGGCGGTGGACACATGGTACTGGTGTGTGTGTGTGGTGGAGGGATGGAGAAATATTTCTACTGGTGTGTGAATTGGGGTAGGAGAGAATCAATGTATGGAGTCAAACAAAAGAGAGAGGGTAGGTAGGGAATAGCAGTACGATATCCCAGAGTGCTGAGGGGGCTAGGGACAGTATGTTATGGTAAGAGAGAGGTAATGGGTGTGGAGGCAGTTGAGGGAATGGTAGCGGTATAGACACAGGATGGGTATGTGTCTCTAGGGGAGTTGGGGGGTATGGTAATGTTTATAGAGTGTGTTCTGGGTAGAGGAGGGAGAGGTTGAAGCATAATACTACTGGTTAGTAAGGATTGAGATGTGGGGATACAGTATATAGTGGTAGGGGGTATGCAATAGTAGGAGAGATGGAAGGTGGGTGAGGGGAGAGATGAACAGGGGGAAAGTCAGGGAATGCTACTGTGGGGAGATAATGTTACTGGTGAGTGTGGCCAGGGTGTAGAGGCAGAATGGGGGCAATGGAGTGATAGGACAGAGAATGCATTGGGGAATGGGACAAAGCAATGGTAGTAGCATAGGCCCAGAAAGCATCTGTATGTGTCAGTCTGAGTGTCTGTGTGTGTGGCATGGGTGAGGGGGGAGGCATTGCATCTTGTGTATACAGCATGTGCTGCAGAAGAAGGAGGGTGGGGAGAACAGCGACACGTAATAGAGTGTGTGCTGGGGGGGAGAGATGTCATGGTGTGCCATGATATCATCAGGCCCAACTCTCACTCCATTCCACGTGTAACCAAGCTGACATGCCACATTATAGGAGAATGGGGTTAGAGTTAGGACTGATGGCCCTATGGCACACCCTAACATCTGTCAGTGTGTGGAGGATGTGGGTGGGGGGTGGAGTAGTAGGGGGTGAATCCTAACATAACATTTTCAAACTTTTATCGATGTGACAACAACCCTAACTGGTGCAGTAATTAAGTTTTTTGCAAAGAATGTCCTTACTTTTTGAAAAAGTGTAATGTAACAAGTAAATGGTATGTGTTGGTGGGAGGGTCTCTCACTTCCACCAAACTGCCCATTTGTATCAGTGATATTTATCTATGGGAGTACATGCCCTCTGGGCCCTGCATTCCCACTTACATATTAGTACAGCGCCATGCAGCAGTGCCATAGTACTCCAGAGGAACCCTTGTAACACATTTTTGCTATTATCTCTGTAACCATAGCAAGTAGGAAAAAAATTCCACTGCAGGTGTAATCTATGATTTACAAACTGTTTTTTGTTGCTTAGTTCACCTAAAGGTGATCTAAGCTGCAGGTAGCAAAAATCCTTATCTCGCTTCATTTTCAAGAAAGGTGTCACGAGCACCACAATGTTCTCCTATGGGAAATTTCTCAACTTTGGAATGCTGTAACTTTGGCCCTGTTGAATGTTTTGGTACCAAAGCACCAAAAGGCAAATTTGTGGGACCAGGGTTTGCCACCCTGCAAATTTCAAGCATGGGTAGGGAAGTTGCTGTTCATTTTTTGGACCTTGAGCACCACATGACCGTGTGTATATCAGAGCGTGAACGCACACCTGCACTTTTACTCCAAAACAATTTTGACATTTTATAAGATAGATAAACCACTCTGAGGTGTGCGGTCATGCTCTGATATACACGCGCCTTGGGCGGTTGATACAACACACACCAAGGCATGCGTATATCAGAGCACGACCGCACAACTCAGAGTGGTTTATCTATTATATATATATATATATATATATATATATATATACACACACACACACACATATATATTATGGTAGCATAGTAGTGCTACCATAGTTAGGGTTGAGTAGCACTTTTAAGGTTAAAGGGTCAAATTTTGCACCTTAATAACTTTGCCACCATTCAACGGATTTGTGGTATGCACGATTGGGCTGGTAGATCTTGGGATCTGCCACGTTTTGTGGCAGTTGGATATGCAGCTGAGGAGTTATTAAGCGACAACGAAATGTGCAATTAGGCTTTTTTGAGAATTCTTTGCTCTCGCCTACAGGTCACACAGTTTATGCGACTGGTCTAAAAACTTCAGGGAACATGTGGCTGGGGTCCCTGATGTGCCGTTTGAAGATTTCGTGAAAAAATATTAAACGGTTCAAAAGTTATTCAAAAAACAATTTTCCATTTTAAGTCAATGGGAAAAGTTAAAAAAAAGTTCAACACTTTTCGCAAATGCACTTTTTAGTGTTGCAGATGGCCCTAGTAGTGTCACAAATCTGCCATGTTGTTTTCAGTCAGTGATCAGAAAAATGCTTGCCATTTAAAATGGGGACCATCTAGGGACATAATTATTTTTGTGTTTACCTAGTTGAGCCCTGAGGATGCTAGCCAAGTCTTTATTTTGGGGTGAAACACCCAGGAAATATGTTTTTCAAATTTTTGGGAAAAGTAGTGTCGCACATGCGACACTGTCACAAATTTTTGTGAAAGGTGTCACAAATCACACTACTTTTCAACACTATGGCCAAAATGACAGGAGTTGTTTGCCACCCTGCTGAAAAAGAACGGTTTGATCTTTTGTGCTGAAATTTGGAGGAAAGAAAGCCAACATCTCACAGATGTGCCTTTTGGTGGTTTGGTGAAAAAAATATTGCAGGGAAGCAAAGTTACGGCACTCCAAAGTTGATGCTTTTTCCAATAGCCTAGCATTGTGGCATCTGCCGCATGACAGGAATTCTTTGCCATCCTGCTGCAAAATAACAGTTTGGTCTTTTGAGCTGAAATTTGGAGGGAAGAAATCCAACATCCCACAGATGTGCCTTTTGGTAGTTCTGTGAAAAAATATTACAGGGTGGCAAAGTTACGGCACTCTGAACTTCACGTTTTTCCCATAGGATAACATTACAGCATCTGCCATCAGCATTGGCCTTTCGGGGCCTGTATCTCAGAAATGGTGCGAGAGACTGACTTTTTGTCAGAAAAATGCTTAGCCCGCAAAGCAGGGGCTAAGCATAAAACTAGCCAGGCAAGTCATAATTCATACGAAATTTTAATTTTTTTTTTACGTCGCACGGTTCCTGAGATATAAGCAATTTAGTATTCCAACTCCTCATTTTCTGCTCCGAGCCCCACTATTATGCATACATTCTTTGTACTCACTGTGTTTCTCTTTGCAACTGTTGGGGAAAACCAGATAGTGTGCTTACATTACTGTTACCCTTACCTTTTCCCCTTGTGGTTTCGTACCTCTTTGCATTACCATTCCCGTGTATGCCACCGTGTGCGTTACCCTTTGCGTTTTCATTTGCACTTGCATTTGCATTACTGTTACCATTTGTGCCTACAGTACTGTTTCTGTTTGTGTTTTGCTTTGCATCACCATGTGCATTACCATTTGCTTTTGCAGCCACCCTTCTGATTACGTTTGCGTTTGTCTTTCGTTTTGCTTCATTGTTGTTGTTATTGTTACCATTTGCATTTCCAATTGCATTCCTGTGCTCATGCACCTTACGGTTTGCATTTCCATACGTGCATGGATTTTCGTTTCTGTTTCCTTTGGTGTTATTGTTGCTGTTACCATTACTATTAGCGTTTACAATTGTGGCACCATGACCGTGTGTGTTACGGTTTGCGTTTCCATATGCACTTGAGTCTGCATTTCTGTTTCTGTTTCCTTTGGTGTTACTGTTGCTGTTACCATTACCATTTGCATTTACAATTGCGGTACCGTGACTGTGCATATAATGGTTTGCATTTCTGTATGCACTTGAGTTCATGTTTCCGATTCTGTTTCCTTTGACATTATTTTAGCTGTTACTGTTACCATTTGCTTTTCCAATTGCAGTACCATGACCATGCGCATTACGCTTTGCATTTCTGTAAGCGCTTGAGTTTGCCTTTCCATTTCTGTTCCCTTTGTCATTATTGTTGCTGTAACAGTTAACATTTGTGTTTATAATAGTGGTGCTGTGACCTTGCACGTTAACATTTGCATTTCCGCGTACACTTGCATCTCCGTTTGCATCACTGTTTGCTTTGGCATAACTTTGCACTTGCATTTCTATTAACGTTTGCATTACCATTTCCATTTGCGTCACCATGTGCGTAACTGTTAGCACTTGTGTTTGCATTGCAGTTACCATTACTATGTCACAAGACAACACAGGCTCACACTCCCACCACTGCATTCTGTTCACTATTAATAGTCCTCATTCTCAAAAGAAGGGAAATTCAAGGCAAAAAAAAAAGTCTGTTTAATGCATCAGTTAGGGTTGTTCCACAGTGACAAAAGTGAGGAAATTCAGTGTTAGGGTTGAAAGCCCCCCTTGCACGCCCAGCCCAACCCGCAACTGCCAACGGGGTGTGCATTGGGGTCATTGGTCCTAACTCTCATACCAGTCTCCTATACCTCAGCTTGCTTACACATGCGATGGGGTGAGATTTGGGGCTGGTAGACCCCAATGCCCCACCCGATGCCATTGAGGGGCAGGCTGGGGTGCAAGGGGGCTTTCAACCCAAAACTGAATTTCCTTACTTTTGTCACTGTGGAATGACCCTAGCTGATGCATTAAACTGAGTTTTTTGCTGTGAATATATATATATATATATATATATATATATAGAGAGAGAGAGAGAGAGAGAGAGGAAGAAAAATAAATAAGGTGCCATGGTTAGAATTAATGAACTTTCTGAGTGATGGAATTTTGCTGAACTGAAATTGTGTGTGTCACTGCTGCTATGTTTATGGACGTTAACAGAATGGAGGCAGTCCAGAGAAGGGCAAGAAAAATGGTGAAATGAATGTACCAGAAAACATATAAGGAATGACTGAAAGACCTCAATATGTAAACACTGTGTCACAGATCGTGGGAAAAGATGGACCAGGAGGCAGTTTGCAGGAGTAAATTCAAACGTAAATTATTTATTTACACAAAGAGCGAACTGAACACGGAAACAAAAATAAGTATACGATGCAGCATATCAAATAACAAAATATGTACTAGTAAACTCTAGTACTTCTGAAGGCTTGTGACAGCACTTCCAGATCTGACTCCTTTGAGTCAACAGACTGATTTACACTGACTCTTAGCATTTTTATACTATTCGGACATCTTGTGACTAACTAGCTCCTCCCTAAAGACATTTCCGAAACATAAATTCTTTAATTATAAAGTAAAACAACCATCTTTCACATTCTAGTGCTTTTAATTTAACAAAGAAATGCATTTTCAGGATAACAGTCGATGTATAGAATTGTTTAAAAATAAACAAAACAAAATTAACTGAAACAGGAACCGCCCCCTTAAGCTAGTGTATAAAATGATCTGCTCAAGGGCCGGCCAGCTCCTAGAGAACATACTGGTGTAAGAGAAGAAACAAGCAGGTTTTCCTGAATGCCAGCAGTACAGTAACAGCCTTCGTTTTTTTTTTCTTTTTAAAAACCCTCAAACAAATCAAAAACCACACTATCCCACTTCCAGAAGGTATGTATAGCTTATTTTATTCGCTTTTGTGACAAAACGTTCTGATTTGGAGCCAAAATAAGGCTAAATGTCTTCGCGACCATGCGCACTTTTGCACGGTAATTTTACAGGTGATTTTCACTGTCCTGCATTAACTCCGTGGCTTATTAACTCAGAACAGCTGCATTTTCAGAGCGCTCGTAAAGAGGAGCCTAGGGGTTTAAACTATCTAAAAAACCAAGTAGCTCTTTCTTTAGATTTTTAAGCCAAATTGCGTAACAGCGTTAAGGCAATTCAAAACGCATTCAAAACATTCAAAGCCTCATTTAAAGAGACAGAGCCATATTACAATTTAATCGGTGATTCTTTTTCTTTACAGAACTATCACACAGTAAACAGGCGTTTTTATTGTATTTACTAGGGCATGCCTGAAAAGCATAAAAGGGATTTATGTTGTTTTTAAAACTCCATTTTTAAGTAGGGAGAACATCTCTTTTCACTTTTACAGGATCCACATATATATTTCAAAGGTGTAGAATGCTGCTTATCTTTTTTTTTTGTTTGTTTCAATTTTAGAGGAACAGTCTTAACAGTCTCAACATTTTAGAACTGTTTATTTTCTTTTATTATTATTATAGGTATGACAATGGTACTGGTATGTACTGGGAAAAGATACAGGGATACGAATAACAAACATGACTAAAAAAGAAATAAAACATAGAGAACAAAGTGGGTGGCCAGCCCAACAAACAAACATATAACAATCAAGACAAGGACAAAACATAAGTACATCCAAGATCCATTATCTCCTTATAATAAAATAAATTCTCTCTTTCACATTCCTCCCCACCCAAAACCAAACTTATAGGCTTGGTTCTTAAAAATATCAACAGTGTATTCGTCATCAGATTTCTCAACAGGAGAGATGGAGCCATAGCCCACCCTCACCTAAGGCTCCACCTCGGGGTCCCTAATTTCTAAAACTTCAGAAAGAAATAACTAGGAGACACTGTCTCCTTCATATTGATACTTCAACTTTACCCCAAAGTCTGATGAAAAATACTTTTATTCTCCATTCCATATCTCGACATAAAATCAGCATTACCATGTGCTGTTCCCTTTCTATGTTTGATGGTAAATCTATAGGGTTGTAAAGCAAGATACCATCACATTATGCAGGTATTTTTATCCTTCATTACTAGCAACCAACATAACGGATTATGGTCAGTCCATAATTCAAATTCTACACCCCATAGATAAAAACGAAGGGCCTCTATGGCCCATTTGATGGCTAGACATTCCTTCTCAATTACAGAATAGTGAGTTTCTCTTTCATGGAGCTTCCTACTAATATAAATTATAGGATGCTCCTCCTCATTCACAATCTGTGTTACTACAGCCCCAATTCCATATTGTGATGCATCAGTCTGCAAAATAAACGTTCGTGAAAAATCAGCAGTGCATAATACAGGGGAGGAACATAAACTAGCTTTAATGGACTGAAATGCCTCTTCGCATTCTTCAGTCCATCTGACCTTTTCAGGGTTCCTTTTCTTTGTTAGCTCTGTCAGGGGGTCTGCTAGTGTTGAAAAATTAGGAATAAATCTGCGATAGTAGCTAGCTAGTCCCAAAAAGGATCTTACATCTTTCTTTGTGATGGGAGTGGGACTATGTGCTACTGCTGCAACCTTATTTATCTCCGGCTTTATACAACTTTTACCAATATGGAAACCCAAATATTTGGTTTCCTGCATGGCTATTGTACACTTTTGTGGGTTTATAGTAAGGCCAGCCTCGGAGATTGAAGTTAGTACTGCTGATAGATGTTTTAAATGTTCCTCCCAAGAGGGACTAAAAATGATAATATCATCCAGGTAGGCCGCGCTATAATTGGTGTGAGGGGTCAGCAGGGTGTCCATCATTCTTTGAAAGGTGGCAGGAGCACCATGTAGCCCAAAAGGCATGACTGTAAAATGAAATAAACTGATAGGCGTGCTGAATGCAGTCTTGTCCTTATCAGTAGTATCTAATGGAATTTGCCAATATCCTTTGGTCAAATCCAGGGTGCTAAAATACATGGCTCTACCCAGATGATCCAGGATGTCATCTATTCGGGGCATTGGGTAACTGTCAAATTGGGATACAGCGTTTAATTTCCTGAAATCCAAACAGATGCATATGCCCCCTTCCTTTTTAACCACTACCACCATCGGGAAACACCACTCACTATGAGAAGGTTCAATGATTCCCATTTTATGTATCCTTCTCACTTCCTGAATCACATCTTGTCTTATTCTTTTGGGTAATCTATATGGCTTTTGTCTCAGTGGTTGGTTGTTGGTAACCTTTATATGATGACTAACATTTCTAATTTTCACAGGAATACTTGTGAATGTGTCTTTGAATTTACATAATTCTTTTTCTATATCAGTCTTTTGGATTGCCGTCAACTCAAGGTTGATTAGTATATCTGACATTGTCCCTGTACCCTCTAAACGTTGATATGCTATATCTAATTCATTTTTGGACTCAGGGAGTACATAACTGGTTAGGGAATTTGGCTGTGCTACCCAGTTTTTCAATAAGTTAGCATGATATATACGTTTCTTACCCTTACTGCCGGGTATCTCTATTTCATAGGTCACAGGACCAGTTCTCTGAGTAACAACATAAGGGCCTTGCCATTTCATCAATAGCTTATGTTCTGAAGATGGTAACAGAAGTAAAACTTTATCTCCCTCACTGAATTCTTTCTGTCTTGTGCCTTTGTCATAATATACATTTTGTTTTATTTGTTGTTGTAAGCTACTGTCATGCGCCTTTTGAACATAGGAGATTAGGCGTTCTTGTAACTTTTGCCAGAACTCTAGGGAAAGTGTTCCTTTTGAATCTTTTGATTCCTCCCATTCTACTTTAACTATGTCTAAAGGTCCCCTTGGATTATGCCCAAATAATAACTCAAAAGGGGAAAATCCTGTAGATGCCTGGGGAACCTCCCTATACGCAAACATAAGATAAGGAAGATAAGTGTCCCATTTCTTGCCCTCATCTGTTACAAATTTTTTTAGCATCTGCTTTAGGGTCTGGTTAAATCGCTCCACCAGCCCATTGGTTTGTGGATGGTAGGGCGTTGTAAACAGTGCTTCTATTCCTAAAGTCTGGTACAGACGTTTGAGTAGTACAGATCTGAAATTGGCACCTTGATCTGTTAAAATCTCTTTGGGTATACCCACCCGACTAAAGATTTTTGCTAACTCATCGTCTATCCTTTGGGCTGTTATAGTTCTTAAAGGTATAGCCTCAGGATATTTTGTAGTGTAGTCTACAACTACTAATATGAATCTATTACCTTTCAAACTTTTTGGTAATGGACCTACTATGTCCATGGCTACTCTTTCAAAGGGGGTAGACACTAGTGGCATGGGTAGTAAGGGTACTTTATCTTGTCGCCCAATTTTGGATACCTTCTGACAGGCCTCACAATTTCTACAATATTCAACGACTTGCTCATGCATACCTGGCCAATAAAATCTGTATAAGGCGACTTAATGTCTGGTCTCTTCCTAGATGTCCGACCATAGGTATATCATGAGCTAGTCCTAATAACTGGCTCTAAATTGTTGAGGTACCATTAATTGTTCGACCACTTCCCCAGTTTGTGTATTCTTACAGACTCGATGTAATAATCCATTTATGATTCTAAAAACAGGACCCTTAGACTTATCCTCTGTCCCACCTGTAAAAAAAATGGGGTTAATGACACATCACTCTTTGTGCTTCTTTAAATGTCGACTCATGTTTCCCAACAATTATGTCCAGGTTGTTTTTAGAGTCTGAATTTAACTTATTTTTAGTCCACAGTTGTTTTTCTCTTCTTTTTTGGTTTTTCCAATTCCTATCCTTACCAGGCACTTCAAAAAGATTTTCTTCAAAAGGAAATGTGTGTCCCAATATTTCTTCATTTCTAGACTGTGCTCTAGTTGTTATAACAGTAAGATTGGTTGCTAATAAAGCATCGAAATCTTCAAAATCATGTCCAATAATAACTGGAACAGGGAGCTGAGGAACCACCCCCACTTTCATTCTCTGGCTGTGACCATCCACTTGTACAACTGTCTCTTTTAATGGGTAATGATGTACATCCCCATGTATGCATATGACACTAGTTGTAGATCCTTCTGATTTTACACTGGTATCCAGGACTGAAGAATGAACTAAAGTTTGCTTGCTGCCAGAGTCTTTAAGTCCTGTTACCACCTTTTTTCCAATCTTTACTGGTCTTACATAACGTCCCCAATTAGCTAGAGCCAAATTCACATCTTCTAATGTCTTTTTAGGACAGAATCTTGCTATGTGCCCTTTTGTGTTACATTTATGGCACACAATATCTGGTTTATATACTTTTACAGGTTTATGACTTAATTTAGTCCCAAGGGTATTACTGTCTGTAGTATGGGGTATAGAAGTATGAGAAGATGGTCTTACCATGGGTGGAGGTATCCAAGAACTTCTAATGGGATGAGTTCTGTGAGGTCTTGCAGCTATATAATCCTCCACCAATCTTATAGCTACTTCGGCTGTCTCTGGGCGATGTTCTTTCACCCATAACTGTACCTCTTGTGGGAGTATATTTATAAATTGTTCCAAAACGATAACTTCCAAAATCTGCGCTATTGTCCATGTATCTGGTTGTAACCATTTTATACTTAAGTCTTTCAGTTGAATATATACGTCCTGGGGGTTGTCAGTAGCATGGAACTTCAAGGTTCTGAATCACTGTCTATTTGTTTCAGTACTAATGTCATACCTCTTCAGGATGGCCTGTTTTGCATGTCCATAGTCATTAATATAGGCAGTTTCAACATGGCTATATGCCAACTGAGCTTTTCCGTTTAAATAGGGAGCAAAGCGGATGACCCATTGATCTCTGGGCCACGTACAGGCAGTTGCTGCCCTCTCAAATGTCATTAGGAATGCTTCAATATCGTCTGAACTAGAAAGTTTGACTAATTTAATGTCCTTCTGTACGATCCCTGGTGGAGCAGGGGCTCTAGCTGTACCTATAGTTTGAATCACTCTCAGTGTGTCTGCCCATCTGGCTTGATTCTCCCTCTCCATATCCATCTGACGAGTACAAAGCCAGCGTATTAGCTCTTTCAAGTCTTGAGGGGCTTCTTCCATCTCAGGGCTGGCTGCTTGGGCTCCTTCCACATGTTCCTTCTTGTCTTCCATCTCCACTCCTCTTCTACTGGTCTTCCTTCTTACTACTGGCTCCAGACTGGTCAATAAGGGTAGTTTCAGTTGTTGAACTCGGGACCGTGTAGCCACTCCACTCCAGGCTGCCTCACCTTCTTGCATTCAGGTCCACCGGGTTTTGTGCTCAAAACCTCCACCAGTAAATCCCACTTCTGACACCAACTGTCACAGATCGTGGGAAATGATGGACCAGGAGGCAGTTTGCAGGAGTAAATTCAAACGTAAATTATTTATTTACACAAAGAGTGAACTGAACATAGAAACAAAAATAAGTATACGATGCAGCATATCAAATAACAAAATATGTACTAGTAAACTCTAGTACTTCTGAAGGCTTGTGACAGCACTTCCAGATCTGACTCCTTTGAGTCAACAGACTGATTTACACTGACTCTTAGCATTTGTATACTATTTGGACATCATGTGACTAACTAGCTCCTCCCTAAAGACATTTCTGAAACATAAATTCTTTAATTATAAAGTAAAACAACCATCTTTCACATTCTAGTGCTTTTAATTTAACAAAGAAATGCATTTTCAGGATAACAGTCGATGTATAGGCTTGTTTAAAAATAAACAAAACTAATTTAACTGAAACAGGAACCGCCCCCTTAAGCTAGTGTATAAAATCAGCTGCTCAAGGGCCGGCCAGCTCCTAGAGAACATACTGGTGTAAGAGAAGAAACAAGCAGGTTTTCCTGAATGCCAGCAGTACAGTAACAGCCTTCATTTTTTTTTCTTTTTAAAAACCCTCAAACAAATCAAAAACCACACTATCCCACTTCCAGAAGGTATGTATAGCTTATTTTATTCGCTTTTGTGACAAAACGTTCTGATTTGGAGCCAAAATAAGACTAAATGTCTTTGTGACTGTGCGCACATTCGCACGGTAATTTTACCGGCGATTTTCACTGTCCTGCATTAACTCCGCGGCTTATTAACTCAGAACAGCCGCATTTTCAGAGCGCTCGAAAAGAGGAGCCTAGGGGTTTAAACTACCTAAAAAACCAAGTAGCTCTTTCTTTAGATTTTTAAGCCAAATTGTGTAACAGTGTTTAGGCAATTCAAAACGCATTCAAATCATTCAAAGCCTCATTTAAAGAGACAGAGCCATATTACAATTTAATCGGAGATTCTTTTCTTTACAGAACTATCACACAGTAAACAGGCATTTTTATTGTATTTACTAGGGCATGCCTGAAAAGCATAAAAGGGATTTATGTTGTTTTTAAAACTCCATTTTTAAGTAGGGAGAACATCTCTTTTCACTTTTACAGGATCCAGATATATATTTCAAAGGTGTAGAATGCTGCTTATCTTTTTTTTTTTTTTAAATTTTAGAGGAACAGTCCTAACAGTCTCAACATTTTAGAACTCTGTTTATTTTCTTTTATTATTATTATAGGTATGACAATGGTACTGGTATGTACTGGGAAAAGATACAGGGATACGAATAACAAACATGACTAAAAAAGAAATAAAACATAGAGAACAAAGTGGGTGGCCAGCCCAACAAACAAACATATAACAATCAAGACAAGGACAAAACAGAAGTACATCCAAGATCCATTATCTCCTTATAATAAAATACATTCTCTCTTTCACACACTGGAGGAAAAGAGGGAGAGTGAGGTTATGATAGAGACATTCAAGTACCTCAGTGGTATAAACCAGCATCAAGATGCACCTACTAGACTCAGAGACTTGTTGCACCTAAACACATTACACCACATTGATGCAGGGTTGTTTATCCAACCTGAGACAAGGTCATTGACTGCAAAGTGTACAATGCTTCTGGAAAGTACTCAAGTTCTTAAATGGTGCATTGTCTATCTGACTTGGGCTGCAATAGCAATCCCAAAATGTAACTACCCAAGCCATGGAATTATATCTTCTGTCTTCCTGTAATCACCTCTGTACATTAATATTTATGTATTGTTGTTATTGTCTGTTTTGCCCTGACATGGAGCCTTTGCAAAGGAGTCACTGACTCAAAGGTTGTAATTCCGAAACTTTAAATAAATAAATAAACAAGGCTTGGGAGGGCAGCATCTTTCAGAAAAAGAGATGTGCAAAAACAAGGGGTCACAATATGAGGCTGGGGGACTCAGGGGTAACGTGAAGAAGTATTTTTTCACAGAAAGGGTGGTGGGTGCATGGAACAGCCTCCCTGCAGAGGTTATAGAGGCTAGAACAATAGGTGAATTTGAGAATGCATGGGATAGACAGTGTGAAACGCTAGAGGTAGGAAAGGGAGGGTAAGCTGCAGATCATATAGGATCTGGAGTTTAAGTAAGTAGGAAAATAGGCAGACTAGGTGGACAGGTGGGCCTTATAGGAACATAGGAACATAGGAATGTGATGGCAGAAAAGTACCTCCAGGCTCCCCCAGTCTGTCCAATTTGCCTAGCTTTCCATTAGGACTTTGCTGTAATCATCCCCCCTGACCCACCAACCCCCCCGTGTTTATCCCATACCCTCTTGAACCCCCACACTGTCCTCTCCCCCACTACCTCCCTCAGCAGCACATTCCAGTTGTCCACCACCCTCTCAGTGAAGAAGTACTTCCTAATGTTATACCTAAATTGACTCCCCCTTAATTTGGAACTGATGCCCCCTTACCCTAGGTCTCTCCTTTAGCTGGGAAAGGCTCACCACTGGCACCTTGTTAATCCCTTTTATGTATTTAAGGGTCTCGATCATGACACCCCTCTCCTTTCTCTGTTCCTGTGACTACATTCCTAATTCCTTTAGTCTCCCTTCATATGGTAAGTGTTCTAGCCCCCTCACCATTTTTGTGGCCCTCTCCGGGACCTTTCAACCATCTCAATATCATTCCTGAGGTATGGCTCACAGAACTGGACCCCATACTCTAAATGTGGTCTGACCAGCTGAGTGTACAGAGGAACTATGACATATTTCCTCCTACTAGAGATCTCTCTCCCTATGCAATCTAATATCTTGCTGGCTCTTGCCACTGCCCCTCCACACTCCTTAGCCTCCTTCAGGTCCTTTGCGATGATAATGCATAGGTCCCTTTCCTCTTCTGTTACTTGCAGGAATCTACCTCCCATCCTGTACTCCACCTTCCTGTTATTCCTGCCTAAGTGCATGATCTTACACTTTGTCATAATGAACAACAATTGCCACTCCTTGGACCAGTCCTCCAACCTCCCCAGATCCCTGTGCATCACCTCCACCCACTCCAATGTGTCTACTCTATTGCAGACCTTAGCATCATCCACAAATAGGCTCATTCTCCCTTTCAGTCCCTCTGCAATGTCCTCTATAAAGATGCTAAACAGTAGATGTCCTAACACTGACCCTTGGGGAACCCCACTGATAACTATGGACTCCTCTAAAGGTGTCCCATTGATTAATACTCTCTGGGTACTGCCCTCAAATCAGCTCTGCATCCACTTTATTACCACCTCCCCCAGCCCATGTGCCCCATCTTGTGCAATAGCCTCTTATGTGGCATTGAGTCAAATGCTCTTTTGAAATCAAGGTAGGCCACGCCCACCAAACCTCCCTGATCCAACACCTTGGTGACCCAGTCAAAGGACTCTATCAAGTTAATTTGACAGGATCTGCCTTCAGTGAACCCATGCTGCCCTGGATCCAGAAGACCATTTGTCTCTAGGCAGTTGTTGATTCTGTACTTGAGCAGTTCTCCAAGAGCTTGCCCACCACAGATGTCAAGCTGACTGGCCTGTAGTTGCCCAGCTCTTCCTCCCCCCCCTTGTGCAGTGGTATTACATCTGCAAGTTTCCAATCCTTAGGTACCACCCCAGAGCTTAAGGAGTTGTTGAATAGGGTGATTATGGGAGCAGCCAGTATGTCCTGCAGTTCCCTCAAAACTCTTGGATGCACTGCATCCGGACCCATGGCTTTGTCCACATTCAAATCCCTAAGCTCCCTCAGGATCTCTACTTCCCAAAATGGACTCACATTCATCCCTTCCTCTGCCACGCCTGCCAACCTAGAGCTACACATCTTCCATTCCTCTTCTTTTGTGAATGCTGAACAGAAGTAGCTTTTTAACAGCTCAGCCTTTTTCTGGTCCCCCACCATCCACTCCCCTGACCCATTCTTCAGCCTGGTTATCTCCTTCTCTGTTTTCCTCCTTTCTCCTATATACATAAAAAAGGCTGTGTCCCCCATTTTGACTACCTTTTCAATCTGTTGCTCCTTCTGTGCCTTTGCTCATCTGTCCTCCCTTCCCACCTCCCTCTGCCTTACCTGATATTCTTCCCAATCTCCCTCCCCCTGCATTGTTTTAAACCTCCTGAAGGTTCTTCTCTTAGCTTTGATGCTTAAGCTCCCTCAGGATCTCTTCTTCCCAAAATGGACTCACATTCATCCCTTCCCCTGCCACGCCTGCCAACCTAGAGCTACACATCTTCCATTCCTCTTCTTTTGTGAATGCTGAGCAGAAATAGCTTTTTAACGGCTCAGCCTTTTCCTGGTCCCCCACCATCCACTCCCTTGACCCATTCTTCAGCATGGTTATCTCCTTGTCTGTTTTCCTCCTTTCTCCTATATACCTAAAAAAGGCTGTATCCCCCATTTTGACCACCTTTGCAATCTGTTGCTCCTCCTGTGCCTTTGCTCACCTGTCCTCCCATCCCACCTCCCTCTGCCTTAACTGATATTCTTCCCAATCTCCCTCCCTCCCCCTGCATTGTTTTAAACCTCCTGAAAGCCCTTCTCTTAACTTTGAGTGCTGCAACAGAAGGTAATGCCATCAAAAATGGACAGCAATGAGTACCAATGCCTGTAGTCTGGGTAACAAGCTTTCTGAATTAGTTGCTTGATGGAGGAGAAACATCTGGATATCATGGCAGTCACAGAAACATGATACACACAAAACCATGACTGGGACACAAACATACCAGGATACAATATCTACAGGAGGGACAGAGAGGGTAAAAGAGGAGGAGGAGTAGCTCTTTACATAAGGGAAGGACTCAAAGCAATAGAACAAAAGGGTAAACAGGGAGGAGAAGAAGCACTGTGGGTCAATTTGGAGACAGGCAATGGCACCACAATCCGCACAGGGGTTGTATACCAACCCCCCCTCTCAGGGGGAAGAAATGGACAAGGAAATGATAGAAAGTATACTTAGAATGGCAGAAAAAGGGGAGATATTGCTGATGGGTGATCTGAATATGCCAGATGTTAACTGGAGTGCAGTTGCAGCAGCCACTTCGAAGAGTAGTGTTATTCTAGATGCCCTACGGGGGCATGTCTTAGGCAACTAGTATTGGAGCCCACTCGAGAGGGAGCAATCTTAGACCTGGTTCTCTCAAATGGAGATGGAGAGAGGATCCCAGATGTAGAAGTGGGTAGCCATCTGGGAACTAGTGACCATCGAACAGTATGGCTCACAATAAACACAGCAATAGAGTCAAGCCATACAAAGGCAAAAGTACTGGACTTTAGGAGGGCTGACTTTGCCAAAATGGGTGACTGCCTAAGGAATGCACTAGCAAATGGGCAGGAAGGAGGGGTGGAAGAACAATGGGGAATAATAAAAACTGCCATCACAGAGGTAACAAGCCTTTGTGTGAAGCAAATAAACAAAACAAAATGATGTAAGAAACCACTATGGTTCTCAAAAGAAATGTCAGTGAAGGTTCAAGAGAAAAAGAAAGCATTCAGGAAGTACAAGGAATCACAGAAGGAGCAGGACAGAGAACTGTATCAGTTAAAGCAAAAGGAAGCTGGAAAGGCAGTCAGAACAGCAAAGGCCCAAACTGAGGAAAAGATAGCCAACTCAGTTAAGAAGGGGGATAAAACCTTTTATAGGTACATCAGGGAGTGAAGGAAGACCAAGGGAGGGATAGTGAGGCTTAATAAAGGGGGGGTGGGCAGAGGGTGACTGTGAAAAGGCAGAGATACTAAACAAATATTTTTGCTTAGTATTTACAAATGAAGAGGGGGAGGTACCTAAAACAAAGAATAGAAACACTCTGGATACAGAAGTTGATATCAGCCCATTTACAGAAGAAAGGGTTCTGAAAGAACTCTTAAAACCGAAGATGGACAAAGCAATGGGGCCTGATGGGATTCATCCCAGAATTCTAAAAGAACTAAGGGTAGAACTAGTGACACCACTGACTACCCTCTTTAACAAATCATGGGAGGATGAGGTGGTACCCGAGGACTGGAGAAGGGCAGATGTGATTCCCCTTCACAAAAGTGGGAGCAAGGCAGAAGCAGGAAACTACAGACCTGTTAGTTTAACCTCAGTGATAGGGAAAATGATGGCATCACTTCTGAAGGAAAGAATTGTCTAGTATCTAGAGGCCAGAGGGACACAGGACCCAAGGCAGCATGGATTCACAGCGGGAAGGTCATGCCAGACGAATCTGATAGATTTCTTTGACTGGGTGACCAAAGTAGTAGATCAGGGAGGAGCTGTGGACATGGCCTACCTAGACTTTAGCAAGGCATTTGATACAGTCCCACACAAAAGATTAATATACAAGTTAGCCAGCCTGGGAGTGGGTCCCAAGATGACAGCCTGGGTAAAGAATTGGCTGGAGAATAGGACACAGAAAGTAATAGTAAATGGAGTCCACTCTGAAGAAAGGGGAGTTACTAGTGGGGTACCGCAGGGTTCAGTATTAGGACCGGTCCTCTTCAATGTCTTTACAAGCGACATTGCAGAGGGACTGGAAGGAAATATGTCTCTTGCAGATGACACAAAGATCTGCAACAGAGTTGATGCACAAGGTGGGGTAGAAAGGATGAGAAGGGACTTGGCAAGGTTAGAGGAATGGTCAAATGTATGGCAGCTTAGATTCAGTGCTAAGAAGTGCAAGGTAATGCACCTGGGAAACAAAACCCAGGGAAGAGTACACAATGGGGGTGAGATACTAACAACAACAAAATGGAAGAGACCTGGGGTAGTCATATCAGATGACCTAAAGGTGGGCAAGCAATGTGAGAGAGCAGCAACGAGGGCTGGGGGATACTGGGATGCATAGGGAGAGGCATCACCAGTAGAAAACAGGAAGCTATTATCCCTCTGTAGAGACAGCTGGTGAGACCCCATCTGGAGTACTGCGTGCAGTTCTGGAGACCCAGTCTCCACAAAGACATAGACAGAATGGAAGCTGTCCAGAGGAGGGCAACTAAAATGGTGCAGGGTCTGCACCGAAGACATGTGAAGAGAGACTTAAGGAGCTTAATATGTATAGCCTCGAGGAAGGGAGGAGAGGAAACATGATAGAAACTTTCAAATACCTAAAGGGAATCAACAAAGTCCAAGAGGTAGCATCTTTCAAAAAAGGTGTGCAGGAACAAGCAGGCAAATTTGAAGATAGAGGGGTCAGCTCAGAGGTAATTTAAGGAAGTATTTTTTCATAGAGAGGGTTGTGGATGCATGGAACGGCCATCCGGAGGTTGTGGAGTCAAAAACACTGGTGGAATTCAAGCATGCATGGGACAGTCATAAGGCAATTCTAGGGGGTTGGGGTAGGAAGAAGTAGGCTGCTGGTTAACTAGGATCTGCAGCTTATCCATTAGGTAGAGAAATGGGTAGACTGGGTAGGCCAAGCGGTCCTTATCTGCCATCAATTCTATGTTTCTGCCACTTCTCTGTTATACCACAGTGGCTTCCTTTTCCTCCTATTTTTGCTCAACCTCCTCATGCAGAGGTCTGTAGCTCCCACAACTGATCACTTTTGTGAGTTCCACATGTCCTCCACATCCTCTAGATTCCCCACTTCTGCCAGTGCCTGCCAGGCATATTCCCCCATCTTGTGAAAATCTGCTCATCTGAAGTCAAGCACCTTCACCTTGATCCAATTTATGGTGGCCGAAGTGCGTACCGTGAACCACACGGTGTTGTGATCACTAGTACCAAGGTTGTCCCCCACAGATACTTTCCCCACCCTGTCCCCATTTGTTAGTACCAAATTTAACACTGCCCCATCCCGCATTGGTTCCCTGACCATCTGTCTGAGCAAGGCAACTTGAAGGACATTCAGAATTGCTCTGCTTCTAGGTGATACTGCCAACAGTGTGTTCCAATCCCATCCAGCGGGACCTCCCCCCTTGCTGCCATCCTGAGAATCTCATCCATCATCTGGTTGTCCACCCTTTCTTGCTGCCCTGGTGGCCTATAGATGACTCTGATTGCACACCATTTCCCCCCTTCATGTGGACAACAAGACACATAAAGCCTCTGTGTCCACCCACTTACTCTGTATTTCTGTTGCCTGAATCCCTTCCCTCCCATAAGGCTTCACTCTCCCCCTCCTTCTGACCCTGTCCTTCCTAAACAGCTTGTAGCATGGTATATTTATTTCCCAATCCCGCCCTTCATGGCACCAAGACTCTGTGATTCCCACCAGGTCTAAGTCTGCTTCTGCCATGACTGCTGCCAGGCCTGGGACCTTATTGCCCAAACTCCTGGCATTTGTACACATGGCCTTCCACCCTCCAGCCACCCTGATGCCCTCCTCTGTTCTAAGACTTCTTACCTTCCTCACCCTCTGTGCTGTTGCCCCTATTGGGTTACTTATTTTCTGGGGGGGCAGCTACCCCCATGTCTGCTGCACCATGATTGTGATTAGCTTGCAACACCCCCGACTCAGTTTAAATCTAAGTTCTTTTCAAAGAACTCCTCCAGTTTACACTTCAGCACTTCATTCCCCTCCCTGTTTAAGTGTAGCTTATCTGGCGTGAAAAGGCTTTCACCTTGCCAAGTGGTCCCCCAATCCCCCACCAGCCCAGATCCTTTCTGAGCACACCATCCAGAAAGCCAGCTTTTGAACTCCTTTATCCTCTGCTTTCTCTCTGAACTAGCTCTCGGTACATGCAGCACCTCAGAGAACGCCACTGTTCTAAACTCAGTTTGCTGCAGAACCTTGTTAATGCTTCAAAGCTAGCCTGCACCTCTGTCAAAGTCTCCAAGTGGGTACAGATGGACACATAAGCCAAGCTGTAGTCTTGCAAAAATAACTTCTTTTATTACATAGGAACAAAAATAAGTGGACTTGTTTCTTCAAAATAATAAAATAAAATAAACAAATCAAGTAAGAACTTAAATAACTTAATTTCAGCATTAACATACTCCAGGAAAACAAAACAACTAGCAAGCATTAGTTCCTCTGGGTGCTGCTGCTTCAGCACTCCAACTGCATCTGACTACACAGAGTTAAACATCCACAGATATACCCTGAGAAATGTTCTGGATTGGTTCAAATCAGCTGTCAATCAACTGAGGTTACATAACATGATTAAAACTTTGCTTAACAATTTTATTATTTGTTTAACTTCATTGTATTAGTTCAATCACATTCAAATTCTGCTGTAAAGTGCAGCAAATCTCATTTTATTTCATTATTGTAGATAATGTCAGGGGTAAATACTTTAATTGTCCCTCCCACCAAGAGGCTGAGCATAAATATGGCTCTTCTAGGGCTGGCCAGCTCTATAAACGCTCTAGTTGCAGAAGGTACCACACAAAGGCACTTGTAGCCTTTTTAAGGTGAGCTTAATTCTTTTCTGCACAAAGAAATCCTTCAATGTACTTACTCTCAGTGTACATAGTGACTCCTGCTATTGAGCTATTGCGCAATCTCACTATTGAGCTATTGCACTATTGCATTATTGCGCTATTGTACACATTCGTGAAGAAAATGCCACAGTGAAATGGGAGCATATTAAAACAGTTAGCTTTCAACCAGAAGCAGAACAATTTGTTTTTCATAGATTCTGAGGGTGTTTTAAATACCACATACTTTATTTGAAGCTCTTAAGCCCCCGGTTTTATAAAGAGATTATCCTAATACCTTCTAACCTGTCAGGTGAACCAAGATGGGGTGGGGGGGGCAAGGACACAACACCAACAAAACAAAAATACATGGGTGGCCAATCCATGTAGGACAAACAACAGTGCATATACAAGAATAACATACAGACAAAGGGGAATAGACACATAAGGGAACCCCATTCTTGGCAGGCATATACAGTCCTAGCATAGTCCTAGCGGACTCATTCACAACCTCCAACAAACTGTGCCCTGCTAAGTCATTTGTTCCCAAGTGGAACACCAGGTGGGTTCTCTTAACTTGTAGCTTCCCCCAGGAGGGGATGTGATGAATCACTTCTACTGCTGTCATACCTGGCGAACATCTAACCCAGATCTTTGCACCCTTCCCCCCAGCTAATGCCTCTAACAATGGAGTCTCTGACAATCAGGACTTTATCCTCCACCCTTCTTGAACTAAATCCACATCCCGCTGGCTCAACTGCTGCCTCCTCCCCCATAATTACTCTGCCTCCCATCCCTCCCTCCCTCCTCTATGCCTCCCACCCTCAACTTGATCTCCCTCTTCTTAGCCCCTGCAACCTGCCCACTCATGGGGCAACCCCTGGACTCATCCCTGCATTCCCGCTGTCCCCTGGCCCCACATTTCCCTCCTTCCTTCTAAACCCTTTTTCCATTGCCTGCCCCCCTCTCCCTTGCCTTGCCGTGAACTCCCTTCCCTGACCTTGTCCTGCCTTTTCCTGTCCTGTGATTGAGGTTATCTGCCATCAGATTCTATGTTGCTATATTTCTTGTAAATACTGACTTCTAGGAAGTGGTGTGCATGACTTCTGCAATGAGATAAACAACATATTCTAAGAAATGTTATTCCTGTAATAATGTAAACACTGAATTCTAAGGAAGATGTGGTTAGGGTAAGGCCATCTTGTTGTGAGGAGATTAGAGACCAATATTCATCAGGATCATCTGAAAGTAGTCCACTACAACTGCTTGGTTAAAGTGACCTTTGTTGTGCAGATTTCCATGAATACAGTTCCAACAAATTCAACTTCTATAATACACCACTATTTCATATACATATCGCACTTTGGTTACCACTTTATTTACAATTTTCCCCACCATTCAGACATTATTTACATTCCATTTCTTCTTCTTGGCTCAGGTGTATTTCCCAACACCTGTTCCAAATGATCCAGATCCTTGCCCTGGGGTCAGGCGTACCATCTGATCCCCAGCCCTGTCCCTCTCAGGGTGACTACCCCATGAGGGGCCCTCCCCCTGCCCACCAGATCCTTCCCAGCTGGGCCCAGTTTTTCTCCCCTGCCCCCAGACCTTCCTGGCTAGACCCAGTTATTATATTTTCTGTTGCCCCCTTGATAGCCCTTGTCCTTGGGAACCCTGGAGCTTGTTGCCCTCCCTTGGCAACCGTTTCATTCATACCTTCTTCTCTAGGTGGGTTGGTAGGAATTTATGAACTGCAGAGAGAAATGTTTTTTACCTCTCTACAGCCCCATATCTACCCCCTGCAACTCTTCCCCCATCTTTTCCTCCAGCCTATCCTCTTCTCTATCAATCACCTGTCGGCCTGGCTCCACGTGACCTCATTCCCCATCCCCTTTCCTACTTCTTCCCCTCCGCTTCCCCTCCCCCTCCCTGGCGCTTTCCTCTCTTTCAGGTGATCCATGACAACCCAAGCTGCCTTTTTAAGAGGCAACCCCATTGCCATCGGGATCACCTTAAAGTAGTCCACTACAGCTGCTTACTTAAAGTGATCTTTATTGAGCAGATGTCCATGAATACAATTCCAATCATTTCAACTTCTATAATACACCATCATTGTTTCATATACATATAGCACTTTGGATCCCCCTTTATTTACAATTTTCCCCACCTTTCAGACATTATTTACATTCCATTTCTTCTTCTTGGCTTGGGTGTATGTCCAGACACTTCTTCCAAAAGCTCCTGATCCTTGTCCTGCTGTAAGGTGTCCCACCTGATCCCCATCCCTGTCCCTCCTGGGGTGACTACTTCATGAGAGACCCTCCCCCTGCCCACTGGATCCTTCCCGACTGGACCCATTTTTTTCCCACTAGCCCATATTTGCCCCCAGCAGACTATGGGCTTCCCCACTAAAAAATTGACTGATCCCTTTCAGACCCCGCCAAACCTCTATGTACTCCCTGAATTCTGCATTGAGTTCTGTGTTCCCCACACTGGATAAGTGTACCCCATCCCGACTGTACATCCCAGGCTCATCATGTATGATGACCTTGTGTGCAATATATAAATCCCCTGTCTGACTAGCTAAGGCAGCCATCTTCCTGTTAACCCTCTTTTGTGCTCTTTCTACTGCCCTTAGATCTATGGCCTGCCACCAGACATCCTGTGGATTATCTCTGACCATGCTACAGTCAGGTGGGGCAACCAAGTCCTTACGATTTTTAAGTCACTCTGTATCTGGTGGACCAGCAACAGACAGGGTGTGTCTCCAAGATCATTCCCCCCTGCATGCACAATCAATAAGTCGGGTCGAGGCCATGATCTGTTGCTCTCCTTTAGTAGTGGTACGAATCTGTGCTCATCATAGCCCATGCATCCCTTTCCACTTGATTCTGGTTTCGCTCATCTCCTGCTCCATCTGGATGTCCACCGGTACTGTCAGTGTGAATTTTTCATCCCAATAGATATAAAAGTGTTCCACTATCCATACCACCTTCCCATGGTCCAAGACTGCAAAATATAAGAAATATGTTAATAGCTACTTCCTGATGTACCATTTCACCGCTTGCGACTTCCATCTGCCCACCCATGTTATGTCCTTGCAGGACCTGCACTGTTCTGCCACCTCAGTTGCAGCTCTGATCCTAAAGGAATGTGAAGCAAAATTTCTGTGATCTTCCCCAAGGAAGACCATCCTTTTTTTTAATCACTGCCATGACCTGGTATACTCTGGTGGGTGCCCCATTCCCATGCAAGAATACCCCCCTCATGCTTGCCTGACCTCCCTGTAGGCCTCCAAAGCTGGTACTGCACAGAAGCTGGTACCATCCCCCCTCTTGAGCTCTACCCTGGCATCCTTCCTCACTTGGTCTGTCTTGGACCGGTGCATCCAAATGTCCACTTGGTCAGTTTCCCCCATTACATTTCCCCATTGCATGCCCCCGGTCTGATTTTTGCTCTACCACTTTGCTTACCAAGAAGGCCCCATTCTGCATTACCAGAAAGATTGCCCCAAACAGCTTGGCCTCAAATGCTGATATACAGACCTGATTGAGACTGGCCACTAACTAGCATAATCCCTTTGCCAAAAGGTTTTGTTCTGTCAGTCCTCTTTTCCTGTAGACAGTTCCAGCCCAGCTGCATCCTGAGCATTGCAGGGATCCTGTTAGGCTGTTCACATCCCTGCAACTGGCAAACCATCCCAAGCCTTGCCAACTGTAATCCCATAATGGAACCTGCCATGCCCACCTCCCAACAGTCTACCATGTACCTCATGATTTGGGCTTCTGTTACTGGTTCATTTGGGTTTTTTCACCAAAGACTATTGTTGTCTTATTTCCTAAACAGAATAATATTATTTTTACAAGGTCACAAGATAGGTCTATGTCTCAGGTCCCATTTTTCCATACTGCTATAGCATAAAATGCTATATAGTTCAAGCTGTAAAATTTTATAATGCATTGCCTAAATCAGTTACACATAGTGTCAACCTTTCAACTTTCAAAAGTCCTCTTCAAAATGTTCTGTTCTCTGAAGCTGTTTGCATATGTTTTAACTGATTTTATTAGATGTACATGTATGTGTATTGTATTTTTATGTTATTTATGTTGTTTGTATTACTGTAACAGGACATCAGTGATAATGCTCATTATTTTGCTCACTGGTTACTCAGTATAAAAAAATAAACAAACAAGCAAACAAACCTTCGAGATTGAAATGCTTGGCATATTGTTTTTCTTCCTATATTTTTGGAAGGGCCTAAAGAAATCCTGGTATGCCCTGATCCCCTTCACCTTCAAACTGGGTGCCTGGCTGCCCCACTGACTTTCCCATCCCTACATTGCTGCCCCGCCCACCTGGTGTGCAACAAACAGCCGGCCCGGTCCGCTAAGGCTTCTCTGCTGCTGGAAACCTGTCCATCGGTAGTTGCCAGCTAGCCCGAAATTCAAATTCCTCCTGTCCCTTTCTTTTCCTACATTTCTTTTTTATTTTATATATTTTTTTTTTAAGACTCCTTGTGCTGATGCTCCCCACCCCACGGCTGCTGAGCCTAGGCCTAAGAGATGGAGAACCTGTTATCATTGCTGGCCCTGCATCTGTGAGCACCCTGCTGTGAGTGGAGGTGGAGGGAGCCCCGATCATACCTGGGGTCCCCAGACCTGGCAACTAACTTGGTCCCCATGGAGCAGTGTGCCCCGATGCCTTGGGGCAGGTTCTCCTATGCTATCCATTAGCTCACAGTCCAAAACCTCTACACGCTGCTAGACAAGAACCCTTGTTCTGCCTACAAGGAAAGTGGTCCCTGTTGCCTTGATCACTTTCTCGCCCACTCACGGCCCCCTCTTCCATAGACCAAGTGTGCAGCTACCATGCTGCATCTGGCTATGATTACCCCTGCTCCCAGGCCTAGCCTGGCTGTATCCTTGCCTCCCTGTTGACTTTTCCTAACTGCACAAAAAATTCTGAAACTCCCCCAGCCTGTGCCCATGCATCCCACCGAATGGTGCAATCTGGGAAGAAAATGCAGCAGAAAAAACAAGCACACTGCACAGAAAGCAAAAACCCCTTTGTCCCTTCAAGAAAGTACCCCTTTTGCCTGTCTCCCTTCTTCTGCTATGGCTAGCGGCATCTGATGGCAACTCACAGCCTATCCACCATGCCACATGGCTGCTCCCCCATGACATCCTGCAGAACGCCAGCCTTCCTCTGAGCCAGAGATCACCAAACTAGCAATGCTTACCTTCTTTATCTGGAATCTGTGCATGCTTATGACTCCTGGCTTTTGTGTAGTTCTTCCTTTTTTTTATTTGTTATATTTACCCTACTCACCAATCATTCAGCCTGATAAAAATGTAAGAATGTACTAACAAAGCATTCACCCTTCTTCAGGGAAATAAACCAAAATATAGTAAGATATATGCAGTTATACTCATATCCAAGAAAAGCCTTCTGTGCCTTTCTGATTGTGTAGGCCCAGAGCCTGATCCTTACCCGTGGAAAACTGTGGAAAATCTGCCCAGTTCTTAACAAGGTCCTTTGTGCTGTTCAGAAAGTTTTGAACTGAAGAGAAAGAGGATTTCCGCCTGTCTGCAGGCCCTTATCTACCCCCTGTAACTCCTCACTCTCTTTCCCTCTAGCCTATCCTCTTCATTGTCAATCACCATCAGCCACCCCCCTGACCTCATTCCCCCTCCCCTTTTCTACTCCTCCCCCACCCCGCCTCCCTCTCCACTTACCCCTCCTGACTCTTTCCTTTCTTCCAGGTGACCCATGACAACCCAGGCTGCCTTTTAAGATGCAACCCCCAGTAGATGAAGTTAGTGTATAGAAAGCCTGTCTTGAATCTGAAGTTTTGCTGCCCATGGAGGTTGAGGATTGGCAATATGGCTGCACAGATGCTCTTATAAAGCTGATCCTACTGACACTATGTCTGAAGTGCCTGGTGTGTTGCAGTATGTAAGACTTTTTGATGATTTCTCATAGCAGTAAAGTGTGTATATATATATATATCTACTGTACTGTATATATGTACCAGCTAGTGTGTCAATATATATCTATATGTATCTATCTGTCTATCTATCTATCTATCTATCTACATGTACATGGCAAAAAAAACTGTGTTTAATGTATCAGTTAGGGTTAAAGCAACAAATGTGAGGAAATGAAATTCTAGGTTGAACCCTAGCCCCCACACCCCTGCACCCCATCCTTCACAGACTGACAGATGCTGGGGTGTGTTGACATTGGTGTTATGTGGCCCAACTCTCACCCCATTCCATGTGTAAGCAGGTTGACATGCTATAGTAAATGAGAATGGGGTGAGTGTTAGGCCTCACAACCCCAAATAGCTAAATACAATGATGAAGACGGTCATGATGCAGTCCATGGGGCCAGCAGTCCCCAGCACACATCCTGATACCCTGTGGGTGAGGTTCCCTGACCCACCACAGGGTGTGACGTCTGTGTTAAAATGTTGCTCTGCCCCTAGCCAGGCCATGACTGGTGCTACATGCTGCAACACCTTACACATCAGCCTTGTACCAGAAAACCAGCTCACTGAATTCACACGTGAACTCAGCACACTGTCACGGTAAGGCAGTGTGTTCCCCAGAGGTGCAACAAATATCCCTGCAATCTATGTTACATAATTAATTTTTTATATATATATATATATTTCGATCCCAAAACATTCGACATATTCTTCTTATGACTCCACCTCATAAACCGCGTAGGTGAATATTTTCAAATCCATGCTGAAACGCCATTTTGCGACACAGGTGCAGAAACACATTTTGGACAGAATGTGAAAAATGGCAGATGTACTGTTCATGAGGTGGTGTGAAAAAAGGGCATGTTGAAAATTTGGAGTCAAAATATTGCAAATTACTAAAGTTATGTGCCTGCATAGAAACTGCACAACACACATTCATAACATAGGCATTTGGGGGAATTTTTTCACAAAATTTTCAACATAGGCTTTTTGCGACCCCAACTCATGAACGCTGGCAATGTCATTTTGTTAATCAGTCCTGAAAGGTGATGCCACACAGCGACTGTGAAATCACCTTCTGGGCCCGATTAATGAAATGACAGTGACAGTGTTCATGAGGTGGAATCATAAAAGCCCATATTGAAAATTTGGTGGAAAAATTCCAAAAAATGGCCAAGATATCAACATAAATCCAAAACACCATTGAAATATGTTATACTGCATTTACCTGTATTCCTCAGTTGATGGTATGGCTTTGAAGAGTGCAGATGTGTCCCAGTCCAAAGAAGATGACCGCGCCCAACCACCAGTGGTAAGTAGAGGGTTGGGGGTAGGGAGATGGCAGGGACTGTTGAATGGTGCTGAATGGTGAGGGACTGTTTTCTTTTTTTCCAGATTGAAAAAAAAAAAGTAGCAGGACTTTTTTTTTATTTCAGGGAAATTTGCCCGGAAAGGTATACTAAGCCAGTGCTTGTGTAAAAGGGGAAATTAAACTATTTAGGCACAATGAGGATGGGCTCCCCAGTGTGCCACACAGCTGGGGGGGACAGTAATGCTGACATGGGGATTGGGCCCTTCGATGTTGGCAGTTGGATCCAAAGAGTGAACACAAAAATAAATAAATACATATACTTCCACCAGGGATTTTGGCCCCTGGTGGCAGAGAACAGTTTCATTAGGCCACAGCCAGGCTGGAGGGGCTACAATGACAGTAGCCCTGTCCCTGATCTACTGTCGACATGACACCAGCCTGAACTATATGACACAACTGTCGTTTCTTAAAGGCAGTTGTGTAACATAGTTTTTGCACCATACTACACAGCTGTCTTCAATAAACGACAACTGTTTATTTGTTTAAGGTCTAGGAATTACAACCCTTTGAGTCAGGGACTCATTTGCAAAGGCTCCACGTCATACAAAATAGATAAGAACAAAGTACAATAGATTAGAGCAAAGTACAGTATGTGATTTACAATAGAGACAACAACTATGTGAAACAAAGAAAGACAGTTACTAACAGAGATGCGTAGGGAAAAAAAATAAATATAAAATGTACAATCATGGTACAACAGCAGTTTGAGAAATACTATTGCAATGGAGATTTAATGGGACTCATCTGCAGTCACAGTGGAAGTTAGACATAATGTGGTTATGTAATTCAAGTTTGAAGGGACCAAGCTTGGGAATCGATAAAATGCAGTCAGGATTGTATTCATCCAGAGGGGCCAGAAACAAAAGGACCTTGGCCAGTAGTGGTCTTTCCAAAGGGATACGGAATGAGGCAGTGACAGAATGTCTGAGTGAGATGAGCAGGAAGGTTCTTCAGAGGAGTTTTGACAGCCAGGAGCTAGGCCCAACGGATTTTTTGCCAGTAGAAAGGTCTGGTAAACTAGCGCCCTGAAAATTGAGCCAGGATGGCGTAGGTAGGAGGTCACAGGTGTGCGTCAGGCGATCACAACCAATGGCCAGTCGGCAGGCTTTGTTTAGTGAGCTTTTAATAGTGGACAGTGCTGTGTCAGAGGCGGCGCCAAATGACTATGCCATAATCTACCAGAGAGAGGATGGAGCTGGAGATAGCTGTTTAGACTCCGGAGGTAGACATGCCCTAAGTCTGTAGAGGAGACAGATTCTTTTGTTGACTTCAGTGCTAGTTGAAGCAATGTGTTCACGATAGGTAAGGGCAGAGTCTAGTGTAACCCCTAGATATTTGAAGTTGGAAACCGATTCCAGCGTGGTGCCTGTCACATTAAGTATGGATAATTTTGTAGTACTGTGCGTATGCTGAGGATGGGCGAATAACATGACTTTCGTCTTTTTTTGTGTTGAGAATGAGCTTGTGAGAGGAAAACCATGCTTCAATATGAGAGAAGGAGTCCTGTAGGGATATTTGAAGCATCATGGGGTCAGGGTGACAACTGAAAATCACAGCATCATCTGCATAGAGGAGAAGATGTCCAGGGAAGGCCAGAGGTAACGAGTTCAGGAAAAGTGAGAAGAGGAGCGGATTGAGGATAGAGCCTTGTGGGACACCCGATCGAACTGGAAGGTTTGCAGAGAAGGTGTTTCTTATCATGATCTGTTGTGTGCGGCCAGAGAGATAACTAGAGAACCAGCTAGTAGTTTCATAGGAGACGCCGACAGAGAGGAGGGAGTTAATGAGCATGATGTGATTGACGGTATCGAATGCCTTGGAGAGATCTATGAAGACTGAGCCAGCCAGGTCACCCTGGTCCAGAGCATCATGTACAAAGGAGGTGAGTTCTAGTAGGGCAGTGGTGGTACTGTGACCTTTCCTAAAACCGTGTTGTTGTTGGCAGATTATGTGTTGAGTATCTAGATAGCTGGAAAGTTGATCAGCCACAATTTTCTCCAAAGCTTTAGAGAGTGGGGGGGGAGTATGGATATGGGCCTGTAATTACTAGTGGAGGTACGTGCACCACATTTGTGTACTGGCATGATCCTAGCCTTTTTCCACAGAGCTGGGAATTGTCCCAGGCGGAGGGACATGTTGAAGATTTTAATGAATGGTACTAGAACGGCATCAAGGGTTAAGGACAGTAGTTTGGCATCTAGAGAGTCACCACTATGTCTGGACTTTCCAAGGAACCTGGCAATGTAAGCACGGGCTTCACCAGTGGAGATAGTTTTTAGCTGAAAGGGAGGCCCAGAGGGGGGTGGAGGAAAAGATCCCGCCGCAGTACTGAAAAAATCGGGGGGGGGGAGGATTGAGCTTAGATCTGAGAATGATATATTGAAGGCATCAGCTATTTTATTAGGTTCTTGGGTAGGAGTACCATCCAGGATAAGAATGGTAGGAGGAGGGGGAGGAGACTTTCCACTGAGTTCCTTAATATTTTCCCAGAACCTCTTACCATCTCCCCAGGTGATAGTGAGTTTTGTTTGGTAGTAAGCAGCCTTCGCTAGTCGAATAGCCCAGGTGCAGGCATTTCTGGTGGCACGATAGTGTTGTCGGTCAGCTGGTTGACCTGATTGAAGAGCTCTGCACCACAGGTAATCATGGGCCTTTATTTGATCAAGCAACATCCGATGATTGAGACCTTTCAAACCATTTGACATGGGGGGCGAAAATGTCACAGGCAGATTTGAAAGAACTAACGAAGAAGGACAGAGCAGCATCAATGGACGTCAGGTGATCAAGAGGGGATCAGTCAGTATTTCAAAGTAGGTTTCGGAGATGTTTTAGAGCCCCTCTCTTGAGCTGGCAACATATGGTGATCCTAGGTGGGGGTGGTTTGCAGCAATTGGACCAGAGACATGTTACCGGGGAGTGATCACTGATTGAGTCTGATTGCACCTGAACATCCTGAATGTGTTCAGGGTGGTTAGTGAATATGAGGTCAAGGAGGGAGCAGCGGTTCATTTTTTTGTTCACTCTGGCTGGGGTGGGGACCATCTGGGACAAATTTTGGGCACCAGCTGCATCCCTGAGGGGGATGTCAGGGGACAAGCCAGTTAGAGTTAAAATCACCAAGTGCTATGACTTGAATTTTTGGGAGTTGGCTGATTATGTTTAGGACGGTTGCGAATGCATTCCTTTGATGACGAGGGGGTATGTACACCGACATTAAGTAAAGTGACTTTTTCGATTTCCCAAGATCAACCCTGACAGTGAGAGACTGTGCACCATCTGAGGGGCTTATGGTTGTTATGTGTTTTCCTTGCAGGTGGTCTCGGAGATATGGGGCACATCCCCCACCCCGTCGTCTTTGCCTATCTGACCTGTATAATGTGTAGCCAGGTATGCTTACAGCCGAATCAGGGGTATGCTGGGACAGCCAAGTTTCGGTAACAGCTATGACATCAGGGAGGTGGAGGCAGACCCAGGCTTGGAATGGGGAAAATTTTTTTTGAAGACTACAAACATTAATGGTGGCCAGTCACAGGCCCTTTTGCCTAGCTGGTTGCCTTGGGGTGTGGAGAGAGGGACCAGGATTTGGGTGAATGTTGCCCACTAATAGCAGAAGGATGATAACTGTCCTGGTTAGGATAGTTTTGTGGTCCTTCTTGGGGGTACGTCGAGATGAGACCATAAGGTGAAGGGGTTTATTAGAAATATGGGTGCACAGAAAATGTAGCAATTCCTGCCTATAAAGTAATGGGACAGACATGTGGCAGAGGAGGGGAGGCATGGGAAGAGAGGAAGGAAAGGGATATGTGACATAGTGATAGATGAGGGTGTTATGATTGGGGCAGAGGGAGGGGTATTAGGATTAGCATGAAGAGGGCAGGAGGGTAGTGGCTTGTAGGGGAAGGCTAGCATGAGGAGTGTAATCCAGGATGCAGCAATGTGGACTGATAAGGATGATATAGGGATTGATTTAAACATACTTGGTGGGGTATAGATAGAACTTAATGCTGTTTTCAAGTGGGTTGTGGTAATTCAGAAAAATTATTATATATATAATTTTTTTTGTGTTAATTTATATCGCCTGGGCTCACACGGAAAGGACTTGCAGTGGAAAAGAGAGCTGAGAGTGAGTTTAGCAGAGAGAGCTGAAAGAGACAGATCAGCTACCTAATTATGCCAGTGTGAGGAAAAAAGCTCCGCAGTGGAAGTCAGTGGGAGCCCCTAGTGGCAGGTCCAGATAACCTGCTAATGGAGAAACTGCCTGATAGGTTAATTCACCTCACCAATCAGAAAAGGGCTCTCCGGCAGTATATAGGGAGAGCACGACCAAGGGTGGTGGTGGGGGCGGCGGGGCAGCTGACGCACAGCGTCAGCGGGGATAGTCCTGCAGCACAGTGTATCTTAGCAGCATCTCCCCACTGTACCTGTTGCTCAAAACGCGGTCAAAAGTGTTGAAAACGGCAGCCCTTCCAGTCTCCAGGGAGGGAGTTTGATTCCCTCACGACCACAGACACCCACGAGGGGAGCCTCGCAGTACGATTCTGCCGAGGAAAGGAGAAAAAAAAAGATTAAAACAGGTGAGTTAATTGGGGGGGGGCGCACCTGAAAATTAGGTAGCAGCGTGGGACAAACAGCGTAAAATGGTGTCATGCTATGTAAAATGGCTATGGGGCTGGCTAGTGCACTGAGACTGAGTCATATGGTGTAAGTACTATATGACACAGTTGCCTTTGATAAAGGACAGCTCTGCTGTATAGTCCAGGTAACAGTTAAATTTGTCTCTGTTGCTTGTGCTGGTAAGGCACTGTCTTGCAACAAATACTGTTGTGCTCATGTGTGGCGAGGATGGGAGGATCGGGGGACTACTCCGTCTATACATAACATTAAGCCCCATACATACTGCAAGGCAGTGGACACTGTGACAGGTTCACTGCTATGTTCAGTGACAGGAAAATACAACAGAAAATGCATGTTACTGCTGTATAATGTATCAGGCAGCTTGGAGCTGGTTGCCGTACAATGTATTTGGTAGTTTTGGGACTATACGACACAGCTGTAACCTATAGAGCTAAAACCAACAAATACCTAATAAGGCAGTAAGGGCTGCACTATGTGACACACTGTTGTTTGTTAAAGGACAGCTGTTCCATATAGTGCAACCAGCTCCAAACCTCAAAATACATTATAAAGCAGTTTGCGGTTTGGCTTTGGCAAGTGCAGATGTGTCCCAGTCCACAGAACATGACAGCATACAACCTCTGGAGGTAAGTATTGGGTAATGGGGGGATTGAGAGGTGGTGGGCACTCAGAGGGAGGGTTGGGATGGGGAGGGCAATAGCAGTGACGCTGAGGGACCATTTTCTTTATTTCGGGTTTAAATAACAATAGAAAAAAGCATTTGTCAATGCCGAATGTTTGCTTGTTGGTATTAGCATTGAAAATGCAAGAGTTAGACAAATGCAGAATAGGAATGGTGGTGAAGTATTGAACTTCACGCCAACCCCACCTCCATCCTGTAGAGACGGACAGGCATTGGGGTAAGTGTTTGGGTCATCTCCCATGACGGTCATGCCATGTCACTTCACCCTATTTGGCAGACACCGACATGTGTTGAGGTGTGCCTTTGGGTGTTTGGCTTTACAGTCACCCCATTCCATAAGGACATATGCTGAAATGGGTGCAGCATAGGAGAATGGGGTGGAGTCTGGAGCTGAAGAGTCCAAGGTACACCTCAATGCCTGTCAGTGGCTGGGGGGTGGGGGTGGGATGGCATGAGCAGTACAGTCGGTAATCCAAAGGCACACCTCGATGCCTGTCAGTCTGTACAGGGTAGGATGTTATAGTTAGAAACTCGAATGCCTCTGGCATTTGTTGGAATTGGCACTACAAATTTTCAATATGATCTTTTTGTGACCCAACATCATGAAAGCACTTGGGACCTCTTCTCATGAAGAGTGGCAGTATGATTTTGTCAATGTGTCCTGAACATTGAGTTCCAACAGTGACAGTGCCATTCTGAGCCATATGTACAAAAACACCGATCGGGCAGGATGTGAAGAATGACAGCTGTACCATCCATTGGGAAGTGTGAAGAGATGGCAATGTTGAAAATCTGTAGTGGGAATATTAAAAATGCTCACACTTCCAAGCATACGTGGAAACTGCGCAATGGATGCACGAAACACATTCATTGTATTGACTTTCATCACCAAATTTTCAACATAGGCATTTTAGGACCTCTGCTCATGAACAGTGTCACTGTAATTTTCTTAATGAGTCCCAAACACTGATTTCCCACAGCAACCGCGCTATTCTGCGCTTGAAGTGTGAAAACACATTTTGGCCAGGATGTGAAAAATGACAGCTGTACTGTTCATTAGGAGGTGCAGAAAAATGGCAATGTTGAAAATCTGGAGTAAAATATTGCAAATTAAGCTAAATTACGAGCATGCGTAGCAACAACGCGACGCTTGTAGAACAGTCAGTTTCTGGATTTTTACACAAATTTGCAATATAGACTTTTGAGAGCCCACCATGAACTCTGTCACTGAAGATATCTGTCCCGAAGGCGATTCTGTGCAGTGCCCGCAAAATCACCTTCAGGGACCGAATAACGCCATGACAGTGGCTGAATTCATAACCCCATGTTGAAAATGTGGTGCTAAAATTCCCCAAAATGCCTGAGATATGCACCAAAGTTGAAAAAACCCTATTTATGCCATTATACAGCTTACCGGCATTTCCTCAGTTCGTGGTCAGCTTTGGAGAGTGCAGACGTGTTCCGGTTACACGAAGATCATCGTGCTGGGCTCCAGGGTAATATGGGGTGGGGGGTGTGGGGAGGCAGGGTGTGCAGAGGTGGGTGCGGTTGAGGACAGAGCCACCAGACTCAATGAGGACCGTTTCTATTTTACAGGAAAGAAAAAAAAAAAAGAAAAAAAAAAAATCGTGGGACTTTTTCAAAACCAGGGACATTGGCACACTGGGGTGGGCTCCCAGCATGCCACCGAGTGTTTTTGAGGGGCTGTAGCTGATGGGGATTGGGCATCCCCCCGGCACAAAACCAACTTTTGGGGGGACATTTTGCCGACAAAGGGTGGGTTCCCCATCGACAAATTACACTGGCAGGGGAAATTATGCAGATGGGGAGTGGGCTCCCCATTGGCAAATTACACTGGGAAGGAGGGGAAATGAAGCCAAAGGGGATTGGACTCCCCCTTGGCAGACAAAAACTGTTTTGGGGGTAGCACATGAAGTGGAGGGGGACTGGGCACAATCTCAGCACTGAGGGCTATCAAATATTGTTTATGAACATGGTGGCAGCTTGTCACAAACAATATTACACTATGCAATGTTCCACCCTGAAATGACAAGTCGCTCCCTCATTGCAGCGGAATGGCTGACCCTGCAATGACAAGGTGGCCCCTGATTGCTGAGGCAAAAACATTACAAGTTGGTGACACTTTTGGAAATCAGTGTCATCAGCACACTGTGCCTCCATTGGTCCACCAGTGCCAAGCCCCCAAATGCAATGCCTACGTTGGCTGCCACACTGCCGCGCCTCCACAACCTGCTTCTCTCCTAAGCTGCCACATGATGTTTCTTGCACATGCTCGCAAGCAAACATAAAAAGAAGTTGGGGATGGCTTTCTTTTTTGAAGGTATACAGATAATATTAATCTATTTTGGGACACTGCGAGTGGGATGCCCAGTGTCCCTCTCTGTTGAAGGGGGTGCATTGCCCCCCCCCAAAAAACAAGGTAAATAAAAATAAATGAATAAATTCACACACTGCCACTGGGGATTGGGGCCCCCAGTGTGTAGCTACAATTGAATGCACAGCATAGTCAAGATGGCAGGGCCTACAAGCTACAATGAGAACCCTGTCCCTGACCTATGAGTCATGACAGCAGCAGGGGTTGCAATATATGACACAACTGTCATATAATAAAGACAGCTGTGTCATACAGTGCAAACTGCTGCTTTCGTAAAAATTCAGTTATGAATAGAACGTTGATTATTTGAAATGCGGATGCTCAGACACAGAACTTTTTATTAAATAATTTACAAACCACTTCACTATAGGACCTGAAAACCACAAAAGCTCACACCTTGGACCAACCTCTATTAAACCTGAGAGTTTCAGGTTTCAAAGCCTCATATTTATTAAGTTATTGGGTGGCAAAAAAGTCTTAACATTTTCAAAAAACTGGATTTTTGTGTTTATTTGCACCTCTATAACTTTGCCTCCCCTAAACCAATTTACATGAAATTTATAGGGTCAAGAAATCCTGGCACAGATTCCAAATTTCATGTAAATTGGATGAACAAGAGCAAAGTTATCAAGGTGCAAATATTTTGGGTTTAACACAGAGGTGCTTATGCAACTCTAATGCACAGGCACAACTGCCCCTGTATATCTATATACAGTATATACAGTATATATATATATATATATATATATATATATATATATATATATGTACGTATTATCACCCCAGTTAGAACCCGTGTGAAGTATTAACTGCTGGACAAACAAATTGATAGATATTGTAAGTTTTGAACTGCAGGCTAGCAAGATAAACTTAGCAAGGCACTGCAAAGACTGCTCTTAAAAGACCTCCCTGTGACATTGTGTCTGAAGGTGTGACATGTTCTGTCTATAAATTATGTGTTAAAGTGTCTCTTGAAGACATATTTTATTAACTTACACCCTGTCCTATGCACAGCACATAGACAATACCACAAAGGTCATCGATTCCAGAATTGGAATACTCTACCATCACAAACACAGCTTAACAAATGAAGCCCTGAACCTGGCCATCAGTAGTTCAGTTGTCTCCCTCATTGATTATCACCTGGCCATATATGGGTCAGCAATGGACACTGCCCACCGCCGCATCTCTTTGGCACTAAATAAGGCCTGCAGCCTCCTCGCAGGTGCTGCAATACTCATGTGCACCTGTGAACTCTATGCTCAGTCAGGTTGGCTCCAACTGAAGAACAGAATTTAATACCAAACCTGCCTACTTGCCAAAAAAGCATCCATAAATCTGTTGCAAACAAGAGTTCAGAACCTGCTCACATGACACATAAGTGCTAGGCTGAACAGAAGCTCCAACAGTAAAATCTATAGTGAACCTAGATGCCACAGTGCATTGGCACAATGTGCATTCTCCTACAATGCACCTCACTGAATCAATGCTCCACCACCTGCAATCTCCTGAATAGCAACTATTGGTGCCTTCAAGCATAAGCTTCAGCAGCACCTCATTGCTGAGGACAAGTGCGACTGCTTCATCTAACTTTTGGTGCATACCAATGAAGTCTTTGTCTGCACCTCATTATCAAGGACACTTGTGTCTGCATCCATTTACCCACCCCCCCATAGCAATCTCTTGCTGCACTTAGACTCACCACTTGACCCAGGAGGCACCTCCCAACCTCCGCACTTCACTGATCCCCACCTCCTGCCTACCCCTCATTTCATGGCTCACCTCTCCCTCCCCCTCTCTCTCTCTCTCTCTCTCTCTCTTCTCTCCATTCCTCCACTATTGTCACCTTTGTCTGTTACCTTCTCTGTCTATCTTCTCCAGGGGGTTCAAACTCATAGACACAGGCATACGTTATACAATGCCTCAGCAGTGTCTACTTGTATGAACCCTTCTGTAACTTACTGTACCATCTCTGTAAATGTATAAATTGTTCTCTGCTATTTTCTGTTCAACTGACATGGAACCTACAAAAGAGCATCCGCTCACAGGTATTATCCAAGAACTGAATAAATAAATAAATAAAATGTAACATTTAAAGTGTTATATTTCTAAGGAGCCACAGATAACTTTAGGTTGAAAGCCAGCAGCCTGGAAGGAGGAGGTCACCATGGCTTGTACAAATCCTGTGGAGGAAGGATTACACTTATATGTAAAAAAAATTCTCAGAAAATTGAGCAGCCAAAGATGTTATGTTAGACTGGACAAAGTAGCTAGGTCAGAAAGGGTATCTGAGAGAAGCAGAAACATTGGATGAATTGGTGAAGGCTAAGAAAAGAAAGGACTTTGTAAAAGGAGTAATGATGGCAGGATTGTATTGTGCTTGTATTAGAGCTTAAGGAGGCAGAAACGCTGAAGCAATATAATTAGTAATTGCATAATGTCACTCAAATGGCATGTCAGTAAGAAAATTTATTACTGTTAAATACCTTGGTTCAGCAACAGTCTGAGTTCACAGCCTTCACCAAAACATAAACTAAATGAAAATGAAGACTGATTACAGGAAATAAACTGACAATCAGGAGACCGATTTACACCAATAGGATGCAGGGTTTAAACTAACAGGAAAAGACAGCAATGTTTTGTTTATAGATTGCTGGAGATTATAAAAACACTTTCAGATGAAGGAATGCTGGTGGGCTTTAATTTTCATGGCTTTCCACCCATCATTTCAGTTCTCAGCCACATACAATACCTGACATGGGGGGATTACACCACTTTGCCTTCAGGACAGATTATAGTCCAGCCAGAACTGTTAGATAGTGAAGGATATCATTAGAGGTGGGAAGTCAAAGTCTCTTGCCTAATCCTGTCCGAACCACTCCCCCAGAAGAAAGGAGTGGGGTTGCTTCAGTAGCAAAAGTGGCTTCAAGTAAATCAGACAAAACCATTTAAAGAGAACTGATAGTTACCACATGAACGAATGTGTCTTTGTCTTCTATCAGTATCACTCCCCTTTTCTAAGATCTTACAAGTAGGAATTCACTGACGAGCAGTCAAAGAGTGCAGTTGGATAAGCAAAGTGACAAGGCAATCATGGGACCAGAACATTTGCAGGAACAAGTCACCCTTTTTTGTTTGGATTGGTTGAAATAATGGACATTAGATTTTATATTCCTTTATCTACCTCAGGGTCCACCAACTGCAAATGAAGAATTCCAGTACAAAATTACTTTCAAGGACTGTCAGCTTGTTTTATTTGGTTATGTTGAACAACACGAAGAAAGTTTGGTGGCTCTGTATTCTTGCAGTTGTACTATGGGTAGTGGCTGTTGTATACTGAAGGTTTGGTTATACTCATCTTTATACTAAAAAATGGAATTCCACCCTTCTAGTTATTTGAAACAATATTACCCATAATGGGAGTGGCTGCTATTATTACTGCAACACAACCAACATTATTTGTTATGTTACATTTATTGTACAACTTTGGATCACACCAAGAAATTAGGCAACATCCATGTAATCCGCACTAGTGTGTTGTGCCTTGAAAGGGGAAGGTGGGTGTAATAAGATTTTTTTCAGAGCCCTAGAGTGGAGATGGCAGATATTGACTCAGGAATGTATCCCACTTCAAATCCTCCTTCTGCATGAGACTGTAAGGTTAGAGATGAGTACAGAAATTATTTGTACATGTGAGTCACAGCATCCCTTATATTTTCCTAAAGACTTGAATATGAATAATGTGACACTGCTGGGAAAACAGTCTTTTCAGGATAATTGAGAAACCGAGAGGTTCAGGAAAGCATTGCAGGACTGCAAGATTAAACAGCTTAGGAAAACTGGTAGTAGAACCCAATGTTACTTAACAGTTGCAGCTGATTGTTGGGGAAAGCTGAAACTGAGTCATAAAAGATTCCAGGGACTAATAGCAGCAGCACTATGAATATATGACATATACTACTTGTATCAGCAGGGGAAAGCTAATGAGAACTTAACTAAGTCCTCTACGTCTCTCATGTAGGCTATCAATAAAACAGCTAGAAGTCTAAGGAAACTGGCCCAGGGAATTGAAGTATCCATTAATATAACTCAGAAAAGCATTCAGGAAGTCCAGCAAGACAGTATTATACAGTCTACTATAGACTAATTGATGGAGACCTCAGTCTCTGACATACAGAATGAATTGATACAAACTGAGCTCCTGGGGCCTCAGTTTCTCCACATCTTATAGAGTAACTTTTGGAATGCTTCCTCACTAGATATGGAGATCCATGCTATGGCCTATGCTGCCATGCTTACCCCAGCCACTCCATATATATGACTGCAAAACAACAGTCAGAGTTTATAATTTGAGTGCCAGTCATTTATGCTACATAGTCTGGTACTAACTTCTAGGTCCAAAACATTGGGATTTTTTCACACGATTACACTACGTTTGTCAAAGTAAAGACCCTTTGTCAGATGAAACTCTTTTGGAAATTATCCACAATCACTCAGTTTTTGAGTGCTCGACTGGCAACATGTTTATTACATACACCATAATTTACACTACATCTCATTCAAAATCTTTCATGTCCTTTAAATACATTTCAAATGTTCAATCAACATTCAGTCCATTCTTCTTTCCTTGTCTGATGGTTCTGTCCAACCTCTCTGGGCATCCGCTTCTCATTCCTTCTTCTTGGGGCCCGGATGCCTGATCCAACACCCCATACCATCACCATCACCAACTTGCTTTCACCTTGCCTCATTTCCTAAATCTGAATGCAATGACCTGGCTCAGTACTTATCTCCCCCCACCCACCCTTACTCCACAGCTGGGTGCTAATGACCCTATCCATGTTGTCTGCCCTCTTCCCTCATAAGCACCCCCCTTATCCTGGCTATGTCCTGCAGACCTCCACCCCCTTCCCTCTTTCTCCCTTCCTTTGGTCCCATGTTGCCCCATGCCGGCAACCCTGCCTTCCCATCCACTGCTCCCTTCAGCAATCCATCTTCCACTTAAGCCCCATCCTTCAGCGAGCCACCTTGGCCTGTCCCACAAGCCAAGCTGCTGCCCTTCCTGTGGCCCTATCAAATCTGATCCTGCAACCCCCTCTTCTGCCTCAATCTTCTCCACACCTTCCACAAGGATGGGTGGGTAATCAAAAATTGTAACAGAAAGAGGGGAAACTAACCTCTGCACAGCCATATAAACCCCTTGAGAACCCCTAATGACCCATGGCTCATGCCCCACCTCTTAGCCAATCACTGCAAACCTGCCATACCTGCATCATTTTACACCTGATGATGCAGCTGAATTCATCCAGCTCTGCCCATTCCACCTCCTCCAGTCCCTCCATCCCCTTCCAGGCCTGAACTTCCCTCCCTCAAGCCTACCTGGCCCATACCATTTCCTCTGAGAGGCCCCTGACAATTCAGGTTGCCTTTTATTGGCAACCCTATTTGTCAGATGAATCTCTTTTGGAAATGATCCACAATCACTCAGTTTTTGGGTGCTCAACTGGCAACATGTTTATTACATGCACCATAATTTATATTACATCTCATTCAAAATCCTTCATGTCCTTTAAATACATTTCAAATGTTCAATCAACATTCAGTTCATCCTTCTTTCCACGTCTATCCAGTTCTGTCCAGTCTCTCTGGGATTCTGCTCCTCAGTCTTTCTTCTCAGGGCCCAGATACCTGATCCAACACCCCATACCGTCACCATCACCAGGTTGCTTTCACCTTGCTTTCTTTCCTAAGTTCAGATGTAATGACGCATCCCCTAGTATTTCTATCTCCCCTTCCCCCACCCCCTCTTACTCCATGGCTGGGTGCTACTGACCCAGCCCATGTTGCATGCTCCCCTTCCCCCATACGCTACTCCCCCTTATTCCAAGCTATGCCCTGCTGACCTCCACCCCTTCCCTCCTTTCTTCATTCCATTAGCCCATCTCTATCCTTTGCAATGGACGATTGGCTTCCCCCATTGCTAGTCAATAGGTCAGTCTTTCCGTCTCCCACTTTTCCACCAGCTCCAATAGTGGCATCAGAAAAAATGACATGCCCACCTCTAACAAGTGGCTACCATTCATCCCCCTGCGGGGGTGCTCAGCCTCATTACCAACCCTCTTGGCCTTCCGCAGCCTGGCCCCTCACTCCCTTATGCACCCCCCAACCATCCAGCTCCTGTTTTCCTTTTGACCCTATTCCCCCTTCCAAACTTTCACTGTTTTCCTTTTTTTTTACTATTCCTTATATTTATTAAATAAACATTTTCTCTTGCTTTCTTTTTGTTTTTTGAATTTATGCTGAAGACATCTTCCTGGGTCACATGCAGCCTAAGCCACCTGCCCCATGGCATTGCAGCCTGCCACCCAAGGCCTCTCCAGGGTCACATGTGGCCTAAGCCATCCATCCCGCTTCTTTTCTCCCATACGCCTGTGGCATTGATGCCCACCAGCACGAGATGCACTGCCCCCCCATGGCTTGTCCCACAGGAAATAAAAACAGCTGCTCCCATTGTCCCATCAAAGAGGTGCCACCACTGAGTCTACCCATTGCTGCCACTTCCCTGGGTCACCATTTTAGGCCCCTAAATGACCACACACATGACCACCATCTTGGATGCAACGTGGCCACGCACCATGCAGCCGATCCCTTGGAACACTGTCCTGTGGCCTCTTGCTAGGTCTACTACCTCCGGTGCCACCCATGCCACACCAACTGTTCCTCTGGCCCTTCTCAGCCCCCTGTCCTGTCCCTGCCATCCTTCTAACATGGCGGTTGTGGGCAGGCCTCTGACCTCAGCCTGCCAGTTGCCTTTGCTCTAGCCACCACGCAGCTTCGATTTCTCACAAAGTTCAACATTGCCAGCATCCTCCTCTCCAGCCAAGCGGCCATGTGTTCTTGGGGGTTCATTCACCATCAGCTTGTTTCTACTGCATATAATGTGCTCGTTCACAACATTAGCAACACTTAAAAACACATAAAGGAGACTTCTTTCCTGTTTAATCTTGCTACTGAAAGCAAAACACCATTCACTGGACTATAAACATTTCTGACCTCATTATCCAGCATGCTGTCCTCTACCCAGGCCTCATATCACCAAAATGCCACCGACCAGCCCCTAAATAAAAGGGGTCTGTCCCTCAATGCAATTCTGGTTCCATCTTAATACTAGCAATTCCTTCCCAACTTCAGCAAAAAAAAAAAAACCGGATCCTGGCGCTCTTCCTCAACCAAATGCCGCGTGCCGTTGTTTGTAAAGACAGTCACCCATATCAGCAGGCCCTCTAGCAAGGCCCACTCCCTCCCTTATGAGGTGTCAGCCCCTTGCTATCCTAAGCTGGCCCAGGAAAACAATAAAATAAATACAGTATAAATAAAATACAATAAAATACCCTTCTGGAACCAGCTGATAATTACCTGGGTCTACCACTCCATGTTTAACCGAATCTGAACAGAAATAGTTTAAAATACCTTACCTTGTGGTTTACAAACTAACCTAAGTTGCCACTCGATGTACTAAGACCACTCAATCAAAAATCTTAGCAGAAAGAGTGGGAACTAACCTCTGCACAGCCTTATAAACCCCTTAAGTACCCGTGAGGACTCCTGGCTCATGCCCTCCCTTGCAAATCCATGCGCACTCGCCTTTACATGCATCATTTTACACTGATGCAGCTGATTTTACTCAGCTCACCCCTCCTGTTCCTCTCCCACTTCCCTGCCTGAAATTCCCTCCCCTTCCCTTAGCCTACCTGGCCTATACCATTTCCTCTGAGAGGCCCCTGACAATTCAGGTTGCCTTTTATTGGCAACCATATTTATTATTTTGTCATCTATTACAACTCCTCCTGGAAAGGTTTTTCCCAGGATCAGTGTGTCATTTGGCATGATAAGATTACTATCTGTATGGAGAAGCTTTATCAGCTGTGTCAGATTTCTTAAAATTGCCCATTGAGTGTCCTGCTAAACAGCAAATTTGGGGTTAACACTGTTAAGCGTATTACTAATGGATCTTATGTTGTTCTTGATCCTCATTGCTGTTTGATCGGGAGATCCACCAGGCCTGTTTTCCTAATATTCTCGCAATGGTCATAGCCTGTGACTTTACCTTTTCTCCTGCCCCATTGACTGTATATACAGTCTACCCCATTATTTCACCTGTCACTTTTATTGAGGTCCAATATGGTCTTAAGGATGTTGTACTCTTCAAAGAAATTCTAGAGCTTGAACCTGTGTCACAAGATTAATAGGATGGGCTTGCCCACCTTCACGCTGCAGTAGAGCATATGAATCAAACCCTTATATTGAGAACAGAAAAACTACAAGACACCATCTCAAAGGTTCAGAACTGGTTCAGTAATCTGATACCTGGCTTGGGAACTGTATGGAAATGGATCTGGGTATTTCCTATTATTGTAGCTTTTTTCCTGTTACTCAGAGTTATTACCCCTTTGCTAAGTAAGGGCACCTCTACCATGCACCTAATCTGGAGAATTGGAGAATTCCTGCAGGAGATAGCAGACTTCATCATCAACATGGTGTTGAGGTTTCCCAGACTGATAGTTCTGGGGGAATTCAATGCCTGGGTCTATGATGAACTTTCGCATTTTGGTCAAAATCTCCTCCAGCTGATGATGATGCTGGGCCTAACACAGGTTATTACCACCTCGACCCATGTAAAAGGTCATTAATTGGATCTGATCTTCCTTTTGGGTATGGAGACCACTGATTTGGGGGGTGGAACCAGTCAGTTGGTCTGACCATCGCACCATAAGGTTCAGTTTCAGGGCCCCCCCATTAGGTCTGCCCCTACGGAGATGGTTCGATACCGCCCTTTAAGGGGTATAGAACCCATTGACCTAACGGTGATGCTGGACCTATCGGGCTTGTCGAGTGAATGCATGAGTCCAGATAGTCTCATACTAGCCTATAATAAGGCTGTGGGAGATGCTCTGGACAAGATTGCTCCTGTTCGTGTTCGGGCCTCTCGCGATCTGTCCAAGGAGCCCTTGGTTTGATGGCTCCTTGAAGGAGTTAAGGCATATTGGCCAAAGGTTGGAGATAGTCTGGTGGAAGTCCAGAGATGATGCTGACAGGCTTAGGTTGATGGTACACTACGACAGCTATCAATCAGAAATCACTCTTAAGAAGGCAGAGTTCCTGTCCAGGGAGATTTCTGCTGCACAAAACCGACCGGCTCAGCTTTTCCGGACTTTGGACAGATTGCGCAATCCAATCTGCCTCCAGCCAAGAGAAGCCTTTTTTCAGTTAAGATGTGAGGAGCTCGCTCGTTTCTTTGCAGATAAGGTTACCAGCATCAGGTCTGGCATCGGTCCGACCTCTCCTATAGGGGGTTGCAGTGGTCGACGTGAAGTAACATGTACTCGGTCTGTCTGGTCAGAGTTTCGCTGGCTGGAGTTCAGTGATATTGAGAAGATCATCCAAATATTGCGACCAACCAGCTGTAGTTTGGATCCGGGCCCCACACCTCTCTTAGTAGGTTGTGTGGAAGTTAACTGTCCGATCCTTGCTGACATCATCTGGAAGTCTTTGGAGATGGGGGTCTTTCATGACTCCCTCAAGGAGGTGGTCGTTCGACCACTCCTTAAAAAATCCTCCTTAGATCCAGATTGTCTAGCTAACTACTGGCCTATCTCTAACCTGCCGTTTGTTGGTAAGGTTATTGAAAAGGCAGTTGCGTTGCAATTGGATGATCATCTTATAACTCACAATGTCTATGATACTCTTCAGTCTGGTTTTAGGAAGAAGCATAGCATGGAGACTGCCCTTGTCTGGGTATTGAGTGACCTCCTAATGGCTAGAGATTGAAAGGCATGTACCATTCTGGTCCTTCTCAATCTCTCTGCTGCATTTGACACTGTAGACCATGGTGTGCTATTGGATCGCCTGCGGGTTTATTGCGGGCTGTCTGGTACCGTCCTCAAATGGTTTCATTCGTACCCCACAGACAGGTTTCAGACAGTTGCCACTGGAATTTATTCCTCAGGTGATCAATCCCTGCCTTGTGGGGTACCGCAGGGCTCCATTTTAGCTCCCATGTTGTTTGCAGTGTATATGCTGCCATTGGGAGAAATCATCAGGTGATACAGTTTGGGTTTTCACTGCTATGCAGATGATACCCACCTGTATCTGTCCTTTCTGCCCAGCCAGGATGATGCACTCTCCGTGCTAAATAATTGCCTTGCTGAGATCAGACCTTGGATGAGTTCCAGCTGGCTGAGACTGAATCCGGACAAGATTGAGGTATTGGTAGTGGACCCAAGTCATCTGGGGGTGGGTTTGGGAGCTGGACAACCATTTGGTTTGTCACTTGGTGGTATGTTGCTCCCTACCTCCGATCAGGTGTGAAATCTGGGCGTTATTTTTGATGGCGGCTTGACCCTTAAATCTCAGGTGTCAGCTGTCGTCAAATCCTATTTTTACCATCTGAGGAATATCGCCCGGGTAAAACACCTGGTTCCTCCGGGTGATCTTCCAACATTGGTCCATGCCTTTGTCACTGCCCGTCTTGATTACTGCAACTCCCTTTACCTAGGGCTACCTTGGGTTGATATCTGCCGCCTGCAGCTGGTATAGAACTCGGTGGCCAGGCTCTTGACTGGTACTCTTAGAACCAGTCATATTACACCTGTGCTCCGCGAACCGCACTGGCTGCCTGTTAGGTGACGGATGACCTTTAAGGTTGATTTACTAACCTTCAAAGCCCTACATGATCAGGGACCCGGTTACCTGAAAGATCTCCTGATTCCCCTACTGCCCCCTCTGTCCTCTCCGCTCCGCCAATGAGGGATTGTTAGAGATTCCCAGGGTTCATTTGAAGACATCAGGATCTCGTGCTTTTGCTTTTGCAGCACCAACCCTGTGGAATTCTCTACCTCATTGGTTGAGAGAATGCCCAACCATCGATAGTTTTAAAACCAGTCTGAAAACATATTTATTTAGTTTAGCATTTCTTTAATTATGGTTATTATATTTTAATGTTAGTTTTAAAATTCTTATTAGTATGTATATGTTTTATGTAAAGCACCTTGGTTTTGAAAGGCGCTATAGAAATAAAAGTTGACTTGACTTGACTTGACTTAATCTCAGAATTAGAAAATTAACCAATGACTGCTAAGAACTCCCTTGCTAAGGGGGAGGGTACAAAGTAGCAATTAATTTTTTTTTTTTTTGAGGCTCATGTATTTGAGTGAAAATGAGCATGCTAGAATGGCTGGAGCCAAGCTTGGGGCTACTCTACATGGGACATTATGGGAGATACTCCAGAGCACTGGGATATGGATTACCTAATTGGAGTCTACAGGCATTGGACCTCTCTGAATGCCGGGGCACAGCCCCAGACACCTTATAATATGACGTGCTGCCATAGTGACACCTTTTGGCTGAAAGCTTTGCAGTGAAATGGGAGCCTGCCACCCACATACTGCAACTGGTTATACTAGCACCAAGGCTACTGGACTGTGAACTGACCTTATAGCACCTAACCCCCTTTACCAATCCTTTTCATCTGTATTGCTGTGTTAGCCATCTGATTCGGTGAACCCCTGAAAGTTACAAACTTCCAGGTGTTCAAGTGGGGGACTGCAATGGTACTATATTATTACTACTTGAAGACAATTAAATACTGTACCTGCCATGCTGTGCCTATTTGTGTATGCCTATGTATATAGAAATATAGAAACATAAAACCTCATGGCAGATAAGGACCACTAGGCCCATCCAGTTTGCCCATTTTCTCTACCTACTGCAAAAGGCGCAGACTACTTGATCTCCGGCTTTACTTCCTCCTACCTATTGCTAGGGTTACTCTATGCCTGTCCCATGTATGTTTGAATTCCCCAATTATGTTCACCTCACCACCTCTGCTGGTAGTCTATTCCATGTGTTCACAAACCTTTCTGTGAAGAAATACTTCCTCATATTACCCCTTTGTCTATCCCCTTCCAACCTCATATCATACCCCATCGTTCCTGGACATCTCTTTTGCTGAAAGATGCTATCCTGTTGATGCCTTTTAGATATTTGTAGATTTCTGTCATATCTCCCCTTTCTCTCCTCTCCTTCAGGGTATACATATTGAGGTATCCCAGGTTCTCATCTTGTGACTTTTGGCACAGGTCCTGCACCATCTTTGTTGCCACTCCCTGAACTGCCTCCACCCTGTCTATGTCTTTACAGAGATGCAGCTTCCTGAACTGGACACAGTATTCCAAATGAGCCTAGCCAATGGTCTGTACAGTGGTATCACCACTGCATGTATATGTGTGTATATATATATATATATATATATATATATATATATATATATATATATATATATAAATAATATATATATATATATATATATATATATATTTTGTCTTTATGTAATAGATAACTTGTTATAGGGTGTGCTGTCACACTCTGATATCATGTAGTGTGTGTTGTGGACTTTTAGACCATAGGCCTAAGTGAGTTTGACCACCCAAGGCATAAACACATACCCTACAGTGGTTATCTATCTTATAAAATGGCTCCCTTTCTATATGGCCCTTTTTCTTAACAGCATAACATGAGTAGGAGACACATTAGAAAAAGGCACTTTAGGCTGTAGTCTGGTTTGAATTTTTTTATGGATTTGTATTAAGAATACAGACAAAGGTGACTAGAATAGGTTTTAAATCAAGAAAGAAGTGCATTTAAACAACAAAGAACTGCATTGCTTTTAAAACAACAAAGAACTGCAGGTAAACAACAAAGAACCACATTGCTTTTGAAACAAAAAAGAACTGCATTTAAGCTGGAAAGAACTGCATTGCTTTGAAAACAGCAAGGAACTACATTTAAATAACAAAGAAGAGCATTGCCTTAAGAGTGTCTAGAATTGTTTTATACAGCAATGAACTGCATTGTTTTAAGTAAAAGTGCTTTGTAGCTTTTAAAACTGCTGCAGCATTTAAAAGTGGTGTGTAACTTTAAGAGTGGTGCAACATGTAAAGAGGTTCAACTTTTGGAGCTGCAAGACTCAAAGTGAAAGCAGGCGTGTTGGAGGTACAGGTTTAAAACATTTTTGCAAGTACACTGTTCATTTTCAATTAGATTTTTTGAGTTCTACTGATCTGCAGCATTTTTGGGAGCAGTCTTTCAGTTCGCGTGATTGTAATATTCTGTATGTTGAACTGCAGGTTGCTGTGCACCATAATGTTCTGCATGTATGGTGCGAGGGGGTGCAATCCTGCAGTCATAGGCTGAATAACTTCAGGTTTTTGGGCCTTTGTTTCTAGACTGTAGATTTATACCACTTTTGTTGGAGTTTTTTTCCATTGCAGGTACTTTCTTCATTGGAGCTGGTGGCAGGATGGCTGAGGTTTGGGGCTGCATTGTTGATGGTGCTGACTATCTGGTTTCATCGTCTTTGCTGGTTTGAAAGGAATCTAAGTCATCTGGCAAGTTTAGGATATCTTGGTCTTTGCTTGGAGAGACATTGCATGCCTCCTGAAAGAAACATTGTGTTTCTGTGGTACTGGAGATTGCAGTTTGCAGTTCTGCTGTGGTACACAGTGCTCACTGCTTTCTTGGTGGTCCTTTGGCTATGATGCTCTTTTGTGTGATAGCTGCTGTATCTTTCAGCACAGAAACTGTGGGCTTAGAGGATGTTTGCAGCTCTGAGGTGGAGGTGCCAGCAAGGATGTTTGCCCAATTTCTTCTGTCTTGCAAGGTTGGTGCCCAATATGACTTCAGGCTAACCTCTGATTTATGGCCTGTTATTGCCATTATTTCTTTTGATTCCAGGCCAGCTGAAGACAGCATCTGGACTACTGTCAACCTGAGACAGTGCTGATACAGTGGATAGCCGAAGCATCATAAAGGAAAAAAAAATATCCCCATTGGTTCTCTGGAGTACCATATTTTTTTGATGGTCTAGTATAGCTTGTGCTGCTCTCTTTGGATGTAAAAAAAAAATGCAGTGTCATTAGGTGGATATTTGCTGAGGTATCTTTTATATGAGAGGGCAGGGCATAGAGGGTCATTTGGCTGGGCAAAAATAAAGCCTCTTAGAGATGGCTGGTTCAGTTTTCTTGCATCTTTATGGCTTTTGGTGTCAGTACTGTGATTATGAATTACGTATTCTTGTCCATTTTCATCTTTTTTTATTTAAAAGGAGTCTCTTTAAGCTCTCTCTGAAGTTCCCTTCCTCTTCATGCCATGAATATCTGTAAATTGAACTAGACTTTTCTAACTAGTTCAGGGGCAGTGTCTGGTGATAATGCTTCTGAGTTTTTTTCAATTTTTTAAAGTCTGATTGTGTGAGACAGTCATGGTGTTGGGTGCAGTCTTTCCCAGCTTTTCTGTATTTTTTTATGATGGACACAAAAACATTGTTAGCTGACTGGAACTCAATATCTGTCACAATGTCTATTTTTCTAGCTAAAGGTAGAGGGCCTGATTCCAGAACAGATACACCAGATGGAAACGCAATTACGCCAGCACCAAATGGCACAAATCGCAAGTTACGCTTGCAACTTGCGACAAGTAACTATGCCAAAAATGGAAGACACAACATAGACCAAGGAGTAGCAGGTCTAAGCAGAGCACAAGCATATATAAGCCCCCCCCACCACAGACATAGTCAGACAGTAGACAGCAGTGTAGTGTGACACACAACACAACATATCAGCACTATCAGCCCTACTGGGCATTATGCTAGTGAAGCAACGGGAATGCAGGCACTCCAGACACTGTGACAGAACCCGGGGGACCAATCCACAGTGGCCCATGATGGTACCAAGGCCACTGGTGCAGAGAGTGACATGCACCCGGATGTCCTATGAGGAGTTCACCAAAGAGCAGTGCATATCATGCTACAGGTTCACCAAGAGCTGCATCAGGGAGTTATTCCTGAACCTGATTAGGGACCTACGCAGTACCAGCAACAGGGAACACCCACTGCTACTGGAGGTGCACATCAGTGCAGTGCTGTGCTTCTTCACCATGGGCACATTACAAACACCCACAAGGGACACATTGGGCATGTCCCGGGTGGCAGTGTCGAAGCACCTGAGGAGGTTTCTAGTGGCCCTCATATGGTGCACAATGTAGCACATCAGCTTCCCACAGGATGCCCAACAACACCATGTGAAGCAGACCTTCTACAATGTGGCACAGTTCCCCCGGGTGCTAGGTGCAATCGACTGCACAAATGTGGCCATCAGGGCCCCATATGAAGATGGGGATTGGTACATAAATAGAAAGGGGTAACACTCAACAGGTGGTATGTGACAGTGGATGTCGCATTCTAGACATGGTGGCCAAGTACCCTGGATCCTGCCACAACTCCCACATATTCAGGAACTGTGGGCTCCAGGAGGCCTTCGAGAGAAGAGACATCACTGGTGGATGACTTGTAGGTATGTACCTGGGTGAACAACACTTGCATATGTGTGCAAATGTCAGTGTGTGCATAAATGTTAGTGCATGTGGGTGTGAGTGGATACAGTGGCACAACAGGGGCACAGGATGCACAGACAATGCAGCATACAGATGTGATGACATGCAGACACGTTTCATGGCACACACGAGACACAGGCACAGCCATGAACTACACACTGTGCAACTCACAGTGGCCTTGAAGGGCCACACAACCCCAAGGTATGCCCATGCTGCACATGGACACAGCCAAGGATGCGCATGCAAATGAGAGTGCGTGCCTGCATCTGTGAACATGTGCATTCGACTGTGTGTGCCATGCAGAGGCTAGTTAGATGAGGATGACAATGCTGCACACAGCAACAGCCACCTAACCTGTCCCACCCAACAGGTGACAGCAGATACCCCCAGATGCCATGGCTGATGACACCTGTGAGGACACCCCAGACAGCAGCCAAGAAGAGATATAACCAAGCCCTCACTAGCACAAGAGGGATCATCGAGCACACCTTCAGCCTACTGAAGTCCCGATTTTGATGCCTTGACACCTCAGGGGGTGCACTGCAGTAAAGCCCTATGATAACCTGCAGGATAGTGCTCATCTGCTGCATCCTTCACAACATTGCCCTGGCACACTGACTACCAATGTCTGATGAAGACCAGGAGAAAGGAGCACCACAGAAGGGAGACAGAGAGCCTGACGGCATGGCAGGACACCTGTCACAAGGTGGTGTGTCAGTGGGACACCGTGCAATACAGGAGGTGATACAGCAGTCTTCTGAGGTGGCACACAACCACCACCACCTCCACCACCATCACCATCACCATGGTGGCAACTGCAGCAGTATGGGGGACACAGTGTTGTGCAATGCAACACAAGCAGCAACACGGCATCCAAGGCACCACTGCAGAGTCACAACAGGATGGGATACTGTCTGCTAGGTGCCATTCAACACACATGGCTGCACTGGAGCTGTAATAGTGATCATGCATGTGGTGCAACATCTGGTAGGCACAGCTGTGAATGACAGAAGGCCTTCTTGGCCACACACAGAGGACCACACCACACATGGCCGACAGACCTGCAGAAACACATACAGCATGAACGGTCCCCCACCCGGGCACAACAGGATATACAGTTCTCCCCAGATACAAACATAAACAGTCCTCCCTCTCACCGCAGAACAGTATATACAGCCCCCACCCCCTGCCCCGGATACAAACAGTATGAGATCTCCCCCACCAGCCCCACTAACACACAGAATGACATCCCCCACCACATGTCACAATACAGTGCCAGCGGCCATGGCCACAGTCCGTGGCCAAGCCCACATTGGCGCCACCCAACCGTTTCTGCAGCACTGACAACTGTGAGCCAAGAGACCTGTGCAGGCATGCCACATCCACCATTATGGCCGCCACAAGATGGACAAGCCTCTGATCACTGTCTGCCAGCTGCCCTGGGTGCACTGCCTCCATCTGTTGCTGTCTGTCCCCTGCCTGTGGGCCAGGATGTCCCGAAAGTAACCTTTCATTCTCCTCGTGGCCACCCAGGTGCAGTGGAGGCATATCCACAGGTCCAGCTTTGGTGTCAGCCCCCTCTGCCGGCGTCATGGCCTGCTCCACCAGCTTATCCTGCTGCAGTCCTACTGGATGTCCCAGCTGGTGCACATGGTCCACTGGCTCCTCCACAGTGTGGCCCTCCACGGGGCAATGGTGCACCCTCTGTGGTGGCATCTGTGGCAACATCCAGCCCTTCAGTGGTTGGCTGCTTCTCTGACAGCTGCACCTCTGCTGGCTGCTCCTCTTCCACCTGCACTCCCATGGCATCATCCCCCTCATCCGCCTCATCTTCTTCCAATGAAGGTGCATGGGGTGGACCCTGTTTTGCCAGCATAGTGTGTGGCGCATGTACTCGGCTGCATCCTATGCCTTCTGGTCGACCATTGCCCACAGTAGTGCCCGGTGCCTTGAGGTAAGGGTGCTCAGCCCACCTGCAAGGTAACAATGGCATAGGTCACTGCCATACTAGGACACCCTGCCTGCCCAGGCAGCACACGCCCCCACCACCACTGCAGACCCCCCGCAGCATGGCCATGACATATGGTAGACAGAGCATGCACCTACCTGACCTCTGGTGGCCTTGCAACTGCTAATGTCAGTATCCGTGCTGGTACTCCACCTCCTGCCACCCCTGCTGGTCCAAGTCACTGTGTCCAGCACCTGTGGGGATGGGAACACAGTTACAGTCATGCACTACTGTTGGGCATGGCATGTGTGTCAGTGTTGCGCCAGTGTCTGCCTACATGATGGCATCATCAATCAATCAATCAACTTTTATTTACAAAAAGGTGCTTTTCTCAAATTCAAAGCGCCTGCACAATATCATAAAACAATAAACAGACAAGATTTAAAACTATTATAAATCATTAAAAGCTATACTAAAAAGGTGGGTCTTCAAGGCTCCTTTAAAGCTCAGGACAGTCGGACTATTTCGCTCATGATGAGGTAGAGAATTCCACAGGGTCGGGGCCATAAAGCTAAATGACCTAGCCCCTGAAGATTTCAAATGGACCCTGGGAATCTCCAGCAATCCCTCATCAGCAGAACAGAGGGGGCAGGAGGGACAGTAGGGGCAAAGGAGCTTTTTCAGGTAAGTTGGTCCCTGGTCATGTAGAGCTTTATAGGTCAGCAAACCGACCTTGAAGGTGATTCGCCAAAATACTGGCAGCCAGTGCAGTCCGCGGAGCACAGACATTATATGACTGGATCTAGAAGAACCAGTCAACAACCTGGCTGCCGCATTCTGCACTAGCTGCAGACGGTGAAGCTCAACCCCCTATAGCCCTAGGTACAGGGAGTTGCAATAGTCAAGGCGGAAGGTAACAAAGGCGTGGATCAATGTTGGAAGATCTTCTGGAGGAACCAGGTGCTTCATCCTGATGATATTCCTCAGATGGAAAAAGGAAGTTTTGACCACCGCTGACACCTGAGCTTTAAGCGTCAAGTGGTCATCAATTATTACCCCAAGATTCTGTACCTGATCTGAGGTTGTCAGTGGAACACCTGCAAGCCATAAGCCAGAATGCAATGCAGCTGGCAAACCTGCCTCACAGCGACCTTTATCCACAACCAACACCTCAGTTTTCTCGGGGTTTAACCTCAACCAACTATCATTCATCCAATCCTGGATTTCTGCAAGGCAGTTATTAAATGTTAAAATTAAATTACCAGTTTTATGTGATAAAGGTGAGTCTGAAAGACCACCTATCACATAAAGTGAGCAAATATGAGCCCATAGTCAAAAGGGTGACGGATATTGTACCAACCGTCACAAATAGCACATGCAACCATACCCACCCCTGCATTGCTGTCCTGCGCACCAGTGGGGAATGCCACAGTGCTGCCAGGGGTGGACCTTGCAGGCCACTACATGGCTTCACAGCCCCGCCACCCCATCGTCCATGCCATTGGTGTCCCTGTCACCCTGGTCCTGGTCCTGGAAGTCACAAGTGGGGTACATCAGCAATCAGTCCTGGGGCCAGTCCTCTTCAATATCTTCATCAGAGACATTGCAGATGGATTGGAAGGTAAGGTTTGTCTGTTTGCAGATGACACCAAGATCTGCAACAGAGTAGGTGATCCAGATGGGGTGGGCAGAATGAGAAGAGATCTGGATAAACTATCAAAATGGTTGGAAGAGTGGCAACTGGGGTTTAATGCAAAGAAGTGCAAGATCATGCACATAGGGAAGAGAAACCCTGAAGCCACCTATAGACTGAGAGGGGAGCTGCTGGCAGTCACAAGGGAAGAAAGAGACTTATGTCTGGAACCTCTTATCCAAAACATTCTCAATAATGACTCCATACAAGGAGTTAGAATTGGGCGGCATGAAGTGAAGGTTACCGCATATGCTGATGATCTGTTAATACATTTATCCCATCCGGTATCCTCTGTTCCAGCCTTACTAAGTGAAGTGGCAAGGTTCAGTGCTCTGTCTAACTATAAATTAAATGCCAGTAAGTCCCTGTTTTTTCCCTTAAATCACAAAGTCTTCAAAACTGATATTAGCCCCTTGGGACTATGCTGGACTTTAAGTATCTGGGCATTAAACTTTCACGTTACCCCTTAGTATGGTTCAAGGAAAACCTAGATTCTTTACTGCAGGGAATTACACATGATTTAGAGAGGTGGTCCAAACTCCCTATCTCTCTGTGGGGCCGAAATAATATAATTAAAATTAATGTATTTTCTAGGATTTTTTACCCGTTGTCCCTCCTTAATTCTTTTGTTCCTTTAGTCTGGTTCAAAAAGGTTCATGGTATTTTTACTAAATGTATCTGGGCCAATAGGTATCCCCGCCTAGCTTACCATAAGTTGGCAGCTCCTAAATTGGAAGGGGGGTTGCAAATCCCCCACTTGGCTATATATTATTGGGCTAGTCACCTTGTGCAATGTTAAGTGGTGGGTATCTCGGCCCAGAGGAAGTGCAATCCATCTGGCTCAAAATAGAATTGGACGTAATTAAGGCCAATAATCTGGACCCTCTCACGTTCTTTTTCCTTAAGTTATCTCAAGTAAATAAGGCTGTAGATTGTCCCATAATAAGGACCTCTTTAAGGGTCTACCTACAGATGTGCTCCTTTTTGCAGTACTCTCCCCATCTGGGCCTGGCCCAGGCCCAGTCTATATGGAACTCCCCATCATTTACTATTAACAAGAATCAAATCTCCCATTTTTGGTTGCCTCAACTCGAAGAGGGGAAGCTCCCGACCTTTACTGACGATAAGGGGCACTGGCTATCAGTGGAGGAGATGGTTAGAAAATTTCACATTCCGATTTCTTCTTTCTTCAAAGTCTTGCAATTGAGGCATTTACTAGTAATCTCCCTGGGGATTACTCCTCCCTCTCAGAGCATCTCCTCTCTGATACCCGAGATAACCCTGCTTTCTGGGTCCTCCGGTGTAATCTCTAAATTATATCAGGTTTTGTTTCACAAAAAGTTCGGGGGCCCTTTTGGGCCATCAAGATTTTCAGAGTAACTTTTCCCCATCTGCAGTTAGATTGGCATTCTCTCGAAGTCATGTCACAAATTTATCTCTCAGGATAGACTGCCTCTCATGCAATATCAATGTGACACACAACCTATACTATTCCCCGTTAAGCTCCACAAGTGGGGCTATTTAGACTCCAATAAATGTAACAAATGTTTGCAAGATGAGGGCATGATTTTTCACATGCTTTGGTCTTTCCCAAGTATTTCCACATTTTGGGTTTCAATTCAAACCTCCTTAGACCCCTTGTTGGGCCTCCAAGAATACTTTATCCCTGAGGTATGTGTCCTGGGGGACCTTTCTTCCATTAGAGTCAAGGTGAGTAAATTTCACATATCCATGGTCGCCTTGTTGGCTAAGAAAATAATTCTCCGTCATTGGAAAAACAGGTCCTACCCTTTTTTCCAGGAATGGGTAAGAGACGTTTTATCCAATTTGTGCACAGAAAAAGCAATAGCCAGCCTACACAACAGACTGGCAACTTATGTTAGAATATGGGATCCCCTTCACTCATTAATCTCTCTGGTTCCAAACTAAGTTTACAATAGGCTCAATGCTTTCATAAGGCTTTTTAATTAGAGGCTCGGCATTTATGGGTTCTGCGATGGGTTACTGCAGTAAGGGGAGGTGGGGGGGCAGCGTCTTTTTATTATGTATCAATGTATCTCTGTCAGCTTCTCTGTATGCTGCCTTTTATGGTGGAAACTGTGTGAATAAACTTCAAATAAAAAAAAGAAAGAGACTTGGGCATCATCATCACCGATGACCTGAAATCATCCAAGCAGACCATTAAAGCAGTAGGCAAGGCTAGGGAGACGTTAGGGTGTATTAGTAGGGGTATCACAAGTCGGAAGGGGGAGGTAATAATCCATCTTTACAAGACACTGGTTAGGCGCCATCTGGAGTATTGTGTGCAGTACTGGAGGCCTCACCTTCACAAGGACATTAACCAAATTGAAGCAGTCCAGAGAAGGCAACCAAAATGGTGCAGGGACTGCATCAGAAAACATATGAGAACAGATTAATGGAGCTTGATATGTGTACTCTAGAGCAATGGAGGGAAAGAGGTGATAAGATTGAAACATTCAAACTCTTTAAGGGCATTAACAAGGTGAAAGAGTCTAGCATGTTTCAATATAAGAAAAGTATCAGGTCAAGAGGACAAGGCATGAGATTAGAGGGAGGCCGTTTAAGAGGTAATGTGAGGAAGTTCTTTTTCACAGAAACGGTGGTGGATGAATGAAACAGCCTACCTCAGGAAGTGATGGATATGAATACAGGGCAGGGCTTCAAACAGGCATGGGATAGGCATAAAGGAGCAATACAGATTAGTATGAATAGATAGGCCATTGACAGAGCAAAGGCCAATGGCACATTTATAAGGTAGAAAAAGAAATGGGCAGACTGGATGGGCCATGCAGTCCTTATTTGCCATAAAGGTCTGTGTTTCTATGTTTCTAGGTAATCTGCCCAAGTCCATGCCCTCCTCACACACTGCCTGCCCTACGTGCCATACTGCCATGGGTGGCCATGGGCCCACATGTACTACAGTGTTGCTTGCATGATGTGTGTCCCTACTGTCCATCACCATTAAGCCACCTCCACTGCATCCCTGCATGCCTCCCAGGGTGTGTTCCACCCACCATGTCACTGGCCCTGTACAGCACCACACAGTGCTCCTGCATGGCTCTGCTACACCGCCCATGCACCCCAGCCCACACCCCATGAATTGCTTAAGTTTCTGTGGCTCAGCTGGTCCACCACCTACCTGTCCCTGATGCCATCCATGCTGTGTCCTGGTCAGTGCCACCATGGACACTGTGCTGTCTCAGGAATTCAAGGATCCTCTTCTCATGGGAGCTCAGTGGTTTCTTCTCCCATGGCCCACTGCCTGTGGCTGCCACCTGTCATTGATTGTATGCCTCCTTCCCCTTTTTCATGGTGTTTCAGGTCACTGAACCTCTTCTGAAGGTCCCTGACTGTGCACCTGGTGTTGGCCACTACAATAACTTTTCAGGCAATGGATTCTCAGGCCTCCTTGCTCATTCTGTGCACCTTACGCTAACCACCTTTGCCCATGAACAGGGTGACCTGTGCCTCAAGCTCATTGAGGAGCTTATCAGTCTCCTCATTTGTGAAATTGTGTTTATGCTTCCGTTCAGATAGAACTTGTGCTTCGGTTCCGGCTTGCGCCATCATTTCTGCATACATCGCTGCCTGTGACATGTCTGTGGTTTGTGCACCTTTATATTGGCATTGCATTGCAACATGCATGACCTCTCCACCCACTATTGCAACTTGTTCCTTCAGTTTCTGTTGCCATGTGCATAGTTCCGCTGCTTTCCATTGTAACTGACCTTTGATTTGGAATATGGCGCAGCTCGCATGTCGCAAGGCTGTGGATGTACTTTTCCACCACAGCGTAAATTGTGCACTGCTCTACTCATTCTCTTCAGGTGAAGCTACCTCTGGCTGCAAGCTGCAACACTGGACTTAAGATTTGCAAGAAAGTGAGTAGTGCTCACAACAGAGGGAGGGGAACCTTACAATTTACAATTGTCTTTGGTTTGAAGCAGATTCCTTAGGAAAGTTAATATTCTTCAGGTGGAGGATACGTCTAACTGAAGGGTGAAATAAGCAACTTAGAATTATCAGAAAAGGCAGTCTTTCAATCAACAGAGGAGGTGGAGTTTGCTTTACTTGTGTTACAAGTGTTAAGGTTTTCAGTGCAGGAAGAGTTTAAACCCACATAGGCTAAATACTGTTTTCTGTGTCTGCCCTTCTGTACAGCTGACATGTTTTGGGGCTGACTGTTTTCAGAGCACAAGTCACCTGGCTCTTTTGGGGCTGGGGAGATTTACCTGTGTCTGACTTAGATGTTTGGATTTTTCTCTGTTTGATTAGCAGGGTATTTTCTCTGTCAAATTGGTTTGAAGCAGTATTACAAATTGTCGTGCATGGCATCTTGCTGACAGGAAGGCACTCATCACATCGGTAGGTCAGAGCATTTAGCTGATTGTTTTGTGAGGGCACAGTTTAGGCCCAACCCCTTCCCACCCCTCACCCCACCCACCCACCCCTGGAAATAGTTCATTTATACCTGGAGTTCTGACATCATTTCCTCAAGAGGGCAAGGTACACATCACTGTCATATCCTGTCTAGCACACTGCACTGACAATATAAGCATACACATTATATAAATACATATATTGCTATATAACGCACCAATCACACACACACACACACACACATCAAAAAAAAAACTAAACAAGGTAGACAGTTATGTGGGGAGTAGTACAATGTAATGGCTGTGGGGCAGCAGTCTTCCAGGAGTATTTCTGGAGGCTGAGATGCTGCCCTGTTTGCAGACAACTATCTGACCTGAGGGAGGAAGTTTCCCATCTTCAGGCCACACTGGACAGTGGCAAGGGAACCTCCCCCATCCAGGGAGAACCACAGCCACCACCACTACCTCAGAGGTTGCGAAGAAAGCACAGCAGTTGGACCACAGTGGGCTCAGGGAGGGTAAGGGTGGTGGAACAGAGGCACACCGTCAGTTGTTACACTCCACAATCCATACACCATTCTGGGGGAGCATATTTCCCCTATGGATGCACCCGCAGAGGAGACTAAGGAGGGTGCAGACAACTGTCACAAGGGAGGCCCTCAGGAAAGAGGCAGAGGGCACCACAGGGAAAGAAAGCAGCTCCTGGTGGGTGACTCAATTATTAGGGGGATAGAACTGGTGGGAGCAGGGAAAACCGAAGTAAGGTGCCTGCCTGGTGCCATGGCTTGGAGGGACAGGAAGCGCATCCTTAGGATCACGAGAACAGTTGCACGGGAGTCTGAGCTGGAGATCATTGTCCGCCTAGGAACAAATGACTTGGCTCATCATGAGATTAGAGCAGTGCAAATGGACTTTGTAGAATTGGGGAGGGGCTTAAGACAAGTAGCACACACAGTATCCTTCTCAGAGGTGCTGCCTGTCAGTGGCATGAGTGCTGCGAGGGTACTTTGCACCATGCAGTTTAACAAATGGTTGAAAAAATGGTGTGGAGCACAGGGGTTTGGCTTCATTGGAGACTGGGGTTCCACCTGGAGGGACACCAGCCTATACTGGCAGGATGGTCTGCATCTGTCCAGGAAGGGAACAAGTCTTTTGGGCAATCGGTTTAAATGCTTCATTGGCAAGCCTTTAAACTAGTCAAGGGGGGAGGCACTGATAAGCAGAAGGAAAATCCCAGCCTCCCCCTACAAAACAGGGTACTAAATGAGAAAAAGACCAAGGTAGAAAGGTCAGTGGGGGTTGCCGCTACAGAAGGTAAAGCCATCAAAAAATGGAGAGCAATGAGTACCAATGCCCGTAGTCTGGGTAACAAGCTTCCTGAATTAGTGGCCTTGATGGAGGAGGAAGATCTGGATATTGTGGCAGTCACAGAAACATGGTACACACGGAACCATGACTGGGACGTAAACATTTCAGGATACACTATCTACAGGAGGGACAGGGAGGGTTAAAGAGGAGGAGGAGTAGCTCTCTACATAAGAGAAGAAATCAAAGCAACAGAACAAAAGGGTAAACAGGGAGGAGAAGAAGCACTGTGGGTCAATTTGGAGGCAGGCAATGGCACCACAATCCGCACAGGGGTTTTATACAGACCCCCCTCTCAGGGGGAGGAAATGGACAAGGAAATGATAGAAAGTATACTTAGAATGGCAGATAAAGGGGAGATATTGCTGATGGGTGATCTGAATATGCCAGATGTTAACTGGAGTGCAGTTGCAGCAGCCACTTCTAAGAGTGGGGTTATTCTAGATGCCCTACAGGGGGCATGCCTTAGACAACTAGTATTGGAGCCCACTCGAGAGGGAGCAATCTTAGACCTGGTTCTCTCAAACGGAGCTGAAGAGAGGATCACATATGTAGAAGTGGGTAGCCATCTGGGAGCTAGCGACCATCGAACAGTATGGTTCACAATAAACACAGCAATAGAGTCAAGCCATACAAAGACAAAGGTACTGGATTTTAGGAGGGCTGACTTTGCCAAAATGGGTGAGTGCCTAAGGAATGCACTAGCAAATGGACAGGAAGGAGGGGTGGAAGAACAATGGGGAATAATAAAAACTGCTATCACAGAGGTAACAAGCCTTTGTGTAAAGCAAATAAAATGAAACGAGGTAAGAAACCACTATGGTTCTCAAAGGAAGTGGCAGTGAAGGTTCAAGAGAAAAGAAATCATTCAGGAAGTACAAGGAATCACAGAAGGAACAGGACAGAGAACTGTATCAGTTAAAGCAAAAGGAAGCTGGAAAGGCAGTCAGAACAGCAAAGGCCCAAACCATGAAAAGATAGCCAACCCAATTAAGAGGGATAAAACCTTTATAGGTACATCAGGAGCAAAGGAAGACCAAGGGAGGGATAGTGAGGCTTAATAAAGGGAGGGGTGGGCAGAGGGTGACTGTGAAAAGGCAGAGATACTAAACAAATATTTTTGCTCAGTATTTACAAAGGAAGGAGGTACCTAAAACAAACAGTAGAAACACTCTGGATACAGAAGTTGATACCAGCCCATTTACAGAAGAAAGAGTTCTGAAAGAGCTCTTAAAACTGAAAGTGAAAGCAATGGGGCCGGATGGGATTCATCCCAGAATTCTAAAAGAACTAAGGATAGAACTAGTGACACCACTGACTACCCTCTTTAACAAATCATGGGAGGATGGGTGGTACCTGAGACTGGAGGAGGGCAGATGTGATTCCCCTTCACAAAAGTGGGAGCAAGGCAGAAGCAGGAAACTACAGACCTGTTAGTTTAACCTCAGTGGTAGGAAAATGATGGAATCACTTCTGAAGGAAATAATTGTTACGTATCTAGAGGCCAGAGGGCACAGGACCCAAGGCAGCATGGATTCACAGCGGGAAGGTCATGCCAGACAAATCTGGAATTTCTTTGACTGGGTGACCAAAGTAGTTGATCAGGGAGGGTCTGTGGACATGGCCTACCTAGACTTTAGCAAGGCATTTGACACAGTCCCACACAAACGATTAATATACAAGTTAGCCAGCCTGGGAGTAGGTCCCAAGATGACAGCCTGGGTAAGAATTGGCTGGAGAATAGGACACAGAGAGTAATAGTAAATGGAGTCCACTCTGAAAAAGGGGGTTAGCAGTGGGGTACCACAGGGTTCAGTATTAGGACGGTCCTCTTCAATGTCTTTATAAGCGACATTGCAGAGGACCAGAAGGAAAATATGTCTCTTTGCAGATGACACAAAGATCTGCAACAGAGTTGATACACAAGGTGGGGTGGAAAGGATGAGAAGGACTTGGCAAGGTTAGAGGAATGGTCAAATGTAAGGCAGCTTAGATTCAATGCTAAGAAGTGCAGGTAATGCACCTGGGGAAACAAAAACCAGGGAAGAGTACACAATGGGGTGAGATACTAACAACAACAAAATGGAAAGGGACCTGGGGTAGTCATATCAGATGACCTAAAGGTGGGCAAGCAATGTGAGAGGGCAGCAAGGAGGGTTGGGGGATACTGGGATGCATAAGAGAGGCATCACCAGTAGAAAACAAGAAGTTATTATCCCTCTGTACAGACAGCTGGTGAGACCACATCTGGAGTACTGCTGTGCAGTTCTGGAGACCCAATCTCGCAAAGACATAGACAGGATGGAAGCTGTCCAGAGGAGGGCAACTAAAATGGTGCAGGGTCTGCACCAGAAGACAAATGAGAGAGACTTAAGGAGCTTAATATGTATAGCCTCGAGGAAAGGAGGAGAGGGGGACATGATAGAAACTTTCAAGTACCTCAAAGGGAATCAACAAAGTCCAAGAGGGTAGCATCTTTCAAAAAGAGTGTGCAAGAACAAAACGGCACAATTTGAAGATAGAAGGGGCGCTCAGAGGTAATTTAAGGAAGTATTTTTCACAGAGAGGGTTGTGGATGTATGGAACAGCCTTCCAGAGGAGGTTGTGGAGTCAAAAACAGTGGTAGAATTCAAGCATGCATGGGACAGTCATAAGGCAATTCTAGGGGGTTGGGGTAGGAAGAAGTAGGCTGCTGGTTAACTAGGATCTGCAGCTTATCCATCAGGTAGGGAAATGGGCAGACTGGGTGGGCCAAGCGGTCCTTATCTGCCTTCAAATTCTATGTTTCTATGTAAATGGGCACATAGAGTTTACATGTCTATTTAGTCCTGCTCTTAATCGGATAAAACTAGATACACCATATTCTTTGCCCGATGAATTTAAAACAGTGGCATGGAATTCTCTTAGGGTTGTGATTAATTTGTCTGCTGTCACTGATTTTAAATCTAGTACTATGTTCTTTTCTGCTAGCCAATCTGTGAAGACTTTTGTTGCCCAGACAGTTTTTTTTTATTGTGTTTCTCTCAGCCCTATCTTCTTCTATGTTATCTATTTCTTCAGGATGAAGACTACAGTATCATGCCTACTTCCAGTTTTCTAAGCTGACTGATGTAGTACAGGATCAGGTAAGCTTTCTTCAAGTTTCTTGAAGAGTTCATCATCGTACAAGTCATCATTGCTGAGGATTGATTGAAGGCCTTTTGAGCTACAGTACGAGGTAAGTTGGCCATTTTTGGGGGGTTCTCTGTCAGAATTTTTCTTTTTCCTGTCAGAGTCTGCTCCTTCTGTGGCGTTACTGTTTCACTGAAGTCTGACAGAAAGTGAAAGTGTTGTTTACAGGTGTGGAGTGATACAGCAGGTAGGGATTGTGATTAGGCTTTCTGAGGGTTGAGGCTTTCTGAGGGCAGGTGTGTGATTGTACTGGTAGATGTGAGGTCATTGGGAAATTATGCACGATCATGTAGTGTATTTAATCATTTAAGTGGGATTTCTCTGATATTTTGCTTACTATATATATATATATATATATATATTATATATATGTGTACATATATACACACACACATATATATATATATATATATATACATATATACACACACACACATATATATATATATATATATATATATATATATATATATATTATGGTATGGTAGTGCTACCATAGTTAGGGTTGAGTAGCACTTTTAAGGTTAAAAGGTACAATTTTGCACCTTAATAACTTTTCTACCATTCAACAGATTTGCCTGAACTTTGGTATGCACAATTGGAAATGATAGATCTTGGGATATGCCAAGTTTTGTACCGATTGGATATACAGCTGCAGACTTATTACACGACAACCAATTGCACAATTACGCTTTTTTACGATTTCTTTGCTCTCACCTACAGGTCGCACAGTTTGCGTGACTGGTCTGAAAACTTCAGGGAACATGCAGTCGAGGTCCCCGACATGCTTTTTGAAGATTTCATGAAAAAATATTGAACGGTTCAAAAGTTATTCAAAAAGCAAGTTCCCATTACAAGACAATGGGAAAAGTTAACAAAAAGTTCAACACTTTTGCAAATGCAGTTTTTACTTTTGCAAATGGCCCCTTTACTTTCACAAATCCATCATTTTGTTTTCAGTTGGTGATCAGAAAAATGCTTGGCATTTAAATTTGGGACCCTCTAGCAACACAATTCTTTTTGTGTTTACCTAGTCGGACCCTGAGGATGCTAGGCATGTCTTTATTTTGAGGTTAAACACCCTAGAAATATGTTTTTCAAGTTTCTGGAAAAAAATACTTTCACAAAGTAGTGTCGCACTCACAAAAGTGTCGCAAATTTTTGCGAAAGCTTTTGCAAATTGCAACATTACTTTTCCAGGTTATGGCAAAATAACAGCAATTCTTTGCCACCCTGCTGCAAAAGAACGGTTTGGTCTTTTGGGCTGAAATTTGGAGAGAACACAGCCAACATCTCACAGATGTGCCTTTCAGTGATTTGGTGAAAAAATATTACAGGGCGGCAAAGTTACAGCACTCCAAAGTTTACACTTTTTCCCATAGGATAACATTACAGTGTCCGGTGAATTACAGAAATCCTTTGCCACCCTGCGGCAAAATACCGGTTTGGTCTTTTGGGCTGAAATTTGGATTGAAGAAAGCCAACATCCCACTGATGTTCCTTTTGGAGATGTGGTGAAAAAATATTACAGGCTGCACAGTGACAGCACTCCAAAGTTAATGCTTTTTCCCTTTGGATAACATTACGGCACCCGTCGCACATTTTCGGGGCCCATATCTCAGAAATGGTGCGAGAAACTAAAAAAAACTTAGCCCCTTAATGAGGGCCAAGTACAAAACTTGCCAGGAAAGTCATAATTCATATGAAATTTTACATTTTGTTTCTACATTGTACAGTTCCTGAGATATAAGCAATTTAATATTCCAAGTCCTCATTTTCTGCTCCGAGGCCCATTGTTATGTATACATTCTTTGTTTTCACTGTGTTTTCCGATGCATTTTTTGGGGAAAAGAAGAGTGTGCCCTTTCGTTACTGTGCCAGTTAGTGTTTCCAGTTATGTTTCTGTTACCATTTGTGGCACCATTACTGTTTACGCCACTGTGTGTGTTACGGTTTGCGTTTTCACTTGCGTTTATGTTTCTGTGTCCTTTGGCATTATTGTTGCTGTTACCATTACCAGTTTCATTTGTAATTGTGGTACCATCCATGTGTGTTATGGTTTGCATTTTTATACGCGTTTGCATTTCTGTTTTGTTTCTGTTTCCTTTGGCGTTATTTTTGCTGTTACTGTTACTATTTGCATTTACAATTGTGGTACCATGACCGTGCATGTAATAGTTTGTGTTTCTGTACTCGCTTGCATTTGCATTTCTCTTTCCTTTGGTGTTATTGTTGCTGTTACCATTACCATTTGCATTAACAATTGCAGTTCCATGACCATGCACTGCCATCACTGTTCGTGTTACCAGTTGTGTTTTCGTACATGCTTCAGTGTCCGTTTGCATCACTGTTTGCTTTGGCATCAATTTGTGCTTGAGTTTCCATTAACGTTTCCTTTACAATTTACATTTCCGTTACCATATGCGCCACTGTTGGCACTTCTGTTTGTGTTGCTGTTTCTGTTACTATGTCACAAGACATCATGTGGCGGGAGCTTGGGGCCCGAAGTGAGGAAATTCGGTGTTAGGGTTGAAAACCCCCCTTGGACCCCCAGCCCATCCCCCCAACCAGCATTGGGGTGCGCTTTGGGGTCCATCGGTCTAACTCTCACCCCATTCTCCTATACCTCTGCTTCTTTACACATGTGATGGGGTGAGGTTTGTTCCGTTGACCTAGACGCACACCCAATGCCAGTTGGGGTGGCTGAAGTGCAAGGGGGTTTTCAACCCTAAAACTGAATTTCCTCACTTTGCTCACTGTGAAGTAATGCATATATATGAATTTCACTCTTTGTCACTGTGAAAGTAATGCATATATATATATGTGTGTGTGTGTATATATATATATATATATATATATATGATACTTGATGGACAAAACTGTGATACGGAAAATATTTTCACTCCTTTAGAGTGGGCTCTGGATATTCACCACTCATGAGTATCCAGCGGTCACTGTGCAGGAGTGAAAATATTTTCCATGTCACAAGAGTGCACATCATGTATCTGATTTATATAATGGGCACCCCTACTGTTAGGGATGGATTGTGAAAAAGTAATCATTTGTGCTGAACAGCGTGGGTTTTGCACGATTGTGTAACACATGTTGTGCATTGGTATTGAATCACGCAATTATTTCACGCTAATGGTGACGTTTTGCATGAGTCATGTGATAAATGTCATTTCTTACATTTATCTCACTCTGTTGAAAATAACAGGATTTATCACTCACCCCATTGTGTATATCTATATATGTGTGTGTGTGTGTGTATATATAATAATAATAATAATAATAATAATAATAAAACTTTATTTATTTAGCGCCTTTCAAGTACCAAGGCGCTGTACAAATGAATCATAAAATCAGAATATACATATAAAAACAACAGTTGATAACAGCATCAATCCCCAAAAGCCCTGTTCCATAAAAAAGTCTTGAAATCATGCTTAAAGGCCTCCACGGTCATGCATTCTCTAAGCCGGTGAGACAGAGAGTTCCAGAGAGTTGGGGCCACAAACCCAAAAGCCCTAGCCCCAGAAGATTTCAATATAACTCTCGAAACCTCTAGCAACCCCTCATCGGCTGAATGGAGCTGTCGCACGGGGTGGTAAGGAATCAGAAGCTCTTTCAAATAGTCAGGACCAAGCCCGTGCAGGGCTTTGAAGGTCAAAAGACCTACTTTAAAGGTGATCCACCACTGTATAGGCAGCCAGTGCAGATCGCACAGCACAGGGGTAATATGTGTCCTTCGAGTTACCCCTGTCATTAACCTTACTGCAGCGTTCTGCACTAGCTGCAAGCAGCGGATATCAACCCCAGGAAGCCCCAGGTAAAGGGAGTTGCAATAGTCAAGGTGAGATGTCACGAAGGCATGGACCAATATGGGTAAATCACTGGACGGAACAAGGTGTATCACCCTGGCAATATTCCTAAGATGGTAAAATGCGGACTTGATGACTGCTGACACCTGATAACGAAAAGTCAGCCCGTCGTCAAGTACCACTCCAAGGTTACGCACCCATTCGGAGGTAAGGATTGGATCTCCCCCCAGCAATACGCCAGAGGGCTGACCAGACCCCAACCCCCCTGACCCACGACCCGGGTCCACAACCAAAACCTCAGTCTTACCGGCGTTCAACTTTAACCAGCTCAGATTCATCCAGTCCTGGATTTCAGTGAGGCAGCTATTAAATACCGAGAGAGCACTAACCTGGTTGGGGACAAAAGAAAGGCAGAGCTGGGTATCATCAGCATAGCAGTGAAACCTCAGCCCTCACATATATATATATATATATATATATATATATATATATTCATATATATATATATATATATATATATATATATATATATATATATATATATATATATATATATATATATATATATATATATATCATTACAAGAAAACTTCATTAATGCATCAGTTAGGGTGTTGGGCTGTTCCTTGGGGTCATTGGCCCTAACTCTCACTCCCATCCATGTGTAAGAAAGCTGACATGGTACAGTATGGGATGATAGCTAGGCACAATGACCCCAAGGCACACCCCAAAGCCTGTGTGAAGGGTGGGGTTAGGGTGAGGTAGTAGGGGTGGAGGGGATTTAGGGTTGGAAACCCTAACACCTCATTTCCCTACTTTTGTGGCTTCAACCCTAACTGATGTATTAACAAATTTTTTTTGCAATGAATTTCCTTACTTTTTGAGAAAATGTAATCTTACCCTTCTGTGTTTGTGGAAGCACTGGGCTCAGGGGCCCTTGACTCCCATCAGTCTATAATGTGTTGTGGTTGCACAGGACCCCAAGCACAGTGCCCTCCAGGCCCTGCAATCCTATGTAACCATAAGTGTATAAACATTGTAATTAACCCTCATCTACCCGTGGGAGAGCAGGGCACGGAGGGCCTTGCACTTCCATCACGCTCCCATCACTCCATAATGTTATTCATTTGTGGGAGTGCAGGGCCCTATGAGTCCTGTGTTCCCATCTATTCACAAGTGTAGAAACAGTGTAATGAACTGTCATCTCCCTGTGCTAGCAAAGGGCCCTCTGGGCCATGTGCTTCCACTCAGCAGTGTAGCCAGGAATTTTAAACTTGTACTCAAAACTGATTTACTGTTACCCCCCCATTATGTAAACATAAACCAAAATATGAGCTGCCACACCACACGAACAATAGGCCCGCCACCCCCGTTTGCCATGTCTGAGTTCAAGTAATCAGTTTCTTCCTGTAATCCTCTTTCCTTTGTTTTTCTGCCTGCCTGATAAGTTCTTGTTTGTGTATTTGGCTGGTGGCATCAGTGCCCCACAGCGAACAACAAAGGCAGGCGGGCTCAACATGACACAGACACAATGTGGCTCACAATGTCCTTGCTTTCCTCTTTTTGTTGCCCCTGCCTGATTTGTTGCCCCTGCCTGATTTATTTTACTGTACTCTGCTGAGTACAGTGTGTATGCCTGCCGACACCCCTGCTTCCACTACGGTATAATGGAGGGCCCTGAAGTCCCATTACTGCATAATTGTATCCATATGAGGAAGTGTAGGGCTCCCATCTGCAGCACCTATAATTCTAAAGTTGTATCACAAGCCTAGAGACATTCCTAGTAACCCTTGTGCTGCAACTGGAGCAATATCTCAGTAACCATAGGAACACTGGAAAAAATCCACAGGAGTTGTAATCATGTCCTGGCAACCTGCATGTGTGGTTGGTACACCTTAAGGTGTACTAAGCTGTAGTTAGTTAAAAATTTGTATCTCAAACCACTTTCGAGATACAGGTGCTGAAAGTACTACCTCCGCTACAATGTTATCCTATGGGAAATGTCTAAATCTCAAAATGTTATAAGTGTGGAAGTGATGTAAATTTTATCACCAAACCAGCAAATGTCGCATCTGTAGGGCAAGCTCTATCTACTCTGAAAATTTCAGCCTGAGAGTCCTAACTGTTTCTTTGCAGTGAAGTGACAAAGAAACAGTAAATTTTAAAAATCCCTTTTTTGTGAGCTGTCAAAATCCCTTTTCATGAGCCTCAGAATCCCTTTTGAACCATGCAGCTATCCAAAAGACTGAACTGAGCATACTCAGAACCCAAAATTTCAAAATGTAATAACTTTGGAATACATGAATATTTGTTCACAAGCCAATGACGTCTTGTTCTTTGGGGCAATCATTTTCTACACTGAAAATTTCAGACCAAAATTGCAAATGGTATGGCCGCAGCACGATGAGGACAAAACAGTAAAACAAGGTGAAAAAAGTGTCATTTACTGTTTTTTCAGTATTTGCAACATGAAATCCACAAATATGATGAAAACTAAACTTGGCATATCAAGAGGCCTACACCATGGGCCAGTGCATATCAAATTTCATGCAAATCCATTGAACGGTTGCAAAGTTATTAAAGTGCAGAATTTGAGGTTTAACATTAAACTGCCTACTCAACCCTAACTATAGTGGCGCTACTGTACCACTATAATTATAGCTGCATGGTAGTGCAGCTATAGTTAGGTTGCCAGACCACATCTATGTTAAATGCCAAATTATGCACTTTAATAACTTTGTAACTGTATGATGGATTTGCCTGAAAATGCAAGCACAATCCAGAGTACCACAAATCTCTGGATCTGGCAAGTTGCATTTTCATTAAGATGTGCTGTTATACAGAGCTGTGGCATGCCAAAAAAAACATGTAAAACCCCACTTTTTGGTCTCTTTGCTCTGGGCTAAAGCCCAAATGGCTTGTCCCTCTGGTCTGAAATTATCAGGGAATATGTAGCCTGGGTCACTGATTTTAAAGTTTTCCCATTATAGTCAATGGGCAAAAAATGTACGTGCCTCTTGAAAGCTGCCAGCAGTACATGTTACTGTCGTAAATGCCTTCAGTAGTGTTGTGTCACTGCCATCTTGTTTTCAGTTAGTAATGGAGAAAAACAGCTGTAGTTCAGATTTGACTGCCCCCAGGTAAACAGTGACAGTTGTGTTTACCTACACTGGGCCTGATGAACACAATTCTGGCATCAGAATTTTAAAATTCCCCTTGGAAATATGTTTTCCAGCATCGAACCTCCGGTACTGTTGCAAATTGCAAAAGAACTGATGCAACACTCAAACAATTTTCAACACGTTCGCACACTTTTTTTGCAAATTTTGTGAAAGTGTCACAGCTTGCAACACTACTTTGCCAAAAAAACACCATTTCTTTGTCACCTAACTGCAACTAAATGGTTAGGGCTTTAGGGCTGAAATTTTCAGGGTAACAAGTCCTTGCCCCACAGATGTGCCTTTGCTGGCTTGGTGAAAATATTTACACTGGTTTCATAGTTATGGCATTCCAAAATTGAGAAATTTCCCATAGGATAACATTGCAGTACCCGTGGTGTATTTCGGCACTTGTATTTCGAAAATGATTCTAGATACAGATTTCTCTGCCTGGGCTGCTAAGCATGTGTGGAGGTTTCTAAGTCATGATTACAACTGCAGTGGAATTCTTTTCATAGTTGCTATGATTACTGAGGTATTGCCAAAATTAGTGTTACAAGGGTCTTTTTCATGATTCTAGGGCTGATGTATGTCTCCATACTTATGTGTAAGTGGAAGCACAGGGCCCTCCAGGCCTGATCTCCCACATATGCATACCATTATGCAAAAATGGACAGCATGAAGGAAGCATAGGGCCCAGAGGGCCCTGAGCCCCCAGCAACCACATACCAGTTACATTACACTTTCTCAAAAAGAAGGTAAATACATTGCAAAAAACTCTGTTAATGCATCAGTTAGGGTTGATAGTACAGCAACAAAAGTTTGGAAATTTAATGTTAGGGTTTCCACCCCACCACACCGCCCCCACACACCCACCCTCCACACACCAACAGGTGTCGGGGTATGCCATGGGGTTGTCAGGACTAACTCTCACCCCATTCTTCTATACTGTGCCATGTCAGCTTGTTTTAAACATAGAACTGGGGTGAAACTGGGCCTGACAATCCCATAACACCTGACACTGTGGTGTGGGTGGTGAGTGAGGTGAATTGAAGTGACTGAGATGGGAATCCTAACATTGAATTTCCAAACTTTTGTTGCTGTGCTATCAACCCTAACTGATGAATTAACAGAGTTTTTTACAATGAATATATACTATACCTGCACATTAGGGCAGGTATAGTTAGGGTTGCACAGCCACTTTTATGTTAAAGCCAAACTTTTGCACTTTAATAAATTTGCAACCATTTGAATGATAACCCTGAAATTTGGCATGCACATTGCCATACCATAGATCTCTAGATCTGGAAATTTTTGTTCCAGTCAAATTTGTGATTGCGGAGCTGCAGAGTGTCAAAAAGTGAAAAATCCTCACCGTTTGCTAATTCTTTGCTCCTCTCTAGAGACCAGACGGTTTATCCGTCTGGTCTAAAATCTTCAGAGTGTATGGGGACTGGGTCAGGGAACTGTTGTTTGAAGGTTTGGTGAAAAAATAATAACCCCTTCAAAAGTTATTAAAGTTTTTCAATTATATCCTATGGGAATTAAATTTATGTTCCACATAAAAGTAAGTGGTACTGTCCCAAAAGTATCTTTTTCTTCCATCACTGACATGACCTCCCCAGGTGCCCACATTAGTTCCAGAGAAATACAACAGGCTATAGAGCAACTCCCTCCAGACAAATCCCCCGGTCCTGATGGGCTGTCCAATCATTTATATAAATCTTGCCAATCAGTGCTAGCTCTGGTTTTGGAAAAGGTATATAACTATTGCTATGAAAATGGTCTTTCAGAGCTTAGTTTTCTAGAAGTGTTTATAACTCTCATCCTGAAGTCAGGGAACCCCCCCCCCCATATCCTGAAAATTACCACCCAATTTCTTTGCTTAATTCAGATCTTGCAATTCTGGTTAATAGACTTGCTGCTATTATGGGAGGACTTACTGATAATGAACAGTTCAGTTTTATGGTTGGGGGGGGGTCATATGGGGACCACATGCAAAAATTGTTTCACCTTCTCTCAGCATCAAGGGACTCAGACATACCTGCAGCTCTTGTCTCCCTGGATGCCGAGAAAGCATTTGACCAGGTCTCCTGGGACTTCCTTTTTGCTACTTTGGCCCATTTTGTCCTATCTGAAGAATACATCAGATGGGTCTGCTTATTGTATATCTCCTCAATGGCCTGGGTCTGGTGTAATGGAATTCTCTCAAATCCATTCCCGCTTTACCGTGGTACCAGACAGGAATGCCCACTGTCCCCCCTCCTGTTTAATTTCTCCCTGGAGCCTTTGATCTATCGATTGTTAGCTTCTCAAGACATTAAAGGTATCAAAATTGGGGACAAATGATATGTGCTTTCCACTTATACAGATGATTTACTTTTACATGTAGAGGATCTACAAACTACTATTCCTGCCCTTCTATTGGAAATTGCGGCCTTCTCCGAAGTATCAATAAATCAATCAATCAATCAATCAAGTCTTTATTTATCCAGGTGAACACAATTGAGCAGGCTCATTTACAAAGTGGACCTGCATTACACAAGGTCAAGAATAACACTTTTATGTACAGATAATAAATAGACATAATTATACAGAAATAGAAAAAAATACACAGAGCAATAACAAGTATTTCAGGTATAGGGTTAACAAGGTTAGGGAGAATGGTGTGAGAAGAGTCGCATTTCTATTCCTTCTGTACTGAAGGGAGGTCCACCCCACAGCTGCATATAAGGAGCAGTGGTGGGTGGTGATAGGTAGGCCAGTTATGAATCTCAAGGCTCTGTGGTATAAGGTGTCCAGTTTAGTAAGACAGGAGGCATTACACTGACTATAAATGAAATCGGCATAATCAATTAGGGATAAAAATGTGGATTGAACTAACTGCATCTTGGCATTTTTGGTCAGGAGGCGGTTTATTTTAAAGAAGAGACCAAGCCTCTGCCTCAACTTTTTCAGCAGATCCTCGGCATGCTTCATGAAGGAGAGGCTGTGGTCTATCCAGACCCCTAGGTACTTGAATTTCGTAACAATTTCCAAACTCTCTCCTAGTAAAGTGTTTATGGAAGGTAAGGAGCCAGAGATAACAGGGTTCGCCAAATGATTAGCTGGAGAGAACAGCATAGCTTTTGTCTTTTTTTGGCATTGAGTAAGAGTTTTTTATTCAGGAGCTGATTCTGCAACAAGTTGAATTCTGTTTGTAAATCTCCATAGGCGGCTTCCGGAGTTGGGCGACTAATGTAGAACACCGTATCATCAGCAAAAAGGTGAATATTGGCCTCCTTGATGCCAACATCAATATTGTTTATATAAATGGCAAACAACAGAGGCCCCAGGATCATACTGTAATCTAAATTGTTCTAAAACTAAAAACTTTCCATTGAATAGCAGAATTACCCAAGCTCAACTGGCACCTCATAACCTGTCATGGGAAACAAAATTCCTTACATATTTAGGCATCGTAGTGACAAGAGAGATGACATCATTGGTTAACAAGAATTTATCCAATTTGCTGAAAACACTGAAAGCCGATATGGACAGGTTAGGAGCACGCCCCCTTTCCCTGTGGGGGCAGATTAGCATTGTTAAGATGAATGTGCTTCCTCACCTCTTATATTCCTTGGGTATGCTGGGGTATTTTCTCCTCAAAGTGTGGTTCACCAGGCTCCAAAAGACCCTCAATGCCTTTATATGGAAATGGAAAGGGGTTAGAAGGGTCTATTTCAAGCTCACAACTCTCAAAATCCAGGGTGAACTGGCAACCCCTTCTTTCTTTCTTATACTACAGGGCTCATCACATTGGCAAGCTGGCTATCTGAGTTAAGAGTACCAAGCCCACAAATCCGCCGATGTATCTTCCTCTGTGGTTGGAATTGGAAGGGAATCTGGCATCCAAAAATTGCTGCTCATTACTCTGTCTTCAATAGGAAAACCCTACACATATCCCTAAGCCACTCAGGAATACACTGATTGGGTGGTCCTTCAAAGCTCTTCACCAGACTCAGAACCACCTCACACTGAACTTGCACAGAGCACTGGAACAGCCAATTATTGGCAATCACCATTTTAAAATTGATAATAGCTCTATACTGCCCTCATTTTGGATTCCACTGAAGACCTAAAAGCTTTTAGACTTCTTCATGTAGTGGAGCTGATCTCCTTCCTTAACTTCCAGTCCTATCATAAGGTTCTAGACGGCACAAGTTCAAATTTATACAGGTCCAGGAAGCTATCACTTTCTTTATGGGGAACACAGCCTGACTAACCTCACCCAATACAGAATTATCTTCAATATTACAAATAGCGGACCAGCCTCACTTCATTTCTATGGTGTATAAAAAGTTACAAGCACTGGACTCCTATCTGCCTTCAGGTATTTGTTATTATTGGACTCAAGAATCAGCTTTACCTGAAGAATGAGATACATGTAGGAAACGTTGGCAAAATAGTTACAAATTTGTTAAACAAGACAGGCTTTGCCTGGTTCAATTTAACATCATACATAACCTATATTATACACCTGTGAAACTATATAGAATTGATAAAATCTCCATCTCTAATTGCACACGGTGTGGAGGGGCTGAAAGGACTTTGTACCACATGCTGTGGAACTGCCCAAAATCTCATGTCTTCTGGCAATCAATCAAAATACTTCTGGACCCATTGCTGGGATTAGACACCTTGTTCACCCTGGAAGCCTGCTTGTTGAATCTCTTTCCCCATGGAACCCCTAGAAACAGAAAAGTGCACCTCACCCTGATAGCTGCAAGTGCTAAGTTGACCATTATGAGGCACTGGAAAGATGACTCCCTGCCCCTGATTATGGAGTGGTATAGAGAGATACTTCTTGCATTGCAACTGGAAAAACATATTGCTTCCATGCACAATAGATTTAAGGCCTTCCAGAACACATGGGGTCCACTTGATATCATATTGTTTATATGGAAGGCCTAATTTACTTTTCGGGGTTCCTATGTTAGGGTGATAGCCCTGAAAGCAAATATATGAAAATGACATTTGGTTGGGGTGAGAGAGGGGTAAGGGGTGGTGGTAAGGGAGGATAGAGTAGTATGTATGGTTGTTGTTTGTCTCATTGGTCATTGTAATGGTAATTGTAAAATACAGTCTCATTGGTATATGTTGTGATACTTATATGTACTCCTGACTGCTTGAAATTGTAATAAAGTATATTTGATTAAAAAAAGTATCTTTTTCTGTAGCAAATGCTCTCAGTAGTGCTGTGCCACTGCCATCTTGTTTTTTATTAGCTGTGGAGTAAAAACATCACAGTTATTTTTTTTTTGTTCAATTAAATATACTTTATTGAGAATTTGCCAACAAGTCTACAACATACCTACCACTATTGTCTTTGCATAAGAGGCAGTATAACATGAAGGTACAAAACAAGGAAGAAGATAACCAAAACAGCCATCATGTTCTGAACAGTAGCATTAGGTATACATACACAAATATACCAAGGAGCCCAAAAAACACCCCAACACAGTTTCCCACCCGTCACCCACCCAGTATCAACTCACCCAACTGCCCCCCCAGATACACAGCAGAGGGAGCAAGCATGATTAAAAAAGGGGGAAGAAAAGAAAGGGGAGATAGTGAAAAGGGGGAGAAAGGGGAGCCAATCCCCAGCTCTCTCTACACCGGAAGGAGAGCCAGCCACCTGGCAGATCCAACCCTCGCTGTTTAGGGAGGCTGTGCTATAGGTAAAAGAACTAGCAGAGGGCTCCATCACCTCAGAAAGCCCTCCTAAAGGGCCTGCCTTCGGGTGATGTGTTTCTCCATTTCCAGAACTCAGAGCACCTCCGAGTGCCATTCTCTAAAAAAAGGAAGTAAATTATCAAGCCAGTGTCGAACAATAATTAGTTTAGCCACACTCAGTATTAAAGACATGAATGCCCTGTGGCAATCCTGCATGTCTTTTGGAAAATTGCCCGACAGGCAAATCTGTGAGGAAAAAGGAATTTAAGCCCAAAAATGGATCTAAGAAATCCCACATAGCTTGCCAGAAAGGCGCCACCATTGCACAATCCCAGAGGATATGTTTTAATGTCTCTTCAGAAGAATCACATCTAAGACATGTTGAAGATGAGGATCCTACCTATTCTAAAAAGCTAAGAGGGAGAGAAATATAAATTGTGTAGTAAGCAAAATTGTAAGATGCAAAGGTGATCTTGTTTAACATATCTATAGAAATGCTGCCAAGGCATCGCCATGCTCCCACCTCCAAGTCTAGCAAAAAAACAAAACATTATAGTTTAAAAACTAGTGCCCCTAGGTAAACACCAACTGTTATGTTTACCTAAATGGGGTCCTAGGAATAGCATCCATGCATCAGAAGTTTAAAACAATACTCAGAAATATGTTTTTTTAATTGGCCCATTTATACTGTTGCAAATACAAGCACAACACTTTCACAAAATTGCAAAAGTCTCACAAAGTACTTTCGCAATTTGCGAAACTTTCGCAATTTGCAACAGTACTCTCCCCAAAATCATGGTTTCTTTTTCACCTCACTGCCACTACACAATTTGGGCTTTTGGGCTGACATTTTTAGGGTGGCTAGCCCTTGCACCACAGTATGCCTTTGGCTGGTTTAGTGGAAACATTTACATTGGTTCCATAGTTATAGTACACCGAAGTTCTGAATTTTTCCCATAGGTTAACATCGGGACATCTGCCAAAAGCACCATTTCTTTGCCACCTCACTGCCACTACATGGTGTGGAGTTTGGGGCTGAAGTTTGCAAGGTGGCAAACCCGTGCACCACAGATGTGACTTTTGCTGGTTTGGTGGAAAACAAATTACACTGGTTGACGAGTTGCAGCACTCCAAAGTTGCAAATTTTCCCAAATGATTAGATTGTTGTTGCAGCAGCACCTTTCAGCACCTATATCTCAAAAACAGTTAAATATGGATTTTTTCACTAAGCACTACCTAGTAAGCATCCATAGAGGTGGCTAGTTCATGAATACAACTATGAAATAAATTTTTCCGCAGTTGCTACGGTTACTGAGATATTGTCAAATAAACGTTATGAGGGTTGCTTGGAATGCATCTAGGCCTGCGCTACTTGTCTGTACTTATGTGTAGGTGGTCCCGTGCTCCCATCTATGCATACTATTTATGCTAAATTGGGAGCACTGGGCTGTCTTACGCTATGCCTCTACACTCATGGGTGGGTGGGAGTGCAGGGTCCAGAGGGAAAATGCTCCCATCTATGAATACCATTTTGCAAATCTCAGGACATAGTTATGGGTAGGTGGTAGTGCAGGGCCCTGAGGCTCTGCATTACCATGAATGGATACCATTTTGAAAACCTCAGGGCATACTTATGGTGGGAAGGAGTGCAGGGCCCAGAGGGCCCAATGGATTCCATATGAGTAACATTTCACTTTCTCAAAAAGAAGGGAAATTAATTGCAAAAAACTCTATTAATGCACCAGTTTGGGTTGATTCCACACTTACAAAAGTGTGAAAATTCAGTGTTAAGATTACCAACTCTACCACCCCTGCCCACCCCCACCCTCCACACCAACAGGCATGGGGTATGCATTAGGGTCATCAGATCTCTCTCACCCCATTATCCTATACTGCACCACCTCAGCTTGTTTGCACATGGAATGGGGTGAGAGTTGGGTGACTAATCCAATGCACCCATTTCTATTGGTGTGTGGAGGGTGGGGCGTTAGTCGATGGGCTGGTAACCCTAACATCAAGTGCCACACTTTTTGTTGGGTGTGGAATCGACTCAACTGGTGCATTAATGGAGTTTTTGTAATTATATATATATATTATATGCAGTAAATATATATAGGCATGATAGTGCCAATATACTTAGGTTTGCCCGGCCACGTCTATGTTAAACCCCAAATTTTGCACTTTAATAAATTTGCAACCATTTGATCAATTTGTCTGACATTTTGCATGCATGGTTTGGTAACATGGATCTCTGGATCTGGCAAGTTTCCTTCAGGTCGGATATGTGGTTGCAGAGCTGCGGAGTTCCAAAAATGTGAAAAAATACCACATTTTTGGCAAAGTCTTTGCTTGGGACTACAGAAAAAATGGTTTGGGGGTCTGGTCCAAACTTTTCAGGGAATGTGGGGTATGGGACACTGATGTGCCTTTTAAAGGCTTGGTGAAAAAATATTAGTATGTTCAAAAATTATTAAAGTTTAAAGTTTCCCATTATAGCCTATGGGAAAAACACATATGTGCCTTGGGAAAGCATATTTTGTTACCACAAAAGTACCTTTTACTGTTACAAACAGGGTTCCGTACTGTTGTGAGGCCACCATCTTGTTTTTAGTTAGCAAATGATAAAAATATGCTGTAATTCCAACAATGTTGCCCTTTGGTAAACACCAACAGTTGTGTTTACCTAATTGGGGCCCAAGGAACACAATCCTGACATTATTTTTCTTAAAAACTGTCCATATATATGTTTTCAGCGTTTCACCATTGGTAGTGCCACAATTTGCGCCACTTCTTTTGCGAAAGTGCTGTAAATTGCGACAATTTCCATGCAACTAATGGTACAGTTGCATGAAAATTGTCACAAATTGTGGCACTGTTTCATGAAAATTGCCACAATTTGCGGAACTACCTTAATGGAAAAAAACTATTTGCTCCAGTAGACAACCCCAAAAGCTTACCTGGCCACTTTTTGGCCCAAATAAGGTTGGGACCATGTTTCTTGCCTCCGCATTTAGGTAAACACCTGTTGGTGTTTGCCAAATTAAAGGAGTTTTTTTCTGCTTGTACTGCCTCTAAGGTGGCTGAGGTATGTTTTATTTAATAAAAATGTTTCTACTGACATCAGGGTGCCCAATCCCTGTGTCAGTGGTAGAAATAAACCACAACCACAACTTGCCACTGTGGGACACTGGGTAACCCACTCCCAGTGTCCTGAAATATTTTCTTTTTAATGCTTCTGCTGACATCAGGGTGCCCAATCCCCATGTCAGCAGTAGAAATCCATCCCCCCACCACACAGTCAGTGTGGTACACTGAGAAGCCTACTCCCAGTGTTCCAAGATATTTATTTTAAATTCCCCTTTTATGTTTCCAACATCGGGTTGCCCAATCCCTGTGTTGGTACTACCACCCATCAGTATGGACACTGGGTAGCCCACTTTCAGTGTCCTAAGTTATTTTTTGCAGTCCCCAGTATGGTGGAACACTGGGGATCCCACTACAGTGTCCCGATATATGTTTTTCCTATAAAAAAAAGAAAACAGTCCCCTAATGTCTTTTTCTTGTTTAAACCTGGAAAGAAGAAAATGGTCTCTCATCATCTCCCCATGCCCCCGCTCCCATCTCAACCCTCCCACTGAGCAACCCACCTCTCCACACACCCCCTTGCCTTGCCTTGACGGTCATGAGGGCCTCAGCTCGACTGATCTCCCCCACTGCAGCACTGCTAACTGGACTCCCCATGGATCCTCCCATGCAACCAGACGGTTGTGAGGGCCTCAGCTCAACTGCCCTACCCCTTCCCCACTGAAGCACTGCTAACTGGACCCCCCACAGATCCTCCCATGCAACCAGATGGTCATGAGGGCCTCAGCTCGACTGCCCTCCCTTTCCCCCGCCACAGCACTGCTAACCGGACCCCCAAGAATCCTCCCGTGCAACCAGACAGTTGCGAGGGCCTCAGCACGACTGCTCTCCCCCTCCCCCACCACCACACTGCTAACCAGACCCCCCACGGATCCTCCCCTGCAACCAGGTACGCCACAGCCAAGGTCGGCTGCTGTTATTCTTCTCCTGCCAGCATTTCTTTTGTGCCCTGGTGAAAGCAGACGAAGGCAAGTCACAGGCCTGCTGAAATCAGCCTCAGAGCACAGCTGTGTGATTTGAATCTGGCATCTTTTTCAAACTGAACTTCAGGACTAGCCTTTCTATCAGCATACCAATGGAGATAGTTTTTTTCATCATAAGTTATTGATGGAAAGCTACCTATATTTTAAGCCAAACTGCCTGCTACCTTTACTGCCTTTAAGTATTAAGTACACTGACCAAGGCATGGTAGTGAAAGAAACTTAAGGAAAAGAAAAAAATCAAACAATCAGACGTGGTAGCCATTTAGTAGTTGTAGAGTGTAACCTTACTTAGTCTTAATTACTAATTGAACAGACCAAAGCATGTTAGTGAAAGAATACACTGTGAAATGCATTGCTCATTTAGAAAGAACTTATTTAATAGATGCCTATGTAGGAATAAGGTTCTCCAGTGCAAATGGAAAAGGGTATTGTAATCTGATCTTTGTGCCTCAGTAGCTTACCTTAACAACATATAAATTGATGCACTCTTCTCCTCTGTCCTCAGAAAGTTGCGAGGGCCTCAGCTTGACTGCCCTCCCCCTCCCATGCAGCAGCACTGCTAATCAGACCCCCCCATGGATCCTCCTGTGCAACCAGGCATGCCACAGCCAAGGTTGGCTGCTGTTATTCATCTCCCACCAGCATTTCTTTTGTGTCCTGCTGAGAGCAGCCGAAGGCGAGTCACAGGCCTGCTGAAATCTACCTCAGAGTGCAGCTGTGGGCCCTGCCTGTGCTCGCTCTGGCTGCCCCACCACCCCTGCTATCACCCTAGGTGAAAGGAGTGTTATATAGGCTGTGTCACGTGAAGTGATATAACCTATAAGCCCTTTCTCCCATTAGCAGCTTATCTGCTCTCACCACTAGTAGCCTCCCTCCCACCCTATTTCTCTAGCTACCTACCAACTACTCCTTTGCAAGGGCTGCAGTTATAGCAGTCCCCTAGGTGCTCCCCTGATTACTGTACTTTATTAACACTATTGTCCTGCTGCTTTCAGGGAGTTTGAAAAATTGCACCATTGCTAGTACCTTGGAGCCAGCAGAGTGCAGTCTCTCAACTTGACTGGCAATATCTCTTGCCTTCCTCTGGCAGCTGCACTCTTCCCTGGGGATTTTCTCTCACTCTGTATCTCCCTGATATCTGCTGCACTCAGAACTGCCACTTTAGCCCTCCCTGTACCTGCTGGGGACATGGCCAAACTCAATGGACCACCAGCCAATAAGCCCACTTTCAAGTCCCACCCCACCTGGCTATCTGCCAAAGGTTTAAAAATTGTCCACCTGAACGTTCAGAGTATCTTACACAACATAGCAGAACTCACTGCCTGGGTGTCACATTACAACCCAGATATTTTGGGGATTTCTGAAACTTGGCTGAAGCCTCACATCCCCGACTCCTTGTGTACCCTTCTGGGCTACAGTCATATCAGACATGACAGGGCAGGGAACAAGCGAGGGGGAAGGATGCTCCTCTATTACAAGGTGCATCTGAACGTGTCCATGATAGATCATGCACCACCTACATCCCCTATGTATGAGTTCCTGCATACCCTTGTCCTGCTTGGTCACACAAAAAAAATGCATCTGGTATGTGCCTACAACCCCCCAGAGGGTGGTGTCCTAGGACTCTCCTCACTTCTTGATGGCATTAGAGACAGCACTGGCTCAAATGAGGTACTAGTCCTGGATGACTTTAATCTTAACTAGATGGGGTCAAAATCCAAGGCCCCTAGAATTCTGCGGCCGCAGAATTTTGGGCAGAACTTGCAATCTACCGCAGAACTTCTGCGGTGCCACATAATTCAGTCTTCTTGGTGATTTTTTATTAATATTTCTGTTTATCCATAGAATCTGGTTCCCCTCCCTTCTTTTTATATCCAAAAACCCTCCTATATGCTCAGAATGTGATGTTATCATTGCTATGACATCATACATTAGCTAACAAAATGGCTGCATTGTGCAACAGAAATGAAAAGTCACTTATCTACCACAGGTCCCACTGCCAGAGATGGTGGCACAGCACATCATGCATGGTGATATTTGCTCAGCCTGCACTAGAGCCTAATACAATTTTCAGTCTTACATTATTGCACTAGGGCCAAATTAAACAAAACCTTGTCAATAGCACAGACTTGTTAAGTCCATACCTCACTTTGTACAAACCTAGTTGTGCCTTTAAGGTATAGAGATGCCATCTGAAATGAATGACTGGTAAAATGAATTTAACTGTTGTTTTTAAGAAAAATAAAGTAATTATGCCCAGAAAAGTGGAATATAATAATGTGTAGACCTGTTGAAAGAATAGACCTGTTAAATAAATAATTGCACTGTAAGCATTTTTGCCAGGGTTATTGATTACATATTGTCATTGGATGATAGAATCACCTAAAAGTTATGGAGAAATGAGTGCAGGGACAGCTGTTGGGCCAGAGGATAGCATGCTGTGTTTCCGTGCCGGCAACTCAGGTTCAGAGATTAGCTCTAGGAGCTGGCTGGGCAGCACAAGGATTGGTGGAACACATCACTGCTCAGATCCTGGGAAGGTATGGTGCAGTGTTCTGTCACATAGTGGACACATTGTGATGGGCTGGAAAGCTTTATCTCATAATCGGTTCACATGCATGTCATGGCCTGATGGTGTTACGCGGTGTGTCAGGGTAAGCAGGTTGACATGAAAAATGAGTTTTGCAATAACTCCTCTATCCTATTTCCAATGGGACCTGTATGAATGAGGATGCAAGTTCATGGAAATTAAAAAAAATATACATTATGGTAGCACGGTAGTGCTACCATAGTTAGGGTTGAGGAGCCATTTCTATGTTAAACCCCAAAACTTTGCACCTTAATAACTTTGCAACTGCTTGATGGATTTGCCTGAAAGTTGGAATTTATGATCAAGAACCATAGGCCTTGGGATCTGCCAAGTTTTGCACTGGTCGTATATACGGCTGCGGAGTTATTAAGTGTGATCTGTGCGCGCGTTTACGCTTTTCTGGAATTCTGTGGTCGTGACTACAGGTCGTACGGTTTGTGTGACCGGCCCCAAATCTTCAGGGAATGTGCAGCCAGGGTCCCCAATGTGCCTTTCAAAGATTTCATGAAAAAATATTAAACGGTTCAAAAGTTATTCAAAAAACAGTTTCCCATTATAAGTCAATGGGAAAAGTTAACAAAAAGTTCAACACTTTCGCAAATGCATTTTTACTTTCGCAAATGGGCCTGTTACTTTAGCAAATCGGCCATTTTGTTTTCAGTTGGTGATCAGAAAAATGGTTGGCATTTAAATTTGGGACCCTGTAGCAACCTAATTTTTTTTGTATTCACCTAGTCGGGCCCTGAGGATGCTTGCCATGTCTTTATTTTGTGGTAAAACACCCCAGAAAAATGTTTTTCAAAGTTCTGGAAAAAGTACTTTTGCAAATTACTTTCGTGCTCACGAAAGTGTCGCAAATTTTTGCGAAAGCTTTCGCAAATTGCGACAGTAATTTTCTAGTCTGTGGGAAAATGACAGCAAATCTTTGGCACTGCACTGCAAAATAACTTTTGAGAGTTTTGGGCTGAAATTTGAAGGGAATGCAGCCGACATCTCACAGATGTGCCTTTTAGTGTTGTATTGAAAAAATATTACACGGCGGCGAAGTTATGGCACTCCAAAGTTGACAGTTTTTCCCATAGGATAACATTACGGTGCCCGAAGCATTACAGGAATCCTTTGGCACCCTGCTGCAAAATAACGGTTTGGTCTTTTTTCCTGAAATTTGGAGGGAAGACAGCCAACAGTACACAGATGTGCCTTTCAGTAGTTTGGTGAAAAAATATCACATAGCGTCAAAGTTACGGCACTCCAAAATTGACGGTTTTTCCCATAGGATAACATTACGGTGCCCGACACTTAACAGAAATCATTTGGAGCCCTGCTGCAAAATAACGGTTTGGTCTTTTTTCCTGAAATTTGGAGGGAAGACAGCCAACAGCCCACAGATGTGCCTTTCAGTAGTTTGGTGAAAAAACATTACAGGGAGGCAAAGTTATGGCGCTCGAACTTTTCTTTTTTTCCCATAGGATAACATTACGGCGTTCGCCGCGCCTTTCAGGGCCCGTATCTAGGAAACGGTGCGAGATACGGACTTTTCGTCAGAAAATTTCTTAGCCCCCCAGTGGGCCTAAGGTTAAAATTAGCCAGGACAGTTGTAAATAATATGCTTTTAAATTTTTTTTCTACGTCGTACGGTTCCTGAGATATAATGTATTTAGTATTCCAAGATCTCATTTTCTGCGCCGATACTCATTATTTTGCATACATTATTTGTACTCACTGTCTTTCTCAATGCAGGTTTTGGGGAAAACCAGCCTGTGCGCTTACATTACTGTTACTGTTGCCTTTTCTGCTTTGCGGATTCGTACCCGTTTCACTTACCATGGACGTCTGCACCACCGTATGCGTTATCCTTTCGTTTCATTTGCGCTTGCGTTTCTGTTATTTTTGCCATTTCTGTCTACAGTACTGTTATCTTACTGTTTCACTTTACATCACCATGCCCATTGACATTTCTGTTTGCAGGCACCATGTTACTATGTGACAACACATCACGTGGCAGACCATTCCGTCTCGCCACCATGTCGTTACCCTTTCTGTTCTCATTAGTAGCTTGTGTTACCATGTGTGCTACTGTTAGCATTTCTGTTTTCGTTGCTGTCCCTGTTAGAATGCCACAACACATCATGTGGCGGGAGCATGGGGCGAAGACCACACTCCATCGCGCATTGTTACAGCGAGGGCCCCGGCTCCGCTGCTGCATTACATTCACTATTTCTGTTATCATTCTCAAAGAAAAATTAGGCAAAACTCAATTTAATGCATTAGTTAGGGTTGTTCCTGGCGACAAAGTGAGAAATTACGCTGTTGGGTTGAAAACCCCTTGGACTCCTACCCCCAACCGGCATTAGGATGCGCTTTGGGATTATGGGTCCTAACTCTCACCCCATTCTATACTTCTGCTGCTTTACACATGTCATGGGGTGAGAGTTGGGGCTGGCGATCTATCGTGCCCAATGCCGGTTGAAAATGAATGAGAATCAAAAGTTCAAACCTAACAGCAGGCCGCTCACCAATAAGCCAACGCTGTAACAGTAAATAGATTTTGCCTCATATATATATATATATATATTATGGTAGCGGTAGTGCTACCATGAATTAAGTTGAGAACCATTTCTATGTTAAACCCAAAATTTGCACCTTAATAACTTTGCAACTATTTTACAGTTGCCTGAATTTTGGAATACATGATCAGAACCATAGGCCTTGGGATCTGCCAAGTTTGGTACTGCTGGGATATCTGTTGTGGGTTATTAAGCGTGATCTGTGCGGCGTTTCGCTTTTCTGGAATTCTCACGGTGGGCCTACAGGTAAATGCGGTTGCAGCGACTGGTCCGAAATCTTAAGGGATCATGCGGCGGGGTCCCGATGTGTCTTTCAAGATTTCATGAAAAAATATTAAGCGGTTCAAAAGTTATTCAAAAGCAGTTTCCCATTATAAGTCAATGGGAAAAGTTTAACAAAAGTTTGACAGTGTAAAATACACTTTTAAGCGCCATCAAGTAGCCGTTAAATAATACTCAAATCCGCCATCTTGTTTTCAGTTGGTGATCAGAAAAATGGTTGGCATTTAAAATTGAGACCCTCTAGCAACTAATTCTTTTGTATTCACCTAGTCGGGCCCTGAGGATGCTAGCCATGTCTTTATTTTGGGATAAAACACCCCCAGAAATATGTTTTTCAAATTTCTGGAAAAGTAGTGTCATGAAATAGTGTCGCACTTGAAAGTGTCATAAATTTTTTTGCGAAAGCTTTATCAAAATCACTACACTACTTGCGACACTATGCCCAAAAAACAGTAATTCTTTGGCACTCTGCTGCAAAAGAGCGGTTGGGAGATTTAGAGGCTGAAATTTGGAGGAACGAAGAAGACATCACAGATTGTGCCTTTCAGTGTTGTATTGAAAAAATATTATACGGCGGCAAAGTTACGGCACTCAAAGTTGGCCGGTTTTCCCATGAGGATAACATTAGCGCCTACAGCGCATTATTGAAATCCTGTGGATCCCTGCAGCAAAATAACGGTTTGGTCTTTTTTCCTGAAATTTGGAGGGAAGACAGCAAACAGCTCACAGATGTGCCTTTCAGTTGTTTGGCGAAAAAATATTACAGGGAGGCAAAGTTATGGTGCTCCGAACTTCTCTTTTTTTCCCATAGGATAACATTACGGCATTCGCCATGCCTTTCAGGACCCGTATCTCGAAAACGGTGCGAGATACGGACTTTTCGTCGGAAAACTTCTTAGCCCCCTAGCAGGGACTAAGATCCAAATTAGCCAGGACAGTTGTAAATAACATGACTTTTAAATTTTTTTTCTACGTCATACGGTTCCCGAGATATAATGTATTTAGTATTCCAAGATCTCATTTTCTGCGCCGATACTCATTATTATGCATACATTATTTGTAGTCACTGTCTTTCTCAATGCAGGTTTTGGGAAAACCAGCCTGTCTTCCCATTACTGTTACTGTTGCCCTTTCCGACTAGTGGTTCTGTACCCGTTCACTTACCATTGATGTCTACGCTACCATGTCGCGTTATCGCTGCTGATTTTCATTTGCCTTGCGTTTCTGTTATTTTTGCCATTTCTGTCTACAGTACTGTTTATCTTACTGTTTCACTTTACATCACCATGCCCATTGACATTTCTGTTTGCAGCACCATGTTACTATGTGACAACACATCACGTGGCAGACCATTCCCGTCTACGCCACCATGTGCGTTCACCCTTTCTGTTCTCATGAGTGCTTGTATTTACCATGTGAGCTACTGATTAGCATTTCTGTTTTGCGTTGCTGTCCCTGTTAGAATGCCACAACACATCAGCAGCAAGCGGGAGCATGGGCCGGGCCACCTCCCTCAGCGCGATGCTCTGGCGAGGGCCCAGCGCTCCCGCTGCTGCATTATTATTCACTATTTCTAGATATCATTCTCAGAAGGGAAATTAGAGGCAAAACTCCATTTAATGCATTAGTTAGGGTTGTTCCTGGCGACAAAGTGAAATTGGCTGTTGAGGTTGAAAACCCCATGGACCCAAACCCCAACCGGCATTGGGATGCTTTGGGATTGTGGGCCTAACTCTCACCCCATTCTCCATACTTCTGCTTTACACATGTCATGGGGTGAGAGTTGGGGCTAGCGATCATCACGCGCCCAGCCTGGGGCCAAGAAAATAATGAAAATCGAGGTTCAACAACTGTAACTCACTCGCTGTCGCTAACGGTAATGGAGATTTTACCTCTAATATATATATATATATTGTGGTATGCAGTAGTGCTACCATAAGTTGGAGTTGGAGCCATTTCTATAGTTAAACCCAAATTTTGCACCTTAATAACTTTGCAACTATTTTACAGATTTGCCTGAATTTTGGAATACATGATCAAGAACCATAGGCCTTGGGATCTGCCAAGTTTGGTACTGCTGTCGGATATACTGGCTGTGGGTTATTGAAGCGTGATCTGTGCGGCGTTTCGCTTTTTCTGGAATTCTCACGGTCGGCACTGGGTACGTGCGGTTCTTGTGACTGGTCCAAAATCTTAAGGGATCATGCGTGCCGGGGTCCCCGATGTGTCTTTCAAAGAATTTCATGAAAAATATTAAGCGGTTCAAAAGTTATTCAAAAACAGTTTCCCATTATAAGTCAATGGGAAAAGTTAACAAAAAGTTTGACAGTGTCATAAATACACTTTTAAGCGTCATATGGCGTTAATGTAGCCATAAACCGCCATCTTGTTTTCAGTTGGTGATCAGAAAAATGGTTGGCATTTAAATTGAGACCCTCCCCAACAACCTAATTCTTTTGTATTCACCTAGTCGGGCCCTGGGATGCTAATTATGTCTTTATTTTGGGATAAACACCCCAGAAATATGTTTTTCAAGTTCTGGAAAAAGTAGTGTCATAAGTAGTGTGCACTTGCGAAAGTGTCATAAATTTTTGCAGCTTTATGAATCACTACACTGCTTTGGGCACTATACTAAAACAGTAATTCTTTGGCACTCTGCTGCAAAAGAACGGTTGGGAGTTTTAGGCTGAAATTTGGAGGGAACGAAGAAGACATCTCACAGATGTGCCTTTCAGTGTTGTATTGAAAAAATATTACACGGCGGCAAAGTTACGGCACTCCAAAGTTGACGGTTTTTCCCATAGGATAACATTACAGCGCCTGACGCATTATTGAAATCCTGTGGATCCCTGCTGCAAAATAACGGTTTGGTCTTTTTTCCTGAAATTTGGAGGGAAGACAGCAAACAGCTCACAGATGTGCCTTTCAGTTGTTTGGCGAAAAAATATTACAGGGAGGCAAAGTTATGGTGCTCCGAACTTCTCTTTTTTTCCCATAGGATAACATTACGGCAGTCGCCATGCCTTTCAGGACCGTATCTCGGCAGTGCGAGATACGGACTTTTCGTCGGAAAACTTCTTAGCCCCTAGCAGGACTAAGATCAAATTAACCAGGACAGTTGTAAATAACATGACTTTTAAATTTTTTTTCTACGTCATACGGTTCCCGAGATATAATGTATTTAGTATTCCAAGATCTCATTTTCTGCGCCGATACTCATTATTATGCATACATTATTTGTAGTCACTGTCTTTCTCAATGCAGGTTTTGGGGAAAACCAGCCTGTGCGCTTACATTACTGTTACTGTTGCCCTTTCCGCTTGTGGTTCTGTACCCGTTTCACTTACCATTGATGTCTACGCTACCATGTGCGTTATCCTTTGCGTTTTCATTTGCGCTTGCGTTTCTGTTATTTTTTGCCATTTCTGTCTACAGTACTGTTTCTCTTTCTGTTTCACTTTGCGTCACCATGCCCATTGACATTTCCGTTTGCAGGCACCATGTTACTATGTGACAACACATCACGTGGCAGACCATTCTCGTCTACGACACCATGTGCGTTACCCTTTCTGTTCTCATTAGCGCTTGTGTTACCATGTGCACCACTGTTAGCATTTCTGTTTGCATTGCTGTCCCTGTTAGTATGCCACAACACAGGGCCCCGCTCCGCCACCGCGCATTGATGACAGTGGGCCAGCGCTCCTGACGCTGCATACATTCACTATTTCTCATTATCATTCTCAAAATAAGAAAATTAGAGGCAAAAAGCTCATTTAATGCATTAGTTAGGGTTGTTCCACAGTGACAAAAGTGAAAATTCGCTGTTAGGGTTGAAAACCCCTTGCACCCCACCCACCTCCCAACCGGCATTGTGGTGTGCATTTGGATTGTGGGTCTAACTCTCACCCTGTTTCCTATACTGCTGCTTTACACATGTCATGGGGTGAGGAGTTAAGGCTGACAATCCCAATGCACCAACTAATGCCACTGCGTCATCCTTTGCGTTTTCATTTACGCTTGCGTTTCTATTACTTTTTTTGCCATTTGTGTGTACCGTACTGTTTCTCTTCTGTTTCACTTTGCATCACCATGCCCATTGACATTTCCATTTACAGGCACCATGTTACTGTGACAAGACATCACGTGGCACACCGTTCCCGTCGCCACGTGTGTGTTACCCTTTCTGTTCTGATTCACGCTTGTGTTACCATGTGTGCCACTGTTGCATTTCTGTTTGGGTTGCTGCTCTGTTAGTATGCCACAAGACATCATGTAGGCGGGGCATGGGACCCCTTTGGGCCCCATGCTCCACTCCTGCATATTCACTATTTCTCATTATCATTCTCAAAAGAGAAATTCATAGCAAAAAGCACATTTAATGCATCAGTTAGGGTTGTTCCACAGCGACAAAGTGAGAAATTCACTGTTAGGGTTGAAAACCCTAACTCCAAGTCACCCAGCACCACACACACACACAGACACACACACATTCAAGTATGGGGAGGACCAAGTCAACACAACCAATGACAGACATCCAGCAGCAGGTGACAGAAATAACAACAATTGTCTAAATGTACTCGAGACATCCCCACCCACCTGACCAGGTCTGCATGCTCAGTGGAGATCAACAGCAAAACTGAGGCCATGTACACCAAGCGTACACATCCTGATTGCAGCTGCTGAGCAGCCACCACACTTGAGTAGTTGCATGGCCTTACCTACGATACCCCACACCCAGACCACACCACATGTGGTGGGCCACCTGAGCAATAGAGTTCAGCAAAACCAAGGGGTTGTACAGAATAATATCTCTGATTATAACAAGGGTTTGAGAAATGCAGCTTTCTAATTGACTGTAAACATTTAACAGCCTTATGTTTAGTTTTGTTAACATACATGTAGAGGCCTAACCATATGATGAACATGGTTTAATGTTGTTTAAAAACAGTTTTATTATGATAGCAATAAGCCACTCCAGGTATTATGTTAGTGGTCAGGTTATCACTGTCTAGCGACATGTGCACTGAGCTATGCCTCATTCAACATTAAACCACTACAGGGTGATTAACAGACCATTTAACATAACTGTTGGTCATGTCTTCTTGCTTAATTGTCTTTATGAGTAGATACTCTCCTCTGCTAGGCACTGCAGCAGCTTTGCAACACAGTGTCACCCAGTTACACCATACACTGTCTAGTTACTGGAGAATGGCTGTGAATGAACTCATGAAGATGACAGTGTAACTAGATCATTACAGTCATCGAAACCCTAGTGTGCTTATAACTGACAGAGTCAGTGATGAGGATAACCCTGCTGTCCTAGTACACTTACCCCATTGTGAGTGTAAATCAATGCTAAAGACATTCTGTTTATATCTACACCATACCTACTTGATTCCTGTTGTACCACAATTACACATAGTTATACTTTGATAGCATCAGTGACAGAAGTGTGGCAAACCCAAACAGTAGTCATACAGCCTGAGTATGAAACAACTGTTAAAAAAATTTACACTGTGTCCATAAGTGGCATAGATCACTCATTGCAACAGTAGTAAATGTATTACTATTTGAATAAGTTAGTCATCACAGATGCAATGAGATTGTCTTTATCAGGTACAACATACTCAGAAAGTGACTACAGAAAAATCTATCCTATATACATCTCCGATACAGGTACATCATTGTTGGCTCAGTAGTGCTATGATATTTAGAAGTTGCTTGGCCTGATCAATCAATTACAATGTTTCTTACAAAGAATACTTACTGCATCTTTAGTATTGAGAAACACACTGAAGGTCTATATATGTACATCAGCAGTACACTTCATCAGTAAGAATGCATGTGATACTGGCAGTCACAATTTCTACAGCGTTGAACAGGCAATGCTTTTCCATACGTTTACATCAGCCTCCTCATGTTGAGTAAACCATTGCAGTAAATGTACTACTATATAAATCACCTACTAAATGTATCACTACTTTTATCTTGAGCATGCTAGTGTCTTGTAGTTAATTTATGTGCTTCTCTTAATTAATGTATACTCACTAGTGTTAAAACCTTTCTACAACTGTCATCATGCACCTTCAGCATTTATGTTGAATAACGACTGGTACCAGTTGTGGTGTGGTGTCTGGGGCATCGGTAGGTAAGGCCATGCAACTACTAAGTGTGATGCGTTGTGTGCAGCTGCAATCAGGGATGTGTACGTTTGGTGTACATGGCCTCAGTTTTGCTGTTGATCTCCACTGAGCATACAGTACCTGGTCAGGTGGGTGGGGATGTCTTGTAAGTACATTTAGACAATTGTTTGTTATTTCTGTCACCTGCTGCTGGATGTCTGTCATTGGTTGTGTTGACTTGGTCCTCCCCATACTTGAATGTGTGTGTGTGTGTCTGTGTGTGTGGGTGCTGGGGGGTGAATTGAGGTTAGGGTTTTCAACTAACAGCGAATTCCTCACTTTAATAAGCTGTGGAACAACCCTAACTGATGCATTAAATGTAGTTTTTGCTATGAATATATATATATATATATATATATATATATATATATATATATATATATATATATATATGTAGAGGAAAAATCTCCGTTTAATGCATTAGTTAGGAATTGTTCCTAGCGACTAAAAATAATCGCTAGGGTTAACCTGAACCCCCATCCCACCCCCAACCGGCATTGGGGTGTGCATTGGGATAATCAGCCCTAACTCTCACCCCATGACATGTGTAAAAGCAACAGAAGTATAGGAGAATGGGGTGAGAGTTGGGACCCACGATACCAATCGCACCCAATGCCGGTTGGGGGGTGGGTGGGGGTCCAGGGGTTTTCAACCTAACAGCGAATTTCCTCACTTTTGTTGCTATGGAACAACCCTAACTAATGCATTAAATGGAGTTTTTTGCCTCTAATTTCCCTTCTTTTTGAGAATGATAATGAGAAATAGTGAATGTAATGCAGCGGCGGGATGCCACATGATGTGTTGTGGCATACTAACAGGGACAGCAACGCAAACAGAAATGCTAACAGTGGTGCACATGGTAACACAAGCACGAATGAGAACAGAAAGGGTAACGCACATGGTGGTGTAGACAGGAATGGTCTGCCACGTGATGTGTTGTCACATAGTAACATGGTGCCTGCAAACAGAAATGTCAATGGGCATGGTGATGTAAAGTGAAACAGTAAGATAAACAGTACTGTAGACAGAAATGGCAAAAAATAACAAAACACAAGCGCAAGTAAGCACAAGGGATAACAGCACATGGTGGCGCCAGGCGTCAATGGTAAGTAAAGCGGTCGGATCCATGAAGCAGAAAGGCAACAGTAACAGTAATGCAAGCGGACAGGCTGGTTTTCCCCAAAACCTGCATTGAGAAAGACAGTGAGTACAAATAATGTATGCAAAATAATGAGTATCGAGCAGAAAATGAGATCTTGGAATACTAAATACATTATATCTCAGGAACTGTACGACGTAGAAAAAATTTAAAAGTCATATTATTTACAACTGTCCTGGCTAATTTGAATCTGGCCCCAGTAGAGAGCTAAGAGCTTTTCAACGAAAGTCCGTATCTCACACCGCTTCCGAGATACGGGCCCTGGAAAAGCGCGGCGACGCGAATGTTATCCTATGGGAAAAAGAAAAGTTCGAGCGCCATAACTTTGCCTTCCTGTAATGTTTTTTCACCAAACTACTGAAAGGCACATCCTGTGGGCTGTTGGCTGTCTTCCCTCAAATTTCAGGAAAAAAGACCAAACCGTTATTTTGCAGCAGGGCTCCAAATGATTTCTGTTAGTGTCGGGACAATCAATGTTATCCTATGGAAAACCATCAATTTTGGAGTGTCAGAATTTTGACGCCATGTGATATTTTTTCACCAAACTACTGAAAGGCACATCTGTGTACTGTTGGCTGTCTTCCCTTCAAATTTCAGGAAAAAAGACCATACCGTTATTTTGCAGCAGGGTGCAAAGGATTCCTGTTATGCTTCGGGCGCCGTAATGTTATCCTATGGGAAAAACTGTCAACTTTGGAGTGCCATAACTTTGCTGCCATGTAATATTTTTTCAATACAACACTGAAAGGCACATCTGTGAGATGTCGGCTGCGTTCCCTTCAAATTTCAGCCCAAAACTCCCAACAGTTATTTTGCAGTGCAGTGCCAAAGAATTGCTGTCATTTTCCCACAGACTAGAAAATTACTGTCGCAATTCTAAAGCTTTCACAAAAATTGCGACACTTCGTGAGCACGAAAGTAATTTATGAAGTACTTTTTCCAGAAATTTGAAAACATATTTCTGGGGTGTTTTACCACAAAATAAAGACATGGCAAGCATCCTCAGGGCCCGACTAGGTGAATACAAAAAAAATTAGGTTGCTAGAGGGTCCCAAATTTAAATGCTAACCATTTTTCTGATCACCAACTGAAAACAAAATGGCCGATTTGCAAAAAGTAACAGGCCCATTTGCGAAAGTAAAAATGCATTTGCGAAAGTGTTGAACTTTTTGTTAACTTTTCCCATTGACTTATAATGGGAAACTGTTTTTTGAATAACTTTTGAACCGTTTAATATTTTTTCACCAAATCTTTGAAAGGCACATCGGGGACCCGACCACATTCCTGAAAATTTTGGGTGATCCATCAAACCGTCATCACCTGTAGACGCCATCATAAATTCCAGAAAAGCGAACGTATGCTATCAGATCATGCTTAATAACTCAAGAACCGTATATACGATCAGTAGGAAACTTGGCAGATCCCAAGGCCTATGGGTCTTGATCAAACATTCCAAATTTCAGGCAAATCCATCAAACAGTTGCAAAGTTATTAAGGTGCAAAATTTTGGGTTTAACATGGAAATGGCTCCTGAACCCTAACTATAGTGGCACTACCGTGCCACTATAATATATATATAGTGTAGAATATAAAATGAACATGTACATTTTATTTATCATATCACTGGCTTCCTGCCGATCATGGTTCTTTATATTTTGTGTTTTGCATTCAAATGTTTAAGCTGTGACAGATGAAAATGCAATTTCTGCTTCTTTTGATAGCACAGCTGACAGTTCAGGCATCACAAAGCAAGCAGGTAAGCAGTTAAACACATTTATCACTGGCCATCCACAAATCAATTATACCTCCAAATGGCCTGTTATCAGCCTATTAGCTCCACTTTCAGTTTTCTCACTCATTTACTAGTACTTGCCATCCTACTAATTGATCTCTAGCCAGTTTTTATTATCCTGGGTTACCTGAGGTCAATTTGATCAATTCAATTAAAAAATCTGCTTTAAATGATCATAGCAGCTCCTTTTTTCTGTCCCTCACAAACCATGTCACTGTTGAAGTGACTAGAGTGTAGCAAGCTACAGAAGCTCCCACTAAGAGCACTAGAAGAGGTTACTCCAGATGAGCTGTCTACTTCTGCCACAGTCCCTTTGTGAATTGCAGAATGCATTGTAAGCGAGCTGCATAGCCAGTCTCCACCTTCCGAAAAATGCTACTCAACCTACAAAGTATACACAGCTGAGCTACATAATAATATTTGACGCTGTTAAATATGAAATATGAAATAGAAAACAGCATTATGAAAGCTGTACGTTTTTTATACAGCAAGTATGGGTTGGAGGTTAATGAGAGTACTGTAAGACAATTTAAGGTGGACTACATGGCAAAACTTCAAGTTGCTCCCGATCCTAGTAACCTAATACCCTTGCTCCCCACCAAGCCACGTGGTAGACCACCTTTATTGCTCAGTGATGTTGAAGCAGAACTGGAAAAAATTATAAGGAGCCTAAGAGCCAAGTGTGCTGTGGTTAACACAAGTGTTGTTGTTGTAATCACTTGTGGTGTAGTGAAATGCAATAATCCAGGACAACTGGTGGAGTGTGATGGCCCAATGATTTTCAGCAAACAATGAACCTGGACATTTTTAAATAGAATGGATTACTGTGCCAGCAAAAAGGGACAAAAGGCAGCCCGAAAAATACCCATTGACTTCCAAGAACTTAAACAAACTTTTTTAACTAGGATTGCAACTGCCTCAGTTAATGAACTTATCCGTCCAGAACTATTCATAAATATTAATGAAACAGGGGTTAATTTGGTGCCCTGCTCTCAGTGGATGGTGGCTGAGATGGAGTCCAAACAGGTGAAGGTGACTGGGCTTGGTGACAAACGTCAGGTGTCACTGAACAAGGGGTGCATATTAGCAGGGAATATGCTACCCCCCAAGTAATATACCAGGGTAAAACTCATGCTTGCCACCCAGCCTTTAGTTTTCCCTTAGACTGGCATATCATCAGTGGTACAAACCACTGGGCCAATCAGGTTACATTGATTTCATATGTTGAAAATGTGCTGAAACCATACATTGCTGCTGTAAAAAGAAAAAATGACTTGCCAAAAGACCAGAGGACACTACTAATTGTAGACTTGTTCAAGGCACATAGCACTACTGATGTGCCTACAAAGCTAGAGGAGGAGAACATCATCCCTATTTTGTGCCTCCTAGTTGTACTGACCTTCTTCAACCATTGCATATTAATATGAATAAGCTTTTCAAAGATGCTTTGAAAGCCCAGTTCATGGCATGGTATTCAGGACTAATTTCTGAGCAACTAGAAAAAGGTGTACCAGCCAGCTCTGTGATCATTGATCTGCGAATGTCAAACATAAAGGCTGTACACACACAATGGCTTGTATTACATTCAACAACACTACTGAGAGAATAGTGAATTGTCTGAGGGGGTTCCAGCAAGCAGGTATGAATTCTATGAATGAACCTGGACCTGGACTGATCTTAGAAGCAGCGGTATGTAACAAAGTTAAAATAATTTTAAACAGTGTTTCTAACTGACAATGTACTAAAACACTGTGTTTTCTTTTTAGGTGCAGTACCTGCATGACCACCAAAGAACATCTGAAGCCATAGCTGTTTTTGTTTTCCATTTGGATCCTCAGTGTCTGCTTAAGCACTGCCAATGGGCTGTATCTTATATTTTTATTTTACAATTCGAATGATTAAATGCTTAATATAAATAAATAAATAATAGTAACTGGAAATAACTCTGTGGTGGCGTCCCTGAATGAGTGACCAATCGGTGATGCCGTTTAAAGTTGAAACCGCAAATTGCATTACTGTGGCAGTCAGAAAGAAAGTAGTTTGGGGGAATATATGCACAAATTTAATTTTAATGTTTTTTTATGTTTCGCGACAATCATCTGAATCATGAACATAGCGAAATGTAAAGAACCGAGAAATTAGTCTAGTCTACAGTGTGTATATATATATATATATATATATATATATATATATATATATATATATATACAGTATATATATATATATATATATATATATATATATATTATAATGTATGAAAATGCACCACGATAGTTAGGGTTGAGTATGTAGTTTAATGTTAAACCTCTAATTTTGTACATGCTCAGTCTCGTATGATAGATCTCTTGACTTCCCAAGTTGTGTTTTGATTGGATTTGCAGTTTTCATGCAGCAAAGAGCCAAAAAACACATTTTTTGCATTTTGTTTCCAATTTTTGCTGATTTATGCACATCCTGCTGCAGGCACACCATTTAGTATTTTTGTCTAACGTTTTCCAGGGAGAAAGAGGTTTGCTCAAAGAACAACCTAGTCTTGGTGTGGTGAAAAAGTACTTATCTGATCCAAAGTTATTTCATTTTAAATTTTCATATTCTGTACATGCTCAGTTCAGTTTGAGATTTATATATATGTTTTGCGAAAGGGTATTGGGCTCACGATCAAGGATTTTGTCACCTTGTGAATCGGGATTTATAAAATCCCCATTCATGAGGAATAATTCCCCTTTCATGAGCTGCCATCTTGTTTTCATTTTTCCCTACAAACAAAATGTCGTAGCTTGCCCCACAAAAGTGCTCTTTTGTAAATTAAGCATGGGTTTTGTTCAGAGTGTTGCCCTCTACAAACCCATGGCTTTGGTTTGCTTTATTTTGGTCAAAAAATGGCAATTTTAAATTTAGAAAGTCTTCATTTGTGACTCGCTTCCAATCCTCATTCGCAAGGTGACAAAATCCACTTTCACAAGCTGATCCTCTTTCACGAGCTGACAAAATCCTTGATTGCGACTTCAGGACCAGATGACCCTACCTCGCGAACAAGGGTTGGCTTACAAAAGGGGATTTTGTCAGCTCACGAAAGGTGATCATCTTGCAAAAGAGGATTTTGATACCTCATGAAAGGGGATTGGTTTTTTGAATCCCCTTTTATGAGCTGACAAAATACCCTTTCACGAGCTGTCAAAATCCCCTTTCGTAAGCTGATCCCCTTTCACAAGCTAACAAAACTCTTGATCATGATTTCCAGACCAGAAGACCCTTCTCACAAATGGGGATAGGCTTGCGAACAGGGATTTTGTCAGCTTGTGAAAGGGGATCAACTTGCGAAATGGGATTTTAACAGCTCACAAAAGGGGATTTTTTTTAAATACTCTTTCGCTAGCTGACAAAATCCCCATTTGCAAGCTGTCAAAATCCCCTTTCACTGGTCAATCCCCTTTCACGAGCTGACAAAATCCTTGATCACAACATCTAGACCAGATGGCCAAAATCTGACGAACAAGAATTTCTCAGGAAAGGCGATTTTCACAGCTCGCGAACAGGGATTGACCTTGCCAATGGGAATTTTGCCACCTCACGAAGAAGGAATTTTTAAATTTCCCAGTGCACTGAAAATAAACAGTTAGGTCTTTTGGCTTGAAATTTGCAGGGCATAAAGGGGGTGTACCAGAGGTGTGAATTATGCTGTTTAGGTGCAAAAATATTCATCGATTCCATAGATATGCCATTACAAAGTGGAGATTTTTCCCATAGGATAACACTGAGGGACCCATAGCGTCTTTTGGTACCTATATAATGGAATCAATGAGATATATAGATTGTTCACTCCAGGAAGCTTAGTTCACCATGATTACAACTACAGTGGAATTTTTTTTCATAACTGCCACAGTTACAGAGATATTGGCAAATTAATACACATGGCTAACCCGGTCATTTCAGGAACTGTACCACAGATCTCTACAATTCTAGTGGAAAACCTAGAATTCATTACAAAGTTTAGGTACCTGGGAGTTTGTCCAGATCATAAACTCTCCTTCATCGAGCACTTAGAAGACTTGCTAAAAAAGACTACCTCAGAGACTCGGACTCTACTTTTAGGATTAGCTAACTTCTTACAAGTGATGCCAAAACAAAGCTGGTCCAAGCAACATTCCTTTCACTAATAGACTACGTGGAGTTCCTATATAGTCAATGTCCTACTTTTCACCTCTCAAACCTGGATACGCTCTACCACAGAACTTTGACATTAATTACAGACCTTCCGTTCAACATTCGCCACTGTTCACTCTACGCAGCCGTAGGTTGGACCTCCCTTCAGTTTAGATGAGAAAAAAAATGCCACCTTATGGACATACAGAGCTATTTCAAAAAAAACTTCCACAATAGATTATGGATTGCCTCCTGCTAAACCTATTAGGCATCTATACCCTGAGAAGTTACTCCTATATCCTATTAAAAATTCCCAAAGTCCACTATCATCTGGGCAGAGCATCTATAAGCTTTGCACTGCCATCATTGTGGAACAATTTGCAGAAAACTTTAAAATTGAGCTCAATTATCAGCATTGCTTCATTCAAGATCCTTTATTCATGTCTCCTGAAGGAACAATGCAAGTGCTATCTGCACCACTAGTTGGAATCAACTCCCACAGCATCTTCATATTGTCTGCCTACTAACCTGCTCTATTATCCAGTTATTACCATTCCCCTACTGTTTTCTACTGCATTCCACTTCTTGTTATCCACTTCTGTTAGTTTATCTACACTACCATTATCAGTTTGATTTAGCACCATCTTCAGGATCAATTTTTCTGGTCCTGCTCAGCTGGTGTCTTCTCCCCTCACTGACTGTCCCTTCACCTCTAGGCCCACATAGTACTACCCCACTATCCTACCCCCCCCACACTCAAACCTTGCCCACTTGTTTACTTAAGCTGATACCACTGCAATATCATTTTGTACATAAGTCACTTTTGAAAATATTGTAACTATATGCCTATCCATGTTGTTGTATGTTGCCTTGTAAATTGTAAATTTCATGTTATACCTTGTCTGGCTATACATATACACATGTAACAACCTACCCTAACCAGGTCCATCTTGCAAATGAGCTCTGCTCACGATGTTCACCTGGATAAATAAAGATTTAAATTGATTGAAATTAGTGTTACAAGGGTTACTTCTCTGTGGCTCTGCACTTATGTGTAAGTGGGAGCACAGGGCTCAGAGGGTCCATGCTCCCACAGATGCATATCGTTATGGAAAAATGGGTAGCTTGAAGGGAGCATGGGGCCCGGAGTGCCAACACTCCCAACACATACCACTTACATTACACTTTCTCAAAAGTAAGGAAATTCATTGCAAAATAACTTCATTAATGCATCAGTTAGGGTTTCTATTACAGTGACAAAAATCTGGAAATTCGGTGTTAGGGTTACCAACCCTACCACCCCACTCCCACCCTCCACACACCAACAGGCATCGGGGTGTGCCATGGGATCGTTAGGCCTAACTCTTACCCCATTCTCCTATGCGGTACCATGTCAGCCTCTTTACACATGGAATGGGGTGAGATTTGGGTCCAATGATCCCATAGCAAACCCCGATGCCTGTTGGTGTGTGGAGGATGGGGTAGTAGGGTGGGGGGATTAGGGGCTCAACCCTAACATCTCATTTCCTTACTTTTGTCACTTCAACCTTAACTGATGCATTAACAAAGATCTTTGCAATGAATATATAGATAGGAGAGGGACAGAGGTTTCAGATATCTCATCTTCTTAGCAAATCAGTGGCTCAGTAGGTAGCACACTCACCTCTGAGGCCGGGAGATCAGAGGGTTGTGGGTTCAGTTCCCACATCTGGCACTTGGGTTAATATCCCAGTACTGACACTGTAGTGCAACATGAGAGGGGTGCTGCATTTCTGAGGTGGCATCTTTCAGATGAGATGTTAAACCGAGGTCCCATCTGCCTGGATTGGTGGTAGTTCCGGTGGATGTTAAAGATCCCATGGCACTTATCAAAAAGAATAGGGGAATTTCCCCGGTGTCCTGGCCAAATTTCCCTCATTCACTGAAAAATACCACCAACAGCTTAATCTGGTTCAAGGTCAGTTGGCATTCATCTGTATCCCCTTCCCCGGATCGTGCCTGAAAATAGGCAGGATTTGTCTAGTGCACTTAACCGGTCAACAAAAATGAAATAAAATAATAAAATAAATAAAGCTAAACTAGATTGAAATTATATCATTAGTAGTTTCCTAGGCCTTAGTAATACTGTAAGGTCACTTCGCTCAAGACGTTGGGGCCTACCCCTGAGCCATCTGTGGGCCTTGGTGAGATAATCCACTCAGAAGTAAGATAAGAAGTCCAAAGGGAAAAGATGGCTAGAATATTGTTTGAGAAAATAAGTAAATCTGAGGGTAGGTTACATGGTTTACTGACGGAAAGATTTTTTTAGAAATATATGTCATGGACAAAGAGGTTGTGGGGAAAAAACAAGAGCAAGAACCAAAATGTATTTTCAGTTTTTGCTTAAGTATATAATCTGACGTCCTTCTGATGTATTTCCATCTGTAGCACATTCATATGAAATGTGTGACTAGATGTAACTTATTACCTCAGTATAAAACTGTTTTTTATTGAACATCCATTGGAAATGCAGGTTTAGCTTTTCAGTATTAATGAAAATGTCTATGTTGCTATACAGTATGCACATGAACATATGCACATACAAAAACAGCCAGCAGAAGAAAACCACCTGGTCTACCACATCTGCTCATAATGATGTAGGATCTGGTCTTATACTTATGTCACTGACCCTATTCCTCCCAACCGCCCCTCCCTCTCCCCCATCCCCCCTTTCCATGGTCCCATGGGGTCCATTTGTGTTTGTCCAAGGCCTTCTTGAATGTTCCCACCATCCTTGCTGATGCAACCTCCTCTGGCAGCTCATTCCAGGTTGTCACCACCCTTTCAATATTGAAATGTTTCCTTACATCCTTTCTGAATCTCCCCCATCAGTTTTAGACTATGCCCCTTAGTGAAGCTGTATTCACTCATTTTCAAGGGACTCTCCCTTTGCACTCTGTTAATTCCCTTCATGTACTTGAAGGTCTCTATCATATCCTCCCTCTGCCTCCTCTCCTCCACAGAGTATATCCCCAGGGGTTCCCAGCCTCTCCTCATTGGACCTATCCTGTAGCCCCTCTATCATCTTGGTTGATCTCCTCTGGACCCCTTCCAGTATGCTGATGTTCTTCTTAAGGTATGGATACCAGTACCTCACCTCATATTCTAAATGTGGTCTCACCAATGACCTGTAAAGTGGTAAAATGACCTCATTCCACCTGCTACTGAATCCCTTTGCAATACACCCTAGAATCCTGTTAGCCTTTGCTACTGCCTTCTAACACTGGGAGGCATGTTTCTGGTCACTTGTAATCACTGCTCCTAGATTCTGTTCCTTTTTGGAAGCATTTACCTGAACCTCTCTTATGTAATACTCTGCCTTAGGGTTCTCGGCTCCGATGTGCATCACTTTGCACTTTTTGGCATAGAAACCAAACTGCCAGATATCTGACCATCTCTCTAGTCTGGCTAGGTGCGCCCTCAGGTCCTCTATCTCCTCCATGGTATCCACTCTCCCACAGACTTTGGTGTCGTCCACAAACAGGCATAATTTGCCTTTAATGATTTCCCCAATGTCACTTGTGAAGGCATTGAACAACACTGGTCCCAACATTTATCCCTGCAGGACCCTGTTAGTGACCTCCCTGGTGCTGGAGAACTTGGCCCCAACCACTACACTCTGGGTTCTGCCGCTCAATCAATTTTCAGTCCATCTTACCATATTCTCCCACACACCTTGGTCCCTCAGTTTCATTATCAGCTTTTGTGTGGCACCGAATCAAAGGTTTTACTAAAGTCCAGGTATATGATGTCCACTGCCTAGACTTTTTCCACTGCTTTCATAATCAAATTGAAAAACAAGATCAGGTTCATTTGACATGATCTGCCTGCCACAGACCCATGCTGTCTATCATCCTTTAGACCATCTCCTCCATGTACTTCATCAGCCCCTCCTTTAGTATGGTCTCCATGAGTTTACATACTATCGATGTCAGACAGACTGGCGTATCATTACCTGGGTCATCCTTGTTTCTGCTCTTGTGTAGTGGCACCACATGTGCCATTCTACATTCCTGCAGCACCACACCTTACTCCAGAAATCTATTGAAGAGAACAGCCAGTGGCGCTGGCAGATCATCCGCCAACTCTTTCAGTACCCCGGAGTTTATTTCATGTGGTCCTGGGGATTTGTCCACCCTCAGAGCCATCAGCCCAACTCTCACTCTTTCAGTCCCAATTATACCTACTGCTTCCCCTGCTGCCCCCCTTTCCCTCCCTCCTTCTACCTATACATGGCACCAGTCCTTCCTTTTCCTTTGTAAAGTTGGAGCAGAAGTATTTGTTTAATACATCTGCCTTACTCCCATCTTTCTCTACCCAACAGTATCAATTCTTCACCCTAACAATGCCATCCTTCTTGTCCCTCCTTTCACTTACATAGTGAAAAAAGGCATTTTCTCCATTCTTCATTCCCTTGGCTATTTGGAGCCCTTTCTGTGCCTTTGTCTGTTACACACCCTTTCTTGCCATCTCAGCCTGCCTCTGGTATTCTTCCTCATCCTCTTCCTTTGCTGTTCTTTTGAATTTTCTATGGTCTGCCCTCTTTTCCCTTACCACTCTGGCCACCTTTCATATTCAACCAGCTTGGAGGTCTGGCTTTTGATCTCTTTCCCTTCAATCTGATATAGCTGCTCATGGCCAACTGAATGTCCCCCTAATGCTGCCCCATAATTGATCTACCCCCATGCCTTCTTCTATGCTCTCCAGGATTCCGGGTAGCCTGTGACATAGGCGGACATGATTTGGTGCTTTCAAAAGAGGTGACTCAATTGCGGCTCATGTCGACAGGGCTACCAACCAGGGAGGGTGACCGGATGGGGGGGGGGTTCACACATATAATTACAGGATGTTGCTACATGTACACATGCATGGGGAAGAGCGAGCATGTTGAACAAAGGACGGAAGGGGAGAAAGGGTTTATGAGGCATGGTGCCATGATGGGCTGATGAGCTGGCCCCATGGCATGATGGGTGGGTAGTGGACTGGGGTTTTGAGGGTGCTGGCTTTGGGTCCAGGTGCACATACATTTTGTTGTGCCCAGTTTATTCCAGGGACAGGTACAATGCAGGCTGTACATACTGTAATGATTGTAACAGTGATGAAAGTTGAGTGACTGACAGTTCTAGAGCCCCTAGTTAATACACAGGTATGTGTACAGTGCAAGCTTTCTCTACCCTTTAAAGAATGTAATAATGTTGATAAGTGAACAGCTGACAGCTCTGGAGACCCCTGTGTATCCACTTATACATGTAGAGTGCAAGATCTCTCCATACTGTGATGCATTTAGTGCTGGTAAAAGTTGAGGGACTGACAGCTCTGGATCCAGAAATCCTGTGATTATCTGAAGAGGTACAAAGTGGGCAGATACAGTGCAAGCTTCCATACAATATAATGGATTTTGTGCTGGTAAAAGGTGAGGGACTAACATCACTGGAAACTGAAACCCTCAGTTTATCTACAGAGATAGGTACAGTGTAAGTAGAGACAGTGCAGGCTTTTCCTAACTGTGATGTGCGTTTTACTGATGGTGAGATATGAGGGACTGACGGCTCTGTAGATTGTAGACTCCTGTTCATCCACAGGGGCAGGTACAGGGTAGGTGTTCTCCATGCAGTGATGAATTTAGTTTTGATGACAGGTAAGTGTCTGGCAACACTAGAGAATGAAGTCATCTGTTTTTCCAATGAACCAAGCATGGCACAGGTAGGTCCAGTATGTATTTATTGCTGCTGAAAGGTAAGGAGCTTATAGCTCTGGAGAATAAAGCCCTCTGCTTATCCACTGGGACAGGTGCAGTATAAGTAGGAAGAGTATGCATGAATGGCGAGGGATTGATATCTGTGAAAAATGAAACCCTCAGTTTATCCACAGAGATAGGTACAGTGTGGGTAGAGACAGAGCAGTCTTTTCCTAACTGTGATGTATTTTTTAGTGATGGTGAGTTGTGAGGGACTGACAGCTCTGGATACTATAGACCCCTGTTCATGCACAAGGACAGGTACTGTGTACATTGTTCTCCATACAGTGATGAATTTAGTTTTGATGAAATGTAAGTGTCAGGCAGCACAAAAAATGAAGCTATCTGTTCTTCCAATGAACCAAGCGTGGTACAGGTAGGTTCAGTATGTATTTATTGCTGGTGAAAGGTAAGGAGCTTATAGCTCTGGAGAATAAAGCCCTCTGCTTATCCACTGGAGCAGATGCAGAATAAGCAGGTACAGTATGCATAAATAGTGAGGGACTGATATCAGTGGAAACTGAAACCCTCAGATAATCCATAGAGATAGGTACAGTGTGAGTAGAGACACCATGTGGTGAACGTAGTGAAGCTGATTGGTGAGGGACTGACAGGTCTTGAGCCCTGTTTATCCGCTGATACTGGTATAGTGCAGAGTTTCTCCACATTCTAATGAAATACAGTGCTGGTGAAAGGTGGGGGACTGACTGCTCTGGTGCCCCCTGTTTATCCACAGGGATAGGTACAGTAGAGTACAGGCTTTCTCCACACTAACGAATGTAGCAGTGATGAAAGGGAAGAGTCTGACAGCTGTGGAGCCCCCAGTTCATACACAAGGACAGGTGCAGTGCAAGATTTCTCTGCACTGTAATGAATGTAGTAATGTCGATAAGTGAAAGACTGACAGCTCTGGAGAACCCTGCTTATCCACTGTTAGATGTAGAGTGCAAGATTTCTCCATACTGTGATGTATTTAGTGTTGGTGAAAGGTGAGGGACTGACAACTCTAGAGCCTGAAGCACTGTGATTATCAAAAAAGGTATAAAGTGAACATATACAGTGTACACTTACCTACAATATAATTGATTTGGTGCTGATGAAAGGTGAGGGACTGACAACTCTGGAGTACAAGCCCTGTGATTATCTGAACAGGTACAAAGTGGGCAGATACAATGCAAACTTCTCTACAATACAATGGATTTAGTGTTGGTGAAAGCTGAGCAATTGACATCACTGGAAACTGAAACTCTCGGTTTATCCACAGAGATACATACTGTGTGGGTAGAGACAGTGCAGGCTTTTCCTAACTGTGATGTGTGTTTTAGCGATGGTGAGATGTGAGGGACTGACATCTCTGTAGACTGTAGATTCCTGTTCATCCACAGGGACAGGTACATGACGGGTGTTCTCCATACTGTAATGAATTTCATTTTGGTGAAAGGTAAAGGTCAGACAGCACTAGAGAATGAAGCCATCAGTTTATCCAATGGGCCAGCCATGGCACAGGCAGGTTCAGTATGTATTTATTGCTGGTGAAAGGTAAAGGGCTTATAAATCTGGAAAATAAAGCCCTCTGTTAACTACTGGAGCAGGTGCAGTATAAACAGGTGAAGTATGCATGAAAGGTTAGTGACTGACATCATTGTAAACTAACCCTCAGTTTTTCCACAGAGATAAGTAAAGTGTGGGTAGAGACACCATGTGGTGAATGTAGTGCTGCTGACTGGTGACGGATTGACAGCTCTTGAGCCTCGTTCATCCACTGATACAGGTTGTTACACGAGGTCCCTGCACCCTAATTGGTACCCTCAGAGGTACACCGTAGACAGCTAACACTTAGGTATAGGTTATACTAATATTTAGGGCTAAGGGCATCTACCGTATAAGAGTAGATGTCAGGATATGAATACATATTGTTGTAATACACTTTGCTTGCTAATACACATATATTCTGCCATGTATTTTCTGTGTATTTCTTCCTTGTCAGATGCCAAGACACCTGTGTACTTGAAGTAATTATAATATGTAAGATGGCATTGCCATCTTTTGGTGATTTTCACCACTACACTGGGTTATGTAAGACTCTGTATAAGAACTCTTTTGTTCTCAAACTGATGACTTTACAGAATTGTATAATGTTATCTTGGACCGTGGAGCCACCTCTAATTTAGCCAATAGGGCTCATCTCTGTGAATAGAAATGTTTCTATCTTTTGGTAACCATAGTAATTATCATAGGTATATAATGTAATGCACAAGCTTTACACCTCGGAGACCCGAGAGACCCCAAGAGACAACAGAGAAACCTCGAGGTGTAGGGAACGCTTAGCACTGGCTCCAGGTTCGTATTGGTAAGAACTGCTTAGGGCAACTGTGATTTATCTCTTGGTAGTAATAAACTTGTTTATTACTCTAATGCAAAATGTCTGTGATTACTTGCATTCCCAATATCGTCAAGAATCTGAAAGTGAGGTTTAGACCTTTCAACAAATTTGTGACCGTGTGCAGGCGATATTTGGCGTTTGTAAGTTTTCACTTGTTGCTTAAACTTTTTTCCTTTCCCACGGGGACAGTAGGTGTACATTCCCGTATCACCTCTCCTATTTTACACTTAGTTTGTAGTCACTTGCAAAGTCTGGCTGACTTTTCAGGTGTGGATGATGCGGTCTCGACCCATTCCATAGCAGTTTTGAATTGCAAGCCTGCCACTAATGCAGTAGCCCGGCTGTGTTTAAAGTACTCGTGCTGTGGATCAATATGCAGCACGCTGTCTTTTTCACAGTTTGAATTTTCGTTCCCTCCCACATAATGGCCACAGTATCAGATATCTGCACAGAACTGAGACTCGATGTCTCGAACTTCCTTGCCTCCCATGGAGGATGGGCTGACTTCATGCGGGACGCCAGTCAGTCCGACAACCCTATACTGGGGATTTCAACCCAGTATGCAGAGATGAGACAATCAACAATAAGCATCATGCTAAAGGGTTGATGGTCGTGGCTCTCTACACTGCTTTGTAAGCCTCTGAAGCGAGGTTTCAAACCCTTGATCTGCAGATTTCATCTCTTAAGCAACAGATGGGTTTGCAGGAAACAGAATGTATTAGACTGCATAGAACTTGGAGTCTGAACTCCAAACTCTGCAGAATGAAAAGGATTCACTATTGCATCATTCAGCCCAGGCTGGTGAACAGGAAATATGTATGTTGAAGCAGGAGTGTGAAAGTTTGAGACAGGATAAGAGTCAGGCTGTGCAAATGAATGATTTGCTTAGTGCTGCGAATGCTCAGTTGAGTGACAAAATGGGTGAGCTGCAGGATGAGATAAACCAGGTATGTAATGATTTAGAAGTAGCTTACAGGGACAATCGCGAATTGAGAGCCGCGTATAGAGTTTTGCAAAAGCAAAAGCAAGATCAGGTTGATATGGATGTTGCAAGTGTGAATCACGATGAACGTAGAACTAAGATGGCGACACTGCGCCATCAGTGAGAGGTTCTGGCTGGACATGTTAAGGCAATGGGAGGCGTAGCCCATGCCTTTCTTTCGTCATCAGAAGGGGAGTTATCTGATGATGACATTTCACAATGCAACACCCAGTCACGCTCCTTCTATGGCCCAGACTCCACACCCAGCCATCCACAGCATGGCAGGTCCCCACCCCCAACTCCCCATGTCACATGTTGGCGATGTTGTGACACTCATCATGGGAGATGCCAACATGGCAGGCCCCATGATGGGGGGGAGCAGGCCCAAGCTTGGTCCCAATGGCACCTCCGGTAGCGTTATTAATGTGGAAGACAGGCAAGAGATAGAAACCATGATTGAAACTGCGATAGGCAATATTCCCCTTCCTGAGAGGAGTAAAAGGGATATTAAAACCCAGATTAGGCAGCTCTTCCAAGAAGCTGGCACTCAGGAAGGTATTGTCCGCACTGCGGCTGAAGCTGCAGCTTGCGCAGCCTTGGATGGTGCTCGAGACAATCTACTTTTGCCTGATCGACCCACTAATCCCCTACTAATGGCCTACTCTGTTCAGCAGATTGCTGACAGCATCGGTTGGATGAATCCGTCTGACAACCTCAGCTGTCACTTGAAAAAGGTACGTTCTAAATGCGAGATGCTTAGCCTTGCTGCAGAATATCAGGTCCAAATACTACGCCAGATCATCGATCCTGGTTTATTGGCCAAACTCCCAAAAGCTGTCCGCTAGAATGGGAACTCTACCTTTGATGAGGTTGCAGCTGAGCTCATTTCTGCTCACAGCCTAGGTGTAGTAGGAGTGATGCTTGCATACCCTGTGAAGCATAATGCAAAACAAAGTCCAGCGACTTACCACCAGAGACTTTGGATGGCCTACTGAGCAGGAAAGCACCTAGCACAAGAAGCCGCGGATGTAGATCTTATTGAATATAAGATCCTGTTTCTTAGGAACATGATTCCAGCAGTAAGAGAAAAGGTAGAGCCAACCACTTACCCAAATACAGATAGGTTTGCCGATATCCTTCAGAAAACCAAGAGAGTGTATCAACTGTATATCTGTGATTTGGGCTCCGGTTCCAAGAAGGTAGCTGTCGTGGAACCTGTCTCGGAGGCCACGACACACTACACAGTGGAAGGGCAGGCCCAACGCCAACAGGCCCAACATCAACCTGCCCCTTCAGCTGATATTCAACACCCCCAACAGGTCCATCAACAACAATCGCATCAACAACAGCAATGGGGTGGGAACCGGAATTGGCATAAGAACAGGAAGCATAAGGGAAGAGGTAGACCACAACAGAGAATGGGTCCTTCATATAGGGAGATAGCCGAAGAGAATCAGAAATTTCGAGAGCTCCTGGGACAAGTGCGCTCTGTAGATGTTGTTCCCTTTGAGCTACGGTACAACCCGGTAGCCCAGGCTCAACCGGCCGTGGGGACACTGGAGTACAGGGCCTCAGGCCCATATAGGTCTGAACCCAGAAGCTCCTCCATATATAGCATCAGTATAGCATGGTGAAGTCATCCACATGAGCCAAGCCCAACCTCTGCATGCTCCTGGCAGTATGAATTGACAATTTCAGGCCCCAGTCTGTATTGTAAACAAGCTAGTCTTGGATACAAACGGAAGGCCCTGCACCGAGGCCGAGGTCAGGGGCCGACTACTAGTAGTTTTGCTAGATACAGATGCAACTGTCTCTGTGCTACATGATGAACACCTGGACACATCCCCTTGGTCTACTGGACAGAGGACCAACATGTCAGGAGTCGACGATACTAGGCTACCTGCATACCGTTCTCTAACCTTACCGGTAGAGCTAGGCCACTTAAAGACCTCACACACTTTCCAACTAATGGTACTGCATGATCATCCTAGTATTATAGGGATCAACTTCCTTGTGTCACATGGCTGTGTGGTGGATCTAGCTAACATGTTACTGATACAGATTCAGGGTCAATATCATACCATTTTGATTCCTGATTCACATGTTGTGACAACGATATCTGCCAATGACAAAGAGTATGACGTCATAGATTTGTTCAAAAATCATGAACTTTTTCCAAAACTCCTACCTATTCTGCAACGACATTTGGAAGTGTTTGCAGTTAACAAGCATGACTGTGGTAGAATGCACACCATCATTGAAGTGCCAGGCCCAGCGCATGAGAGGCAAAGGCAAAATCCTTTCCCAGCTGAGGCTTTGCCTTCCCTTAGAGAAACGATCAAGTCAGTCCTCAAGCAAGGAGAACTTGTGTTTCCACTGCCAACTCCCCAGTATGACCTGTGAAGAAACCCACAGGCACCTGAAGACTTACTATTGACTATAGGAAACTGTATCAGGTCACTCCCAGTTGTTCTCCAACTGTGACATCAGCACCAGATGTGCTACGACTTCTAACCCCGACTTAAAATGGTTCAATGCCTGGACATTTCCAATGGTTTTTGGTCATTACCATTGGCCTTTAAGAGTCAATATAAGTTTGCCTTCACCTTTGAAGAAGACAGTACATGTGGACTTGCTTGCCACAAGGATTCCATAACAGTCCATCCCTCTTCCATCTCCACATGATGGATGCCCTTGAGAGTTTATCTACCCCCCAATGTCTCTTACAATATGTGGATGACCTGTTGCTGGCAACAGCTACATAGGAACAACATTTGGATCTCTTGGGCGAACTATTGACTCTCATTCAGGAAGCAAGCTTGAAATGTAACCCAGCAAAAGCACAGTTGTGTCAGAAGGAAGTACTCTTTCTAGGTCTGAAAATAACTGACCAAGGTCGAAGCCCTGCCTGGAAGAAGGTACAGGGATTGCAAGACTTGCCATTACCTACCAGTGTGGCAACTCTTCGAAGGTTTCTAGGTATGGTAAACTATTCGAGAGATTTCATTTGTGATTTTGCTCAGAAAGCTGCTCCTCTGTATGAATTACTCAAAAAGGATGTACCATGGACTTGGGGCCCTATTCACACCCAGGCTGTGATGTCACTAAAGCAGGCCTTGGCCTCCTCCTCAGCACTGGTGAACCCCAATCCAGCACTACCATTTCATCTGGAGTGTGCCACCTCTGACATTGCTATGTCAGCAGTTCTGGCCCAGAAGGTACATGGCACCTTGAGACCCATTGCATATGCCTCACAGCTCTTGACCCCAGCGGAACAGAAGTACAGCCTTTGTGAAAGGAACCTTCTGGCCACCTAATGGGCTTTCAAGCACTTCCTGTATATCATTGGGTACTCGCCACTGATTATTAACACCAACCACACCCCAACCACCTTCTTGCTCTCAGACAGAGTGAAGGATGGGTCAGTCTCTAACACCAGACTGACACACTGGTCACTTCTTCTCCAGGACAGAGATATACAGGTACAACTGACTAAAGTTTCATCTATGTTAGCTCATGGCCTCCTTTTCCAGGGAGAACCCCATGACTGTACACTACAGTCACCTGATCTTCCTGATCCAGGTCCTTTCCTCCCTGCCACGCCACAAATACTCGAGAGCACCTCTTTGTGCCGTATCTTTACTGATGGTTCAGCATCCTACTATCAGTGAGAAAAAATTGCAGGGATGGGCACTTTGGTGATTTACCCTTATGGGAACACTGTCAAAATATCTAAGCGCTGTAGTGTAGCCTCATCACAATATGCCGAGATGGCAGTGGTGGCCTGTGCCCTCGAGTTCATCCAACATGGAACCAAGGATACCATCATTTTTACAGACTGTAACTGGGTTTGTTGTTCCCTTACAGAATTTCTTCCCTTCTGGCAGAAGAACTCCTTCCTCTCTTCTGATGGCAGTCCAGTGAAGTACAAAGAATTGGTAATATGCATACATTCACTGGCACAGAAATTTGCACACAGACTCTATGTACACAAGGTTAAAGCCCACTCTCTCCATGATCCCATCATGCCTTCAATGACACAGCAGACACCCTTGCTAAGGAAGGGACCCGAGGTGGGGATGTCTGGATGATGGACCATCCAGAGGCTAATGCAGTTGTACATATTGCAGCACTCAAGAAGAAACCTGAGCCTTTCCCCTCCTGGACCTCTCATCAGCCCAACAGCTTGACACTGAACTCAAAGAGGTGTTCAGATTCCTTGATAAAGGTACTGAAGAGAAACTCCCCACACATAACCCCTATCAAAGGCATGAAGGTAAATTGCACTTGTCACCAGATGACAAGCTCATTTGGTTTCAACCAGATGACTGTACCACTAAGTTGTGGGTAGTCCCCAGACATTTAAGACCTGAGTTCTTGCACCAAGTTCATGACACTCCTACTGGTGGACACCAGGGAGCAGAAAATACCCTCCAATGACTCAAGACCACCACCTGATGGCCTGGTATAACCAAAGATGTTAAACAATACATAGAAAACTGTCTCGTTTGTGCACAAAACAATCCCATCCCTACCAAACGAAATGCCAAACTTTTACCACAAAGACATTCTTGCCCTTAGCATGCCATTCAAATTGATTTCATTGGCTCTCTGTCCAACACCAGCAGAAATAATAAGTATGCTGTTGTGGTAACTGACCTCTTCTCAAAGTGGGTAGAAGCTTTCCCCACTAAGACATGTACAGCAAAAACTACTGCCAAAATCCTGGTGGAACAGATTTTCTCCAGGTGGGGTCTACCCCTTAAGGTAGATTCTGACAAAGGAACCACTTTTACAGGTGAGTTGATGAAAGAATCCCTTGAACTCCTCGAGGTTCAGCAAAAGTTCCACATACCTTATCACCCTAAATCCTCAAGTCAAGTAGAAAGAGCCAACTGATGCATTAAGCAAATGGTTTCCAAATTCATTGAGGACAATCCCAAAACATGGGATTGCCTATTGCCTTTATTCCTTATGGAAATTAGCGGCACACCCTCAGCCACCACCCAGCTCACACCTTTGAGGTGATGACTGGTAGACAGATGAGATTACCTGAACATCTGTTGTTTGACCTGCACACTCCCACTGCAGACCGTGTGTCTGTGGACCAGTATGTGGAAAAACTCAGAAAAGACCTCATACACACACATGCACTTGTATGCTGCCAATTGCATGGGCAAGGCCCAGCAACAATCCAAAATGCAGTTTGACAAACACGCACAAGAAGTGAATTGGCAAGTTGGAGATTAGGTAATGGTACTTTGATTTGCACATCCCACCCACTCCTTCTCCAACAAGTGGGAAGGCCCATACCCTATTGTCAACAAGCTCAGTCCGGCAGTCTATCAAGTTAGACTCCTCCACAACAACAAGTTGACTGACAAATGGTTACATGCAAACCAGCTGAAACTGTATAAAGGAGCTTAAATTACTTTTCCTCACTCCATTGGGTGGAATTGTACTAACATTCTAATCTTTGATCTTTCTTTTCAGATGCACTGACAAGATGGCTATCTTGTTCCATTATTTCCTCCTCTCAGGAGTTATCCCCTGCATCCAAGGCATGGTACCGGACCTCCTATGACACCTCGATCCTCCAGCACCTCCTCCAGAGGGAGTATCCATCAATATACCAGATAGTATGATCACTGTCCAGGAAGGTTCCGATTCTTACCTCACTGCCTCAGTTGTTGCTCCTGACAAATCTACCCTTCAAATGGAGTGGCAAACCACATCACAAGGACAAATTCTTCCTGTGGCCAAACTCTCCAAAGGGACTTTCCAGGGTTGGCCCAATGCAAAATTATCCCCAAATGGTTCACTGTCCTTGTTACAAACTGCATTAAGACATTCTGGTTTGTACAACATAACTGCCTTAATAGATCCTTCTTACTGTAATTCTTTGTCCAGAGATTCTGCTCGTAGATTTTGCGCCATACACCACATGGCTTCTGCAGCCATGTATCTCTCTGTCTTACCACCCACTGATAAGCAGTTTTTGGAATGTCCAAAGCATACCCCTGGTCCCCATAGTGGTCTCACAACCACTGCCCTCCCAGGTTCTTTGATTAATAACTTACAGTTTATGCATATACCTGTTTTGTTTAATCTTACTTACTGGAATATGAACGAGTTTGGTATGTGTCACAATACTAATACATCAGCATTTTATAGTACTTTATTGCTTGATAGCTTAGCTGCATTTCAGATTCATATGCAAGACCCTATTGCCGGGGTCCATTCTACGGAACACAGAGGCAACTTCAGGAGGAAGCCCTCTCCTGATAATCTAAATCATAAACATAACAAACGTGAAGTTGACATTTCTGATGTCACTGGTGCAACAGGTACTGTCACAGGTCTTTTTGGTACGGCTATGTCTATTTGAAATAAAGCAGACATTGCTGCTATCAAAAGTCATTCTGCCAAGTTCTTCACTGGCTTGGTCAATAACATCTTACCTCCATTATTGCATGGTGTGGATAGCCTTAGTCAGGAAGAAAGATACACTGGGCCAGATATTCAAAAGGGTTGCGCCATGCACAATAGGGTTGCGCATGCGCAAGTCCGAAATTGCGCCATTCTGCAATATTCAGCAGGAGGCAGTTGTGCCACTGAAACAGGCTGAGCAACAGCACAATGCAAATGAATGCATGCTCAACTGGAAGGGGAGGAACCATGTATAAACTGCACAGCCCGATATTCAGCCGGGCTGTGCAGAGTTGTGCAAGCGCAACCCCAACCTCGCCTGCAGGACTTTGAGCCAAAAAAGGCTTAAGTCAAGGCCACCCACAGGTGAGCTGCTGTATTGCAGGGCGACACAGCAGCTACCACCTGTGGCTGGCCCCAATCCCCTGCGCCTCCCACAGCCCAATCTTGGGCATAGTACCTCCCCACCAGCCCGATCACGGGCAGCAATGTACCCCAACACATCCCTCGTGGTCCAGTAGACAGATAAGCCTGATCGCGGGCTGAAGTAATGAAACACCCCACCTCCGAATATATCCCTGGTGGTCCAGTGGACCAAAAATCCCGATCACGGGATGTGGTTATCAACCCCAACACATCCAGGTGACCTAGTGTCCCCACCCCACCACCCATGAAGCCCCACCACCGCTCCACCCGCAGCTGGCAGGCGGCAGCATCCCACCCACCTGCCGCCCGCCGCCTGCCGACTGACTGCCCGGTGGGACTGCACACCCATTGGTGCAGAGCAAGAGCCAGTGGGCGTGCAGCCCATACCGTACCAGACAGTTCAGTTTTGTGAATGAAATTCATTCACAAAACTGGACATCATGGTACAATATCAGCTACACGCCCGATGGCACTGCTCTGCACCAGCAAGCGTTACCTACCGAGCAGTCGGTCGGCGAGCAGCGAGGTAACGGCGGCTGAAGATACTGCTGCCACCGGCTTCTTGAAGCGAGGTGGTAGCTGGGTGAGGAAGTGTTGAAAAGTGGCAACATCCGTGACCAGTGCTGGACCGCAATGTCAGGGGAGAAGGGACGTACATCAACCATATCGGCTTATCGATCACTGACCACAGGGATGTGTTGGGGGTGAGATAATTGCTGCCTGACGCCGGGCTGGCGAGGTGGGGTATTAAGCTATGCCCGCGATCGGGCCAGTGGGGGTGGTGGTGGTGGGTTTTATGCTCTTTGCCTGTGATTGGGCTGCAGGGCGTCGTTCCCCGATGGCTGCTGCCTGGCAGGGTGCCAGGAGCAAGTCCTCCGGGATCGGCGCACCTGCATCTGCTAATGGCATGCAAATGGGGCCATAATCAGATGCAAATGGCCCCCCCTGCGCCTTGCATGAATTATAGCCCCATTTGCATGTCACCTTTTGAATATCAGGATTTGCGCGTAGGCAATGGTACTAACGCCACACGCCAGGTTGGATGCTCCACTTTGTCAACTGCGGTGGCGCCAGTTCCACTGCGCCATGCACAGTGGCTGTGGCTGGGGGTGATATTCAAGGGTTGCTCAATGGCGCAGCTCGCACGAATATGCCCAAAAGCTACCTGTGCAACTATTTTGTGCAGCGCAAGGGCTTGCGCCTATGAATGGCTCAGTTTGAATATCCAGCCCACTGTATGCAACATGCACGACATTGCTAAGGCATTCACTGATTCTAAAGGTAAGATCAATGCACTCATACAACAGAACAATAAGGAAGCAGATAAACAATACATTGCTAGAGAGATACTCTGTTCTGCTTATGGCTCTTACATTATCACTACCATCAATAACCTCTTCCGTGACCTAGAATCTGGAAGAATTCCTGATATTATACATGATAGACGCATTTCCAAATGGTATTGTCCAAGATGTAATACCACTAGCTGTGTTTCCACATATATGCAACAGACTTTGACTATTCCTCTCTCCACAGCTAGGAATTTGGGGTTTGTGACCAGACACCTAATACTGGTCCTTGTTTCACTGCTAAGAAATGTTCCATAACAGATACCATGTTTGTTTCTTTCACTGTCTCCTTACCACGCTTTGATCCCACTACAGCTTTGTTCAACAAGCTTTCACTGGTTCATTCGATTGGGCATTTGGACAAAGACATCTACAGAGAATGCCTGGATCTACCACCTCTACTGGTCTACCATTCTTTCCTGGATGCCTGGGTGGCTCCGCACATGGACTGCTGTGCGAAAAAGCAATATATTTACTTGTGCCGATGTGATGTGTTTAATGTTATCCAACCTGTTTGTGGCTACTCTCCAGACAGCATTGATTGGACTTTCACAATGGATGATGACATCACTGCAAATGGCACCAACTCTTTTGACTCAACTTTGGCTCCAGATAAGCTCTACCAATCCTATTGTGAGGAGGTGCATTGCCTGTCAACATGGATTTCAAAGACAACCTACACCTGCCCTGTCCAGTTGCAAAAGTGGAGATTGCCTACTGTGCACTCACAGTATAATTCCGATGGTGAGTATTGTGTAGTTACAATTATAAATCCTACACATATGGTTCTGTTACCTGTACTATTGACTACCCCAATTTCTGTTTTGTCCCCACCAGAAGACTGTCATTGGTCATACTGTTATAACCCCGTCCCCTTCTAGATGCAGACATTATTGATGGTAACCCAGATTATTTACTCACACTGTCAGAATATTTGCCATACTTTAATGTACACATAGATCCTCTCACACTTACACTAAAATCACTTTTAGACAGGAAAGACACACACCTCATCCATCAGCAATAATATGACCAAAGCCAATGAAGCTGTTCTTGCCTTGATTAATGATGGAGATATGAATAACATTAACTAACACCTGGTTAGAGATTACTTTTAAAGGTTTTGTTATTATACAAGCATTTCTAATTTTCATTTTAATTATTATGCTTTGCTGCCTATGGCGCACTATATGCCAACACCATGAGCAGCTTGAGTTCCTTTACAAAGCTCACGATCGGGATTGTAAACCACCACTGCTCCTAACCTTTCCTAGACAATTGCCTGTGTTGCCTTGAGGCAACAAGGGGAAATGTTATACGGTTCCTGTACCCTAATTGGTACCCTCAGAGGTACACCGTGAGACAGCTAACACTTAGATATGGGTTATACTAATATTTAGGCTAAGGGCATCTACTGTATAGAGTAGATGTCAGGATATGAATGCATATTGTTGTAATACACTTTGCTTGCTAATACACATACAGTATATTCTGCCATGTATTTTCTGTGTATTTCTTCCTTGTCAGATGCCAAGACACCTGTGTACTTGAAGTAATTATAACATGTAAGACGGCATTGCCATCTTTGGTGATTTGCACCACTACACTGGGTTATGTAAGACTCTGTATAAGAACTCTTTTGTTCTCAAACTGATGACTTTACAGAATTGTATAATGTTATCTTGGACCATGGAGCCACCTCTAATTTAGCCAATAGGGCTCATCTCTGTAACTAGAAATGTTTCTATCTTTTGGTAACCATAGTAATTATCATAGGTATATAATGTAATGCACAAGCTTTACACCTCAGAGACGGAGAGACCCCAAGAGACAACAGAGAAACCTCGAGGTGTAGGGAACAGCACTGGTTCCTGGTTCATATTGGTAAGACCTGCTTAGGGCAACTGTGATTTATCCTTGGTAGTAATAAACTTGTTTATTACTCTAATGCAACTTGTCTGTGATTCCTTGCATTCCCAATATTGTCAAGAATCTGAAAGTGAGGTTTAGACATCTCAACAAGGCAAAATTCAGAGATTCTCCAGACTGTGATGAAATATAGTGTAGGTAAAAGTCAGGGGCTGACTGCTCTGGAGACCTCTGTTTCTCCACAGATGCATGTACAGTGTAGCATTTCTCCAGTCTGTGATGAAATGTAGTGGTGGTGAAAGGTGGGGGACTGATTGCTCTGCACCTTCTGTTTATCCACAGGGACAGGTACAGTACAGGTTTTCTCTACAATGATGAATGTAGCAGTGGTGAAAGGTGAAAGTCTGACAGCTCTGGAGCCCTCAGTTTATTCCAGGGACAGGTACAGTGCAGGCTGTCCATAATGAAATGAATGTAACAATGATGAATGTTAAGGCACAGACAGCTTTGGAGCCCCCAGTTCATACATAGGGACAGGTACAGTGCAAGTTTTCTCTATCCTGTAATGAATGTAGTGATGTTGATAAGTGAATGACTGACAGCTCTGGAGACTCCCTGTTTATCCACTGATACACGTAGAGTGCAAGGTTTCTCCATACTGTGACATATTTAATGTTGGAGAATGGTGAGGGACTGACAACTCTGGAGCTTGAAGCACTGTGATTATCTGAACAGGTACAAAGTGGGCAGATACAGTGCAAGCTTCCCTACATTATAGTGGACTTAATGCTGGTGAAAAGTAGGAGACTGACATCACTGGAAACTGAAACCCTCAGTTGATGCACAGAGATAGGTAAAGTGTGGTTAGAGACATTGCAGGCATTTCCTTAGTGTGATGTGTTTTTTAGTGATGGTGAGATGGGAGGGACTGACAGCTCTGGAGACTGCAGACTCCTGTGCATCCACAGGGACAGGTATAGGGTAGGTGTTCCCACACTGTGATGAATTTATTTTTGGTGAAAGATAATGGTCAGACAACACTAGAGAATGAAGCTATCTGTTTATTCAATGAGACAGGCAATGCACAGGCAGGTTCAGTATGCATGTATTTTTTGCTGGTGAAAGGCAAAGGATTTACAGATCTGGAGAATAAAGTCCTCTGTCTACTGGAGCAGATGCAGTATAAACAGGTTCAGCATGCATGAAAGGTTAGGGACTGACATCACTGGAAACTGAAACCCTCAGTTTTTCCATAGAAATAAGTGCAGTGTGGGTAGAGACACCATGTGGTGAATGTAGTGCTGCTGATGGCTGAGGGACTGACAGCTCTCAAGCACCGTTTATCCACTGATACAGGTATAATGCAGAGTATCACCACACTGTTAAGAATATAGAGGTGGTGAAAGGAGAGGGCTGACTGCTCTGGAGACCTCTGTTTATCCACAGATGCAGGTACAGTGTAGCCTTTTTCACTCTGTAATGAAATCTCGTGGTGGTGAAAGGGTGTCTGACTGCTCTGCACCCTCTGGTTATCCACAGAGACAGGTACAGTACAGTACAGGCTTTCTCCACAATGATGAATGTATCATTGTTGAAAGGTGAGAGTTTGACAGCTCTTGAGCCCTCAGTTTATCCCAGGGACAGGTACAGTACAGGCTCTCCATTGTGTAATGAATGTAACAGTGATGAAAGTTGAGGACTGGCAGCTCTGGAGCCCCATTCATACACAGGGATGGGTACAGTTCAAGCTTTCTCTACCCTGTAATGAATGTAGTAATGTTGATAAGTGAACAGCTGACAGCTCTGAAACTATTTATCCACTGATATATGCAGAGTGCAAGAGATCTCCATACAGTGATGAAAGGTAAAGGACTGACAACTATGGAGCATCAAGCCCTGTGATTATCCAAACAGTTACAAAGTGGGCAGATAAAGTGCAAGCTTCCCTACAATATAATGGATTTAGTGTTGGTTAAAGGTGAGGGACTAACATCACTGGAAACTGAATCCCTCAGTTTATTCACAGAGATAGGTAGAGTGTGGGTAGAGGTGGTGCAGGCTTTTCCTAACTGTGATGTGTTTTTTAGTGATGGTGAGATGTGAGGGACTGACAGCTCTAGAGACTGCAGACTCCTGGTCATCCACAGGACAGGTACAGGGTAGATGTTATCCATATTGTGATGAATTTTGGTGTGGTGAAAGGTAAGAGTTAGTACACTCTAAGGTAAGAGCACTCAAGAATGAAGCCATCTGTTTATCCAATGAGCCAGGCATGGCACAGGCAGGTTCAGTATGTACGTATTTATTGCTGGTGAAAGGTAAAGGGCTTATAAATCTGAAGAATAAAGCCCTCTGTTTATCCACAGGAGAAACTTCAGTATAAGCAGGTAGATTATGCACTTGTGTGTATGTTTGAATGATTATATCACAGGTATCTGTTCTCAGGCAATCACAATGCAGAATATCCTCGTTATTTTCTCACAAACTACACTTACAAAGACCTAGATTCAGTTATTCAAGTAAACTCCTCCTACAGTCAATTAATGGCCCTCTAACGACGCTCACAGTCAGTTAATCATCATCTGTTCGTAATGCCCATAAGCAGATTGACTGGGGAGACCGAGGTGGATGAGCAGCGAGACACTAACATACTAACATGCTAAAACACCAGCAGAATAGGCTAACAATCTTTTTGTGTCTGCTCGTTTGGTCAGTCCCACCCTGAGTGCTGACCTTGCTGCCCTCGCCTTCTCTGGCTTCTCCCTTCCCAGTTCCGGATATTCTTGCTGCATTGGACTTTGCTTCCAGAACCCTTCCCCTGTACCTGTCCCACTCCCTCTTGAACCCCTCCACTGTCTCTGCCTCCAACAGCCCCCTAGGCAGCGCATTCCATGGCTCCACCACCCTCTCAGTGAAGTAGCACCTCCTCCTTTCTCCCCTGAATCTTCCCCCCTCCAGCTTCCACCCATGCCCTCTAGTGGCCCCCTCCTCCTTCCTTCGAAGCACCCTGACTGTTCCTCCGTAATTACCCTCTTCATGTACCTGAAGACCTCTATCATGTCCCCCCGGTCCCTTCTCTCTTCCAATGTGTACATATTTAGCTCTTCGAGCCTCTCCTCATAGGTCCTGTCCCCCAAGCCCCAAATCATTTTGGTTGCCCTCCTCTGGACACTGTCCAGGAGTTTAATGTCCTCTTTAAGTGTGGCCTCCAAAACTGCATGCAGTACTCAAGGTGCGGCCTCCACTAATTATACAGAGGAGTATCACTTCCCTCCTTCTGGAGGTGATCCCCAGCGATGCATCCCAGTATCCTGTTGGCCTTGGCTGCTGCCTCCTACAAGTCTCAGAGTTGTTCATCTTGACCTCCACCACCACCCCAGGTCCCTCTCAGCTATTGAGACTTGTAGCATTTCCCCAAGGGTGTACACTTGGCCGGTTTCTGGCCCCCGGTGGAGTACCTTGCATTTCCCTGCATTGAATCTCAGCTTCCACCTTCTAGACCATCTTTCCAGAGCCTCCAGGTCACCCTGTAGGGCCACCCTCCCCTCCTCCCATCCACCACCACCCCCAGTTTTGAGTCATCCGCAAAGAGACTCATCTCACTCCTGATTCCTGTCCTTATATCAGAGATGTAGGCATTGAACAGAAGGGGCCCAAGGACTGATCCCTGTGGGACCCCACTAATGACCCTCCTTGGGGATGAGACTATCCCGCCAACTACGACCCTCTGGGTCCGGTCCTGGAGCCAATTGCCTATCCATCTGATCATCTGGTTCCCCACCCCCATTTCTCCCAGCTTATCCAACAGGCCCACGCGGAGGAACAGAGTCAATGCCTGTTGGAAGTCTAGAAAGAGGACGCCCACTGGTTTACCCAGGTCCAAGGCACTTGTCACCCAGTCATAGAACTCCACAAGGTTTGTCTGACATGATTTCCCGGGATGAATCCATGCTGTCTATCGTCCAGACACCTAACTTTTCAGGTCCCCCTAGCCTCTCCTTGACAATGCCTCTATCACCTTGCCCACCACGATGTCAGGCTGACAGGCCTGTAGTTCCCTGCCACCTCCCTTGATCCCCTTGTGGATAGGCACTATATGCACCACCTTCCAGTCCTGGGGCACCCACCCTGTCCTCAGAGATGGTGAAAGCTCCGCCAGGGTTTCACCAGGACATCCAAGTTCCTTTAGCACTCTGGGATGTAATTTATCCAGCCCGTGCTTTCTCCATCTTAAGGAGCTGAGGCTTCCTCATTCTCTCTGCTGTGATTTCCACTTCCAGTACCTCTTCTCCTTGCTTAGCCCTCCCCTCCTGCCAGTGATGCCTCCCCTCTCCCCAGACCCGCCGGTCGTAAGGTCCCCCTCCTCATTATCTCTGTCTCCTCCCATGTGATGCAGCACCCCCATTTTCCTTGGTGAAAACTGAGGTGAAGTACTCATTTAGTACCTCGCCTGCTCCCCGGGTCTTGTGCCCATCTCTCCCTGATGTAATCCTGCTAATCTGCCCCTTCACCTTCATTTTCCCCAATGTATCTAAAGAACCCTTGTTCCTCTCCTAATTTCCCTGGCCAGGTTCTGCTCCTTCCTTGCCTTAGCTACCCTCACCACCCTAGTGGCCCTTCTAGCCATCAGCCTACTCCCTTGATCCCTTTCACTCCTTGAGCACTTGAATTGCTTATAGGCTGCCTTCTTTCCCCACACCACCTCCTGGACCTCCCTGGTCCACCAGCAGGGTTTTTGGGCCCTACCGCATTTTCGTCTTACTCTTGCACAGGTGCTGGTAGCATCCTGCACCCCTCTCCTGATGATTTCCCTCCTACTATCAGCATCCATGTCTGACTCAATCCCATCCAAATGCTCCTTAAGGATCCTTCCCATTTCCTTAAAATCCGCCCCCCTGAAGTCAGTTACTTCTGTCTTTGTGCAGTCTGCTACCCCTCCTAGGTCCAGGCAGAACCAGACCGTGGCATGGTCACTCCCCGCCAATGGGTCCCTTATCTCCAGGCCCCAATCTGGTCACTGTCTGCCAGGACCACATCCAGTACCTGCGCCTCCCTGGTCGGTTCTCCCACCTGCTGAGTTAGGAACGCGTCTTGAAAGACATCCAACAACCTCTGTTCCTGGTCACAGAAGATGTCATAGTCTCCCAGTCTGTTCCTGGCATGTTTAAGTCCCCAACACCACCACTGTTCCTCTGCCCAGTCTGCAGTGTCTCCCAGCATCTGCCACCGACTCTCCTCCAGCTCCTCCGCGCCAGGGCAGAGGTCTATACACCACTCCTATTTTACCTCTTGCCCCCTTGTTATCAAGGTGACCCAAATCGCCTCCACGGTTCCTCCGCCTCCTCTACTCCCCTATGCCAATGCAGTTTTGACTATCTTTGCACCCCTCCTCCCTTCCTCCCCTGTCCTTCCTGAACATAGTGTAACCTCCAGGTTCAGGTCTCAGTCGTGTCCTGCAGTGGCCCAAGTCTCAGTGACCACTGCCACATCCATTGCTCCTCAGTTAGCATCACCTGAGCTCAGGCATTTATTGCCCAAGCTCCTGGCATTTAACAGGACTACCTTTCACCCTTTCCCTATACTTCCATTTCCCCTGCTCGTGTTCCCATGGGGATTCTGTTTTCCCCTGGTCTGCACTTGCCAATTCGGCCTTTTCCCACAATCCTCCAGCTCCCCAGGGGGATGGAGACAGAGTCCCTCCTTTATCGGCACCCCCTTGACAGCCTTTTCTCCCATCCTCCCTCTTCACAAGTTTAAACCCCACTTTTCGCCAATGAACCCCTCTATTTTCAACTTAAGGATTCCTCTCCTCCAAATTGAGATGGAGTCTATCTCTAGCATACAGCTCCTTATCCTCCCAGGTCTCCTCCCAATCCCCCATCAACCCATACCCTCTGGCTTCACACCACTCCCTGAGCCACTGGCTTATTTCCCTCATCTTTCTTTTGTGTTCCCCACTAGCCCTTGGCACCGGCAAGATTTCTGAGAAGGAAACTGTGCATCCTATGTCATGACAGACCCTGGCAAGCTCCCTGAATCTTGCCTGTATCTCTAGCTTGCTATTTCCCTCAATGTCATTTGTACCCAGGTGGACCAGTATGTCCGGGGAACCCCCACAATCCTTTGCCAGCTGATATACCTCGTGCTTAGCCCTGTGCACTGTTAGTCCAGGGAAGCGTTTTGTTCTACCTGGCCAGACTTCTCCCTTCCTATCCCATTTGATATCCCTGATCATAGAATCCCCCAACAGGAGCACTCTGACCACTTCTTTTCCTCCATCCCCCCCTTCCATGTCCCTCATCCTTTCTACTGGCCCCTCCACCCAGCCGGCTCCTTGTTCCTCTCCCTATCTGGGTGCCACATGCCACACCCTCCTTATTTACCATGGCCACCCCCTCCCCTCCAATCCTATGCCTCTCCTCCTCCTGAGTATTTTTCTGTACCTTGCTAATTCCCCACTCACTGCTCATGACTGGTCCTTCTCCCCCATCTGCTAAACTAGCCTGGCTCATCCTTCCTTCCTTCCTGTCTCCATTTAGTCCCTCCTTGTTTGTCATGCTCCCCTGGCCTAAACCCTCAGCTCCCTTTACTGAATCCTCCTTGTACTTCTGGTCCTTCTCCTTTACCTTTCCTCCCAACTGGTCCTTCTCCTTGCGCTTTCCTCCATCTTCCCCTGCCCCTCCTGCTCTGATTCACTGCTCCCCCCATTTTCCTGCATTCCAGGTTCCCCCCTGTTCTTCATGCTATCTGGCCCCTGCCTCCCCCCCACTCCTTTCTGTCTCTAACCACCCTGTGATGGCTACATAATCCCCTCATTTTAGAGCAGAAGAAGAGATTTGAAGCGGTTACTGAGTGTAAGGTCTGATCCACCTCCCTGCTTGCTTTTCTGTCCAGCCCTGGCCATCTGCCTACTTCCCTGAGAATGTTGTCCCTCTGTCCTCCTTTGTGAGGTCCCCAGTTACCTGCCTGCTTCCTTGGTAGTGTCCTTGGACCCCTCTGCCAAGGTCCCTATGTGACCCCTGAGTATTCTCCTGCACTCATTTCCCATACCTCCGCCCCCAGTGCTTGGTGCAACCCGTGAGAGATCCCCAGCCCCTTCCCTAACCATACCTCCCCTTCCCCAGCTGTCTCCCTAATCCCGCAACCTCCTCCTCAAGCTGTGCCAGCCAAAGCACACTGGGCAACCACCAAACTTCCAAGCCTAGTCCAGTATCATGGCTGCTGCACCCTGTGTACCCCACCACCCTCCCAAAGATGCCGCCCTAATGACATGTGGTTCCATCCTTCCAAGTAGGTTTCCTTGGGTGAGCCACCAGGTTCCCCCAGTCTAAGATACACCCTACTGCCTAATCAGGTCACCCACTAATCTTAGAGACAGTCCAACTGTACACGGTAACCCTGTTACTAGGTGCAGTACAACACATTAAACTTATAAGGAAATGAACAACTCCTAAGCGCTCTCTCCAGCCTTTAAATCCAACCCCAGTGGCTGGAACTACATGAGCTGCACCTGCAGCCTTTTCCTCAAATTGCAGGGTAGGTGTTCCCTATAAATTAGCAGAATTCTGGGGAGGGAGGGTGGGAGGTGGGTCTTGGGCAGACACCTGACTCGAGAGAGAGACAGTGTATCAGCCCTGTGTCTCCCTCCAAGCCCAGCAGCCAAAGAACCAGGCCCAAGCAAATCCCACCAAATAGGTTTTAAATCAGAAGAAATAGGCCTCCACCAGCGCAGCCTGTTACACAGTGAAACATCCAACAAATGAACCCACTTACAGCCACCAAATCAGTTTTCAGACTTCCAACAGCCCCCAAAACAATACCCTGCTAGCCCCTTAGAAGTAAGAAAGAAAAGAAATAACCTTCTTACCAAGTAAAATCCACAAGAACCCTGTGAAAACAACAAGAAGCAGCTACTGTCCTGGAACACAACTGATCCTGTCCCCTTCCAGTTCTTTCTGAGAAGACAAAGCAGCTAACACCACAAACCTGATTCAGCTCTGCCCCCAGTCAATTAGCTGAGTGAGACCTGGCCAGACCATTAACACCTTCCCCACTATGCAGTAATCTTTGCAGCTACTGAAGTCAGCAACAAGGAATCAAAATTCAACTCAAAGCCCCCAAAATTTGTTTGCTGCCAAAGGAAACAGGTCTCCAATTTAATCAGCTTCACTAACAACATATAAAAATAGGCTTGAAATTAACAGATATAGGTCTCCAATTCAAATAACCATCTCCAAGCAAATCCCACAAAATAGGTTTTAAATCAGAAGAAATAGGCCTCCACCAGTGCAACCTGTTACACAGTGAAACATCCAACAAATGAGCCCACTTACAGCCACCAAACCAGTTTTCAAACTTCCAACAGCCCCAAAACAATACCCTGCTAGCCCTTAGAAGTAAGAAAGAAAAGAAATAACCTTCTTAGATACATAGATACATAAACAGTGTCGGCAGATAAGGGCCTATGGTCCACCTAGTCTGCCCATTTGAGCTTAAGTTCAGTTTGTTTTCCTAGAAGTCTATTTCCCTTACCCCTGACCTCTAGAATTCCTTTATGTCTATCCCATCGTTCTTAAATCCGTGATTGTTTCAGCCCCACCACTTCCTCTGGCAGGGTGTTCCACTTGTCCACCACCCGTTCTGTGAAGAAATTCTTTCTCATGTTTCCTCTGAATCGTCCTCCCTCCAACTTCATCCCATGCCCTCTAGTCCTGAAACATCTTTTTTGCTTAAAAATTCTTACCAAGTAAAATCCACAAGAACCCTGTGAAAACAACAAGAAGCAGCTACTGTCCTGGAACACAACTGATCCTGTCCCCTTCCAGTTCTTTTTTTTTTTTGAAGTGCACCAAGCCTGGGGGAAATCAAAAAAATAGAGAGAGAGAGTGAACATTCAGCATTCAGGACAGAACAGGTCAGCAACAACAGCAGAGTTACAAGAAACTGTGCTTTCAAGAGTAAGCCATGACTCTGGATTACGTGTACCACCGACACTAATGCACCGCCCAAAGTCATGGCTTTACTTTTCAAAGTATGATTTCAACATGCAACAGCTCTCACTTTTTCACAAGGAGTTACATAAAAAAAAATATGTAACTCCTAATGGTATAATAGTAATAACATTCATGTAGTGGTTGTATACGAAGCAGTAACCATCTTCTGTGGATAATTAAATGCCTTGGCTTTTTTTCGGCATTTAATTATCCACAGATGCTGGTAGTTACTTCACACACTCCTACTACATTATTGTTATCACTTAATTATACAAGTAGCAGTGGTAGGACTCGGACAAGAATTTCAGAACACATAATACTGTGCTTCTGCTGTTGGATATGTGTTGTTTTAATGTTTTTTTTATACATCTCAATCTCAATCTCAATCTTTATTTATTTGTTTAAGGCGCCTTTCTAAAACCAAGGCGCCTGTACAATACTAGATAAAACAATTTCAATAAAATACAATACTAAACAAACAATTACAAGTGCAACAAACACCAATTTAAAATCATTGTATGCTTTCTTAAAAGGTGAGTCTTCAAAGATTCTTTAAAACTATGGACAGTAAGGCTTTCCATTTGACAGAGTAGAGAATTCCACAGGGTTGAGCCATAAAACTAAAAGATCTAGCTCCTGAGGTTTTTAAATGAACCCTGGAATCTCTAGCAATCCCTCATCAGTGGATCGGAGAGAGCGGGGGACAATAGGGATGAAGGAGATCTTTCAGGTAAACCAGTCCCTGATCATGTAGGGCCTTATAGGTCAGCAAACCGACCTTAAAGGTGATTCACCAGTAAACTGGCAACCAGTGCAGACCACGGAGCACAGGCATTATATGACTGGCCCTGGAAGAGCCAGTCAACAGCCTGGCTGCCGCATTCTGCACTAGCTGCAGATGGCGAATCTCAACCCCAGGAAGCCCTAGGCAATACATCCTATTAGTATAAAAGTCTGTGCACATTTGGATATCAAACAATCTATATACCCCCTCCACACACACACACACACACACACATATACAAACTCACAGGTTTGTGTTAGCCAGGAACTGTGGCACACAACCTTTCATCTGTGCTAAATGTTTTCTTTCCTTTACACTACTATCAAAATATAATTTTGCAACTGTATTGACTCTGGCTAGAGTTTGTTGTTTGCTTGCACATGCATGAAGTAAATGTATTGTTTCAATTACAGGTTTCAGAGGTGTATCACTATTGGGTCCAATGCAGCTAAAGCTGCAGGGGACTTGACTGTAACAGCCCAATAGTCAGTGATGCTGATCATGACAGTATTCACTACCTACAAGCCAGAAACTTTGTGTAGTTGAAAGGAGTAAGCCACTTCTATCACTGAGTAGCTTGGTCCTTTCATCTACAGGTACATGGTAATGCTTAGCAAGCAGCCTCCAGATCCTTCCCACAGTGCATCACTCATAAAAAATACACATTCTAACTGCCAAGTATCCCTCCAATCTCCCAATCCTTCTCCCAGTGCCCCATCCATAAAAGTAAACATCCTCCAATGGCCAAGTGTCCTTCCCATCTCCCGGCCCTTTCCCGGTGCCTCATCCATTACCTCACCCACCCCCTGATCCTTTCTCATGTCCAATCTGTACAAATAAAACACCCTCCCACTGCCAAGTATCCCACCCACTTCTCAGTCCTTCCCTGTGCTCCATCAATAAAAATGAAACACCCTCTGACTTCAAAGTATCCTACTCACCTCCTGATATTTCCTTGGCACTGTCCATTGAAAAGAATTACCTCACACCTATGAGTTCCCACCAACCTCTTGATCTTTCCCTGTGCTCTATCCATAATGCTGTAAAATAAGAAATGGTCCAGTGATGACTTTGGGCTCCCTTCCCCAATGCCTCATACCAACCCAATTTTTGGCAGCCACAACCCCTCACACACCTGCACCCCTCACCTCATATTTACCTGTTTAATCCATTACTGTTCCTTCTCAAGCACCCTGCTTCTTCTGAGCTCCAAAGGGAAGTGACTGAAATCAAAGTAAGTTTGGTTAATAGCTTTTTAATGCATTTTGAGCTTTTACTCATAACTTTGTCATGTCATAATATTTCACCCCAATTTTTCTACATGGCCTCTTTTAACCCCACCTCAAGAACCAGGTGCAGCAGGTGAAATTTTTCAACTCCTCAAAATGTGTTTTTTCAGTCACTTGGCAAAATCATGTTTCAGATGGGATTTAAAAATTACACCTGTCTTGATAATAAGGTGGGTTATTTAAAAGATAATGTTGAAAAGTTCAGGTCAATATCACAAACAAACAACAAAGTTATGAAACAACATTGAAATTCTTTAACATTTGCTTATAAGTTTACTATTTTTCCAGATTTTGACCACGGATTTTCAATAGAGTCTTTTCTTTTCCCACCTCATGAAGAAGGCAGGTGTAATTTTTCAAATCCCCTCTGAAATATGTTTTCACAGTTACCTCATAAAATCACATTTGTCTTAATCATAAGGTGGCATAATAAAAAGACTATATTGAAAATCTGTGGTCAAAAACTTAAAAAACAATAACAAAGTTATGAAGCAACAGTGAACTTCTTCAAAATTTTCTCATAACTTTATTATTTGTTTCTAGATTTTCCCCCAACTGTTCAAAATAGCCTTTTTTTACTCCACCTCATGAGCAAGGCAGGTGCCATTTTTCAAATCATCTCCAAAACATGTTTTCACAGTTGCTTCAGAAAATCAACTTTCAGACATGATTTGAAAAATGCCATATGTTTTCGTGTCTTGATCATATGGTGGGGTCATAAGACTATGTTAAACATTTGGGCCCGGATATTCAGACTGCTCCAGGCTGTGGCGCAAGCCTGGGCACAGCACAACTTGGTTGCACAGGGGCATTAACTGGGTGATATTCGAGGAGCTGCACCATGGCACAGTATCATTAAATATCACACCCTGTACCCGCGGTGTGCATGGTGCAGTGGCACTGCACCAGTGCAAGTGGCCAGAGTGGAGCAGAGGGATGCGCTAGTGCAAGTTCCGTTGTGCTATGTGTAACAACAGTGATATTCTAAAGTGCACATGCAAATTGGGCCATAATGTATGCAAGGTGCAAATGGGGCCATTTGCATGTCATTATGGCCCCATTTGCATGCAGGTGTGCCAATCCTCAGTGACTTACACCTGGCGCCCTGCCAGGCAGCAGCCGTCGGGGACCGATGCCCCCTGCACAGCACGGCAATGTGTCCTATTGCCCAATCACAGGCATATGTTTAAATAAATTAATTCCAATAATCCTGGTGGTCCAGTGGACCACTCGCAGCCCGATTGTGGGCATATGTTCAAATAAAAGTATTCCAATATCCCTGGTAGTCCAGTGGACAGCTCGCAGCCCGATCGTGGGCATAAGTTTAAATAAATAGATTCCAATAACCCTGTTGGTCCAGCGGTACCCCCTCCCCACCCGCCCACTGAGCCCTATCACCCAGCTCCCCGGTCAGTGGTGGGTGGCAGCACCCCCACCCGCCGCCCCCACCGCCTGCTGACTGACACTATACAGAAGGGCTACACCCATTGATCCACAACGGAGCTAATGGGCTTACAGCCTGTACCATATCACACAATCCAGATATGTGAATCTGAATAGTTGGGCCTTGGTGTCAAAATCTCAAAATGGCCAAAGTTATGAAGAAACATTGAAAATTCTTCAATGTTTAATTTTGCTTTCCTGTTTTATTAGATTGTGAGCCCACTTTTCAACATAATAATTTTTGTACACCATGTCATGAGCATGACAAGTGTCATTTTCAAATCCTGCCCAAAACTTCTTTTCACATTTACGCAGTAAAATTATATTTTGCACAGGTTTCTTGAATGTGACCTGTCATGTTCAATAAAGATGGTGTAATTAAAAGAATGAGTTGAACATGTGAGATCAAAATTGAAAATGAAGAAAAGCAAAGTTATAAACAAATATTGGCATTTTTCAATGATTACTCATAACCTTGCAATATTTTTTCTTTTGAACCCACATTTTCAATGTACCCAGGTTTTTTACCCCATCACATGAACATTACAGGTGTCATTATCCAATCCCTCTCCAAAACCTGCCTTGCGGTATTTTCACAAAACAATGTTTTGGGTCACATTTCATAAATTACACCTGTCGTGTTCAAATGCTGGGGCAAAAAAGAAAAAGAAAAAAATATATATATTGTTTTAAAAATTTAATGTCACAATCTAAGAAATTGACAATGCTCTGTGTGACCCACTTCATGTACCAGTCATGACAATTTCACTATTATAAATTGTGTTATTAATTTAATTATGACCTCTGTACTATCAATGCTAAAACCAACATAGCAGATACAAGCAAGCAAATATTCAACATTGACACATGCTTATTTTCATATACTTCCTTCCACCCTCTGTGTTTTGTTGGTCTTCTTTGTTTATTTTAAAATATATATGTGTATGTATATATATATATATTTATATATATATATATATATATATATATATATATATAAAGACAAAGAACCTCTGTATAAACACTGAGGCAGGAGTTACTCAAAGGGCATTTGGCTGGGAAGCCAAGTTTCAGAAAATATGAAATCACACCTGCCTACACAATGCAAAGCATCATGAGCTGCATACAGTATGCAAATCACCACAGAATGTTATGCTGGTTCAACTTTAAGCAGAATTGCATGGTGCCAAAAGGCCTCTCACACAGTTTGCAAGGGTGCTAACAGATGACATAGACACGTGTTTTGGCCTACCAGGACTCATCAGTATGCTTTGTCTGTTTGACAGCCCAGTTATATATACTTATCTATGTATATGTATATATATATATATATATATATATATATATATATATATTTTTTTTCTTTTGGCTAAGATTTCTCCATGCCTGACTTTCAGCTTTACACAGCACTTTTCCTTATCCAGTCTTTGGTGAGCTGAACTGTTCAAACACCTGCTGAAAAGTGTGGCTCATATGCCAAAGTAACTGTCCACTATCCATAGGATTTGTAGGATGTTACAAGTCAAGTAGCATATGCCATATAGACTTGACTACTATCTTAGGAATATCCTACCCTCCCCTTTTCCTTCATGTCTTGATCTAATGCTCTTTTAAATTGTGTCATACTGTCACTATGCACCGCCATCATTGGCAAACTGTTCCATTCAAAGCAACCCTTTGGTTAAACCAATATCCCCTTTTTTAATGTTTTCCTTTTAGATGCCTGTCATGTCCTCTACTGTCCCTTTTGCATGTCCTAGCTTCTAGCTCCAAACATTCCCACAAATCCCTGCTTTCATGTGCCTATAAACAAGACACATATATCCTCAATGTCTTCTATATCTGAGATAGATGATACCCAAATCATGTAGCCTCTCACCATTGCCCAAAGATCAAATGCCAGCTACCATCTTTGTTGCTGTCCTCTGTACCCTCTCCAATCTATTAACTTGGCCCTCTCCACAGGAAGCCTGCTTTTATATTTAATGTATGCCATATATAATTTCCATTATATAGTTCATTCACAATGGTGTTTTTCAGTTTTCCTTGCTGGTATTTACCCTAGTAATTAAGGCAGACTACTCTGGCCTGCAAATGATGCATGATGCCAGTACCATTGTAATGAATTTAAACCTTTAAATGTGTTGTACAAATTAAGTCTGCTTTTGCCTGTAGCTCAACCCCCTGATGAAGATCTGTCCTGATCTGAAGTACTGGGCTACTTGCCATTCCTCTCTGAGCATTTGTATTATATGTGATTGCTCTTTTCTTGGGCTGTTTCTTGACTTTTTCCTAATGTGTTTTTCAGATTCTGACTGTGTCAGACTGTGTCTCACCCTGAGTGTAGATTCTATGTGTTGTTTGTTCCATTGAAGTGGTGGTGGCAAAATAGCCTAGCAACTGTGAAACCAGAGTTTGCCTTGTGGCCCACTCTATGATTGGATAGATACCAAATGTGTAGTAGAAGTAATTAATCTGACTCCTTGAGGCCATTTAGTGTTCACCCCAACCTTCAGCACAAGTAAACAGCAACATTGGCACAATCATTGAAAACGTACATTCTGATGTCTTCCAAGATAAAGAAGAGTGCTACAACTACACACCTATTGTCAGGTTAGAGTGAAAAACTGTGAAAAAACTGTGCCTATACAGACTGTAGAGAAAAATAAGAGTTGAACAAATGTTGCAGTTTTAATTTTAGCCTGATTGAAGATATTTAACATAGTAGTGCCATGTTTAAATTCATACTGCACTGTATGTCCCACAATTTATGTAGTATTGGTTTGAAATATAGGCCAGAACTGTTATAAAATGCTCATGTTTGATAAAAAAAAGTCAACAACCTGGAGTATGTGTGGAAATACTGGAAACAGTCTAAGGTTTCACAATATTTATGTGTATGTATAGTTTACATCTTACACTACATATGGGATTTGAAAATCTCTACACAATAGAAGAGTACCTTAGGGTCAGAAGGATCTCTGTGTCCATTATGTCTACCCTCCCCACTTCAATTGCAGGGATGAATATGTTGCCATGATATGTTCTAAAATATAGGGATGCATTGATTTCCTACATACTAAATGCACCCAGTAATATACCATTCCTTCATAAGCATAAATGTGTCACCCATAGCTTGAAGAAGTACACTGTCTATACATCCACTGTCTCCACTGATGAGCTGTGCTATAGGTTTATCACTATCTGGGCTAAGTGTCTCCTATCAATACCACTGAATTTACCATCACTGAGGTTAGAGTGTGCTCAGGATCCTGCTCCAGGACACCTGATCAAAGATCTCTGTCTCTTTAATCTTGCTGATACCCTTTACTGTCGAGAATTGAGATTATGTCACATTTCAGCTTCCTTTTCTCAAAGGTAAAAAGGCCACAAGCCTTTCCTCACAATTCTTGTTCCACAAAACCTTCATCATATTGATTGCCCTCAGCAGCACAAACTTTAATGCCTCAATGACCTTTCTGTATCGGGAGCACAGAACTGCAGGCAGTAATCCAGTTAATGTTTTTTCATGCAGTCACAGACTCTTTATTTTTTCAGGATAAATTGCCATGGATCCTTATTGAGCCAGGTGGGACACATCATGGCATTTTCCCCTTGTTGCTCACAGAGATATAGACCCCTGTGGTTTCATCAAGCACCCTCTTCAACAAATCTCACGTGGGCTCTTCATTTCAATTCAGCTGCTTCATACCCTTGGGCACCAGGTCCTTCAACTTGACAAAGTTTACTTTCTGAAAGTTCCAGGTCCTGGGAGCTGAGGCCAGGCTGGTCATTTTGGTCACTAGGGAAAAGGTTATCTGGTCGTCGCCACTGCCTCCAACTGGTACCATGACACTCATATTAGAGATTACCTTATCCCCACTGATGAGAACAAGGCCAATGGTGGCTTCAAGCATAGTCCATTGTTAGAATGTTACTCTGAGAAGCAGTCCTTGAAGGTATACAGGAACTCTTTCTCAGCCCTGCTATTGCATCTTTTCAGATGCCAGACTACGATCAGGAGATTTAAACCCTAAAGATCACCACTGCATCTGATTTAGCTGCTCTAATTATTTCCCTAACCAGATAGGTCATTTCATGAAATGTAGATATCATAACCTATCAACCCCAAATATGCCTCAGAAAATTCTTAACATGAACCCCTTTCAAAATGCTCTTCCTGACACCTCATAAAACATACATATTGTGTCCAATACAATTGTACACTTCTCACCTTTCAAAAATGTGTACCGCCTCCACAAACATTTTATTTGCAATTGTTTTCAAATATTACTGTTGAAGAATTATGTTTATTGGTTGCAAAGACATAGTGACCATTAGTAAAGCAGCAAACATGTTTGGATCAGATTTAAAAAACTTTTGGATCCACTGCTCTGTTTATATGTAATTGCACCATTTAGGGTACATAGTTATGGTGTGATTAAAGTATGCTGCAGCAGTTGGAATTACTTGAGTTAAAATCACACCTAACAGCACAATGAACTTCACCATAACTGCAACTCCATCAAGGAGCAATTGCTTTAAATCATTCCAATACACACACACACACACACACACACACACACACACCACACAATAATGCAAGTACAGATAATTTAAACCTTTAGGTTATATACTATATGTTTGTCTTTTATTTCTACTAGAACTCTGCTTGTTGAATACACTGCTGCAGGACTTGATATAGAAACTTGAAAACAGATTTCTTTTGTAAAATGCATGAATTCTTAACACCAGTCAGTCAATACTGATTAGATTTAGGTTTAACTGCAGTTTTATGACTTTCATTGAAGCATTTTCTCCTAGATTATGGTTCTGGGCAGATCTATACAGTAAAATTGCTTTAATCTCATTTGCTACCATGCTGAATACTACCACTAAGCAATGTAATGTAGTTGTCCAAAGCCCAATATTTCTTTCCCAAGCTTACAGTATGGCAAGCCCTCAATAGGTGCAAACTGAATGACATTGTAATTCATAATCAGTAGGTCCCTGGTTGTGCATATCCTGATCAATGCCCGCTTACTGACATGATCACCTACAGTACACCCATTCCACTAGATTCACATGTTTTGTAGCAAGACCACAAAAATAATACATTCTTCTCAGCCATTTATATCAGCCATTTATATTGCTTATTTAAAGCTATGTATTTGAAAATGTTTTGGGGGTTCAGAAGGAAAAAATAATCTGGAGATGGCACCTTTTGTTGTACTAACTAAAGACAAATTTTGACAGCATATAACTTAGAAAAGTCACAGTAAACCCATCATTTCAGTTATATGATGAGTCTAAAAGTTTTCTGAATAATTTGAAGTGTCTTGCAATGTTTTCCTATACTGTTAGAATAATGTATTTCTGGAGTTAGTGTTTATTACCTTATCTCTATACAGTTACCAGTATTGTGTATCTGTTCAAAGCAACCTATTGGGAAGCATGCAATCCCTCTCAAACTCTGAATTGTGTTTTTATGGCATCCAATAAGAAGTGCCAAGATCAGCATTGTAAAGAGTTTTTTTAATTGGCACAGAGGTTTACAAACATGGGAGGCAGAGCCTAGTCTGTGACAGCCCCTACACTGTGGAATAAACTGCCTGCTGAGCTCCGCTCCCTCAACACCCACTGCCAGTTCAAATCCCACTTCAAAGACTGCTTCTATGGGTAGTTCACTCACTTTCCTGACTGCACCCCACCAGGGAAAGTGTATATATATTAGGTCAACTGGGAATCAGTTAAGCTGGCCTGCATGTGCACTTGAGCTTTTGTATCTATTTTGGTAATCCTGCTTCCCACCTCTCTGCCCCGCCCCTTCCCCTCCCAGCCCCCCATACTTTGTTATGCCTTATCCTTCTTTCTACTTATACTTAGACTACCTTGTTTGTCACCTATTGCAACTGCTGCTGATCAAACTGTACGTTTATGCATACCCTTACTTACTGTAATGCCTAACTGATGTATGGTTTATGGAATCCTGTATTTTTTGTTGCTCTTCTATTTGCTATTCCTATACACTATTGTAACCTTTATCTTGTTTTGCTTTTTTTTTGTTTTTGTCAACTGTTCCATGCTTTATTTGTTACATTAGTTCCTGTGTTACAGTATGTGGTCATGCCTAAAAATGGTCCCTGGGACCAGCGCACCTACCTGGTTACCAAAGTCATAAATAAATAAATAAATAAATAACATTTAAGCCAATGGAGTTTTGTAAAATCACTGTTGCTATGTAACTGAGCAAGTTTCTAGTAGCATGCAAGAAATACAGAGTCTAACAGTCAGAACTGACAGGCTACTGAAAGACACAGACTGACTTTTTAGAGCTATCTGTCACTTCCTCTGTTTTTGACAAAACTCAGGATGGCAGGAAACTCCAGCTGCACTTTGTGGATACTTGGCAGCAGCTTAATTCATAGAGGTGGTGAATTTTCTTGAGCAAGTCACTTTGAAACTGATTTCCACCTGACAAACTGCATGGTTAAGTGGTTTGGTAATGGAGGCATGAGATGGGAGCACCTCATGACTACTATGCACCAATTACTGAGCAGCCACCCTGTGGCAAACATTTTGCTGATCCATCTTGGAGGTAATTATTTAGGCAACAAAAGGTAGGTAGATTTAGTGGCTGAAATTAAATTGAATATAGCTTCACTGACAGAAATGCTGCCTTCCTGTAAGATTGTCTCTCAGACATTACAGAGCGTCACACTGGTGTGCAGATCAACACATCTATCTGCTTGACAGAGTTAGAAAAAGGCAAACATCTATATTTCTGCATTTTATGTGATCTTGGGATGCACACCATATCATCCTGAAATTAAGTATATTAAGCATTGGCTATACTTATCAGATGGCATGCATTTCTCAGATGCTGGCAATGCCTCTTTCTTGTATGCCCAGTGGCTGGGGTTGAGGCACTGGATGCCACACTCGTGCCACACCTGCAGCCTGAGTTGGGAATGAGCCCGGGCTGCTGGGGGTCAGCAGGGGAGGAGAGGATTGAGCACCTGGTGGATTGCTCTCCTCTCCTGGAAGGGAGGGAGGGGGGACCTGTTCCACACAACTAGTGACACCTGGTGGAGGCCAGGTGTACTACAGACATTGGGACCATGCCAGGCAGGGGAAGACATTGGGTGGCTGCCTTCTGGATGTGAGTAGGAGCACTCACATAGCGGGCTGGGTGGCATTGCATGACCCACATCTGGGGAGGGAGGGAAGAAGAAAATCCCTGGCATGCTGAGGAGAAGACAAGGGGGTCAGGGACCTACCCTCACATTCACAACATGGGACTACCACTATGGTGATCCATGGCCACCTTCTGCAGAAAGATGGACCCTCTAACTTCAGAAAGACACTGACAGGTAAGAGTGGTGGGCCCTCCCCGGGGGGGGTTATCAGGGGGGGTTGGAAGTCTCTCAGGTTGGAGGGGATGGCAGAGGGAAGTCACGGTAGGGACTAGCAGGGGAGAGTTGAGTAGGCACCTCCAAGAGATGTCTCAGCACTACAGTGCACAAAAAGAGTTTGAAAAAATTGCTTCTTCCTGGGAGACCTCCAGCATGGCATCCTCTCAGTGCTCTGAAGAACAGTGTGTCATATAATCACAGTAAGGTGTAGTATAAAACAACAGCTCTGTTAAAAGACCAAATATTATTGGTCAAAATATAGATGAACAACACACACAGGCATACATACACACACACACACACACACACACACACACACACACACACACAAATATACAACTGAAGTGCACATCTGTGGCAATACTTAAAAACAATACCGTTCAGTTTGTGTGAAATTGTTATTTCCGCTGTGTCACAATGTTATAATAATTAACTTCAAGTTAGTTGATATGTAGCATCTATTTGTTTTGTTGTGTGTACTGACTTACGGTTTTGGGGGGAGAGGAGTGTTACACTGTATAATATAATACTAAATCTCACACATACAATTTTACATGAAATGTTAGAAACTGTGTAATTTCAGGCATATAAAAAAAATGTTGTTGTTGTTTATTTGTTTTAGCCTTACCTTCTCAGCTGGGGTGTTCCTATGGTGCCCCACATCAGAGTCTCTGGCTGGCAGCTCCTGCATCAGACACTGTGCCCAGGCTGCCAGCTCCTGCCATCACCTTTCTCTAAGCCACATTGCATTTCCAAGTCATGGAAGGCCAAAGGATCAGGGCCAGAGGGAGCTCCTATGAGTGATGGGTGCAATGCCACTGTTTGACCGTCATGCACCAGAGGATTCAGCAGATTTTAACCTTGAAGTCCCCTCACAGCACGGGCTTGTAATGACCCCAATGACACAGCAGTACATGCTCCCATGCACCACTCATTGGATGTCTGCCATGCCGACCCTTTCTTGCTCTGTGACTTGTCCTAGCCCCAGCTACCACTAGGAGCCAGCACATGAATGGGTGTCCTCCCACCCTCCCTGGAGGAGGAAGCAGTCCTGGGGTGCTCAATCCTCCTCCACCAGGGCAACCCCTGATGACCTGAGCTCATTCCTGAATCATTTCTGAAGCAGGGTTGCCAGTGTGGTGCGAGGTGTGGCATCCAGCACCTCAACCCTCAAAGCCATCAGGCTGGCACATTTTTTTAAATGTTTTGTTTTTTATATAATGGTGAAACTGTGGGCTTCTGAATGATTCCCATTCCTTGCGAAGGTGATGGAAAAAAAGGAGACCAAAAATTATGATGAGGGGCACAAATAAATGCTTGATGGAGACCTGGAATGCAGCCTCCAGATATCTATCAATAAAAAAACATCACTTAGTTGACAAGACAGCACCCATGTGCAAACAGAAATGGAAGCTGGTGAGAGAGAGATTCTACCAGCTAAAAGAACTGGGAAAAATGAAAGAGGAGGATAAGGCCTGGTACGACCAGGCATATACACTATAGGAACAGGCTGGCAAGCTGAACCTAAGTGACAGAGTGGTGAGTCGTAAGTAACAGACTGATATTTGTTTATTTAATTTTGTTGAACAGGTAGGCCCACTGAGACTAGAAGTCCCTTTTCAGGTGCAACCCGGGGGAAGGGATATGCATATGGTAACCAACTGAAAATCAATGAGATTGAGCTGATGGTGCTATTTTTAGTGAATGGGGAAAATTTGGCCGGTATACCAGGAAATGTTCCTACTCTTTTCGAGAAGTGCCATGAGATCTTTAACATCCACCTGAACAACCAGCAGAACTGGCAGACAGGACTCATCCAAAAGATGGCACCTTATGAGTGCAGCATCCCTCTTGATGCTCTATAGTGCCAGTACTGGGATTTACCTCAAGTGAGTAGTGGGGCCAAAACCCACAACCTTTTGATCTCCCAGCCTCAGATATGCGTGCACAACCTCCTGAGCCACTGACACTGCTGATATAAATTTTATTCACATTTTAAAATATATGGTTACTGTATTTCCTGTTTTGTGGAGGGTGGCAGATAGCAATTAATCCTGTGTGTATTTATTACATAGAGATAGAGAATACAGGTGGGCAACTATGGATAACCAGTGTTTTTTTTTTGTTGTTTAACCAGAAGTAGCACAGTAAGCTTTTTTACAGGAGCAACCTGGGAGCACAGGGAAGTTAAGTGACTTGCTCAGGGTCACACAGTATGAAAGTAGAAGCTATAGGATTCAAACCCAGGTCTGGGCTGCTGGATGTTACCAGATTTATAGTTCAGAGCCTTAAACCACTGTGCTATACTGCCTCCCAGTGTGTTCAGACAAAGACCAATTTTGACTCCCTCTAATCATGAGAGCAAGGCTTAAGAAGTCCATGAAAATTAGAACACCAAGGTGTCAAAACACAATGGTTATTCATATAGTTGTTCATCCTGTATTTGTAATAGTATATATCTTTGATGTGAAATGTGTACATTGTTTTTTTTTTCCCCATGGAAGGGTATAAAGAAACTGCTGCAAGTTTAACAAACAGATTTTTTGAAAGTGGCCACAACATTTTAGTTGTCAGTGAGGCAAACTATCAAGCCAGTGAAATGGACAAAAATGAGATCCTACAGAGTACAAATCAGAAAGAAGACATAAAAAACCTACGTTTGTAACACAATAAAATGCAAGGGCTCATGGACTTGGCAAAATAATTCAGAAACATTGGAACATTCTTGAAACTAACCCTTAATTAAAGACCCTATTTGAACAGAGACCCAGAATGATATACAGACATGGCAGAAATCTTAAGGATACCCTTGTCCATGCTTTCTTACCATCTGTACTGAATAACAACACATGGCTTCCACAACCTCCAGTAGGAAGCGTTTGATCATACACTGTAACCTCTGTTCAAATACCCTCAACACTAAATCTGTTGCATATCCTAGATCTGGCAAAAGATAAGATGTCAGTTTATAAACTGCCACACAAGGAGTGATTTATTGCTCATGTGCCCATGTGGGCGAAGGTATGGGACAGACAAAACGGAATGTTGAAGTTAAGAACTGGAGAATATAAAGCAGCTATTAGAAATAGCAATCTGAATTATTCCATGGCAAGACATTATATTGAGTCCAGACATGATTCGCCAGCATCTCTCAAATTTGTTGGCTTGGAAAAAATCGAACTTGGAGTCAGAGGTGGCAATTTGAAGCAAAACCTTCTGCAAAAAGAAGCATTCTGGATATACACTGAGGGTATACTAAGTCACACCAACATGACTTGCTGGCTCTGTTGGTTTGGAGTCAATACTGAGTTACCAGTCACACCAACACAACTTGATGGCTCAGTTGGTAGTGTAAGGTCCATTCTGTCATCAGTATTCTGTATATGTTTTTACATGACTTGCAGACTCTACAAAAGCTGTTAGGAGGCTGTACTATTATGACTAATTATTGATAGAGTTCTCTGGTGTTTACAGAAATGCCTTTTTAGATACACTGGGGATTTATTGTATGACTTGGAGGCTCTGCAAAAATTAATATGTTATTGTCCCACCGGCTGTCTTAGATGTTTGTAATGTTTTTAACCTCCTCTTCCCCCATTAGGTTTATGAGGAACTTTATCAATTGCTTTCTTTGGGAATTGAGCAGCTACTTTGACCCCTGGTGACCTCCTATATGCAAGCCGAGCAGGACTCCAGCAATGAGCTGCTTGTAACTTCCAGTGATCTTCAAGTTACAATTAGAGATGTGTAAAATTAGAAAATTTTATTCCGTAAAATATATCATGAAATTCATACATTTCGAGAAATATTTCGTTGATGTAAAATGTAAAATTCTGTGGGCAAAATACAAAATCTCACCCATTAAATACAAATTTTGCTGGTAAAATGGCAAAATTTGGGCAACATTTAATTGAAATTTGGGCAAAATTGGTGAAATTGCATATTTTGCAGCAACATTCACATTTCTTGGGTGAAATTTAGCAGTTTCACACGGCAAAAATGTTGTGAACCGCAGAATTTGTGAATGTTGATCGGGTGAAATTGTTGATTTGGCAGCAATTTCACTGGCAGAATTTAATTTTGCAAGATCTCTAGTTACAATCTAGAAGAGTTTACAGCCTTTAGTGATTTTTGAGTCACTTATGAAATAAGCAAGATAAAGAGTGCAAACAGAATGATGACTAATGTAGTCAGTTTTTATTTGTTTCAATTGATTGTCTTTGTCATGTGTTACTTGTTTATTTCACTATGTGTTTCATTATGTGCTTTGTATGTGTACACATATGCCTTTAATACCTGACACAATTCAAAGTACACCTTTAAGTATCTGTCTCATGCTCTGACTTTATGCCGAAACATAGGTGTGTGAACTCCATTTTTTATGTGTATGTGTTTTTTTCTCTGCAGTTGCAACTTCCAAATGAGCAATTCTGTGAGACCACGAGCAAGCAAAGAGCATTTATTTTTGCCGCTTATTGTCTTGTCACCATTGCAAACATAGCTGGGTTAACTAGAATTATTCTGTGTCCACTTTATTGGCTTTAAGCATTTTGGCCTAGTGGCAGGTAATTGGGATTCCACCTGCCACCTTAGTATCACTGGGTGACCAATGCTGTTTTCAGTTTGACACTAGGCATGTTGTGGGCTAATTTGTTACGGGTGAGATTTTGTTCCCCTGTATCAGTTTTTATTTGGCAAAAGCTCTACTCATTCCCTTTATATTTTTTTAATAAAATTCAAAAAAGGGTTACTAACATCTCTTCCTAAAAGGAGATTATGTTGAAAATAACTGGGAAAAGTCGTTGCTTTGTTTTGTTTTTTGGCAAAAAGAAACTTACTGCATTGCAACTCAGACACTGACTTTTATGTACAAGTGCAACAGTATGCTTAAGGATTAAGAAACAGAAATTTCTGTGTGACTTTGTCATGTAAATCACTTTATGCTGTGCTCAGGAACTTTTCCCTGGCAATAAATTTAATTTTTAAGCACGAATATTTTCTGTCCTGCTTTTACTATAAGAGGTGCTGGCCCAATTCCAAAATCGTTTTGGAATTCCTGTGCCGTTTGTATTTTCATGCTCCAAGGTATATGTGCACTCTATCAGCGGTGAAGTGAGCCCACCACCCTTTGTTTTAAAATTTTAAATAAGCAATATGAGTGTGGATGGGGGGAGGGGCTTGTGTCAGCAGTTTGATCCATATATGTAAGCAGTGTCAAGTGCACAGGCCTGTAAACATGTAGAAACCTTGTATTACATGTCATTTCTAGTGTAAAATGATGCCGGAATGCATGTTCATTCATAACCTGTGCTCTGGGAGAATTTAATGCTGACAATTGCACTATAATACAGCCTTGTGTACCATGGCAGTGTCATAACAATACTATTAGCACCACCTGTTGGTCAGAAAGGTAACTCAAACTGAACAAACTTTTAAGTAACAAATATGTGTGTGGATGGGGAGGCTTGTGTCAGCAGTTTGATCCACATATGCAAGCACAGTGCCATGTGTGGTGTCAAAATGCACAAGCTTGTAAACATGTCACCCCACGGCACAGTAAGCTGCAGATCTTGCAACACAGTACTATTGGGGGTGGAAACACAAGGTCCAAATATGTTACCCCAGCACAGTAGGCCACAGATAAAAATGGTATCCATTTATGGAATGCAGGGCCCACAGGGCCATTGTGCTCCCATCTAGTCATTAGTTTAGAGACATTGCCATACCGCATCAGACAGTTCAGTTTTGTGAATGAAATTCATTCACAAAACTGGACTGTCTGGTACAGTATGTTACACGCCCATTGGCTCTGCTCTGCACCAATGGGCGGGCATTCACCGGCAGTCAGTCGGCGGCAGCGGGTGGCAGGCGGGTGGATGCTGCTGCCCGCCGCGGGGAGCGTGGTAGGGTCAGGTGGTGGGGAGACACTAGGTCACCAGGGATGTGTTGGGGTTGATAACCAATCCCGTGATCGGGATTTTCAGTCCACTGACCACCAGTAATATGATCGGAGGTGGGGGTGTTTCATTACTTCAGCCCATGATCGGGCTTATCGGTCCACTGACCACCAGGGATGTGTTGGGGGTGAGACACACTGCCTACGATCGGGCTGGCGAGGTGGGGTATTAAGCTCATGCCCGCGATCGGGCCAGTGGGGGTGGTGGTGGTGGGGTTTTTATGCTCTTTTGCCTGTGATTGGGCTGCAGGGGGCGTCGTTCCCCGATGGCTGCTGCCTGGCAGGGTGCCAGGAGCAAGTCCTCCGGGATCGGCGCACCTGCATGCTAATGGCATGCAAATGGGGCCATAATCAGATGCAAATGGCCCCCCCTGCGCCTTGCATGAATTATAGCCCCATTTGCATGTCACCTTTTGAATATCAGGATTTTGCGCATGGCGCAATGGTACTTGCGCCCACGCCAAGTTGAATGCTCCACTTTGTCAACTTGCGGTGGCGCAAGTTCCACTGCGCCATGCACAGTGGCTGTGGCTGGGGGTGATATTCAAGGGTTGCTCAATGGCGCAGCTCGCACGAATATTGCCCAGAAACACCTGTGCAACTATTTTGTGTAGCGCATACTTGCGCTATGAATGGCTCAGTTTGAATATCCAGCCCACTGTATGCAACATGCACGACATTGCTAAGGCATTCACTGATTCTAAAGGTAAGATCAATGCACTCATACACAACAGAACAATAAGGAAGAGATAAACAATACATTGTAGAGAGATACTCTGTTCTGCTTATGGCTCTTACATTATCACTACCATCAATAACCTCTTCCGTGACCTAGAATCTGGAAGAATTCCTGATATTATACATGATAGACGCATTTCCAAATGGTATTGTCCAAGATGTAATACCACTAGCTGTGTTTCCACATATATGCAACAGACTTTGACTATTCCTCTCTCCACAGCTAGGAATTTGGGGTTTGTGACCAGACACCCTAATACTGGTCCTTGTTTCACTGCTAAGAAATGTTCCATAACAGATACCATGTTTGTTTCTTTCACTGTCTCCTTACCACGCTTTGATCCCACTACAGCTTTGTTCAACAAGCTTTCACTGGTTCATTCGATTGGGCATTTGGACAAAGACATCTACAGAGAATGCCTGGATCTACCACCTCTACTGGTCTACCATTCTTTCCTGGATGCCTGGGTGGCTCCTCAGACATGGACTGCTGTTGTGCGAAAAGCAATATATTTACTTGTGCCGATGTGATGTGTTTAATGTTATCCAACCTGTTTGTGGCTACTCTCCAGACAGCATTGATTGGACTTTCACAATGGATGATGACATCACTGCAAATGGCACCAACTCTTTTGACTCAACTTTGGCTCCAGATAAGCTCTACCAATCCTATTGTGAGGAGGTGCATTGCCTGTCAACATGGATTTCAAAGACAACCTACACCTGCCCTGTCCAGTTGCAAAAGTGGAGATTGCCTACTGTGCACTCACAGTATAATTCCGATGGTGAGTATTGTGTAGTTACGAATTATAAATCCTACACATATGGTTCTGTTACCTGTACTATTGACTACCCCAATTTCTGTTTTGTCCCCCACCAGAAGACTGTCATTGGTCATACTGTTATAACCCCCGTCCCCCTTCTAGATGCAGACATTATTGATGGTAACCCAGATTATTTACTCACACTGTCAGAATATTTGCCATACTTTAATGTACACATAGATCCTCTCACACTTACACTAAAATCACTTTTAGACAGGAAAGACACACACCTCATCCACATCAGCAATAATATGACCAAAGCCAATGAAGCTGTTCTTGCCTTGATTAATGATGGAGATATGAATAACGCATTAACTAACACCTGGTTAGAGATTACTTTTAAAGGTTTTGTTATTATACAAGCATTTCTAATTTTCATTTTAATTATTATGCTTTGCTGCCTATGGCGCACACTATGCCAACACCATGAGCAGCTTGAGTTCCTTTACAAAGCTCACGCATCGGGATTGTAAACGACCACTGCTCCTGTCCTTTCCCTAGACAATTGCCTGTGTTGCCCTTGGAGGCAACAAGGGGGGAAATGTTACACGAGGTTCCTGTACCCTAATTGGTACCCTCAGAGGTACACCGTAGACAGCTAACACTTAGATATGGGTTATACTAATATTTAGGGCTAAGGGCATCTACTGTATAAGAGTAGATGTCAGGATATGAATGCATATTGTTGTAATACACTTTGCTTGCTAATACACATACAGTATATTCTGCCATGTATTTTCTGTGTATTTCTTCCTTGTCAGATGCCAAGACACCTGTGTACTTGAAGTAATTATAACATGTAAGACGGCATTGCCATCTTTTGGTGATTTGCACCACTACACTGGGTTATGTAAGACTCTGTATAAGAACTCTTTTGTTCTCAAACTGATGACTTTACAGAATTGTATAATGTTATCTTGGACCATGGAGCCACCTCTAATTTAGCCAATAGGGCTCATCTCTGTAACTAGAAATGTTTCTATCTTTTGGTAACCATAGTAATTATCATAGGTATATAATGTAATGCACAAGCTTTACACCTCAGAGACGCGAGAGACCCCAAGAGACAACAGAGAAACCTCGAGGTGTAGGGAACGCTTAGCACTGGTTCCTGGTTCATATTGGTAAGACCTGCTTAGGGCAACTGTGATTTATCCCTTGGTAGTAATAAACTTGTTTATTACTCTAATGCAACTTGTCTGTGATTCCTTGCATTCCCAATATTGTCAAGAATCTGAAAGTGAGGTTTAGACATCTCAACAAGGCAAAATTCAGAGATTCTCCAGACTGTGATGAAATATAGTGTAGGTAAAAGTCAGGGGCTGACTGCTCTGGAGACCTCTGTTTCTCCACAGATGCATGTACAGTGTAGCATTTCTCCAGTCTGTGATGAAATGTGGTGGTGGTGAAAGGTGGGGACTGATTGCTCTGCACCTTCTGTTTATCCACAGGGACAGGTACAGTACAGGTTTTCTACAATGATGAATGTAGCAGTGGTGAAAGGTGAAAGTCTGACAGCTCTGGAGCCCTCAGTTTATTCCAGGGACAGGTACAGTGCAGGCTGTCCATAATGAAATGAATGTAACAATGATGAATGTTAAGGCACAGACAGCTTTGGAGCCCCCAGTTCATACATAGGGACAGGTACAGTGCAAGTTTTCTCTATCCTGTAATGAATGTAGTGATGTTGATAAGTGAATGACTGACAGCTCTGGAGACTCCCTGTTTATCCACTGATACACGTAGAGTGCAAGGTTTCTCCATACTGTGACATATTTAATGTTGGAGAATGGTGAGGGACTGACAACTCTGGAGCTTGAAGCACTGTGATTATCTGAACAGGTACAAAGTGGGCAGATACAGTGCAAGCTTCCCTACATTATAGTGGACTTAATGCTGGTGAAAAGTAGGAGACTGACATCACTGGAAACTGAAACCCTCAGTTGATGCACAGAGATAGGTAAAGTGTGGTTAGAGACATTGCAGGCATTTCCTTAGTGTGATGTGTTTTTTAGTGATGGTGAGATGGGAGGGACTGACAGCTCTGGAGACTGCAGACTCCTGTGCATCCACAGGGACAGGTATAGGTAGGTGTTCCCACACTGTGATGAATTTATTTTTGTGGAAAGATAATGGTCAGACAACACTAGAGAATGAAGCTATCTGTTTATTCAATGAGACAGGCAATGCACAGGCAGGTTCAGTATGCATGTATTTTTTGCTGGTGAAAGGCAAAGGATTTACAGATCTGGAGAATAAAGTCCTCTGTCTACTGGAGCAGATGCAGTATAAACAGGTTCAGCATGCATGAAAGGTTAGGGACTGACATCACTGGAAACTGAAACCCTCAGTTTTTCCATAGAAATAAGTGCAGTGTGGGTAGAGACACCATGTGGTGAATGTAGTGCTGCTGATGGCTGAGGGACTGACAGCTCTCAAGCACCGTTTATCCACTGATACAGGTATAATGCAGAGTATCACCACACTGTTAAGAAATATAGAGGTGGTGAAAGGAGAGGGGCTGACTGCTCTGGAGACCTCTGTTTATCCACAGATGCAGGTACAGTGTAGCCTTTTTTCACTCTGTAATGAAATCTCGTGGTGGTGAAAGGGGGGTGTCTGACTGCTCTGCACCCTCTGGTTATCCACAGAGACAGGTACAGTACAGTACAGGCTTTCTCCACAATGATGAATGTATCATTGTTGAAAGGTGAGAGTTTGACAGCTCTTGAGCCCTCAGTTTATCCCAGGGACAGGTACAGTACAGGCTCTCCATTGTGTAATGAATGTAACAGTGATGAAAGTTGAGGGACTGGCAGCTCTGGAGCCCCCATTCATACACAGGGATGGGTACAGTTCAAGCTTTCTCTACCCTGTAATGAATGTAGTAATGTTGATAAGTGAACAGCTGACAGCTCTGGAAACCCCTATTTATCCACTGATATATGCAGAGTGCAAGAGATCTCCATACAGTGATGAAAGGTAAAGGACTGACAACTATGGAGCATCAAGCCCTGTGATTATCCAAACAGTTACAAAGTGGGCAGATAAAGTGCAAGCTTCCCTACAATATAATGGATTTAGTGTTGGTTAAAGGTGAGGGACTAACATCACTGGAAACTGAATCCCTCAGTTTATTCACAGAGATAGGTAGAGTGTGGGTAGAGGTGGTGCAGGCTTTTCCTAACTGTGATGTGTTTTTTAGTGATGGTGAGATGTGAGGGACTGACAGCTCTAGAGACTGCAGACTCCTGGTCATCCACAGGACAGGTACAGGGTAGATGTTATCCATATTGTGATGAATTTTGGTGTGGTGAAAGGTAAGAGTTAGTACACTCTAAGGTAAGAGCACTCAAGAATGAAGCCATCTGTTTATCCAATGAGCCAGGCATGGCACAGGCAGGTTCAGTATGTACGTATTATTGTTGGTGAAAGGTAAAGGGCTTATAAATCTGAAGAATAAAGCCCTCTGTTTATCCACAGGAGAAACTTCAGTATAAGCAGGTAGATTATGCACTTGTGTGTATGTTTGAATGATTATATCACAGGTATCTGTTCTCAGGCAATCACAATGCAGAATATCCTCGTTATTTTCTCACAAACTACACTTACAAAGACCTAGATTCAGTTATTCAAGTAAACTCCTCCTACAGTCAATTAATGGCCCTCTAACGACGCTCACAGTCAGTTAATCATCATCTGTTCGTAATGCCCATAAGCAGATTGACTGGGGAGACCGAGGTGGATGAGCAGCGAGAGACACTAACATACTAACATACTAAAACACCAGCAGAATAGGCCTAACAATCTTTTGTGTCTGCTCGTTTGGTCAGTCCCCACCCTGGGTGCTGACCTTGCTGCCCCCCTCGCCTTCTCTGGCTTCTCCCTTCCCAGTTCCGGATATTCTTGCTGCATTGGACTTTGCTTCCAGAACCCTTCCCCTGTACCTGTCCCACTCCCTCTTGAACCCCTCCACTGTCTCTGCCTCAACAGCCCCTAGGCAGCGCATTCCATGGCTCCACCACCCTCTCAGTGAAGTAGCACCTCCTCCTTTCTCCCTGAATCTTCCCCTCCAGCTTCCACCCATGCCCTCTAGTGGCCCCTCCTCCTTCCTTCAAGCACCCTGACTGTTCCTCCGTAATTACCCTCTTCATGTACCTGAAGACCTCTATCATGTCCCCCAGTCCCTTCTCTCTTCCAATGTGTACATATTTAGCTCTTCGAGCCTCTCCTCATAGGTCCTGTCCCCAAGCCCCAAATCATTTTGTTTGCCTCCTCTGGACACTGTCCAGGAGTTTAATGTCCCTCTTTAAGTGTGGCCTCCAAAACTGCATGCAGTACTCAAGGTGCGGCCTCACCAATCAATTATACAGAGGGAGTATCACTTCCCTCCTTCTGGAGGTGATCCCCCTAGCGATGCATCCCAGTATCCTGTTGGCCTTGGCTGCTGCCCTCCTACAAGTCTCAGAGTTGTTCATCTTGACCTCCACCACCACCCCAGGTCCCTCTCAGCTATTGAGACTTGTAGCATTTCCCCAGGGTGTACACTTGGCCGGTTTCTGGCCCCCGTTAGGTACCTTGCATTTCCTGCATTGAATCTCAGCTTCACCTTCTAGACCATCTTCCAGAGCCTCCAGGTCACCCTGTAGGCCACCCTCCCTCCTCCCCATCCACCACCACCCCCAGTTTTGAGTCATCCGCAAAGAGACTCATCTCACTCCTGATTCCTGTCCTTATATCAGAGATGTGGGCATTGAACAGAAGGGCCCAAGGACTGATCCCTGTGGACCCCACTAATGACCCTCCTTGGGATGAGACTATCCCGCCAACTACGACCCTCTGGGTCCGGTCCTGGAGCCAATTGCCTATCCATCTGATCATCTGGTTCCCCATCCCCATTTCTCCCAGCTATCCAACAGGCCCACGTGGAGGAACAGAGTCAATGCCTGTTGGAAGTCTAGAAAGAGGACGCCCACTGGTTTACCCAGGTCCAAGGCACTTGTCACCCAGTCATAGAACTCACAAGGTTTGTCTGACATGATTTCCTGGATGAATCCATGCTGTCTATCGTCCAGACACCCTAACTTTTCCAGGTCCCCCCTAGCCTCTCCTTGACAATGCCCTCTATCACCTTGCCCACCACCGATGTCAGGCTGACAGGCCTGTAGTTCCCTGCCACCTCCCTTGATCCCCCCTTGTGGATAGGCACTATATGCACCACCTTCCAGTCCTGGGGCACCCACCCTGTCCTCAGAGAGATGGTGAAAAGCTCCGCCAGGGGTTTCACCAGGACATCCACAAGTTCCTTTAGCACTCTGGGATGTAATTTATCCAGCCCCGGTGCTTTCTCCATCTTAAGGGAGCTGAGGCTTCCTCATTCTCTCTGCTGTGATTTCCACTTCCAGTACCTCTTCTCCTTGCTTAGCCCTCCCTCCTGCCAGTGATGCCTCCCTCTCCCCAGACCAGCCGGTCGGTAAGGTCCCCCTCCTCATTATCTCTGTCTCCTCCCATGTGATGCAGCACCCCCATTTTCCTTGGTGAAACTGAGGTGAAGTACTCATTTAGTACCTCGCCTGCTCCCGGGTCTTGTGCCCATCTCTCCTGATGTAATCCTGCTAATCTGCCCCTTCACCCTTCATTTTCCCAATGTATCTAAAGAACCCTTGTTCCTCTCCTAATTTCCCTGGCCAGGTTCTGCTCCTTCCTTGCCTTAGCTACCCTCACCACCCTAGTGGCCCTTCTAGCCATCAGCCTGCACTCCCTTGATCCCTTTCACCCTTGAGCACTTGAATTGCTTATAGGCTGCCTTCTTTCCCCACACACCACCTCCTGGACCTCCCTGGTCCACCAGCAGGGTTTTTGGGCCTACCGCATTGTCTTTACTCTTGCACAGGTGCTGGTAGCATCCTGCACCCTCTCCTGATGATTTCCTCCTACTATCAGCATCCATGTCTGACTCAATCCCATCCAAATGCTCCTTAAGGATCCTTCCCATTTCCTTAAAATCCGCCCCCCTGAAGTCAGTTACTTCTGTCTTTGTGCAGTCTGCTACCCCTCCTAGGTCCAGGCAGAACCAGACCGTGGCATGGTCACTCCCCGCCAATGGGTCCCTTATCTCCAGGCCCCCAATCTGGTCACTGTCTGCCAGGACCACATCCAGTACCCGTGCCTCCCTGGTCGGTTCTCCCACCTGCTGAGTTAGGAACGCGTCTTGAAAGACATCCAACAACCTCTGTTCCCTGGTCACAGAAGATGTCATAGTCTCCCAGTCTGTTCCTGGCATGTTTAAGTCCCCAACACCACCACTGTTCCTCTGCCCAGTCTGCAGGTGTCTCCCAGCATCTGCCACCAGACTCTCCTCCAGCTCCTCCGCGCCAGGGCAGGGGTCTATACACCACTCTATTTTACTCTCTTGCCCCCTTGTTATCAAGGTGACCCAAATCCTCCACGGTTCCTCCGCCTCCTACTCCCCCTATGCCAATGCAGTTTTGACTATCTTTGCTACCCCTCCTCCCTTCCTCCCCTGTCCTTCCTGAACATAGTGTAACCTCCAGGTTCAGGTCTCAGTCGTGTCCTGCAGTGGCCCAAGTCTCAGTGACCACTGCCACATCCATTGCTCCTCAGTTACATCACCTGGAGCTCAGGCATTTTATTGCCCAAGCTCCTGGCATTTAACAGGACTACCTTTCACCCTTTCCCTATACTTCCATTTCCCTGCCTCGTGTTCCCATTGGGATTCTGTTTCCCCTGGTCTGCACTTCTCGCTGCCGGCCTTTCCCACAATCCTCCAGCTCCCCAGGGGGATGGAGACAGAGTCCCTCCTTTATCGGCACCCTCTGACAGCCTTTTCTCCCATCCCCTCTTCACAAGTTTAAACCCCACTTTTCGCCAATGAACCCTCTATTTTCAACTTATGATCTTTCCCTCCAAATTGAGATGGAGTCTATCTCTAGCATACAGCTCCTTATCCTCCCAGGTCTCCTCCCAATCCCCCATCAACCCATACCTCTGGCTTCACACCACCCCTGAGCCACTGGCTTATTTCCCTCATCTTTCTTTTGTGTTCCCACTAGCCCTTGGCACCGCAAGATTTCTGAGAAGGAAACTGTGCATCCTATGTCATGACAGACCCTGGCAAGCTCCTGAATCTTGCCTGTATCTCTAGCTTGCTATTTCTCAATGTCATTTGTACCCAGGTGGACCAGTATGTCCGGGAACCCCACAATCTTTGCCAGCTGATATACCTGTGCTTAGCCCTGTGCACTGTTAGTCCAGGGAAGCGTTTGTTCTACCTGGCCAGACTCTCCTCCCTATCCCATTTGATATCCCTGATCATAGAATCCCCAACAGGAGCACTCTGACCACTTCTTTTCCTCCATCCCTTCCATGTCCCTCATCCTTCTACTGGCCCTCCACCCAGCCGGCTCCTTGTTCCTCTCTCATCTGGGTGCCACATGCCACACCTCCTTATTTACCATGGCCACCCCTCCTCCAATCCTATGCCTCTCCTCCTGAGTATTTTCTGTACCTTGCTAATTCCCCACTCACTGCTCATGACTGGTCCTTCTCCCCATCTGCAAACTAGCCTGGCTCATCCTTCCTTCCTTCCTGTCTCCATTTAGTCCCTCCTTGTTTGTCATGCTCCCTGGCCTAAACCCTCAGCTCCCTTTACTGAATCCTCCTTGTACTTCTGGTCCTTCTCCTTTACCTTTCCTCCCAACTGGTCCTTCTCCTGCTTTCCTCCATCTTCCCTGCCCCTCCTGCTCTGATTCACTGCTCCCCATTTTCCTGCATTCCAGGTTCCCCCTGTTCTTCATGCTATCTGGCCCCTGCCTCCTGCCCCCCACTCCCTTTCTGTCTCTAACCACCCCTGTGATGGCTACATAATCCCCCTCATTTTAGAGCAGAAGAAGAGATTTGAAGCGGTTACTGAGTGTAAGGTCTGATCCACCTCCCCGCGTTGCTTCTTTCTGTCCAGCCCTGGCCATCTGCCTACTTCCCTGAGAATGTTGTCCCTCTGTCCCTCCTTTGTGAGGGTCCCCAGTTACCTGCCTGCTTCCTTGGTAGTGTCCTTTTGGACCCCCTCTGCCAAGGTCCCTATGTGACCCCTGAGTATTCTCCTGCACTCATTTCCCTATACCTCCGCCCCCAGTGCTTGGTGCAACCCCGTGAGAGATCCCCAGCCCCCTTCCCTAACCATACCTCCCCCCTTCCCCCAGCTGTCTCCTAATCCCCGCAACCTCCTCCCTAAGCTGTGCCAGCTGCAAGCACACTGGGCAACCACCAAACTTCCAAGCCTAGTCCAGTATCATGGCTGCTGCACACCCTGTGTACCCCACCACCCTCCCAAAGATGCCGGCCCTAATGACATGTGGTTCCATCCCCTTCCAAGTAGGTTTCCTTGGGTGAGCCACCAGGTTCCCCCCTAGTCTAAGATACACCCTACTGCCTAATCAGGTCACCCACTAATCTTAGAGACAGTCCAACTGTACACCGGTAACCCTGTTACTAGGTGCAGTACAACACATTAAACTTATAAGGGAAATGAACAACTCCCTAAGCGCCTCTCTCCCAGCCTTTAAATCCAACCCCCAGTGGCTGGAACTACATGAGCTGCACCTGCAGCCTTTTCCTCAAATTGCAGGGTAGGTGTTCTCATAAATTAGCAGAATTCTGGGAGGGAGGGTGGGGAGGTGGGTCTTGGGCAGACACCTGACTCGGAGAGAGACAGTGTATCAGCCCTGTGTCTCCCTCCAAGCCCAGCAGCCAAAGAACCAGGCCCAAGCAAATCCCACCAAATAGGTTTTAAATCAGAAGAAATAGGCCTCCACCAGCGCAGCCTGTTACACAGTGAAACATCCAACAAATGAACCCACTTACAGCCACCAAATCAGTTTTCAGACTTCCAACAGCCCCCAAAACAATACCCTGCTAGGCCCTTAGAAGTAAGAAAGAAAAGAAATAACCTTCTTACCAAGTAAAATCCACAAGAACCCTGTGAAAACAACAAGAAGCAGCTACTGTCCTGGAACACAACTGATCCTGTCCCCTTCCAGTTCTTTCTGAGAAGACAAAGCAGCTAACACCACAAACCTGATTCAGCTCTGCCCCCAGTCAATTAGCTGAGTGAGACCTGGCCAGACCATTAACACCCTTCCCCCACTATGCAGTAATCTTTGCAGCTACTGAAGTCAGCAACAAGGAATCAAAATTCAACTCAAAGCCCCCAAAATTTGTTTGCTGCCAAAGGAAACAGGTCTCCAATTTAATCAGCTTCACTAACAACATATAAAAATAGGCTTGAAATTAACAGATATAGGTCTCCAATTCAAATAACCATCTCCAAGCAAATCCCACAAAATAGGTTTTAAATCAGAAGAAATAGGCCTCCACCAGTGCAACCTGTTACACAGTGAAACATCCAACAAATGAGCCCACTTACAGCCACCAAACCAGTTTTCAAACTTCCAACAGCCCCCAAAACAATACCCTGCTAGCCCCTTAGAAGTAAGAAAGAAAAGAAATAACCTTCTTAGATACATAGATACATAAACAGTGTCGGCAGATAAGGGCCTATGGCCCACCTAGTCTGCCCATTTGAGCTTGTAAGTTCAGTTTGTTTTCCTAGAAGTCTATTTCCCCTTACCCCTGACCTCTAGAATTCCTTTATGTCTATCCCATGCGTTCTTAAATCCCGTGATTGTTTCAGCCCCCACCACTTCCTCTGGCAGGGTGTTCCACTTGTCCACCACCCGTTCTGTGAAGAAATTCTTTCTCATGTTTCCTCTGAATCGTCCTCCCTCCAACTTCATCCCATGCCCTCTAGTCCTGAAACATCTTTTTTGCTTAAAAATTCTTACCAAGTAAAATCCACAAGAACCCTGTGAAAACAACAAGAAGCAGCTACTGTCCTGGAACACAACTGATCCTGTCCCTTCCAGTTCTTTTTTTTTTGAAGTGCACCAAGCCTGGGGGAAATCAAAAAAATAGAGAGAGAGAGTGAACATTCAGCATTCAGGACAGAACAGGTCAGCAACAACAGCAGAGTTACAAGAAACTGTGCTTTCAAGAGTAAGCCATGACTCTGGATACACGTATTGCCACCGACACTAATGCACACGCCCAAAGTCATGGCTTTACTTTTCAAAGTATGATTTCAACATGCAACAGCTCTCACTTTTTCACAAGGAGTTACATAAAAAAAAATATGTAACTCCTAATGGTATAATAGTAATAACATTCATGTAGTGGTTGTATACGAAGCAGTAACCATCTTCTGTGGATAATTAAATGCCTTGGCTTTTTTCGGCATTTAATTATCCACAGATGCTGGTAGTTACTTCACACTCCTACTACATTATTGTTATCACTTAATTATACAAGTAGCAGTGGTAGGACTCGACAAGAATTTCAGAACACATAATACTGTGCTTCTGCTGTTGGATATGTGTTGTTTTAATGTTTTTTTTATACATCTCAATCTCAATCTCAATCTTTATTTATTTGTTTAAGGCGCCTTTCTAAAACCAAGGCGCCTGTACAATACTAGATAAAACAATTTCAATAAAATACAATACTAAACAAACAATTACAAGTGCAACAAACACCAATTTAAAAATCATTGTATGCTTTCTTAAAAAGGTGAGTCTTCAAAGATTCTTTAAAACTATGGACAGTAAGGCTTTCCCTTTTAATGAGTGGGAATTCCACAGGGTTGGAGCCATAAAACTAAAGATCTAGCTCCTGAGGTTTTAAATGAACCCTGGGAATCTCTAGCAATCCCTCATCAGTGGATCGGAGAGAGCGGGGGACAATAGGGATGAAGGAGATCTTTCAGGTAAACCAGTCCCTGATCATGTAGGGCCTTATAGGTCAGCAAACCGATATAAGGTGATTCACCAGTAAACTGGCAACCAGTGCAGACTACACGGAGCACAGGCATTATATGACTGGCCCTGGAAGGAGCCAGTCAACAGCCTGGCTGCCGCATTCTGCACTAGCTGCAATGGCGAATCTCAACCCCAGGAAGCCCTAGGCAATACATCCTATTAGTATAAAAGTCTGTGCACATTTGGATATCAAACAATCTATATACCCCCTCCACACACACACACACACACACACACACACATATACAAACTCACAGGTTTGTGTTAGCCAGGAACTGTGGCACACAACCTTTCATCTGTGCTAAATGTTTTCTTTCCTTTACACTACTATCAAAATATAATTTTGCAACTGTATTGACTCTGGCTAGAGTTTGTTGTTTGCTTGCACATGCATGAAGTAAATGTATTGTTTCAATTACAGGTTTCAGAGGTGTATCACTATTGGGTCCAATGCAGCTAAAGCTGCAGGGACTTGACTGTAACAGCCCAATAGTCAGTGATGCTGATCATGACAGTATTCACTACCTACAAGCCAGAAACTTTGTGTAGTTGAAAGGAGTAAGCTCACTTCTATCACTGAGTAGCTTGGTCCTTTCATCTACAGGTACATGGTAATGCTTAGCAAGCAGCCTCCAGATCCTTCCCACAGTGCATCACCCATAAAAATACACATTCTAACTGCCAAGTATCCTCCAATCTCCAATCCTTCTCCCAGTGCCCCATCCATAAAAGTAAACATCCTCCAATGGCCAAGTGTCCTTCCCATCTCCCGCCCTTTCCGTGCCTCATCCATTACCTCACCCACCCCCTGATCCTTTCTCATGTCCAATCTGTACAAATAAAACACCCTCCCACTGCCAAGTATCCCACCCACTTCTCAGTCCTTCCCTGTGCTCCATCAATAAAAATGAAACACCCTCTGACTTCAAAGTATCCTACTCACCTCCTGATATTTCCTTGGCACTGTCCATTGAAAAGAATTACCCTCACACCTATGAGTTCCCACCAACCTCTTGATCTTTCCCCTGTGCTCTATCCATAATGCTGTAAAATAAGGAAATGGTCCAGTGATGACTTTGGGCTCCCTTCCCCAATGCCTCATACCAACCCAATTTTTGGCAGCCACAACCCCTCACACACCTGCACCCCTCACCTCATATTTACCTGTTTAATCCATTACTGTTCCTTCTCAAGCACCCTGCTTCTTCTGAGCTCCAAAGGGAAGTGACTGAAATCAAAGTAAGTTTGTTAATAGCTTTTAATGCATTTTGAGCTTTTTACTCATAACTTTGTCATGTCATAATATTTCACCCCAATTTTTCTACATGGCCTCTTTTAACCCCACCTCAAGAACCAGGTGCAGCAGGTGAAATTTTTCAACTCCTCAAAATGTGTTTTTTCAGTCACTTGGCAAAATCATGTTTCAGATGGGATTTAAAAATTACACCTGTCTTGATAATAAGGTGGGTTATTTAAAAGATAATGTTGAAAAGTTCAGGTCAATATCACAAACAAACAACAAAGTTATGAAACAACATTGAAATTCTTTAACATTTGCTTATAAGTTTACTATTTTTCCAGATTTTGACCACGGATTTTCAATAGAGTCTTTTTCTTCCCACCTCATGAAGAAGGCAGGTGTAATTTTTCAAATCCCTCTGAAATATGTTTTCACAGTTACCTCATAAAATCACATTTGTCTTAATCATAAGGTGGCATAATAAAAAGACTATATTGAAAATCTGTGGTCAAAACTTAAAACAATAACAAAGTTATGAAGCAACAGTGAACTTCTTCAAAATTTTCTCATAACTTTATTATTTGTTTCTAGATTTTCCCCAACTGTTCAAATAGCCTTTTTACTCCACCTCATGAGCAAAGGCAGGTGCCATTTTTCAAATCATCTCCAAAACATGTTTTCACAGTTGCTTCAGAAAATCAACTTTCAGACATGATTTGAAAAATGCCATATGTTTTCGTGTCTTGATCATATGGTGGGGTCATAAGACTATGTTAAACATTTGGGCCCGGATATTCAGACTGCTCCAGGCTGTGGCGCAAGCCTGGGCACAGCACAACTTGGTTGCACAGGGGCATTAACTGGGTGATATTCAACGGAGCTGCACCATGGCACAGTATCATTAAATATCACACCCTGGCCACCCGCAGTGTGCATGGTGCAGTGGCACTGCACCAGTGCAAGTGGCCAGAGTGGAGCAGAGGGATGCGCTAGTGCAAGTTCCGTTGTGCTATGTGTAACAACAGTGATATTCTAAAGTGCACATGCAAATTGGGCCATAATGTATGCAAGGTGCAAATGGGGCCATTTGCATGTCATTATGGCCCCATTTGCATGCGGTGGTGAAGCAATCCTCAGTGACTTACACCTGGCGCCTTGCCAGGCAGCAGCCAGCCGGGGACCGTGTGCCCCCGCACAGCACGGCAATGTGTCCTATTGCCCAATCACAGGCATATGTTTAAATAAATTAATTCCAATAATCCTGGTGGTCCAGTGGACCACTCGCCAGCCGATTGTGGGCATATGTTCAAATAAAAGTATTCAATATCCTGGTAGTCCAGTGGACAGCTCGCCAGCCGATCGTGGGCATAAGTTTAAATAAATAGATTCCAATAACCCTGTTGGTCCAGCGGTACCCTCCCCACCCGCCCACTGAGCCCTATCACCCAGCTCCCCCCCGGTCAGTGGTGGGTGGCAGCACTCCCCCACCTGCCGCCCCACCGCCTGCTGACTGACACCATACAGAAGGGCTGTACACCCATTGATCCACAACGTGAGCTAATGGGCTTGCAGCCTGTACCATACTACACAATCCAGATATGTGAATCTGAATAGCTGGGCCTTGGTGTCAAAATCTCAAAAAATGACAAAGTTATGAAGAAACATTGAAAATTCTTCAATGTTTACTCCTAGCTTTCCTGTTTTATTAGATTGTGAGCCCACTTTTTCAACATAATAATTTTTGTACACCATGTCATGAGCATGACAAGTGTCATTTTTCAAATCCTGCCCAAAACTTCTTTTCACATTTGCGCAGTAAAATTATATTTTGCACAGGATTTCTTGAATGTGACCTGTCATGTTCAATAAAGATGGTGTAATTAAAAGAATGAGTTGAACATGTGAGATCAAAATTGAAAAATGAAGAAAAGCAAAGTTATAAACAAATATTGGCATTTTTCAATGATTACTCATAACCTTGCAATATTTTTTCTTTTGAACCCACATTTTCAATGTACCCAGGTTTTTTACCCCATCACATGAACATTACAGGTGTCATTATCCAATCCCTCTCCAAAACCTGCCTTGCGGTATTTTCACAAAACAATGTTTTGGGTCACATTTCATAAATTACACCTGTCGTGTTCAAATGTGGGCAAAAGAAAAAGAAAAATATATATATTGTTTTAAAAATTTAATGTCACAATCTAAGAAATTGACAATGCTCTGTGTGACCCACTTCATGTACCAGTCATGACAATTTCACTATTATAAATTGTTATTAATTTAATTATGACCTCTGTACTATCAATGCTAAAACCAACATAGCAGATACAAGCAAGCAAATATTCAACATTGACACATGCTTATTTTATATACTTCCTTCCACCCTCTGTGTTTTGTTGGTCTTCTTTGTTTATTTTAAAATATATATGTGTATGTATATATATATATATTTATATATATATATATATATATATATATATATATATAAAGACAAAGAACCTCTGTGCGAAAACACTGAGGCAAGGGTTACTCCAAAGGGCATTTGGCTGGGAAGCCAAGTTTCAAGAAAATATGAAATCACACCTGCCTACACAATGCAAAGCATCATGAGCTGCATACAGTATGCAAATCACCACAGAATGTTATGCTGGTTCAACTTTAAGCAGAGAATTGCATGGTGCCAAAAGGCCTCTCACACAGTTTGTAAAGGGTGCTAATAGATGACATAGATACGTGTTTCTGGCCCTACCAGGACTCATCAGTATGCTTTGTCTGTTTGACAGCCCAGTTATATATACTTATCTATGTATATGTATATATATATATATATATATATATATATATATATATATTTTTTTCTTTTTGGCTAAGATTTCTCCATGCCTGACTTTCAGCTTTACACAGCACTTTTCCTTATCCAGTCTTTGGTGAGCTGAACTGTTCAAACACCTGCTGAAAAGTGTGGCTCATATGCCAAAGTAACTGTCCACTATCCATAGGATTTGTAGGATGTTACAAGTCAAGTAGCATATGCCATATAGACTTGACTACTATCTTAGGAATATCCTACCCTCCCCTTTTCCTTCATGTCTTGATCTAATGCTCTTTTAAATTGTGTCATACTGTCACTATGCACCGCCATCATTGGCAAACTGTTCCATTCAAAGCAACCCTTTGGTTAAACCAATATCCCCTTTTTTAATGTTTTCCTTTTAGATGCCTGTCATGTCCTCTACTGTCCCTTTTGCATGTCCTAGCTTCTAGCTCCAAACATTCCCACAAATCCCTGCTTTCATGTGCCTATAAACAAGACACATATATCCTCAATGTCTTCTATATCTGAGATAGATGATACCCAAATCATGTAGCCTCTCACCATTGCCCAAAGATCAAATGCCAGCTACCATCTTTGTTGCTGTCCTCTGTACCCTCTCCAATCTATTAACTTGGCCCTCTCCACAGGAAGCCTGCTTTTATATTTAATGTATGCCATATATAATTTCCATTATATAGTTCATTCACAATGGTGTTTTCAGTTTTCCTTGCTGGTATTTACCCTAGTAATTAAGGCAGACTACTCTGGCCTGCAAATGATGCATGATGCCAGTACCATTGTAATGAATTTAAACCTTTAAATGTGTTGTACAAATTAAGTCTGCTTTTGCCTGTAGCTCAACCCCCTGATGAAGATCTGTCCTGATCTGAAGTACTGGGCTACTTGCCATTCCTCTCTGAGCATTTGTATTATATGTGATTGCTCTTTTCTTGGGCTGTTTCTTGACTTTTTTTCCTAATGTGTTGAAGTTTTCAGATTCTGACTGTGTCAGACTGTGTCTCACCCTGAGTGTAGATTCTATGTGTTGTTTGTTCCATTGAAGTGGTGGTGGCAAAATAGCCTAGCAACTGTGAAACCAGAGTTTGCCTTGTGGCCCACTCTATGATTGGATAGATACCAAATGTGTAGTAGAAGTAATTAATCTGACTCCTTGAGGCCATTTAGTGTTCACCCCAACCTTCCAGCACAAGTAAACAGCAACATTGGCACAATCATTGAAAACGTACATTCTGATGTCTTCCAAGATAAAGAAGAGTGCTACAACTACACACCTATTGTCAGGTTAGAGGAAAACTGTGAAAAACTGTGCCTATACAGACTGTAGAGAAAAATAAGAGTTGAACAAATGTTGCAGTTTTAATTTTAGCCTGATTGAAGATATTTAACATAGTAGTGCCATGTTTAAATTCATACTGCACTGTATGTCCCACAATTTATGTAGTATTGGTTTGAAATATAGGCCAGAACTGTTATAAAATGCTCATGTTTGATAAAAAAAAGTCAACAACCTGGAGTATGTGTGGAAATACTGGAAACAGTCTAAGGTTTCACAATATTTATGTGTATGTATAGTTTACATCTTACACTACATATGGGATTTGAAAATCTCTACACAATAGAAGAGTACCTTAGGGTCAGAAGGATCTCTGTGTCCATTATGTCTACCCTCCCCCCCACTTCAATTGCAGGGATGAATAAATATGTTGCCATGATATGTTCTAAAATATAGGGATGCATTGATTTCCCTACATACTAAATGCACCCCAGTAATATACCATTCCCTTCATAAGCATAAATGTGTCCACCCATAGCTTGAAGAAGTACACTGTCTATACATCCACTGTCTCCACTGATGAGCTGTGCTATAGGTTTATCACTATCTGGGCTAAGTGTCTCCTATCAATACCACTGAATTTACCATCACTGAGGTTAAGAGTGTGCTCCAGGATCCTGCTCCAGGACACCTGATCAAAGATCTCTGTCTCTTTAATCTTGCTGATACCCTTTACTGTCGAGAAATTGAGATTATGTCACATTTCAGCTTCCTTTTCTCAAAGGTAAAAAAAGGGCCACAAGCCTTTCCTCACAATTCTTGTTCCACAAAACCTTCATCATATTGATTGCCCTGTGCAGCACAAACTTTAATGCCTCAATGACCTTTCTGTATCGGGGAGCACAGAACTGCAGGCAGTAATCCAGTTAATGTTTTTTTCATGCAGTCACAGACTCTTTATTTTTTCAGGATAAATTGCCATGGATCCTTATTGAGCCAGGTGGGACACATCATGGCATTTTCCCCTTGTTGCTCACAGAGATATAGACCCCTGTGGTTTCATCAAGCACCCTCTTCAACAAATCTCACGTGGGCTCTTCATTTCAATTCAGCTGCTTATACCCTTGGGCACCAGGTCCTTCAACTTGACAAAGTTTACTTTCTGAAGTTCAGGTCCTGGGAGCTGAGAAGCAGGCTGGTCATTTTGGTCACTAGGGAAAAGGTTATCTGATATATGCCCCAACTGGTACCATGACACTCATATTAGAGATTACCTTATCCCCACTGATGAGAACAAGGCCAATGGTGGCTTCAAGCATAGTCCATTGTTAGAATGTTACCTGAGAAGCAGTCCTGAAGGTATACAGGAACTCTTTCTCAGCTCTGCTATTGCATCTTTTCAGATGCCAGACTACGATCAGGAGATTTAAACCCTAAAGATCACCACTGCATCTGATTTAGCTGCTCTAATTATTTCCCTAACCAGATAGGTCATTTCATGAAATGTAGATATCATAACCTATCAACCCCAAATATGCCTCAGAAAATTCTTAACATGAACCCTTTCAAAATGCTCTTCCTGACACCTCATAAAACATACATATTGTGTCCAATACAATTGTACACTTCTCACCTTTCAAAAATGTGTACCGCCTCCACAAACATTTTATTTGCAATTGTTTTCAAATATTACTGTTGAAGAATTATGTTTATTGGTTGCAAAGACATAGTGACCATTAGTAAAGCAGCAAACATGTTTGGATCAGATTTAAAAAACTTTTGGATCCACTGCTCTGTTTATATGTAATTGCACCATTTAGGGTACATAGTTATGGTGTGATTAAAGTATGCTGCAGCAGTTGGAATTACTTAGGTTAAAATCACACCTAACAGCACAATGAACTTCACCATAACTGCAACTCCATCAAGGAGCAATTGCTTTAAATCATTCCAAAATACACACACACACACACACACACACACACACACACACCACACAATAATGCAAGTGCGAATGTAATTTAAACCTTTAGGTTATATACTATATGTTTGTCTTTTTATTTCTACTAGAACTCTGCTTGTTGAATACACTGCTGCAGGACTTGATATAGAAACTTGAAAACAGATTTCTTTTTTAGCAAATGCATGAATTCTTAAGCACCAGTCAGTCAATACTGATTAGATTTAGGGTTTAACTGCAGTTTTTATGACTTTCATTGAAGCATTTTCTCCTAGATTATGGTTCTGGGCAGATCTATACAGTAAAAATTGCTTTAATCTCATTTGCTACCATGCTGAATACTACCACTAAGCAATGTAATGTAGTTGTCCAAAGCCCAATATTTCTTTCCCCTCGCTTACAGTATGGCAAGCCCTCAATAGGTGCAAACTGAATGACATTGTAATTCATAATCAGTAGGTCCCTGGTTGTGCATATCCTGATCAATGCCCGTTTACTGACATGATCACCTACAGTACACCCATTCCACTAGATTCAACATGTTTTGTAGCAAGACCACAAAAATAATACATTCTTCTCAGCCATTTATATCAGCCATTTATATTGCTTATTTAAAGCTATGTATTTGAAAATGTTTTGGGGGTTCAGAAGGAAAAAATAATCTGGAGATGGCACCTTTTGTTGTACTAACTAAAGACAAATTTTGACAGCATATAACTTAGAAAAGTCACAGTAAACTCCATCATTTCAGTTATATGATGAGTCTAAAAGTTTTCTGAATAATTTGAAGTGTCTTGCAATGTTTTCCTATACTGTTAGAATAATGTATTTCTGGGTTAGTGTTTATTACCTTATCTCTATACAGTTACCAGTATTGTGTATCTGTTCAAAGCAACCTATTGGGAAGCATGCAATCCCCTCTCAAACTCTGAATTGTGTTTTTATGTGGCATCCAATAAGAAGTGCCAAGATCAGCATTGTAAAGAGTTTTTTTTTTAATTGGCACAGAGGTTTACAAACATGGGAGGCAGAGCCTAGTCTGTGACAGCCCCTACACTGTGGAATAAACTGCCTGCTGAGCTCCGCTCCCTCAACACCCACTGCCAGTTCAAATCCCACTTCAAAGACTGCTTCTATGGGTAGTTCACTCACTTTCCTGACTGCACCCCACCAGGGAAAGTGTATATATATTAGGTCAACTGGGAATCAGTTGCTGGCCTGCATGTGCACTTGAGCTTTTGTATCTATTTTGGTAATCCTGCTTCCCACCCTCTGCCCCGCCCCCTTCCCCTCCCAGCCCCCATACTTTGTTATGCCTTATCCTTCTTTCTACTTATACTTAGACTACCTTGTTTGTCACCTATTGCAACTGCTGCTGATCAAACTGTACGTTTATGCATACCCTTACTTACTGTAATGCCTAACTGATGTATGGTTTATGGAATCCTGTATTTTTTGTTGCTCTTCTATTTGCTATTCCTATACACTATTGTAACCTTTATCTTGTTTTGCTTTTTTTTTGTTTTTGTCAACTGTTCCATGCTTTATTTGTTACATTAGTTCCTGTGTTACAGTATGTGGTCATGCCTAAAAATGGTCCCTGGGACCAGCGCACCTACCTGGTTACCAAAGTCATAAATAAATAAATAAATAAATAACATTTAAGCCAATGGAGTTTTGTAAAATCACTGTTGCTATGTAACTGAGCAAGTTTCTAGTAGCATGCAAGAAATACAGAGTCTAACAGTCAGAACTGACAGGCTACTGAAAGACACAGACTGACTTTTAGAGCTATCTGTCACTTCCTCTGTTTTGACAAAACTCAGGATGGCAGGAAACTCCAGCTGCACTTTGTGGATACTTGGCAGCAGCTTAATTCATAGAGGTGGTGAATTTTCTTGAGCAAGTCACTTTGAAACTGATTTCCACCTGACAAACTGCATGGTTAAGTGGTTTGGTAATGGAGGCATGAGATGGGAGCACCTCATGACTACTATGCACCAATTACTGAGCAGCCACCCTGTGGCAAACATTTTGCTGATCCATCTTGGAGGTAATTATTTAGGCAACAAAAGGTAGGTAGATTTAGTGGCTGAAATTAAATTGAATATAGCTTCACTGACAGAAATGCTGCCTTCCTGTAAGATTGTCTTCTCAGACATTACAGAGCGTATCACCTGGTGTGCAGATCAACACATCTATCTGCTTGACAGAGTTAGAAAAAAAGGGCAAACATCTATATTTCTGCATTTTTATGTGATCTTGGGATGCACACCATACATCATCCTGAAATTAAGTATGTTAAGCATTGGCTATACTTATCAGATGGCATGCATTTCTCAGATGCTGGCAATTGCCTCTTTCTTGTACTGGCCCAGTGGCACTGAGGGTTGAGGCACTGGATGCCACACCTCGTGCCACACCTGCAGCCTGAGTTCGGGAATGAGCCCGGGCTGCTGGGGGTCAGCAGGGGAGGAGAGGATTGAGCACCTGGTGGATTGCTCTCCTCTCCTGGAAGGGAGGGAGGGGGGACCTGTTCCACACAACTAGTGACACCTGGTGGAGGCCAGGTGTACTACAGACATTGGGACCATGCCAGGGGAAGACATTGGGTGGTTGCTTCTGGATGTGAGTAGAGCACTCACATAGCGGGCTGGGTGGCATTGCATGACCCACATCTGGGGAGGGAGGGAAGAAGAAAATCCCTGGCATGCTGAGGAGAAGACAAGGGGTCAGGGACCTACCTCACATTCACAACATGGGACTACCACTATGGTGATCCATGGCCACCTTCTGCAGAAAGATGGACCCTCTAACTTCAGAAGACACTGACAGGTAGAGTGGTGGGCCCTCCCCGGAGGGGGTTATCAGGGGGGGTTGGAAGTCTCTCAGGTTGGAGGGGATGGCAGAGGGAAGTCACGGTAGGGACTAGCAGGGGAGAGTTGAGTAGGCACCTCCAAGAGATGTCTCAGCACTACAGTGCACAAAAAGAGTTTGAAAAAATTGCTTCTTCCTGGGAGACCTCCAGCATGGCATCCTCTCAGTGCTCTGAAGAACAGTGTGTCATATAATCACAGTAAGGTGTAGTATAAAACAACAGCTCTGTTAAGAGCCAAATATTATTGGTCAAAATATAGATGAACAACACACACAGGCATACATACACACACACACACACACACACACACACACACACACACACACACACACACAAATATACAACTGAAGTGCACATCTGTGGCAATACTTAAAAACAATACCGTTCAGTTTGTGTGAAATTGTTATTTCCGCTGTGTCACAATGTTATAATAATTAACTTCAAGTTAGTTGATATGTAGCATCTATTTGTTTTTGTTGTGTGTACTGACTTACGGTTTTGGGGGGAGAGGAGTGTTACACTGTATAATATAATACTAAATCTCACACATACAATTTTACATGAAATGTTAGAAACTGTGTAATTTCAGGCATATAAAAAAAATGTTGTTGTTGTTTATTTGTTTTAGCCTTACCTTCTCAGCTGGGGTGTTCCTATGGTGCCCCACATCAGGTCTCTGGCTGGCAGCTCCTGCATCAGACACTGTGCCCGAGCTGCCAGCTCCTTGCCATCACCCTTTCTCTAAGCCACATTGCATTTCCAAGTCATGGAAGGCCAAAGGATCAGGGCCAGAGGGAGCTCCTATGAGTGATGGGTGCAATGCCACTGTTTGACCGTCATGCACCAGAGGATTCAGCAGATTTTTAACCTTGAAGTCCCCCTCACAGCACGGGCTTGTAATGACCCCAATGACACAGCAGTACATGCTCCCATGCACCACTCATTGGATGTCTGCCATGCCGACCCTTTCTTGCTCTGTGACTTGTCCTAGCCCCCAGCTACCACTAGGAGCCAGCACATGAATGGGTGTCCCTTCCCACCCTCCCTGGAGGAGGAGAGCAGTCCCTGGGGTGCTCAATCCTCCTCCACCAGGGCAACCCCTGATGACCTGAGCTCATTCCTGAATCATTTCTGAAGCAGGGTTGCCAGTGTGGTGCGAGGTGTGGCATCCAGCACCTCAACCCTCAAAGCCATCAGGCTGGCACATTTTTTTAAATGTTTTGTTTTTTATATAATGGTGAAACTGTGGGCTTCTGAATGATTCCCATTCCTGGCGAAGGTGATGGAAAAAAAGGAGACCAAAAATTATGATGAGGGGCACAAATAAATGCTTGATGGAGACCTGGAATGCAGCCTCCAGATATCTATCAATAAAAAAACATCACTTAGTTGACAAGACAGCACCCATGTGCACAACAGAAATGGAAGCTGGTGAGAGAGATTCTACCAGCTAAAAGAACTGGGAAAATGAAAGAGGAGGATAAGGCCTGGTACGACCAGGCATATACACTATAGGAACAGGCTGGCAAGCTGAACCTAAGTGACAGAGTGGTGAGTCGTAAGTAACAGACTGATATTTGTTTATTTAATTTTGTTGAACAGGTAGGCCCACTGAGACTAGAAGTCCCTTTTCAGGTGCAACCCGGGGAGGGATATGCATATGGTAACCAACTGAAAATCAATGAGATTGAGCTGATGGTGCTATTTTTAGTGAATGGGGAAAATTTGGCCGGTATACCAGGAAATGTTCCTACTCTTTTCGAGAAGTGCCATGAGATCTTTAACATCCACCTGAACAACCAGCAGAACTGGCAGACAGGACTCATCCAAAAGATGGCACCTTATGAGTGCAGCATCCCACTCTTGATGCTCTATAGTGCCAGTACTGGGATTTACCTCAAGTGAGTAGTGTGGGGCTAAAACCCACAACCTTTTGATCTCCCAGCCTCAGATATGCGTGCACAACCTCCTGAGCCACTGACACTGCTGATATAAATTTTATTCACATTTTAAAAATATATGGTTACTGTATTTCCTGTTTTGTGGAGGGTGGCAGATAGCAATTAATCCTGTGTGTATTTATTACATAGAGATAGAGAATACAGGTGGGCAACTATGGATAACCAGTGTTTTTTTTTTGTTGTTTAACCAGAAGTAGCACAGTAAGCTTTTTTACAGGAGCAACCTGGGAGCACAGGGAAGTTAAGTGACTTGCTCAGGGTCACACAGTATGAAAGTAGAAGCTATAGGATTCAAACCCAGGTCTGGGCTGCTGGATGTTACCAGATTTATAGTTCAGAGCCTTAAACCACTGTGCTATACTGCCTCCCAGTGTGTTCAGACAAAGACCAATTTTGACTCCCTCTAATCATGAGAGCAAGGCTTAAGAAGTCCATGAAAATTAGAACACCAAGGTGTCAAAACACAATGGTTATTCATATAGTTGTTCATCCTGTATTTGTAATAGTATATATCTTTGATGTGAAATGTGTACATTGTTTTTTTTTTCCCCATGGAAGGGTATAAAGAAACTGCTGCAAGTTTAACAAACAGATTTTTTGAAAGTGGCCACAACATTTTAGTTGTCAGTGAGGCAAACTATCAAGCCAGTGAAATGGACAAAAATGAGATCCTACAGAGTACAAATCAGAAAGAAGACATAAAAAACCTACGTTTGTAACACAATAAAATGCAAGGGCTCATGGACTTGGCAAAATAATTCAGAAACATTGGAACATTCTTGAAACTAACCCTTAATTAAAGACCCTATTTGAACAGAGACCCAGAATGATATACAGACATGGCAGAAATCTTAAGGATACCCTTGTCCATGCTTTCTTACCATCTGTACTGAATAACAACACATGGCTTCCACAACCTCCAGTAGGAAACGTTTGATGCGTACACTGTAACCTCTGTTCAAATACCCTCAACACTAAATCTGTTGCATATCCTAGATCTGGCAAAAGATAAGATGTCAGTTTATAAACTGCCACACAAGTGGAGTGATTTACTTGCTCATGTGCCCATGTGGGCGAAGGTATGTGGGACAGACAAAACGAATGTTGAAGTTAAGAACTGGAGAACATAAAGCAGCTATTAGAAATAGCAATCTGAATTATTCCATGGCAAGACATTATATTGAGTCCAGACATGATTCGCCAGCATCTCTCAAATTTGTTGGCTTGGAAAAAATCGAACTTGGAGTCAGAGGTGGCAATTTGAAGCAAAACCTTCTGCAAAAAGAAGCATTCTGGATATACACTGAGGGTACACTAAGTCACACCAACATGACTTGCTGGCTCTGTTGGTTTGGAGTCAATACTGAGTTACCAGTCACACCAACACAACTTGATGGCTCAGTTGGTAGTGTAAAGGTCCATTCTGTCATCAGTATTCTGTATATGTTTTTTACATGACTTGCAGACTCTACAAAAAGCTGTTAGGAGGCTGTACTATTATGACTAATTATTGATAGAGTTCTCTGGTGTTTACAGAAATGCCTTTTTTAGATACACTGGGGATTTATTGTATGACTTGGAGGCTCTGCAAAAATTAATATGTTATTGTCCCACCGGCTGTCTTAGATGTTTGTAATGTTTTTAACCTCCTCTTCCCCCATTAGGTTTATGAGGAACTTTATCAATTGCTTTCTTTGGGAATTGAGCAGCTACTTGACCCCTGGTGACCTCCTATATGCAAGCCGAGCAGGACTCAGCAATGAGCTGCTTGTAACTTCCAGTGATCTTCAAGTTACAATTAGAGATGTGTAAAATTAGAAAATTTTATTCCGTAAAATATATCATGAAATTCATACATTTCGAGAAATATTTCGTTGATGTAAAATGTAAAATTCTGTGGGCAAAATACAAAATCTCACCCATTAAATACAAATTTTTGCTGGTAAAATGGCAAAATTTGGGCAACATTTGGTGAAATTTGGGCAAAATTTGGTGAAATTGCATATTTTGCAGCAACATTTCACATTTCTTGGGTGAAATTTAGCAGTTTCACACCCGGCAAAAAATGTTGTGGAACGGCAGAATTTTGTGAAATGTTTCACTGGGTGAAATTGCTGATTTGGCAGCAATTTCACTGGCAGAATTTAATTTTGCAAGATCTCTAGTTACAATCTAGAAGAGTTTACAGCCTTTAGTGATTTTTGAGTCACTTATGAAATGAGCAAGATAAAGAGTGCAAACAGAATGATGACTAATGTAGTCAGTTTTTTATTTGTTTCAATTGATTGTCTTTGTCATGTGTTACTTGTTTATTTCACTATGTGTTTCATTATGTGCTTTGTATGTGTACAACATATGCCTTTAATGCCTGCACAATTCAAAGTACACCTTTGAGTATCTGTCTCATGCTCTGACTTTATGCCGAAACATAGGTGTGTGAACTCCATTTTTTATGTGTATGTGTTTTTTTCTCTGCAGTTGCAACTTCCAAATGAGCAATTCTGTGAGACCACGAGCAAGCAAAGAGCATTTATTTTTGCCGCTTATTGTCTTGTCACCATTGCAAACATAGCTGGGTTAACTAGAATTATTCTGTGTCCACTTTATTGGCTTTAAGCATTTTGGCCTAGTGGCGGGTAATTGGGATTCCACCTGCACCTTAGTATCACTGGGTGACCAATGCTGTTTTCAGTTTGACACTAGGCATGTTGTGGGCTAATTTGTTACGGTGAGATTTTGTTCCCTGTATCAGTTTTTATTTGGCAAAAGCTCTACTATTCCTTTTATATTTTTTAATAAAATTCAAAAAGGGTTACTAACATCTCTTCCTAAAAGGAGATTATGTTGAAAATAACTGGGAAAAGTCGTTGCTTTGTTTTGTTTTTGGCAAAAGAAACTTACTGCATTGCAACTCAGACACTGACTTTTATGTACAAGTGCAACAGTATGCTTAAGGATTAAGAAACAGAAATTTCTGTGTGACTTTGTCATGTAAATCACTTTATGCTGTGCTCAGGAACTTTTCCCTGGCAATAAATTTAATTTTTAAGCACGAATATTTTCTGTCCTGCTTTTACTATAAGAGGTGCTGGCCCAATTCCAAAATCGTTTTGGAATTCCCTGTGCCCGGTTTGTATTTTCATGCTCCAAGGTATATGTGCACTCTATCAGCGGTGAAGTGAGCCCACCACCCCTTTGTTTTAAATTTTTAAATAAGCAATATGAGTGTGGATGGGGGGAAGGGCTTGTGTCAGCAGTTTGATCCATATATGTAAGCAGTGTCAAGTGCACAGGCCTGTAAACATGTAGAAACCTTGTATTACATGTCATTTCTAGTGTAAAATGATGCCGGAATGCATGTTCATTCATAACCTGTGCTCTGGGAGAATTTAATGCTGACAATTGCACTATAATACAGCCTTGTGTACCATGGCAGTGTCATAACAATACTATTAGCACCACCTGTTGGTCAGAAAGGTAACTCAAACTGAACAAACTTTTAAGTAACAAATATGTGTGTGGATGGGGGAGGCTTGTGTCAGCAGTTTGATCCACATATGCAAGCACAGTGCCATGTGTGGTGTCAAAATGCACAAGCTTGTAAACATGTCACCCCACGGCACAGTAAGCTGCAGATCTTGCAACACAGTACTATTGGGGGGGTGGAAACACAAGGTCCAAATATGTTACTCCACAGCACAGTAGGCCACAGATAAAAAAATGGTATCCATTTATGGGAATGCAGGGCCCACAGGGCCATTGTGCTCCCATCTAGTCATTAGTTTAGAGACATTGTAATGAACCCTCATCTCCCTGTGGAGCGCTGGGCCCGGAGCCCTACACTCCCAGTACTACATAATGGAGGGGCCAATGCTCCCATTAGTGCAAAATGGTATTCATATGTGAGAGCACAGAACCATCTGGGCCCCATGCTTCCATCTACCCATAAGTATAGAGACATAGTGCAGGCCTAGACACATTCTAGGTAACCCTTTTGCTGCAAATGTGGCTTTATCTCAGTAACCATAGAAACTTTGAAAAAATTCCACCACAGTTGTTATCATGACCTGGCAACCTGTATGCATGCTTAGTCCCACTTAATGAAAAATGTGTACCTTGAACTGTTTGAGATTTAGGTGCCAAAAAGCACTGCTGGTGACAAAATGTTTTCCTATGGAAAATTCCTTAAATTCGGAATGTGATACCCATGGAACCAATGTACATTTTATCACCAAATCAGCAACAGGCACATCTGTGGGGCAAAACCTTTCTACCCTACAAATTTCAGCTCAAAATCCCAAACAGTTTTTTTGCTGTGAAGTAGCAAAGAAACAGTAATTTTTTAAAGATACTTTCACAAATTTGCAAAACTTTCATAAACATAGTGTCACAAAAATTTAGAACTTTCACATATTTGCGAAAGTTTGGCAAACTTCCTAAAGTATGTTTGAGATGCTTTCACAATTTTGCAAAACTCGAAAACAAAACTTTTTCAAATTTGCAAAACTTCAACGTCCAATTTTAAAAATCTTATTTATCTTATTTGTGAGCATTATTTTTTAAATCTGTTGCCAGAATCATTTTCTTTGGCCCTCGATTAGGTAAACACAGCTGTTGGTATTTATCAAGCAGCAGTAGTATTTTTTTGAATTACAACGTTTTTAAGCTGCCGCTAACTGAAAACAAGATGGTGGCAGCACAAAAGTACAAAACCCATTTACAAAAGTAAAACTGAATGAAAGTAAAAAGTCCTTTTGAGGTGTACATACATTTTTTTCCCATAAGCTAAAATCGGAAACTTCAAACGTTAATAACTTTTGAACGGGTTAATATTTTTTCACCTAATCTTCAAAAGGCACATAAGTGACCCAGATCCCATATACCCTGACAATTTCAGACCAGATCCACAAACCATTTGGGCCATAGCCCCAAGCAAAGAATTTGCAAAAAAAAGTGGTGTTTTGCACTTTTTTTGGCACTCTGCAGCTCCGGAACAGCACATCTGACTGTAACGAAACTTACCACATCTAGAGATGTATGGTACCAGACTGCAGATGAAAATTTCAGGAAAATTGTAAACAGTTGCAAACTTATATATTATAGTGGTGTGACAGCACCACTATAGTTAGGGTTCAGTGGTCACTTTTATGTTAAACCCAACATTTTGGCCTTTAATAACTTTACTACCATTTGGAAGATTCTTATGAATTTTTGCATGCACCGTCGAGGATCAAAGATCCCTTGATGTATCAGGTTTTGTACCGGTCAGTTGTGTGTATGCAGAGATGCAGATTGTCAACAAATTTGAAAATCACCATTTTTGTATAAATTTTTTGTCACACGGTTTCTTAGAAATGGCTGGGGGGTTTGGTCTGACATTTTTATGGTATAACAGGCTTGGATCACAAATGTGCCTTTTGAAGGTTTGGTGAAAAAAATATTAATCCATTCAAACAAGTTATAAAAGTTTTAATTTTCCCATTATTGGCCAGTAGGGGTGCTTACCAAGATGGCAGCTTAGTCACCAGCTCCACAGCCCAGAGGGATATATCCTTAATAATCCTTCTAATTCCAGGGACTGAATCCTCCTCAAACTTGTAGAACTAGGGCAGCACTGACCAAGGACTCTAATTACCACTTTCATTTTTATTGTGAACTTAGAACTTGGTTTGTATTTGCACTATACCTGGACCTGCGGAGCAGCATGTTCAGCCCTGCTGCATAATGAACCTCCAGCAACCACAAACATGGGACCATTTCTCTGTTGAGGCGATGATCAGCCAACTTATTGAACAAATGTCCCAGATGACGGTGGCCACTAATCAGAATACACAGGTTATGCAGAATCTCAAGGCCAGGGTGTTCCAAACTGAGCTGTGGGTCAATGTGATCAAGCTCAAATGCAAGATCTAGGAGAGCAGCAGCGCACTATCCTCTACATGCGGGGCAAAATTGATGATCTTGACAACCGGGGTCATTGCAACAACCTTCGCTTTCTGGGGTTTCTGGAGCATGTGGAAGGTTGCGACATGGAGGGCTTCCAGCAGAAAGATCTCACTGACATGTTGAACTTGGACCCCTCCTGACTGCTTCAGGTGGAGCCGGCACATTGTTCCCTCACCCATATGCCGAAGGCCCAAGATAGGCCCCGACCCATTATAGCCAGATTTATAGATTTCGGGGACAAGCAGATGGTCTTAGCTAAGGCAAGGGAGCTCCAGCAGTCAAGTGGTGATCGAACCGCATCAGCATTTTTCAGGACTTTTCAAAAGGACTCTCAGATAGGCACAGAGCCAATACTGATGTGCGGCATGTGAAGCATAAAATTGGGCTCCCCTTCTCCCTGTGCTACTGGGCCACAATGTGGGTAACGCACAATGGGGTGCCTTTGAACTCTGAAATGCTCAAATCCCTGAATGATTTCCTGAGGCGAAACTGGCCTAGGGACACCAACACCAGCTTGCAACAGCCCACTCCCTCTATGGCACCTGCTAAGGAGTTAGACCAGGGCTACCCTATCTGTAGCACTAGGTTGGGGGACTGGTTATATACCCAGGACTCACAGTGGGAACTCCCTCTGAAATCCAATTGCAAGAGGAACTCCACCAAAAAGCACAGATGGAGGGATCATCCTTCTGAACAAGTGCCAGCCGAGAATGGGGAAGAAGCCCTGATGGACATCTCAACCTCTGACTCTCTGCAGGGGTTCCCCACCTCTAATAGATTTTAAACCCTCAGACCAGTTTCCCCAGAGCAGCATCTGAACACCTCCAGAGGACCCAGGGAATGCCAGCAAACCCAGCTGCTTCAGCCTGACCACCTGATCAACACCAAAAACTCTTCCATGAAAGCAGCCATCAGATCAAGATCTCCAAAGATCCAGTAATGTCAGATCCCCAGGGTAGCCTCTCCAAGCTCCAATGATCCAGTCGGCTGTCTTGGCTCAGCAGTCCCCGAGCAGATCCCCTTGCCAATGTCAGACACCAGAGCTCCTGCATGGTCAGATAAGTGACACATTTTGTTGCTTTTTCTTGCTTGTTACATCTTGTTCTCTTACACGGATAGGGGCTGAAAGTGGGGCAGGGGGAGAGTCTGCAGCTTTGTGGTGGCCACTTCAAACTACCACTGCCAGGCCCTAGCCAAGCCGCTCAAGTTTCATGATGGCCAAGACTCCCCTTGCCCCCCCCCACCACCAACAGCTTTCTTGGCGGTTGCTCATTTTTGTTTAGATGCCCTGCTACCATACCAGGAGGGATCTGCAAGGGGCCAACACATCAGAACACTGGACTGGGTAGAGGGATGATGCTCACTGCAAACACTAAATGTTTTTAGTCTGGTGTCAGTCCCCCCTTACCCTCATAAGTTTACTTGTATAGTTTAAAGTGTTTTGGGCCTGTTGCTTATACATGGCAGGGAGGTGGTTGGGGAACATGGCCGAGTGCAAGTCATGCAGGGGCAGGGGTGACCAGGTGTGTATGGGCAAAAATCGGTAGTGGAATCTGCATGAAGTAAATGTATTGTGCAAGGCCCAATGCTCTGTAGGTGCTTATTTCAGGGATGATGGCGGGAAGCTGCTAGGGCGTATGGCAATTAAACCAACCTGCAGTTTGGGCTTTGACACCAGTATGCCCCCCTGACAAGGAGTCCAGCCTTACTTGGTTAATGCATTTACCACTTGGTGCCTGACACTGCCATTCCATGATATCTACTTGGCAATCCACCCTGGTATTGCACACATTTACCTCCCCCCTCTACCTCTACCCCAGGTTCTTCATTTCAGTGCTGGTAGCCCTAAGGTAAACTTCATTTTTTAAAGGGGGCAAAGGCTTATACGCAGCTGCACAGCACCTTGGTTTTACTCTTTGCCGTGCTACATTTCTTGCCCCCAAATAAAATGGGGGCTGCATATAACCCCTTCCTTGCAGGGCACCAGTTTTCTCTTTTCTATACTTTGCTTTCCCTCATGGGCTATTTGATGAGCTCAGACATCCACACCTAGTCTCACTAAGGTAACAAATCCACCTCTCCGGGGGTCCACCAACCCCCTGTCCCCACCAGTGACCCAGGGGGTTATTGTCACAGTATTGCATCCTGAGAATAGACGCTGACCTTCAGCAGAAAACTGTGGCCATTTCACTGCCTCTAGATCCCCCATATGAAGATATTGTTGTACAGCTTGTAGATAGTTTTACAGCTTGTAGATAGTTTTTTGCCTTGGAATGTTTTGTATATTATTTCAATAGACACTCACAGAGTCACTGCTAGGTGATTTGTTTGGGACAAACATTTACTTATGGGCAGTGCCATCTTACATTTTCTCTCAATGCTGTGCCTATACCCACATTTGCTTGCTCTTCTGGGGATCTCCACCCTGCTCCCAGCCTCTTCCTCCACATTTCAGCACCTCCATAATACATACCAGCTTCCCATCCTAAATGGATGACAGAACACGCCCAACAAGGAACGTCAGGGGCTTAACACCCCTAACAAAAGGAAGCAGGTGCTTATGCACCTTAAGAGGCTGAGAGCAGAGGTGGCCTTCCTCCAGGAGACCAAGCTAACCTGGGGAGACCACGATAGACTAAAGAGGGAATGGGTGGGCCAGGTCATACATGCCTCAGCCCCCACTAGAAAGAGGGGGGTTATCCATACTTCTGTACAAGGCTCTGCATTGGAAAATCATGAAGAAAGTGAGTGACCCAGAGGGGAGATGGTTAATTACCCTTATGGATATGGCAGAGGGACCTCTGCTACTTGGTAATGTATATGCCCCAAATGAGGACTCACCCTCCTTTTCCGCAAACTAGCTCAGGTGCTAGGGACGCAGACCTTGGGTAACATGCCACTGTTAACTGGGGGGATTTTAATCTTACCTTGGCCCCAATTCTAGATAGATCCCCATCCAATTTTGAGCCCTACTCCAGGGCAGTACAGGCCCTTGCCCAGCTGCAGCAGGACATGGTCCTCACAGACATTTGGAGGATTTTTCATCCATCTGTGCGGGATTACACCTTTCACTCCCTGGTGCACAGCTCTCACAGCTGCATAGACTTCTAGTTTTCCTACCCCAGTATCACTCAGAACACCATAGACACTACCATCCTGCCTCTGGTCATTTCGGACCATGCCATAGTGCAGCTGTTCTTCACCTGGGGCCCCCTATCTCCCACCTCCCCAGCCTGGAGGCTAGACCCTCTGTTATTCCATGACTCTGAATTCTCCCTCTGACTCCAGTGAAAGGCCATGGACTTTTTTCAGTGCAACCCTATCGCTGGCACCTCCGCTAGAACCACTTGGGAGGCTTTTAAAGCCACTTTGAGGGGGTGGGTGATAATGAGATATGCCTACAAATGCCAGAAGAGGAGGGAAAACTGCCTTAAGTCCCTAAAAAACAGCTGAAGGAGGCAGAGGAGGCTTTCAACCCCCCCTGAAACCCTTCACTCCATTCCCAGCAAGGTGTCGGGTGGCCGCCCTGAGGATGGAGGTGAATAAGCTCCTCTCCAGGAAAGCCGAAATTGCCATCATATGCTTAAAACACAAGTAGTGGGAGGGTGGGGAAAAAAGGGTGAAGGTCTTTACCTATCAGTTGAAAAACCAGAAAGCAGAAAGGCATATAGGTGCCCTGGTAGACAAGGAGGGTAGGACCCATAATAAAGCAGAGGGGATTAACCAAATAATGGCTGTTTTACTCCTCGCTGCATAATCCCTTCAGACAGCCTGATCCCGAGGGGGGTTCTCCCCTTCTTACAGTCCCTCTACCTCCCCAAGAATTCATAGCAACAGGCTGTGGCCCTGGATGCCCCAATCACAGTGGAAGAAGTAGCCTCCACATTACTATTTCTTAAGAAGGGGAAGGCTACAGGAGGGGATGGCATCCTGCTGGATATATCAATATATCACCCCTATTTTACAACAGGTGTTCACTGAAGCTTTACAAGCCAGTGCACCCCCCTCATTCTGGGAGGTGGCAATAACCATCCTGTCCAAGAAGAGGTATGACCCCCTGAAAGCAGCCAATTATCAGACCATCTCTCTACTGAATGCTGACAGTAAGGTACTGGCCAAATTATTGGCCAACAGGCTTAATCTACTCCTTCCTAGCCTTATACATCCCTCACAGGTAGGGTTTGTCAAAGGCTATTACAGCACAGATCTCATCAGATCACTGGTGAATTTAATATGCAAGGCCAAATTACGCCACACTCCAGCCACGGCAATAGCGATCGATTTCAAGAAGGCCTTTGACTTCCTGGAGTGTGATTTCATGCAACAGGTGCTCAGTACTATGGGGATCGGTGAGGGGTTCAGATCATGGATCAGGGTGATCTACTCCTCCTCTGCAGCTAAGGTGCTCACCAACTCCATGTTGTCACCTCCTTTTCCACTAGGTAGTGGTACATGCCATGGCTGCCCACTATCCCTTTTACTCATTTTTTTTATGGTGGAACTGCTCGCCATGGCAATCAGGCTGAACCCCCTCATTCAGTGGGTGGCAGTGGGGTGTAAGAAGTACCCCACACTCATACCTGCTCCCTCTGTCTGACATTGTCAAAGCCCTCCCACCCCTCCTAAGTACCCTTTCAGTCTTTGCCACCTTCTCAGGGCTCAGGCTCAATCATGCTAAGACTGAAGTCCTCCCTCTCAATGACAAATGCACCCAAACATGGCCACACTATATAGCCTTTGCTGGTCATCTGAGTGAATCACATATTTTGGTATAGGCATCACTTCTGGCCTTATCCAGATCTGGGAGGTGAATCTGAAACCACAGCTTGCCTCCATTCATACCAAACTGGATAGATGGAGGACCCTCGAACTCACCCTAGCTGGTAAAATATCAGCTATAAAAATGGTCACAGTCCCCAAGATTATATAATTATTGTGACATATTCCCCTGAAACTCCCACAACTCTGGTATACTAAGCTAGATCCCATGCTAGGGGCCTTCATATGGGAGGGGAAAAGACCTAGGTATAGCAGGATTAAGTAGAGGTCCCACTGATCAGAAGGTGGGTGGGGTCTCCCATGGTTCGAAGGATACAAATGGGTATTCCAGGCCACCCAAACATTAAAGTGATTTGCAGGTCTGGGCCGAGATGCCTCCCAATGGCTGGGTATGGAGAGAGCAGCTAGTAAGATGGCACACCTGACCCTGATATTCTATAACTGTAACCTGAGGGGGATCCAATCTCATCTGACAATAGTCCCCTTCCTGGACTTACTAGGGTGCTCTACATAAGAAGCTCAGCACTAACCCCACCCCACTGGGCCTTTCCCTGCTGAGAGACAATACTGAAATCACAATAAATAAAATGCCTGTCTCCTGGGTCACCTGGGTTGCTCTGGGTCTGACACATCACCAGGATTTATATGACCCAGGTACCACTACCCTAGACTCCTTTAAGGGACTGTGTTACTCCCATGGGCCCCCCTCTAAGGACTTCCAGCACTTCCTCCAAATCAGAAGTGCTATTACTGAGTATGTGCACAGGCACCCCTCAGGCAGGCCCGCCTTATCAGTGGAGAATTGGTTACTACTGGAGAGAGGTCTGACCAGCCTTATATATGTGGCCCTTAGAGCCGCTTTCCCTTCCCCATCCCTAGCCTCCAAACTTAAATGGGAACAGGCCCTGCAAACACAGATCTCAGCCCAGGAATGGAAGTCCTGTCTGAGGTTAGACCACACCACCTAGCCTGACACCAGAAGATTGTTAATACAGAACAAGATCCTTCAGTCTTGGTACAGGACCCCTGTGGTCCTCCAGAAGGCCAAGGTGAACCAGGATGCTGCTGTTGGAAGTGCCAGGAGGAGCGAGGGGACTTGATCAACATTCTATGGCACTGTAGATTAATTCAACCACTTGGGCTGGTGGTAAGTAACCTGGGGTCTAAAATATTACAGAAATCAGTACCCCTGGATCCTGAGGTGCTGATTCTAGGCATTCACACTTCAGTCCCCTACCTTCATTCTCTGGACCAAAAACTGCTAGCCATTCTAAGTATGCAGGTCAAGAGATTACTACTGTGTAGATGGAGAACACACGCGATCCCCACAGTCACAGAGGTGCTAAACTCCCTCACACAGGTCACCAACCTGTCCAGAATGACCCATGTAGTGGCAGACACCTTCCCCCAGTACATAAGTCTCTGGCAACCTTTCGCTATGTTTCTGAAGCCCAAGGAGGGAATAGGCTGACTCTCTTCACTGTAGACTTGGACTGCTTCCTATTTAATCACAAGTGGCTAGTCCTTGCAGAGGGATCCATTAGAGCTGCCCCAGAAGTTATGCATGTTTGTAGGACATAAGCTTGTTCAACTATGTCAGGGGTTCTCAAATGGTGAGGCCAGCCTCCCTTGGGAGGCCCTAACCTGTTCCAGGGGAGGCTCAAGCAAGTCTGAAAAAGTAATGTATTTAAATTTTGAGTCTTATATATTTTGTTTCAAAGGATGAAGCAAACTGAAGGAGGATAATAATAGGTGAAATTTATGTATGTATTTATTTACAAATCGGTGACAAGGGAAGGTGAATGAATTGAGGCTCATTTCAAGTGTATCCAGAGAAGGGCAGGGAGTGAATACAATTCAAAAGGTAACTGCATAGCAGTCAAGCAATACAAAATGAACAATCGTGCAAACCAATATGAAGAAGAAACTAATAATGAGTGGTGGTAATTGATCAGTTTGGAGACTGATGGCAGAACAGCCCAAATACAGGGGCTGAGCACAGAAGTGTTAAGAGCAATAGTAGGAAGGAGCAAAGTAATCCCAGATAAGTTGCTTAAGAACAATGAAGGAGGGGGAAAGGTGAGGTATGTTGGAAGGTTATTCCAGATAGACAGGAAACAGAGAAAGTAGTCTGACCCCATGAAGGTACTGCAACAAGGGGTAACAAAGGTTCAGGTATCAAAACAGTGGAGCAAGTAGGCAGAGGGGGTTCACAGTAAGCTGAATAACATTTATTTTTGTTATTCAGATTAACATCTTTGAGCACAGATGCTCTTTTTTCAAAGGTTTCACGTCAGTAAAAGACAAAGAACTGAATGAGAGCCAAGTACTCAAAGGGGTTTCAGTTTATTCATGGTGTACTGCGCAAAGTATAGTATGTTAATTTTCTTTGGGGAGGCCCAAGATTATTTCAGTTTTTGGGGAGGCTCAACATTTTTTCCATGGATTTGGGGAGGCTCACTGTGACAAAGTCTGAGAACTGTTGAACTATGTGTTTGGTGCAATATCTGTACTTGATGGAAGGTAGTTTGCTTTGTTTGTGTTCTGCTTGTTTTGTTGCAGGTATTATCTCAAGCCCTTGCCGGCCCCAAAACTTCCTATATCCTAAAGGGACTCACATCTCAGAGAAGCCACCAAGGGAAGCACCAGGTAGGCCCTGTTATAATAGTGTCTTGTTGGCTTGATTATCTAGGCAGGTCTCCCATCTTTTAGTTACCAGGCAGATGTTGTAAGCCTAACTAGGGGGAACCCGTCCAGCACATGATCTTGTACCTGCTCCTTAAGTACTTGGCATTGCATCATTTTAAGCATGATCCATACAGTTTATTGTAATTTTTTTTGCTGTATTGTAAAAGTCTGATTATCCATTGCATCGTGATACAAAGTTAAAACAAAAAACTTTTAACCAGAAAGTATATTTCCCATCATTTCCTATTGAAAAAATAGATGTGCTGTGTGAAACAATTGTTTTGCTATTGTGAAAGTTTTTTTTTTATTATTGTAAATGCAGAAAGTTGTGTTGAGATTCCACCATTTTGTTTTCAGTTAGTGATGCAAGCAAATTTAAATATTTGAAAACTACTTGTACTTGCTAAACACCAACAACTATGTTTACCTAAGCGGGGCCAGAGGAATCAGATTCTGTGGTCAGTTTGCCCCCCAAAATGCCCAGAATTATGTAAATTTTGTCCACAGACATATTTGTGCATAAAATTGCGGCAGCTGTTTTGTAAAACAAGGGGAGTTTGAACCGAAGATTGTGGCAAAATGGCAGTTGTTTTGTGAATCATGGGTCATTTGTGCTGCAAATTGTGGCAAAATCCCATTGTTTCTGGAAACAATGAAGGGTGTCTTGTGCAACAGCTGCCATAATTTGCGGCACTAATACATCCGCAGAAAACAAAACTATTTAGGGGAATTTTGGGAGCAAACTGACCCCAGAATCCGATTCTTCGGTCCTTGATTAGGTGAGCACCTGTTTGTGTTTACCAAATTTAAATATTGTTTTGTCCTTTTAATGCCTCTAAGGAGAAGGGGGCTGAGGCATGCTATTATGATATATTTTATGACATGGGGTGGCCCAATCCCCATGTTGGCAGAAGATGCTGCTGCCCCCCCAGCAGTGTGGAACACTGGAGAGCCCACTCCCAGTGTCCTGAAATATGTATTGTTTTAAACCTGTAAAAAGAACATCCCCACAAGTCTTTTTTAACAACCTGAAAAAAAGAAAAACAGTCTTTTGTCATCCCCGCCATCCCCCTTCCCCATCCTGACCCTCCAACTGAGCACCCACCACCCCACTCCCCTTACTTTACCCTATACTTGCCTCCAGAGGTTGCCTTCTGTGAACTGAAACATGTCTGCACTCTTCAAAGCCAAACTGCAAACTGAGGAATCAAGGCAACTGCCATATAATGTATTTTAATGGCATTTTCAACTTATGTTCTTAATTTTGGTATTTTTAGGTATTTTTTCACCAAATTTTCAATATGTGTTTTTTGGGAGCCCATCTCATGAGCAACATGACTGTCATTTCATTATTTGGGCCTGGAAGGTGATTTTCTGGTCACTGTATGAAATTACCATGTGGGACTGAACAACGAAATGACAGTGACAGTGTTCATGAGTTGGGGTCCCAAAAAGCCCATGTTGAAAATTTGGTGAACAAATTCCTAAAAATGGCTGAGTTATGAGCATTCATTGAAATGTTTCTACTCACATGCATAAGTTAAGCAATTTTTAATATTTTGACTCCATATTATCAACAAAGCTATTTTTTCACATCACCTCATGAACAGTAGAGCTGTCATTTTTCATATCCGGTAGCATGGAACAGCATTTTGGCACAGATTTGAAAATTTTCACCTATGGGCTTTAAGAGATGAGGTCATAAGATGACTATGTTCAAAATTTGTGGTCAAAACATGATAAAATGCCAAAGTTACGACCATTTGTTGCAATGTCAGTACGCCCGCTCATAACATCAGAAAATGTTAAATATTTTGGTCCCAGGTTTTCAACATAGCCTTCTTGTTACCTGACCTCATGTATGCCACAGCTGTCATTTTTCAAATCCTGTCCAATATGTGTTTTCATACCTGTGGCACAAAATGGCATTGCAGTTGTGCAGAATTCTGTTTTGGCATGAATTCAAAATTTTTCGTACCGGGGTACATGAGTTAATGTAATAAGATGGCACCAACTTAAAAAATCGATCACTCACCAAAACCTCAGCCAAACAAGGGCACAGGTCTAGTTCAAAAAGGAGTATTTATTACATAAAATGCATATGCCTGAAGATGGCTATGCTAACAATTTGGTCACTGTTGTCCTATGAATGGAAACGCAGTGCCCAGAGGTCCCTGTGCTTTCACGGCTACATACATATACTGTATGCATATATGAAGAGATGAGAGTGCAGGGCAGATGAGCTGTGCAAAGAATTTATCAAAGTGTCACACCAGCCATTATTCTGGGGTGCAGATGTGGAGGATTCCTCCACATAGCCTGGTGAGTATGTGAATGAATACTCTACATAACCACCAGGAGGTATGACAAAATAAAAAAAAAAAAGAAGACTCCAAATTTATTATAAATTGCATGAGCTATACTTCAGTGATTGTTAATAAGATAATAGGGCCTCTGAGGAATGTATTTTATGGTATAAGAGACTCATCTCATGAGGCTTGGGCAGGTGCAACCACTCAGTCTCACTTTGCAGTCCTCCCACCAAAACCTCATGCTTAGAGTCTCTTATAACAATAGAGACATCCCTTGGAGGTTCTGTTAACTTTAGTGTCTTCCCATCATTATTTGTAATCTAATGTACCCTAAAAATGGTTTATTTATGCCAGCTTTGTGTTCTGTCAATTCATGATATAGTATTACTACTAGATCAAAATTAAAAAGGTGTGTAATGTTGGTCTCCTGCCAGTGATTTCATTCATCTTGTCCTTGCCTGTGCTCCCACAGACAAATATGGATAGGATTAAACTATCTGATAATACTATCTGAAAGGATAAGGAAATTAATTGCAGAAAACATTATTAATTCATCATTTAGGGTTGTTACTAAGGCAACAAAAGCAGGGAAATGTGGTGTTGGGATTTCCAGCCCCAACACCCCACCCCTGCCTTGCTGACACTGACAGACATCGGGGATTTGCCTTGGGGTCATCAGCCCTAATGCTCACCCCATTCTCCTATACTCCTATACTGTATTGGCAAAAGATCTTGTAGCTGTGATTTTGCCTGTTAAAAAAATCAGACAGACAGAAATTAGCATTTTTCATTTCTAATGTCATGGCTTTATTTTCAGAGAGATGTTTGGACACTGCAGCTTTTTCCATCATGCTAACCTAATTGAAGGCATCAACACTATCTATATTTGTCACAGGGACTTCCTTAGTGGAGCTACTGTATAAGCATAGTTTCAAGCTAACACTTTCAATATCAGTACTGGTCTTCATGTAGGTGTTCTGAACTGTTACGGCAGGAGTGTTCTAGCAAACATCTTCACTACAGTTGTCCTCAAAATGTTGCTATTATTAAGCTGTAATGATAGTAGTAATACAGATTATTGTCATGATAAGGCTTCAACGTCAATCTTGCATTGTAGCTAATTAAACAAATGAGGATCAGACAGGATTATGATTTTTTTTGGTACAAGTAGAGGTTCTGCAGCCAATTGATCCAAAGTGGAAGACAGTCTTTGTGTATCTGAATCTCAGTTAAACTACATTCCCTAAAACAAATCCCAGGAACGTGCATGCAGAACTGTAGGCTTTCCTTGAACTCCTTTAGCTAGAACCCATGGCCAGTCATTTTCTAGGCTTAAACTGTTGTCTTCCAACATTTGTACCACATTAGATCTCCTTTGTTTTACTGGTGGTAACTTAAGATACTTCCAGCCTATGGGAAAGCTCTGTGTTTCATATGTGACCAGTTGTTGTGGCATTATGATTGACAATTCAGAGATACTGGGTAAAAGTTCATTTTTTTCACCTTTTTGCTCCTGTTCATCATCTTTGTGAGGATTATAGCTTGTTCTAGTGATACCATGATAATATGTAAGATGGCTGGAGTTAGTTTTCTTGTCCTGAGCTAAAGGCAGTGCTTTAGAGTTTGTTTTTCCTTCTGATGTTTTCGTGTCAATGGGTTTCCTAAATATGTGTGGATTTTCCTGAGTATTGATAGGAATTTCTTTTCTTGCATGTTGGTTAGTGCTACTTTTTAGCATGCAGAGACGATATGGCATCCTCTGCCTTAAAGAAAACCAAAGGAAAAAGTAATTATAGCAGACAAAATTGAATGCAATTCATATTACTGTTTCATGCATTGACCATCAAGGAATTCATAAAATCAAAAATGTTAAAAAAAGAAAAAAAGGCAAATACCAAACTGAGAAAACCCATTGTGTTTATTTTATTGTTTTTTTTGCCTATATGAAAACGTAAATGTGGGAGACACTGTGAGTCTTGAGCTTCACCAGGGCAGAAGAGTATACTGTAAGTGTATACACTGCAACAGCAGCTCATATAGCAGCTATCAACATGGGATTGATGATATAGGTGACCAGTTTCCATTGGACAGGATCCCTGTAGAGAGTGGAGTGCTAGTAGGCACCTCATTACCAGCACACCTCCCAACCTCTATCCTCATAACTCAGGGACAAGGCTTAAAAAAATCAGGGACACAGACACCAAATCAGGAACACATCTGAAAAATTGATACTATTCACTCAGAAAGCTGATAGAATAAGGGGATTAGTGTAAGATGCATTTTCTGAAGAAGAAGTCTTCTAATTTAAATGTTTGACATTATTTTGTGCTTACAGTCCCCACTGATCTGTCATAGAAATGCAAATTTTACAATGAACAGAGGCAAAATCAGGGATTTCACTGAAAATCAGGGACAGCTGAGAAGTATGAATATCAGGTGAGGAAGACATGGACTGCAGGAAAACAGAGACATCCGTCAGTCAGAAATCTTGAACGATGGCTGCTTACACCTCTCCATGCCATTTAGTTTCAGACACTGTAGACTGTTCCACCACTCAACAAGCAGAAAAGGCAGCTTTCTCCAGTGTGAAAGAGGAGAATCCCCATTCTGAGAAAGTTTTCTCTGATTGGGGAGGGGGGGTACCTGGAGACACCTGAAGGAGGTTTCAGGAGGCCAGCACAGTATCTTGGAAAGAGTGGGAGGCTGAGGCATAGGTAAGATCAAAGAAGTGGGGTGCCAGAGGCATATGAGGAAAAAATTAAACCTGAAATGAAAAACTGACTATTTTTTTTCACTTTTTCCTTAGCAGTAATTATTGTATGATGCCTGTTGTATTGTATAACCCCAATAAAGCCTGTGGCAATATTGCCTTTAACTAGTCCTATATATTGAAGAATTAGCAACTTGCTGAGGAATGTGGATGTAACATTCTTAAAGCATACTACATAATAATGTCAGCTGTATTTGATAAAACAGATTAGATAAAGGGGCAAACATATTAACTAACAAGCAGTCAGAGCTATCCGAGTATATCTCCTGATGTCCCATGGTGTCAGAGAATGCATTTGGCCATGATAAAAATAACGACTACAAAAGATCAGCAGGAATATTGGCGACTGGGTCTGTATAGCACCAGTAAATGTGAGCAAGTATTGTTGCTACGTTGAGTCACCAGTGGGGGAGCAGTGTCACTAGTTAGGGTTAGAAGAATCATTTTGGTGTGAGGAGAAGAAGTGCTGTCAGTGTAGCACAGAGGATTAGCTGAGCATGTGTGTGGGCTGCAGTGTGAACCCAGACCTGGGTTCAATTCCAGGAGTTACTCTTTCTTTTCAGTTAGTATATGTTTGTTTCTTTTTTTTTCTCAGTGTTGCAGCCATGTGCCCCTCCCACAGTTGATATCCACCCCATCCCATGATTCTCCCCATCGCTGAATTCACACCCACACCCTGATGTTGATTATATTTTTGTACGGGGGGTGCAGGGGGTGGAGCCACCTGCAAAGGTGGGTGTGGGAATTGAAGCCACCCACAGAATAAGGAATCTGGCACCTGGTTCACTCTTTTATGTTGGTGCTGAGAAGTGAGTGAGCTGTTATTAGCTGCATGTTTGTTTGCTGTTTTGGGAGTGACTTTTTTCTATTCAGTATAAATCGCATAAAACCTGTCTTCCAGGCAAAACAGTAAGAATCCTAATAAAGAATTGTATCTGTGATACCAGAAGGGGCACTAGGAGAGAGAAGTCCCAAATGACTTTTCAGTTACAGTAGCTGCCTGGGCAAGGGTCACGTCCATGGCTGCAAAGGCCTGCACATGGCTACAGCTATATCTGGAATGATTTTCCACTGACAATCTACTCAATAGGCACACCAGATAACTGGCATCAAGGTGACACTAATTCCCAAAGTCTCAAACCCTTTTAAACCAAGCAGTTAATCATTGTTCTTGATGAGGCCTACCCCATATTCACTGTTGAGTTAAGCTACAACAGTAGCAAAATAAAGTGTGGCTGTCCCACCAGTGCTGGTTGATAGGTTGGCTCCAGAAAAAACTCTGAGTTCATGGCCAGATGAGGTATGCAGACTCCACTGGTGGTAGTCTTCATACCATGTATCAGAGAGTACTAATGACTACATACAGTATACTGCATGAGAGCCTGCCTGGGGACACGTATTGCTTTAACAATACTTGATTTTGTGCTCTATGTAATGTTCATGTTACTTCAACCAACTCTGCGACAAAGTATTGAATCCTATTGCAGGAGCTTTTTTTTTGCACGATGCCTGTTTCATGTTAAAAATAAGATTTCTAAGTCTATGTTTTATCTATATTAATACATGTTAGTCCATGTACACTGTAATTCTGTCTTCTGTGATTTTCTTGTCCAAGTCATGGAGGCACTGCTGAAAGAAAGGACAGTGGCACACCTGGAATCCAATGGTGCCCAGGATCTGAGGCAACATGGATTTACAGCAGGATGGTCATGTCAAATGAATCTTACAGATTTTTTTGATTGGGTGACAAAGGAAGTAAATCAGGGAGGGGTGGTGAATGTCGAATACCTCAATTTAAGCAAAGCCTTCAACACCATCCCACATAGAAGGTTGAGTAACAAGATGGGTTGCCTGGGAATGGGGAACAAGGTCATAAACTGCGTTAGTAACTGGCTGATGGACAGGAAGTAGAGGGAGGTGGTAAATGGGATCCAATCTGGGGAGAAAGGATTGACCAGCAGTTCACCTCAGGGCTCAGTTCTGGGACCAGTCCTGTTCAATGTCTTCATTAGTGACATTGCAGAACGGCTGGAAGGAAAGGTCTGCCTATTTGCAGATGACACTAATATCTACAGCAGGGTGGATACTCCAGAAGGGGTGGAGGAAATGAAGACCTGGGGAAGCTTGAAAAATGGTCAGAGGTGTGGCAACTGAGGTTCAATGGGTTTTAAGGGACAGAATAGATGAGCCAGTGGGTCCTTTTCTGCCACCAAGTTTCTATTATTCTATGAAACATAGAAACAGACTGACAGCAGATACGGACTGCTTGGCCCACCCAGTCTGCCCATTTCCCTACCTATCAGATAAGCTGCAGATCCTAGTTTTAAAATGAGTATAAGTCTTAAACACCTGTAACTGTGAACATAAAGCACACTGACCAGGAACAATGCCAATTAAGTCAAGTTTAATGGCTGAAAGTGCAAAAACTGGCAAAAAAAAAACAAAAAAAAAAACGTTTCCCCCTGCATGCTAACAGGCATCATCAGAGTGTTATATAACAAAGATCTCAGTGCTGTTTTTTATATGTTATTCAAAAGATCATGTGTCATTGTTTAACCAATCAGTGTTTTCACAATTAAAAATCACCACACCTCCACAATTAAAGTGCTCAGTGCATATAATACATGATTCTCTTAATCAAAACTTGGAACAAACTTACTGAGCACTACATGATAAGTGTACCACATAACAATATGTCAAGAAGGAAGTGTAACAAGCATCATATTTTCCTATACACTCCTGAATAAATGAATGTAACTGTGTATTGCCACACTATTTTAGTTAACTTTTATTTTATTTATATTAACATACTATTTATAAAAGTTTTCAATTACTAATATTGCAATTAGTGATACACATTAATTTTGTGTTAAAGGTTCCAGGCACAGAATTATTATGTCTTCACACAACAGACAAGATTGACTCTTCTCCCCTCCCCCCCCCCAATCAGCTAACAGAATGCATGTTAACAGTGCTTTGTTTCATATCAAGGCATATATATCATGTCTTCAAAGCACTTGTAGAGAAGAAAATGACTAACATACTACCTTCTATATTTTTTCAAAAAAGCAGTTAAGTCAATGTTGTCATTCAGTCCTCTATTTCGACATGCTCCCAATTCATAAATCCAAAAACATTCTCTTTGTCCTATGATTTTGTTCAGATCTCCTCCTCTTTTGCCTGTTTTAACCACTTGAATTCCTATAATCTGAATATTATGCTGTTTACTCCTATCCCCCTAGTGCATGTTTGGCTAAGGCATACAATACATCATCTCTTTCTAGAGCTCTTACATGTTCCCCAATCCTAATACTAAATTTCCTGGTTGTTCTGCCTATCTAAAATGTTCCACAACTGCACTCAAGCATGTATACAACACCGCTGCTAGTGCATGTGATCAGATCTTTAATTGGTACATTCTGGTTTGTTATTGGGTATGCAAATTCCTTGCAAGTATGTATGTACTTGCTGTAAGTGTATATACCACAACGGTGTGTACCTACTGGTGCGGGTGCGAGCAGTGTCTGCTTCAACAACTCAGGACCTGGCACTAAGTTGCTAATTATCATGTCCCCAATGCTTTTACATTTACAGAATACTGTTTTTGGACCCAACTCAACTATAGATTTAAGTCCTGGTTCTAGTTGTAATATGGACCAATAGCTGTTAATGATTTGTTTTACTTTCCCTGCCCTACTTGAAAAATCTGTAACAAAGGGGCAGCCTGTACTTTCATTTATATTTTTATCAGCATATTGTAATGTACTTTCCCTACCCATATTGTTAACTTTTTGAATGACAGTAGCTGTACTGTGTCTGCTGTACCACCGCACTTGGAATCTACAAATCTGTACCCCTCTTTTTGTATGTCCTCTGATTTCAGTACAGTTACACAAAGTGCGCACCAACTGCCCCTTTGGTATTTTGTGGAGTATGTGATATGGATGACAGCTTTCAAAGCGTAACAAGCTATTATGATCAGTTTCTTTTTGAAACAAGGTAGAGTATGCACCCCCCTTGCCATCTTTATACAACTTTAAGTCCAGAAAGTGTATACAAATGCAATCCAATTCATACTTACAGGTCAAAAAGCCAGTAGTCAGCTCCATCCAGCTGATAAAAGAAGCAAATTCCTCTCTGGAACCTTTCCAGACAATTAAAATGTCATCTATAAAGTGCTGCCACAAATCCACCCTCGAAAGAAAAGGGTTTGTGGTGGCACCATACAGATGATCATTCTTCCACTTCCCCACAAATAAATTTGCATAACTTGGTGCCATAATTGTACCCATGGCTGTACCTCTAATCTGATGGTAAAGCTTGTCTTGGAAAAGAAAAACATTTTTTTGTAGTACCATCTTAGCTAGTTCCACCAGGAAATGAGTGGGACTTGTTACACATTTCAATTCAGTTCTTGTATCTAGAAAGAAAGATAGTGCATCAAGCCCCTCTGTGTGGGGGATCACAGTGTACTGCAAAAAAAATTCTACTCCATCCATAAATCCTCCACCAATTTTACAATTTCGGTTGAATCTCTAACATAAGACCTGAGATCTTGTACTAATGGTTGCAGAAATTGGTCCAAATATATTGACAACGGTTCAGTCAACCACCCATGCCCAGAGACTATAGGTCGACCTAGGGGTTGGATCAGATTATTGAGAATTTTAGGTAGTATATATATGACAGATAAGGTGGGGCAGTATATAGTCATGGTCCTAAAGGTCACATCAGTGATATAACCCTTCACAAAACTATTACTGAGTAGTTCATCAATTTCCCTTTTAAATTGCGTAACAATTTGTTTGTACACTATTTTGTAAAATGTGTCATCACTTATTAATCTGTGTAGTTCACTGATGTAGCCTATGGTATTCATGACAACCACCCACCCCCATCAGCAGCCTTGATTTTTTTTCATTATTATTGCTGCTTAACGCCTTAATTGCCAATCTCTCCTCTTTAATGCAGTTATCTCTGTACATATTCATAGTTTGTTTCTCTTAGTTTTTCCAGGTCTAATTCGCATTTGCAATTAAAAGTGGATACAATAGGATTTAATGGTGGACAAAATTCAGACCTGGGGCTAAGTCTAATATGTGAACTTATTTGCATCAGCACTGTCAAACATGCTTTTCAAAGTTAAATTTCTGCCAAGCTTATTTAAGTCTATGCAAGTGCCAAAAAAGTTTGTCTGACATTGGGCAGAATGCTAAACTCTTACCAAGGATGGATGATTCAAAAGTTGTTAATTTATTCAGGACTGTATAGGGAAATATGATGCTTGTTACACCTCCTTCTTTACATATTGTTATGTGGTACACTTATAATGCAGTGCTCAGTAAGTTTGTTCAAGTTTTGATTAAGAGAATCATGTATTATATGCACTGAGCACTTTAACTGTGGAGGTGTGGTGATTTTTAATTGTAAAACCACATTGGCTAAACAATGACACATGATCTTTTGAATAACATATACATACATACATACTTGTAAGGCATTTGCACACCCAGTAACAAACAAGAATGTACCAATTAAAGACCTGATCATATGCAATAGCAGTGGTGTTGTATACATGCTTGAGTGCAGTTGTGGAGCATTTTATATAGGCAGAACAACCAGGAAATTTAGTATTAGGATTGGGGAACATGTAAGAGCTCTGGAAAGAGGTGATGTGTTGTATGCCATAGCCAAACATGCACTAAGGTATGGGAGTAAACAGCATAATATTCAGTTTATAGGAACTGAAGTGGTTAAAACAGGCAGAAGAGTAGGAGATCTGAACAAAATCATAGGATAAAGAGAAAGTTTTTGGATTTATGAATTGGGAGCATGTTAAAATTGAGGACTGAATGACATAATTGACTTAACTGCCTTTTTGAAAAATATAGAAGGTAGTATGTTAGCATTTTGTCCTCTACAGGTGCTTCTAAGACATGATATATATGCCTCGATATGAAACAAAGCACTGTTAACAAGCATTCTGATAGCTGATTCGGGGGTGGGGTGGGGGAGAAGAGTCAATCTTGTCTGTTGTGTGAAGACATAATAATTTGGTGCCCGGAACCTTTAACACAGCATTAATGTGTATCACTAATTGCAATATTAGTAGTTGAAAACTTTTATAAATAGTATGTTAATATAAATAAAATAAAAGTTAACTAAAATAGTGTGGCAATATACAGTTACATACATTTATTCAGGAGTGTATAGGGAAATACGATGCTTGTTACACTTCCTTCTTTACATATTGTTGTCTGGTACACTTATAATGCAGTGCTCAGTAAGTTTGTTCCAAGTTTTGATTAAGAGAATCATGCATTATATGCACTGAGCACTTTAATTGTGAAGGTGTGGTGATTTTTAATTGTGAAAACACTGATTGGTTAAACAATGACACATGATCTTTTGAATAACATATGAAAAAAGCCCTGAGGTCTTTGTTATATAACACTCTGATAAAGCCTGGCAGCACACCGGGGGAAACTTTAGTTATTTTTATTTTGCTGTAAGCCATCTTTCTTGCCAGTTATTGCACTCTCAGCCATTAAACTTGACCTAATTGGCATTGTTCCTGGTCAGTGTGCTTTATGTTCACAGTTACGGGTGCTTAAGACTTCTACTCATTTTGTTTCATTCATCAGTAGCACCATAACAAAAATATCCTGGTGCTTGGTATTTTCTGTATGCATGAGATCCTAGTTTTACCAAGAGCCTACTTCCTCCTATCTCCCACTAGAATTATCTTATGTCTGTCCCATGCATTTCTAAACTTCACCACTGTTTTTGATCTCATGACCTCAGGAAGGCTGTTCCATGTGCCCACCACCCTCTCTGTGAAAAAATACTTCCACAAGTTACCCCCGAGTTGCCCCCCTCCTTATCTTCAAATTGTGCCCCCTTATTCTTGCACATCTCTATTTCTGAAAGATGCTTCCCTCTGGACTTCGTTGATTTCCTAGCAGTACTTGAAAGTTTCTATCATGCCCCCCCTCTCCCTCCTTTCCTTGAGGGTATACACATTAAGCTCTTTTAATCTCTCTTCATATGGCTTCTGGTACAGACCCTGCACCATTTTAGTTGCTCTCCTCTGGACTGCCTCCACCCTGTCTACATCATTGTGGAGATGGGATCTCCAGAACTGCACACAGTACTGCAGATGGGGTCTCACCAGTTATCTGTAAAGAGGGAAAACAACTTCTTGTTTTCTACTGGTGATGCCTCTCCCTATGCATACCAGTATCCCCCCAGCACTCTCTACTGCCTTCTCACATTGCTTGTCTACAGTTAGTTCATCTTATATGACTACTCCCAGGTCCCTTTCCATTTTTGTTGTAATTAATACCCCCAGTGTGTACTCTTCCCTTGGGTTTTGTTTCTCAGGTGCATTACTTTGCACTTCTTTGAACTGAATCTAAGCTGACATATTTTTTACCATTCCACCAATCTTGCCAAGTCCCTTCTCATCCTTTCCATCACCCCCACTTGTGTATCAACCCTGTTGCAGATCTTTGTCTCATCTGGAAAGAGTCATACTTTTCCTTCATTTTCCCTCCACAATGTCATCTATAAAGACATTAAAGAGGACCAATCTCAGTACTGAACCCTGCGGTACCCTGCTAGTAACCCCCCTTTCTTTCAAGTGGACCCCGCTTACTATTACCCTCTGCGTCTTGTTGTCCAGCCAATTTTTTACTAAGTTTACCACCTTGGGACCCACTCCCAGGCTGGCTAACTTGTTTATTAATCTTTTGTGTTGGACTGTGTCAAATGCCTTGCTAATGTCTAGGTAAGCCACATCCACAGCCCCTCCCTGGTCTACTACTTTGGTCATCCAGTCAAAGAAATCGATTAGATTCATCTGACATGACCTTCCTGCTGTGAATCCATGCTGCCTTGGATCCTGTGCCCTGCTGGCCTCGGGGTACTCAGTACTTTCCCTCAGAAGTGATTCCATCATTTTCCCTGCCACTGAGGTCAACCTAACAGGTCTATACTTTCCTGCCTCTGCCTTGCTCCCACTTTTGTGAAGGGGACTCTCATCTTCCCTCCTCCAGTCCTCAGGTACCACAACCTCCTCAGAGGATTTGTTAAAAAAGGTAGTCAGTGGTGACACTAGTTCACCCCTTAGTTCTTTTAGAATTCTGGGCTGAAACCGATCATGCCCCATTGCTTTATCCACCTTCAGTTTTAGGAGTTCTTTCAGGGCCTTTTCTTCTGTGAAAGGACTGGTATCGACCACCCTATCAAGTGTGCTTCTGTTATTTGGTTTAGTTACCTCCCCCTCCTCTTCCTTTGTGAATACTGAGCAGAAGTATTTGTTTATTATCTCTGCTTTATCACTGTTACCCTCTGCCCACCACTTTCCCTCCCTGGGTCTTTCTTTGCTCATTAATGTACATATAAAAGGTTTTATCCTCCTTCTTAACTAAGTTGGCTATCATTTCCTTGGTTTGGGCCTTTGCCATTCTGACTGCCTTCCCCAATTCCATCTGCTTTAACTGGTACAGATCTCTGTCCTGCTGCTTCTGCATTTCCTTATACTTCCTGAATGCTGTCTTTCTCCCTAACCTTCCCTGCCACCTCTTTTTAAAACCATAGTGGTTTTTCCTTAGTTTTGTTTTGTTTATTTGCTTCACACAAAGGCTATTTGCTTCTGTGATGGCAGCTTTGACTTTCCCCAATTGTTCCTCCACCCCTCCTTCATGTCCATTTGCTGGTGCTTTTCTGAGGCACTCCCCTATTTTGTCAAAGTCAGCCTTCTTAAAGTCCAATTCCTTCACCTTTGTGTGACTTGATTATATGGCTGTGTTTATCGTGAACCACACTGTTTGGTGATTGCATGATCCCAGATGGCTACCCACTTTTAAATCTGAGATCCTCTCTCGGTCCCCATTAGAATTTACCAGGTCTAAGATTGCTCCCTACTGAGTGGGTTCCAACACTAGCTGTCTGAGGCATGCCCCCCATAGGGCATCAAAAATTACCCTGCTCTTGGATGTGGCTGCAGCAAAGGTGCTCCAGTTAACATCTGGCATTTTCAGGTCCCCCATCAGCAATATCTTCCTCTTTTCTGCCATTCTAAGGATGCCTTCTATAATTTCCCTGTCCATTTCCTCCCCCTGAGATGAGGGTCTGTATACAACCCCTGTACAGATTATGGTGCCATTTTCTGTCTCCAGATGATTCTATGATTCAATGCAAAGAAGTGCAAAATAATGCACATGGGAAGAGGGAACTCTGGGGAGAGCTACAGGATGGGGGGGGGGTGCTGACAATCACCAAAGAGGAAAGGGACCTAGGAGTCATCATTTCTGATGACTTAAAGGTGTTAAAGCAGAACTCAAAGGCTGCAAGGAGGGCCAGTTGCATGCTGGGGTACATATACAAAGATAGCAATAGCAGAAGGCAGGAGGTGGTGATGCCATTGTACAAAACACTAGTGAGGCCACACCTGGAGTACTGTGTAAAATTCTGGAGGCCACACCTTCAAAAGGACATCAACAGGGTGGAGGCAGTCCAGAGAATGGTGACCAAGATGGTACAAGGCTTGCACTACAACAAATATGAGGAGAGACTAAAGGACTTCAATATGTATTCACTGGAGAAAAGGAGGGATCAAGGGGACATGTTATAAACTTTCGAGTACCTCAAAGGCATTAGCAAAATGCAGGAGGGAGAAATCTTCAAATATAGAAAGAGTACAAAAATGACGAGGCATGATATGAAATTGGAGGGGGTTAGATTAAGAGGAAATGTGAGAAAAGTTTTCTTCACAGAGGGTGGTGGACACATGGAATAGTCTGCCACAAGAGGTGGTGGGTGCAAGCACAGTGGGTGGTTTTAAACATGCTTGGAACAGGCACAAAGGAACATTGAGGTGGGAGGGAGGGAGTGATGAGAAACCCCGACACATAGGGTCAGAGGTTGCATACAAGCATAGGGTCAGAGGTTGCATACAAGTATAAGGCTTATGGGCAGATTGGATGAACCTAGCGGTCCTTATCTGCTGGCAATATCTATGTTTCTATGTGTAACTCCTGTAAAAGGGCCATGTGGCCAAGTGCATTTTACCAAGTTAACTAACTTTAAACAAGAAAATAAAATGTCATTTGTTATCGCTTGTATACTAAACAGTATATGCTATGTGGGCATGAATTTCAGAACAATCTAGTACAGGAATACTTAAATTACTAAGACAGTTCAAATTGAAGCACCCAGACCTGCTTAATTTACACAGCATAGTTCAAATGCATTCAGGAATCATGACAATAGTTCAGTTGCTTGTTATATTTCTAAGATCAGATTTGTTGTTGATAATGCATTTTTTATGTAATATACAAAATATGCTGAAAATAACATGCACAGTTCTTGCATTGAAGAAGAAAGGCTCAAGTGTAACATGGAATGGGGTAATGTTAGGCAATTTGCTAGGATACTAAGGCAGAGGGTATAGTACCACATTTTCACCACAGACAGAAAGGGGCAAAGGAGTTGACAGGTTACTTTTACCACTGCAGTGGGCAGAGCCTGTAGCCATCTGGCTGTAGCTATAAAAATGGGATACAAAAGCAAAAATGTGGAGCTGCAGTACACGCTTCCACAACTTCAAATCACTAAGCCAGTTAAAATGAAGCACTCCCCTCTCTCTGTTCAGTAGACCAGTTCCAGCACTATTTTTTCAGCTTGTTTGTCTCTCATATCATGCCTGCTCTAAGTGACCTGACAGTATCCCAGAGCAGTGCAACAGTACAATTATAAAAAATGTTTTCATACTAATGTGAATAGCCCACTACTTATCTCTTGACTCTCCAGTTTGTAGCCAAAGATGTACCAGGCATTTGTAAAAAGAATCAGAAGTCTATTTGAACCATTTTTAACACAGGATTTAGTATATTCACTTACTGGGTTGCTAATTTATTTATTATTGAAATGTGATTTGCTAGTCTTTGGAGCCTAAATAGTTTGCTGACATAACTTCTAACAGAGGACATAGCAAGCTTTTAGAGGAAATAACTCCAGAGGTGCTTCAAATTACATACTCTGTCTCTCCCAGATGTGTGTGAGTGTGGCAATGATTTATCTTTTCTGAAAAGTTGATTTATGTTCATCCTTTCAGGACCTATCTAATTCTTAGTGTATTGAAACTCTAATGGCTTTATGTTTGTAGGAGGGGTAAATGCTAGGCAACTAATGTGTTAGGGGCTTCCAGGGGTGGCAAGGGGCATCATAGGTGACTGCAAAGAAATCATAGAGATGTCAACTGGTAGGGGATTGTAAAGAAATGATAGCAGTGTCAGCTACTTTGCTCCCAGACAGAACAAAGCATTTCACTGTAATGCACCCTCATTTTCCATATTTTCTCTATAAAACTGGGACACAACTCATGTAGATTTTCATGTAAGCACAAATTCATGTTTGTATGCGATTGACTTCATTATGCCAGTCAAAATTATCACTACAACAAATGCTAAGGCTGTTTTAGGTGTTCTTATTTATTTTAAATGGTAAAAATTTCCTGTAACACATCACATAACTGCTCTACAACTATAAGCGTTAAGAGCTTCATATGTCCCAATATAAGACCATCGTGATGCTCTTGAGAAAGGTTGGAATCCCTCAAGCTTCACTCTCAAGGTTCACATGTCCCCAGAACCTCATGATGGAATTATAGCCTTTTAGAAAATGTGCAAAGTGTATTCTAGTTGTTGATTGGCTGCAAGAGCCAATCTGCCAGTCCGGTATGAGACAACAGAGACTGGAAAATAACTAGCCCCAGTCTCCATTGCCTCATGTAGTTCTAAATATTACTGGTCCAGTTCCAAATTCAGAATGTATGACTGACATTTTTTTTTTCTCGCCTAGTGATCAAGCTACTTAGCCCCCCCCCCCGACTGTCTGTTAGCAAGCAACCAGGTCAGATAAATTGTCTCCATGAACCCACCCTCAGCTTTTCCACTTCACACCACCGCAGTGATCACAAAATACTATATTTGTAACAAAACTCGACCCAGTTTCTGCAGTAACAACACTCCCGGCCCCCGATCCCCTCTTGCTCTCACAAAGTCCGCTAGCCAGTAGCACGACTCCATCTACGGCACGCTATCTAGCGAGCAAATTAATTAAAAGGAAATCAGCTAGTACCTCACGACAGGAAGTAATTTTCAGTTGACTGATCTACTCTGAGCTCTACGGGGCTCCCCAGTCACGAAACCTCTCAGGATTGCTGGGCACATCCTGTCAGGTCTCTCCCTTGGTAACAGCAGAGCGTGACTGTGTAGTAAGGGGTTACAGGTTACAGCCTCATTTTAAGAAAAACTGCTCATCAGGGTGAGGAAGCAGACAGAGTAGAAAGGGGCAAGAATTGTGAGGGTAGATACTAGTGCTTGCACCTGCTTTATGCAGGCCTAGCTTTCCCTCTAAGTAAATCCAGTGTCATAACCTGTCATAACTGAATTTTTAACAATTTTACCGGTGTGTGTGTGTGTGAGGGGGCAACAGACATACCAGTATGCAGAAAAAAGCATCACATCCTGTATATCTTTCTGTGTGTTTGCAGGAGGGAAATTCAACTGTGGTCTACAAAGAAGCTGGACTCAGGGTGTGCTCTGTGTGTGTGTGTTTCAAAAAAAAAGACACATTGTAATATAGGCGGAGGAATTATTTTATTACAAAACTAAATTAAAACAAATTTTCTAATAACATTTTTTTATTAAACAAATTTTTTTCTCAGTGATCATTTTCTAAGTGCAATAATACCCTCCAGGGTGGGCGGTATGGGCAATACCAGACCTTCCAGGGGCTATAAGGCCCTCCGCCTGTGGCATCAGGCCTCATTATGCCCCTGGGTGGTCCAGTATTGCCCAATACTGCCCACCCTTTTGGGTATTATTGCTTGCATAATATACAGTCCACTGTAGATCATTCAATTTATAGCATGAAATGCGATAACTTTTAACTAACCCTTAGTCCCAGACTGGTATATTTCAGTTTCTGTTTACACAGTTCTGTGTACCTGTAGCACTCCCTTAATAAACATTTTGTTTTTTTGTTTGGTTTTGCCAGGTACAGTGTTTTCCTTTTTTTTTCTGACTTACATTCAGTCATTCACTGGCATGTTTAAGCATCCCCCTACATGCACGCATACACACACACACACACACACACACACACACACACACACTTCTCTGTGCACCAGACTCAGAGGTAAGAACATATACCACCCAATTTTTTTAATTTTTTATTTTGCTAACCTTAGCCTGGACCAGGGACTATGGCTCTCTTCTGATTGCACATACATAATTGTAGTCCTGCTCCATCAGGAGGAGGAGGGACAAGGAGCAACCAGGTAACTACAGACTTGTCAGTCTTACCTCTATTGTGGCTAAACTGATGAGATACCAGTCAAAGAGGACTTTGTGGACTACCTGAACAGCAATGGACTCCATGATAGTAAACAGAGTGGATTCATTGAAGGGAAGTCTTGTCAGACCAACCTGATAGTATTCTTTGACTGGATAATGAGGGTAGTGGATAAGGATCACACTATGGATTTACTCTACTTCAATTTCAGCAAGGCTTTCAACTCAGTGCCTCACACAAGGTTGCTAAAGAAGCTAGAGGATCTAGGTGCAGCCAAGGACACAACGGACTGGGTGAAAAACTAATTGAAGGGAGTTAGCAGAGGACTGTGGTTAACAGAGTTAAATCAGAAGAGAGGGAGCTCACCAATAGGGTGCCACAAGGATCTGTTCTGGGTCTAGTCCTTTTCAATATGTTTATTACTAACATGAGAGGGGGAATCCAGGGAAAGATGTGTCTATTTGCAGAGGATGCTAAGCTGTTTGGCAAGGTAGAAAGTGAGGAGGTAGTTGAGGGATGCAGAGAGACTGCAAAGGCTAGAGAGGTGTCCAACTGTTTGGCAAGTGAAATTCAATGCCAAAAAGTGCAAAGTGATGCACATAGGGAACAAGAACTCCAGGACAGAGTATTGGATCGGGAGGGGTAAAGTAGGACACAACTTCTGAGGGAAAGGACTTAGGGTCATCATCACTGTCTCCCTAAAACAATCAAGCCAGTGAAACAATGCCTGCAGTAAGATACAACAGAATGCTGGGAGTATAGGAAGGCATATTGACAGCAGAAGGAAGGAGATATTAGTGCCTCTTTATAGATCAGTGCTTAGGCACCACCTGGAGTATTGTGCCTAGTTCTGGAGTCCTCACCTAAGAAAAGATTAGGACAGGTTCAAGAGAATGTGACATAGGTTGACCATAATGATTCAGGGCCAGCAAGACAGATCTTACAAGGAATGGCTCAAGGCATTTAGCATGTACTCACTGGAGGCCAGACAAGAGAGAGATGGTAGAGACCTTCAAGTTCCTGGAAACGAATGAACAAGGTAAACTACAAAGAACTAGTTATCATAAGTAGCAGATCAAGAACACAGGGGCACGAGTGGAAACCAATGAAGGGAAGGTTCAAGAGGGAAGTAAGAAAATGTTACTTTACTGAAAGGGTGGTGGAAGCATGGAACAATCTGCCAACTGATGTGGTTGGAGCCTAAACTATCAATGGATTTAAACATGGCCGGGACAGAGTGATGGCTTACTGGTTGTTTGTAGTGGTAGGGAGGGTAGTATGTAGGTGGATAGTGTGGGTTAGAAACTTGTACGGAAAATAGGTTCTGGGTTTATTAGGGTTTTATGGGCAGACTGGATGGACCAATGGTCTTTTTCTGCCATCATTATTGATGTTTGTATCAGTTTGAAAACCAGGTCCCATGAGCTTAGTGTGGTGTGCCACAATGATACCACTTGTTAGAAAGATTAATTCACACCAGTGGGTCTTGTGAGTTACTGTCTTCCTAAAAGTCAATTACACACAAGACTTGATTAATTACAAAGCTGCTAGAAACAGATGCACTTGAGCAATATGGGAAGCAAAAGGTAACCATTACAAGAAACACCTCGGGTCATCATGGGGCAAAGGGAAACAATTCTGGGGAACCCTAAACAGCCTTTGTGGGAAGGAGGCCAAAGCAGCACCTGACCTGATCACCACTAATATGGGTACCACTCAGGACCCTAAAGAGATTGCTGACATCTTCAATGCAGCGTTCACAGACCTGACCTCCATCCTACCATCTGAGTACCTAGCACCAACAGAGGACATTAACTCAGGACAAGCATGAGTGCCCATCCCAATCTGACCCTAATACACCACTATTATAGTTCAAGCCGGTCTCAGTTGCTGATACCAAAAAATATATAGAGCAGGTACTGGGTAAATCTAGGGTGGCCGGGGTGTGGCCTAGCCCTGATCCAGTATGGTAGCATAGAGAGATAGCTCTTGCAAAACGAGGATAAATCCGACATTAGCCGCCACTAAGACCCTCTATTTCTGCCAGAATTTTTGTCGTAGCAGAGAGGAATCTCCTGGGAATGATTTTTGGGACTTTTCTTGCAAGTTCTCTTTTGGAACTCACTCGTCTTTTCTCTCGGAAGGCAGATTTGCAGTGTGGCGTACAATATGCAGCCTTCTGCAGAATCATCGAGAACTGAAGTGCTGTTCAGCCAGCTTATGACCCAAATGGCACAACTCACAATTGCAGTCAATGCCACTACGCAAACTTTGCAAGGGATTGAAGTTAGGCTTTTCCACAATGAAAGACAAATACTGTATCCTCCCATAATGCAGCTCTTCATGAAATGACTGCTACTCTGAGGGCACAGGCCAAGCTTATCCACACACTACAAAATAAAGAAGATGACATGGAAAATCGCAGCTGCCGAAACAATATATGGCTTACTGGCTTTCTGGAAGGTGCAGAACAGAAATCAGCCATTGACTTCTTACAGTCAATCCTCCCGAAGCTGCTCAAACTACCAGCTGATTTTCACCCTCAGATAGAAAAGGCACATCGCTCGCTTGCCCCGGTACCAAGGACTGGAGCAAGGCCTAGACCCCTGCTTGCCAGATTTTTGGATTTTAGGCAGAAAGAATCTATTATAGCTGCTGCTCGAACTGCAGGGCAAATTACTTGGCAAGGGCATCATATCCAGCTCTATCAGTACTATTCTAAAAAACCCTCCGATCGCCATAAGGAATATGCCCAGGCAAGAGACTGTGACAAAAACTAAACTACTCTTACTCACTGAGGTATCCAGCGATCATGTGGATTATGCACAATGGGTCTTCCCTTATGTTTGGGACCCTAGAGAGCTTGATGGACTTCCTGCGGGCTAGACACCATGCGGTGTTTCGGGACCCTAACAATCAGAGTGAGCAAATACAACACTCTCCCTCTCCGTCTGCAGCAAATATTTCCTCGGCTCCTAAACAAGACATACCTGAGTCTGGCGTGTGGATTTTTGACACATCACTACCATCAAGGCCAAGGAAATGGCAACCATCTCATCGTCATGATCGACTACAACATCCTACTGAAAAAGCCGGCTCCCCGAGCCCAGAGGTGACGGCTCACTCAGACCAACTTTCAGATCAGCAAGATCCCATAGATCTGCAGACTTTCTTCTCACCCAACCCATTTGCCGTTCTACAACTGGACCTGCAGGACTCAGATACTGTACAAGGGGTTTCAGAAAGGGCAGAGATGGACATATGTGGGTCGACATCCTCAAGACCTAAGCTGTCCATGTCTCAAAGCAAATCCTGGGCTTACATTACTGCCGCATCCCCAGATCTTGCAGCCGTCCTTCCCGCTGCGAACTCATGAGATGGAACTCTCAATGCTACAACTGGTCTTCTCAGACCTGGCTCAGAACCCCCAGACTGAGGACATGTTTCAAACTGTATGATACCAGTTTAATATGGGGAGTTGAGTATGTAACAAGGGAAAGGGAACCTCCTTTTTTTTTGGTTTGGTTCTCCCTCTATGTGTTAACTTCTCATCCCTTGGCTTACCATGGGATCTAAATTGCTGGGAGTATTAAGCTCAGCTCTCCCTATCCCTCGTCTATCGGCTAGGAATATAGGAGTATTGTAACTCCTTTCGGGACATGCTTTTGAGGATATCCTGCTATGTGCGTAGGGCCCCATGGTCCTAGGGGGATTTCTCTCATACAGTTAGAGCTAAGACCACCCTGAGGATGTATTTTTACACCCTGTAGTATGGACAAGCTGTTCTGGAGGGTATCTCCTCCTGTCCAGATCCCAGGCCAACTCCCATGGATACCAAAGGAGGTCTTGCTACTTTGGTCGGCATATTACCTTTGGGACTCCTAATGACTGTGGACAGGCTGATATGTGTATATAGCTGGTTAAATGTTATCAGTCAATATTATGTTTTACAAGTAGAAATTGTTTATAGGTTTTTCCAGATCGTGATTAGTATATGCTTGGAGGGGGGATTGTGTGTGTATTTGGGGTCCCTTGCTGGTGGTGTTTAAATTGATTATAACAGATTTTCTGGTTCAGATAATATGGGGCAGACCTTTGCTCTCTGTCTCTATTAGGCTTTATAGCTCATTCCCTTCTAAATCAGACCTCACACTTCTAGACTATGGCTGACATTCGCTATATCACCTGGAACGTAAGGGGCCTTAATACCCCTATGAAGCGTTCTCAGGTGCTGAATCATTTCAAGAGACTGGGTGTGCAGGTAGTCCTACTACAAGAGACTAAGTTGAAAAAGTTGGACCATGACAGGTTGAAAGGCTCTTGGATGGGACAGGTTGTTTCTTCTTCAGCCTCCACCTGCAAGCGGGGGTAGGTTTTTTATTTCACAAATCCCTTGAGTGGACACAAATAAAAGTGCAGTGAGATAGAGATGGAAAATGGGTGGCGGCTTTGATGGATACTCCGACAGGTACCCTAGTGATAGCTAATGTGTATGGCCCTAATGACGACCAGCCTGAAGTGTTTCTCTCGCTGGCCCTAGCTATTAGCTCATTAGCCTCTCCACAGGTCCCTATAATCTTAGGGGGTGATTTCAATGTCCCCCTGGACCCTTTTCTAGATCACACGTCCGCCTGCCCAGATCATGATCAGAAATGTCATCTCTCACTGCAGCAGCTGATCACAGATATGGGGTTACAAGACCCCTGGCACATTCTGCACCTGTGGGACAAAGATTATGCATTCTTTTCTCCGGTGTATAACTCACACTCTCGGCTGGACTACTGGCTTGTATCCCCTTCTATTATGAACAGCACCAACAATGCTGTAATTCATCCAATTATCATATCGGATCATGCTCTGGTACAACTTCACACTTTAAGTAGTCCCTCAGCCCCTATATCCCTGAGCTGGCATTTGGACCCGCTTCTCTTGAGGGACCCTAACTTCCCTCAATGATTTCGGATACAGGTCACTAATTTTCTACAAGATCATGCTACAATGGAGGTCCCCCCAACAATGGTTTGGGAGGCACTGAAAGCCACCATACGAGGTGCTATCATGGGATATTCAGCGTATCACAGGTGGCAGAGAGAACACCAGCTTAAAATATTGGAATCCCATCTTACAGAACTCGAGACTAAATTTAAAAGTATGCCGCACACTTCCTTACATTCCCCGATAGGCAAGGAAATCACTAAAATCAGTCATCAAGTACATGACCTACTTGCCAGGTCAGGAGAAAGTACTATCCTACAGAATCCGGAAACAGAGGGCCGAGAGCCATATTCCCAGACTCAAAGCACCAGATGGCCCTGTGCAAGTTCAACCAGAATGCATAAATGAAATTATGACAGATTTCTATAAACAGCTATATTCTTCCTCTGGCACTTTTATTGTTGCACAGGTACAAACTTTTCTGACATCTATACCTATCTGTCATCTAAATCCTCAGCAAGCTGCTATCTTGGAGTCTCCCATTACCCCTCAAGAGGTCACAGATTCACTTTGCAATTTAAATCACGGGAAGGCCCCTGGTGGGGATGGATTTCCCCCTGAAATGTGGATCCTAGTTGCACCTCTGATCTCCCCCCTATTTAGTGACATTTTTAATTTGGCCCTTAGTTCAGGATCCCTCCCTCCATCCCTTCAGGAAGCGATCATTGCTGTATTTCCCAAAAAAGGGAAAGATGACACTTTACCATCCGGCTATCAACCTATTTCACTTATCAGTTCAGATACTAAGATTTTTTCCAAAATTCTGGCTACCAGGTTAAACCCCTTGCTTCCCCACCTTATACATCCTTCACAAGTCGGTTTTGTCCCGGGTCAGCTCAGCAGAGATCATATACGTTCCCTTATAAATATTATATATCAGGCCAGTAACTTCCCGGCACCAGCTGCTGTAGTAGCAATAGATTTTGAGAAGGCATTTGATGGTCTTGAATGGCAGTACCTTCAACAGGTGCTAGAAGCCATGGGCTTTGGTCACAATTTTAGAAGCTGGGTGACAGCTCTGTATCACAATCTTTTGGCTCGGGTCCTCACCAACTCTACTCTGTCATCACCCTTCCCTCTGGGGCCGGGCACGAGGCAGGGCTTCCCCCTTTCTCCCTTACTTTTCATAATAGCAGTGGAGCCACTTGCGATTGCCATATGCCACTCTTCAGCCATAACAGGTTTTCCCTTTGGCGATATCACTTTCCCCACATTTATGTATGCAGATGATTTGTTAGTCCCATTAGTGGACGTCACTACTTCCCTCCCCTGCTCTGCTTTCCCTCCTTGCAGATTTTATGAGCTACTCTGGCCTAAAAATCAACAGGTCTAAAACAGAAGTACTCCCCCTCAATAGCTTGTGCACTTTAGATCAGGTAGCCCATCTTGGCCTTCATTGGGCCCCAAATTCCCTTGTGTATCTAGGGATATGGCTCACAGTAGATCTTACTAAAATATGGGATCTGAACCTTAAACCCCTTCTTAAAGATATCAAGACTGAATTTGTGCGCTGGTGTGGTCTTCAACTTACACTAGCAGGTAAAATATCTGCGATCAAAATGGTGGTAGCCCCTAAACTTTTATATGTCATCTCACATATACCATTTACACTACCAGCCTCATGGGTTAAAGCCATAGACCAGGCCTTTTCCGATTTTATTTGGGAAGGCACCAAACCCTGTTATAGTAGAAATAAACTTAGAGCCCATTGGTCACAGGGGAGGCTGGGGCCTTCCTTGGCTGGAAGGGTATAAATGGGCCTTCACTGCAGCTCAGACCCTAAACTGGTTCCTCCCACAGACATCTGAGCAACCACAATGGATACACATGGAGGCTTCTATGGCCCAGACCCAATCCCTAGCAGTTTTACTTTACAATCCCCTTCCCAAACATTTGTCTTCCTGCCAAACAATAGCAGGCTCAGTACTGACATGGCATTTAGTGGAAAAGAAATTGGAAGCAGATATATGCCCCTTTCTGGCCTCCCCTATATGGGGGAACATGCTCATAAAAGTGGATGGCAAACCTTTGCACTGGTCCCTATGGCAGAGTAAAGGAATTTTTACACTAAAGGACTTGATGACAGATGACAGTCTCACCATCAAAACATTTCAAACATTAGATCAGTAGTTCCACTTAGGTAAGCAGGCCTTTTGGCAGTACTTACAGCTCAGAAGCTCGGTTTTAGCTTATATTAAACAACACCACATGACAGATATAGCAAGGTCCCATTTGTTAATTAAATGGCTGACCTATAAAAGGGGTAAAGCCAGTCTTATATATGCTGATCTTAGGAATCATCTCCATGCACAATCAGCTCAGGCTAAAGTTAAATGGGAGCAAGCTCTTCAACAATCCATTTCGGATGCCCAATGGAAGCTATGCTAGAAATATGCTCATTCTATGTATCCAGATATGAGAAGTAAACTTATGCAAAACAAGATACTGCCGCATTGGTATTGCACTCTTGTTGTCTTGTACAGAATGCATCTCATGGACAACAGTCATTGCTGGTGATGTCTTTCGGGAGAGGGAGACCTTTTACACATACTTTGGCTTTGCCCACGTCTCATTCCATTCTGGATGGCTGTCTTGGGTCTGGCTCAACAGGCCTCAGACTCTGCTCTGACTCTAGATCCCCTAGTTTGGATTTTGGGCCTTCCTCCTGTGCTGAGAGGTTCACTTGTCAACAGCAGATGGCTGACACCTACCTAAAGCTAAGAGGCTTATCCTCTGTAGGTGGAGAACCACAGAGGTACCCCCATCTCTGAATTATATAATGCCCTCTCTAATGTAGCAGTATTGGATCGTCAGTCCCACTTAGTTACCAACACTCTCTCACAATATTATCTTACCTGGGCCCCTTACTTAGCTTCTCTCTCCCCACGTGCAGGGACTGGCTGACTTCCCCTGTGGAATGATCTAGACCAACATAGTAGATACACCAGTAGAAAATGATTTGGAACCCCAAGACCCACCCCCTCCCTGCAAGGACTGTTATCTCTTCTCCTTATAGGATAAGAATTCAGATCTGGACCTTAAGGTTGCTAGTATTTTGTTATTATGTCTGTGCTTTTTAGGCTTTTTCAGGTATCAGGAGACACTTATGTATTATGCCCATATTAGACGTCTTAACTAATCTAGATGCGGTGGTAATCATGCAATTTCTCATACTTTTTTTGGGGGGGGCACAATACAACTCACTGTATAATTTCTTACTGTATCATTATTTAGCAATGTCCTTTTCTATGGGCTAGACTTTGTCAATTATATAATGACACTGCAGTCAATGTGTATGCATATGTGTCATGTTGTATCTTCTTTATGTACCTGGCTATGTCAGATATTATCTTTCAAACTTAATAATAATGATTAACTAGAAAAAAAAAAACTATGGTGGCCAGTGACTAGGTAGATATGAAAATCCTAGCCCTCATACCAAATGAAATTGTTTGGCCCATATCCAAAATTTTCAATTGTCACTCAGGACATCAAGATCTCCCAGTGCCTGTAAAGTCTTGCATGTCACACAGGTTCACAAGACCAGAGACGACATAAACTACTCTAACTACCGCCCCATTTCTATCTTGCACCCACTGTCAAAAGCCCTAGAATGTGTAGCAGCTTGCCAACTTATGGACTACCTAAACAAATATGACAAGGAATGCAAGGAACAACATGGCTTCTGCGGAGCCCATAGTACCATAACCGCCCTTACAGAGTACACAAGCTAAACTTTTGAGGCACTTGATAAGGGAAAGCTAGTGGGGTCAATTTTCATTGACCTCACTAAAGCATTTGACACAGTAAACCACCAAATCCTACTGATCAAACTACATTCCTTGGGTATCTCTGCTGATGCAGTGTCATGGTTCCCGAGCTATCTGGCACCAAGAACACAAAGTGTAAAAATAAATGGGACTTTTTCCAGCCCTAGACCAGTCATCCTTGGCATATCCCAAGATTCCATTCTCAGACCACTCCAATTCAGTTCATTCATTAATTCATTGACACATGTACCCAACACACATGTACCCATTGGAAGAATTGCTGTGTGTGAACAGTGCTGTCATCTACACTAGCAGTCAGCAAAAGGACCAGCTCATAGAAGAACTCCAACAAAGCTTCAACAAATGGATACACTGGTTCAAGCAAAACAAACTACTTGTAAATTACAAGAGAACTAAAGTTATGCTGTGCACCATAATGCACACCAAGCATAGAGTAGGTCCCATAGCCATTACTAGCAAGGGCAGAGTGCAACTGGAACAAGTCAGCACTTTTAAGTACCTGAGCCTATATATTGATGACACCCTTTCCTTCACCCGCCATACTGAGTACGTAGTTAGAACAGACAATGCTAAATTCAACATTCTATACCATCATAGGAATGCCCTGACTACCACCACACTGAAGCTGGCCATCGGTAGCTTAATCTTTTCAGTAATTAACTATGGACTCGTGCTGTACAGTGCTGCCACTGACATGGCACTTAAAAGGATACAAATTTTCCAAGACAAGGCATGCAGACTGGCTCTTGAGGCTGGCAGAATAACCCATACCTGTAACTTCTACTGTCATATGGAGTGACTACCCTTACAGAGCAGAGTTAAATACCAAACATGTATCCTGAGAAAAAAAAAAGACCCTGCTCAGCCTAACTGCAGCTAGGCTACTAATACTTTTCACCCCAACTAACCCTTTGCAGTGCAATATGTTAAATTAATGTGTATGAGCCAACAAGGGGAAGTCATATACTAGATCTTGTATTTGGAAGTGGTGATACTCTGCTAGAAGATATTAGGATAGCCCCTCCCTTGGCAAATAGTGACCATAACATGGTCAGTTTTGTGATTAGTGATAAGGTAGAAAAAAATAAAAGGAAAAACAAAGTTTCAGAACTACTCTAGAGCAGACTACTTAAGAAAAAAGCAGACCCTGCAGGCCTGGACCTGAGAAGTAGATCTAGAACAAAAGGATATGCATACCACTTGGGATATAATAAACACAAAACTACAAGAATGTATACACAAGTATGTACCAGAAGTAGTAAAATATAATGATAAAGGTCGTATACCTACATGGTTCAAAATAAGAATACGGAAATTGGTAAAACAAAAGGAGAGAGCTTATAAAAAATGTAGGGCTAATCCAACAGATATTAGGAAAAAACTGTGCAAATATCAAGGAAGTGTAAACAAAGTATAAGGACAGCTAGGGCAAAAGCAGAAGAAAGATTGGAACAACGCAATAAAAACAACTATAAAAGTTTGTGTAGTTATATTGTGAGTTTAAAAAAAATAACAACCATATAACAAATATAATTGTAGGTGACAGTACCTTAACAAATGAAGGTGAAATAGTGGAGGCATGAACACTTTTTTAGGAGTGTTTAAATTAGATAAACCAGGTAAAGAACCAGATGTAGGACTACAAGTGGGATGTATGATCCATCCAGAGTGGCAAATTACAGAAAAACAAGTTAAGGAGAAGTTAAGATACTTAAAAAGCTCTAAATCCAGTGGATCAGGTGGATATCACCCCTTGTTTATAAAGATCCTGGAAAATGAATTAGCAGGACCATTGTGTGTGCTGTTTAACAGATCGCTGACAGAGGGTTTGGTGCTTGATGAGTGGAGAGTAGCAGATGTAACACCTATACATAAGTCTGGAAAACAAAAACACACATAGATAACTATAGGCCAATCAGCATTACTTCTGGTGTGGGGAAATTAATGGAAAACTGTATTAAGGACTTACTGGAGCAAAACTTAGTGCATCTCCAGGTATTAGATAATAGGCAACATTGATTTCAGGCAGGTAGATCCTGTACAAGCAATTTGCTTCACTTTTTTGAGACAGTAAGTCAGGCGTTGGATGGTGGGCTCCCAGTGGATGTTCTGTATTTGGACTACGCCAAGGTGTTCGATTCAGTCTCCCACAGAACCCTAATACAGACATTGATGGACCTGGGTGTGCATTGACAACTTGGTTCTTGGATAAAGGCATGGCTTATGGACAGGATCTAGTTGGTCCAACTTCAGGGTTTTCTTTCAAACTGGGGAAGAGTGATGAGTGGGGTAACCCAGGGCTCTGTCCTGGGTCCCCTACTGTTTAAATTGTTTATAGTCTCCATGCAGGTTACTGATGGTGCATGGATCTGCAAATTTGCAGATGATACAAAGGTGGTAGCTGTAGTAAAGAACCAGGAAGCAATAGATAGTCTCAAGGAACAATTGCTTTGATTTGAACTCTGGGCTGAAAACCATTGTTTGAGATTTAATGTAAACAAGTGCAAGGTCATGCACCTTGAAGCAAACAACAGGGAGGCCGAATACAAATTAAACAATGCATTAATAGCTAGCACAAAGTCTGAAAGAGACCTGGGAATAATAATAACAGACACATTAACTTTTAGTAAACATAATTCAGAAATGGTTAAAAAGGCAAATAATGTGATAGCAAACATATTGAGAAATATAAAAAGTAGGCATGGGAATGTCATGTTGCCTTTATATAGATCTCTAGTAAAGCCATTCTTTGAATATGGAGTTCCCTTGACTACCCCACAGGATGTGGGAACTGGTAAACTAATAGAAAAAGTACAGCGTAGGTACACCAAAAAAAATACGTGTTGTCAAGGATATGAAATATAATGATAGATTGCGCAGGCTAGGCCTGTATTCCATGACATATCATTATTTGAGAGAAGATCTGTGTTTTGCATATAGATGTTTCCATGAATACCTTTAAACATAAGTTAGATGAATATATGCAGGAAAAAAATGGGAGTATCTCCACTGATGTGACAAGTCCGTGTATGGCCTATGGTTGATAGGACTTTAACAAACTATGAAACTATGAAGCTCAAAAGACAGGGACACCCTCTCTGTCTCGTTTAGACACACTTCACTTGCATAAAGGTCTATTGCCTATAAAGGTCCTAAATGGCTTAAACTCCCTAACACCCTAGCCAGCGTTGGTAAAATGGACAATTTCAAGAAGGACCTTCGACTGCACTAGGCCTCTACAAACAGCTATAACTGCTGCAGATGATCCAAGAACTTGCACACATCACAGCCCCTAACACTCGGACATTAATCTGATAACTGGCACATCAAATATGCTGATAAGGATACTTTTCTCTGCAAGTAATTTTGTAACACTATGCTCCTTGGACAATGCCTGAATTTCCATGTTTATACCTCGGCATATTGGGCTTTTTGACAATGCATATCTGGGTAGAGCCCATTTGCTAAGGGCATATGCTCTGCCCTATACCACTGGTTGTACTCATTAAACATTGCAACTGTAAATACTGCAAATTAAATGTAAATAATGTGTACCTCTAACTCTATGAATCAATGTGGAACCTTGTAATGTACTTAATTTATACCTCTGTAACCTTTGAACTGACATGGAATCTTTGTAAATGAGCTGCTTGCTCAAAGGTTGCAATCCGAATCATCAATAAATAAAAAAAAAAAAAAAAAAAAAACACCTCAGGTAGTCATGATATCCTTGAAATGTTATAGCGTGGACATCCAGCTCTTGCAACAAAATGAGTTGTGAACCATTATGCTACTTCTACTTTGGCCCTTTCACTACCAGTAGGAAATAAAGCCATAACTGCTGAAGGTATGTGAAAATTTTAGAGCCACACTACATTAACAAAGAGATAATCCATGATTGGATTCAAAGATTCTGTAATAACCGTATGATTTCTCTGGGTTGCAAGGTATGCGGTGTAGCTGAGGGCTTTCAACAGCCAAGAAGCACTATTATTACAGAATCACCAAACACTTGGAGTGATTTTTTCCACTTAATAACATTCATAAAAACCTTGAGTGTGGTGTAAAGGAAAGTAACCTTTATTTCTACCTCTTTTTTGGAGTGCAGTTTGCAGAGTGCTTTCTCTGCAAACATACTGAAGGCAGTGCAGGGCAAATTACAGTACAAAAAGTGCAATGTACACTACATTGCCAATTTTTTAGAAATATGCTATGCTTCCCTTAAATGCAATCAAAACCAGTTCCACTTCTAATGCACTAATAATAAAATGACAAAATGTGAGCTTATGATGTGTGCCTTCACAAGAGAAGAAACTATAACCACACTGTGACACTTTAAAGTGTTCCTTACACTGTCTTAACCATGTAATCATGTTTGTAAAATAATTTTTACTGCTCCGACAATACTTGGGGATCCCCTACACTACATTCATTATGGTCTGTTTATATTACTAAAACTTGCAAAGGATAACTGATATAAATATATCAATCTACTTTTATGGTATACTATAGAGGCGCAGTAGCACTTCTATAGTTTGGGTGACTGGAGAGTTCTATGTTAAACTCAAGGTTTTATTTCCTGCTTGCAGAAAGGTTTTACAGATTTATAGGACACTTTTAGGATTTGTTGTCCATAGCAGAAGCTTCAACCATGAAAGTCTCGCGTAAATCAATTCAGCATTTGTAGAGATACTGCAGTGTGAAAAAAAATATAATTTTCCCATTGATTTCAATGGTGGGTTTTTTTTTAGAATTTTTGATGATCTCTAGATAAAAACTATACATCTTTAAAATTTGAACTTTGATATGCTTGTGTGGGTTTGAAGTTTATTGTTCTAGGTATTGATACCTTTGAGCCAAGGCTCTTTTACAAAGGTTCCACGTCATTAAGTACAAAAACATAGTAGACAGTGTTACAAACAATCAGTAAGCCGTTTAAGAAGGCCACAACTTAAACAGTAACATTTATGTACAGAAAAGGAAAAGGAACTCAGAGGCAGTGTCAAGGGCAAGGAATAAGGATTGGAGAGCTTGAGAGGGAAGAGGAGAAATAAAAGTTTAGGAGCAGACAGAACCAGGTTAGTGGTACTCAGGTTGTCTTTGTCAAAGAGGAGACTATGGTGGTTGAGTGAAACAAATGTAAGTGCACTCAGTGGGATGAGACTTTAGTCAAAGCAGTCACAGGAGCTGGAGACTGTGAGGTGAGTGTAAAGTATGGATTTGAAAGCTCCCAATGTAGTGGAGGATAGGGAGGGCAGGTTAAGGGCATTGTACCAGGTAGGGGCACGGTATGTAAAGATCTTTGTCCCTGAGCAGTCCGGCATCTAGGGACAAGGAAAGGTTGGTGGTCAGATCTTCTGGTAAGAGTGCCATTGTTCAGGCAGAGCAGGTCCTGGATACATGGAGGAGTGAGTCCCAAGATTGATTTTTTTGCCATCACACAGGTGAGATACATGAGGCGATTGGAAAGATGCAACCAACCGGTTTCCGTGTAGAGGTCAAAAGTGTGGGCCCATCTCTGTGCTCCAGTGAGGAGTCGACAGGTTTTGTTTAGTGCTGTTGAGATGCGCTTTAGTGCAGTGGTAGTAACTGAGCCATAGACAATTGGACCATAGTCTATGATTGAGATAATGGAGCTTTGAACAGCAATCCTCAAGGCAGCTTGGTTGAAAAATTGACGGTTCCATTACAGAATTCCAATGTGTTGGTTCACTGTTTTTGCAGTGTTATCGATATGGGCTGCAAAAGTAAGACATTCATCAAAAGTGATACCAAGGTATTTGAAGGTGTTCACTTGTTCTAGTGTATTTCCAAGAGAAGTTTTTATGACGAGTGGAGTATGCCTATTTCTGTTTTGATGACTGGCGAAAAGCATGACTTTTGTTTTTTTTTGATTTAGGACCAGTTTGTGCTCAAGGAACCACTTTTCAACACATGAGAAAGCAAGCTGTAAGCTCTGTCGTAGTGGATTTGGATCCTTATGGGAGGAGAAAATTACAGCGTCATCAGCATAGAGTATTAATTTTTCAGGGCAGGATTTGGGAAGCAAGTTTAGAAATAGGCTGAAGAGGAGAGGACCTAAAATTGAGCCCTGGGGGACACCAGAGAGGACCGGTTTGGAGTCAGAGAGAACATCAGAGATTTTTACTGTTTGAGAGTGTTGTGCCAGGTAACTTTTTACCCAGGGTCCAGATCCCTCGGCTAGCCCAATGTTAAGCAGAAGAGAGATTAGAAGGCTATGGTGAACAGTGTCAAAGGCCTTTGTGAGGTCTATGAAAACAGCTCCGGTTAAATAACCTTTATCCAAGGCTTTGTGAGTTTCACTAGAGAAATCAAGTAGGGCCATCGACGTACTGTGTCCTTTCCTAAATCCGTGTTACTGAATGCAGAGTAGATTGTACTTTTGCAGGTAGTCTGATAGTTGATCCACCACGATCTGTTCAAGAGCTTTGGAGAGGGGTGGAAGCATAGATATGGGCGATAGTTCCCTGGTGTGGATTTGTCACCCCTTTATGCACTGGTGTGACTATAGCGGCCTTCCAGGTGTTGAGGAATTGACTTTGGCACAGGGAGGTTGAGAATTTTGGTGAGGGGGTGGATCACTTCTTCCAAGGTGAGGGACAGAAGTTTTAGATCAATGGTGTCACTGCTATTTCTAGATTTAGAGCAGGCCTTTTTTGTGTATCTGTAGGCTTCATATGTCTTAACTAGTTTAAAGTGAAATAGCGGTTTGTCTGGCGAGGTGGTTTGGGATATGAGTTTTGGAACTGACAAGTCCTGGAAGAAGTCTGGTGAGAGGACACCACTGAGATCAGTGAAGGTTTTATTTAGGGCATCGGTCATAGTCTTAGAGTCACGGGTAGCGGAGCCATCAATGTTCATTGCCGTGGGAGAGGATTTAGACTGTTTGCCCATAATATTACGTATATTGTCCCAGAAGGTTCTCCCATCACCCCAGGTGGTTTCTAGAGCATTCTTGAAATAGGAGCTCTTCATTTGCCTGATTTGTGAAGTGCATAGGTTGCACGCCTGTTTATAGTTAAGTGAGTCTGTTATTGAGCCTGTGGCCCTGGCTATAGCCCAAAGATGGTCACGTGCTTTAAGATGAGCCAGTAGTTTGGCTGTTAGCCAGGGATTAGAGAGGGCTTTGATTTTACATTTTTTTAAAGGTGCGTAGGTGTCACAGGCGGTGTTGAAAGTTTTAATGAAGAAGTCTAGGGCAGCATCCACATCCAGCGTATTATAGATAGGGGACCAGTCTTGTTGTAGGAGGCAGGTCTTTAGCTTAGCAAGGTTTCCATGTGGTAGCATTTGACTTAGGATGGTTTTAGGAGGTGGTTTGTGGAATTTATTTGTCCAGATAGAGATCACAGGGGAGTGGTCACTGAGGGAGTCGGAGAGAACGGTGGCGTTTTTTATCCGGTCAGGGCGATTAGTAAGAATCCAGTCAATGAGGGTGCTGGTTCCAGTCTTGTAGTTTTTTCTAGTAGGGGAGTTGACCATCTGTGTTAGGTTGGTTGCTAGGATAGTATCCCTGCTGGGTCCGATATCTGAGGCAAGCCAATTTATATTGAAATCACCTAGAAGGAGGAGCTCAGAGTCAAGAGGTTGTAATCTTGCAAATTCAAGGATAGACTGGAGCCCGGCTCATGCGTCTTTAGGGGGGGATATAGACTGCAGCCATGGTAAGCACTTTGTTATGGGCAAAAAGGAGAAGCTTGACAGGGAGAAGTTGTACTAGGGTGTTTTCTGGGGAGAAACTGGCAAGGTGGCACGAGGGTAGTCCTTTATATAGATAACACATCCCCCCTTTCTTTTTACCGGTCAAGTCTGAAGAGGTTGTAGCCTTGGGTGAGATTGCATGATCTGGAGTGCTAGGTGTTGCCAGGTCTCAACAATTACAAGTATGTCAGGATTATGTTGTCCAATAAAGGCTTTAAGAGATGCCAGCTTAGGAAGGAGGCTGCAAATATTTAGGGTAACAATGGATAGCCAGTTTTCAGTTTTTGCAGGCTTTATCTTAATGTTTGAGCCAGGGCCAGGGTTTGGGTGGATCCCACCAGACATGAGAAGTAGGAGGAGCAGCAGTTTGAGGGATATCTCCAGTAGCTCATGCCATGTAACATCTTTCCTCTGCATGCTGCAGGTTTGGATACAGTGCAGTCGCCTAGGGTCCCAACAAAGGAGGGTTGCTAATGACAGGTGCTCAAATACGATTTTTCCAGCCAGGGCCATCGTTTGCACCCAGTCCTTAGTAATGGGGTGCCTCAGATAGAAATAAAGGGTATTTGCCATGGTTCCATAATGAAGATAGGATGTCAAGATGCTTACAGTGGGGGGTTGCATGGGGTAGGAGGAGAGAGGAAGTTGACACAGTGGATAACAAATAGAGAGAGATAGAAAAGACAGGAGGAGGTTTATATGGGTAAACCCAAGGCTCACACGTAAGCAGGGACAGATCAATTTCGGTGGTGTGCCTCCAGGGGGAGGATTTACCCCATTGCCAAATGATGTAAAATAATCAAATCCACAGGAAAATGACCACTAAACTGTTTGATCTATGGCAACAAGACAAAGGATGTGTTAAATTCCTGGAACACAGGCCTGGGGCATATGCAGGAAGTTAAAACCCTTTGTCAGTGTCTTCCCTTTGTTTAAATAGTTGTGAATGTTTCTCAAAGACATGCAGTTCCCTTTAGCAACAAGGTAGACGGAAATGTGGATTCAGTTTGCACTTCCCAGGTCAGAGCTTGTAGAATTTCTTAGCTGTACTTACTTTGATTGTGATGACTTCCAAAAAAGTTGATTTATAATGAGAATCCCATGGTGGGGAATAATTTCCTTGTGGTAGTTGATGCTTGGGAGTTTTGTAGTTTAGGATATTTACATTTGAAAAAATTATGTTTTTCTTGTTTCCGATTCAGCATCACAGTCGGGCTTGGTGATAATGTACAGCATTTGCGGAACAGTTTCAATGTTGTTGAATAGGGATGGAAAGTGAAAGGAGTCAGACTGCAATTAAAGTACCACATGTGCAGCAGACTGAAGTCAATTCTGTGAAGTGGCTTGGTGTCAGTATTTTGGTTGTCTTTTATTTTGCCAAAGAGTACAGGGAAAAGTACAACATTTTTAATTCCGTAAATCAGTATGGTTGTTTAAGATGGAGTGAAATAATTTCTAAGGGGAATATGGTCAATGATTTTGTTTTAATCTTTAAATTTGTTTGGTCTGCTATCTGTGTGGTATTTCTTACGATCATCACTTAACAATAGTATAGGTTAATGTTGCTTCATCTGGTATGGGCCTGTGTTAGTTCTGTGTTTAATTGATGGTTTTCAGTAAAAAAATAAAATAAAATCATCTGTGTGCGTTTTGGTTTTTTAACACCGTTTCACTCATATTTTTCATGTTGGGAACCATGATCACTCAAGCTGAAACTACTCAATCTTGTCAGATGATGTCATGCATTGTTTACCACTCTGTTTACACAAGCATCCCCCCATTGCACAGTTGCATGTGCTGAGGGTCTCTAGCAAATCACTGAACCCGTGTTTAAAAATGTATTTGCTTTGGGGCAACTGACTTCACTTTGAATAATTCCCAAATTGATGGGGAATTTCTCCTCCTTCCCTCTGCATCTGACCTGTGAAGTTCCTCAGGGCGCAATACTGTCAGCAGTGCTTTTCTCAATGTACATGGTACCTCTGGGAAGGATCCTCAGATAGCACAGTCTGAGTTTTCACTGCTATGCAGACTATACTCAGCTGTACATGTCTTTTTCACTAGGGACAAATGGTGCTGTCAAAGTGCTGAATAAATGCCTTTCTGAGATCCAGGACTGGATGAACTCTAACTGGTTGAGAATTAACCCAGACAAGACAGAGCTTCTGGTGATTGAGCCTGGCCATGGGCATGATGGGGATACCTCCAGGACAACAGTTTTGGTCCTGAGGTTGACACCATTGATGGCATCCTCTAGGGTGAGACATCCGGGCATTGTCTTCAATGACAGGCTGACATTTGAAACCCTGGTGTTGGCTGTCATCAAAAGCAGTTTTTTTTTCAATTAAAATTTTACTAACAGATTTTCCACAACAAGAGGCAGTTAACATGGGAAATAAAACAAGAATACAGCAGGTTATTATGTTAAAACTGCCCCTTCCTCTCCTCCCCCCCATACAGCAGTAACATGTCATTATGTAACATAAGCTCAAAACCATTATACAAGAGTATACAGGGCTATTTGCTCTGAGACACTACTAAGTCTGGGCAGCTAGAATTAAGGAGTGAAGGGGATCCCATGTTTGAGTGTAGACAGTCTGTTGTGAAGGCTGGCAATAGCTTTTTCCGTATGCAGGTTAGCAAGGATTTCAATCACCCATTCCTGCAAGGTCGGAGTAGACTTGTCTTTCCAGTGACATAAAATAATCTTCTTGACAGATAGAGCTGTCATAGAAATATGAAACCATCTTACTTTGACCCTGATAGAGGACAGGTCCCCTAGAAGACAAATGTCTGGCGTGAAGTACTCCTGCAAACCCAGTATAGGATCCAGGAAAGCTTTGATAGAGTCCCACAAAAGGGAAATTTTGGGACAGGACCAAAATATGTGAAGGAGTGTTTCCTCCCCCTGGTAATATCTAACACATATGTTTGAGTCCAGAAGACCCCATTTCTTTAACTTAACCGGAGTATAATACATGTTGTGCAGAATGAGATATTGCATAAGATGCAGCCTATCTTGGGACACAAATTTATGGCAGGACCTCCACAAGGCCTGCCAGTTAGGAGAATATTGGGGAAATATGGAACTCCAGAACCTCGTCGGTCCAAAAGAGTCCCCATATCTTCTATGAAACAAAGCTTGATATAATTTGGATACAATACCCGAAGATCCAAGTAGAGAAGAGAATTCTGGGTTCAGGGCCCCAACCGTCTGATTAGGAGGGATATTGCCCATCACAGTTGTGAGTAAGTGCCTTAACTGTACTGCTTTGAAATATGAGTACGGCGGAATACTAAATTTCTGAATAAGATCACCTGCAGACAGCCATTTCCCCTCTTCAGCCACAAAGGAAAATACTTTCCCATCGCCCAATTGGGGCAACCAAGTGCGGAGAATCTGCTGATGTTCATAGTGAAAGATGGAGAGTTCCAGATGGATTGGGCCAAATCTAACTGGGGGATATAGCGCAAAAAGGAGCAAAGTTGCGCGTATACCTTTAAGGAAGTGGCAACAGTGGGACACTTCTCAGCGCCATGCACCTGAGACATTTTTACATAAAACAGAGTTAGAGGATCCATATTCATTGACCAGATTGAATCCAACTCTATTCTAAGCCATGTCGGCTGTAATTTTTTGGGACACGAACATACCCATTTCAGACAATTTGCCAGATGGCTAGCCCAATAATATATAGCCAAGTGAGGAATCCGCAATCCCCCCTCAGATTTTGAAGCAGCCAGCTTATAATAAGCCAGTCGGGGGTATTTGTCAGACCAGATAAACTTGGTGAAAATACCATGCAGTTTCTTAAACCAGGTTAACGGGATAAAAGTATTTAGGGGTAGAAAATTCTAGGGAAGATATTCATCTTGATTATGTTAATCCGGCCCCATAATGAGATAGGGAGCTTAGACCATCTGTCAAGGTCCTGAATTACAAGCTGGGAGAGGGGCTCCAGATTTTCCCTAAACCATGCTGAGGGGTTATGAGTTAGTTTAATGCCCAGATATTTTAGTGTCCTTGGAGCCCAACATAAACCTAAGGGGGCAATATCAGTCTTGAATGTCTTGTGGTTTAGAGGGAAAAAGGAGGATTTATTAGTATTTAGTTTATAGTTGGATAGGGTGCTAAATTTAACAATTTCACCCAGCAGAACCGGAAAGCAAGATACCGGGTGGGATAAGTACACAAGGATGCAGTGATCTTAACCTCATGACGCCCCACCCAGATGCCTTATATTTCCACATTATTGAGAATGTTGTCGAGATGCTGGTTAAATAGAAGGGGAGAAAGAGGACAACCCTGTCTGGTACCTAAATGTAATGAAAAGGACTTGGAAAATGCACCATTTCCATAAATCTTTGCAGTTGGAGTTTTGTATAATGCACCAATCCAGGATATAAAAACAGGAGGAAACTGGAAGGCCTCAAGGACATGGAACAAAAAGTTCCAGTTCACACGATTAAATGCCTTCTCGGCATCCAGGCAGACCAGCCCAGTGGGAAACGCAGCATCCCTGGAGACCGAGAAGACATGAGAGAGGGTGCGCAGATGGTCTGAGGACGAACATCCCTTTATGAATCCAACCTGGGCCATACCTATTAGATTGGGAAGGACTACTGTTAACCTATCGGCTAATATCTTCTAAAGGATTTTGATGTCTTGATTTAAAAGGGATATGGGCCTGTAACTCTGAACCAATTTGGGATCCTTAACTGGTTTAGGGAGAAGAACAATCAGGGCTTCAAACAGGTAGGGGTTCGCCTCTACCCCAGATAAAATGTACTGAAATAGGTGATAAAGTACTGGCAGTAAAAGTTCACGGAAAACTTTGTAAAATAATGAGGGGAACCCATCCGGACCTGGGATCTTGTCTGAAGGCAGCTCTCTGATAACCTCTGACATCTCCTCCTGAGATATGGGAGAAACCAGAAAACCCTTGTGTTGATCTGGTAAGGAGGGCAGATGGGAGTCCCTTAAGTACTCCTCACAAATCTCAGGACAAGGAGGATTCTCCATGTCTCTGTACAATTGTTCATAATATAGAGCAAACTCTTGCACTATCTCAGTAGGGGATACTCTCAGGGACCCATCTTCCAGTGCCTGGATTGGTGGGATAAATCTTGTGGATTCCTGTTGTTTTAAACGCAATGCAAGCAGATGCCTTGCTTTCTCTCCCTGGTCTGTGTAACTGGCTCTGGTTCGGATTATAGCTAACGCTGCCTTTTCCCTTAGCAGCTCTAGATATCTGTCTTTGGCCACCAGAAGCTTCTTCCTGTCCTCATTAAAAGTACTGACAGAGAGATTCACTTCAAGGTACCGAATTTGGGACAATAATGATAGTAGCTCTTCCTCCTGTGCCCTTTTCCTTTTGGCTGCTATACTGATAAGAACCCCCTCATGTATGCCTTAAAGGCCCCGCATAAAATGTCCAGCTTTGCACTGTCTAATGGGTTAGCTGAGAAAAAGAACTCAATTTGCTCTCTTATAAGCTTACAATACTTGGCATCCTTTAGGAGCTGCTCATTGAGCTTCCACCCGGTCTCCCTTTTAGGTGAGTTAAGGAATGCCAAGTTATATACCACAAGGGAGTGGTCAGAAGTAGGGCCAGGTTGGATCGAGGCTGACATGACCTCGGGCAAGAGACCCTGAGAGATAAATATGTAGTCAATGCGGGACTGCGAGCCGTGCACCATTGAATGGAAGGTAAACTCCACGGAGTTGCGGATATGTCGCGTAAACATCGCAAAGCCTGCATTGATCTACCAAATCCTTAAGTGCCCTCTGCCCCGTGGACAGCCCCCTCAGTCCACTACCTGACCTATCCAGATTAGAGTCTATGACCTGATTGAAGTCGCCCCCCCATAATGATCATGATGGGAAGCATTGGAAGAATAATAATTATCAGCCTCATGAAGAACCCTGGGTCGTCAATATTGGGCCCATATATACTATAAAGTAAAAGTGGTATTGACCAGAGAGTGCCTTTGACTAAGACAAATCTGCCCCCCGGATCTTTGATAACCTGCGTGGAAATAAAGGGAACGCCTCTGTTAATAATTAGCATGACTCCACAACTGTTGGTGGAGCCTGAAGCGCTACAAACCTGACCCACTTGTTGTCTCCTTAATTGTAAAGCTTCAGATTCTAGTAAATGGGATTCCTGCAAGAATGTTATCTGAGAACGCAATAGGCTTAAATGTTTAAGCACCTGATATTGTTTGGATTTTTTCCTAGTCCCCTTAACATTCCAGGTAGCAAAAGTCACATTGTTAACCATCTAAATAGGATTAATGAGCTTAATATCATCAGCTCTGTACAAGAATATTGAGAAACATTCAACCAGGTTCCAAATATTACTGCTGTATAATCCCCCCTCCCTCCATCCCATCCATGGTTACCCCTTGCCCCTCCCCCATAACGTCTCCCCTTCCACTTGACATGAAACAAACAAAGCTAGTATCCCTAGACCCCCCTCCCTACCCTCACAGCTGTCACAAGCAATGTTTAGGACAGTACTGCATTCCTTCCTCACCCCCCAGCCTCCCGAGGTGACCCACTTGTCACAAACATAATAACATTTCTCCCATGTATGTAAATGCCCTCAGATCCTGAAGAGAAAGAAAAGATATTAGACTTCCTAAACAACTCCCAGTGGCTTACAAGAAGTGTTGGACCATGATCAAGAGCGCATCTCATTTATGGGGGAATAATAATACTGAGATTCGGCACCTAGAGAAGCTTGTGCAGGTACCCAGAGACCCCGGGAAATGAAAAGGAAATGGGTCTCCAGTGCCCCTATGAAAAAGACTCTTGCCAAATAGCAGACCTGATGAAAAATCGTACAGAAGGGAAATCACCCCTTCTAACCAGAGTTCCATGGCCTGCTTAACAAACGGGACCCCAACACCTTGAACCTTGCTCATTAAATTTAAATTCAGACATGGTTACTTCGGCACCGTGCCAGTCTGAATGCCCAGAAGGACAAAATAGGGGCTTTCAATGTCCCAGGCCAGAAACAGGGAACACAATCAAAAGGAGGTCCTCCCCATAATACCACTATCATTGACCTGGCATTCCCTCGCGCTGAGCTCCCTCTAGTGGATACTGAGCCACCGTGTCGCACATTCACCTGAGAGTTAGGGATTAGACCAGCACAGGCCCAAAACTAAGCCAGTTTGAATGAGATATTGCTCCTTAACAATTCAGGGTATTCCTCCCTTCGTTAATAAAGGCCTGCTCATCCAGCAAAATTAGAATATGAGAAACCCTCCTTCCTCCTGACTAGTAAAGTAAACATTTCCACAAAACAGTAAGCTAGGTTACAGGTTCATTTTAAACACGCTAAAGCGTGAATGTCCCAAAACAATTGACTCAGTTAAGATATAAGTATGTCTGTTTAGATAACCGGAGTTTCCAGAGGCAAAACATCATTCTCAATTTCTTGAGAATTGCTAGATAATAGTTCCCACATAACAGCACCAGACTCCCTTCATCAAGAGAGTGGATCTTGTCATGGATCCCGAAATAGATCAGGCAAGGTGAGCTTTAGACCAGAGAGAGCTGATTCAGGGTCTTCATAGGTAAGCCAGGAACCATTCACAAGCACCTGCAGCCTGGCCGGATACCCCATCCTGAACTTGAACCCTGCAGCAATAACCTTAGACACAATGGGGTGGAATGCTGTACGTTTCAGCCTAACTGATCCTGGCAAATCTTGTGCACTTCTCAGCTTGGAGTGCTCCCAACGGACCTCTTGTAAAGCTCTCACTTTTACCAGAAAGTGTTGCCTTTCTAAGAAATTCAGGAAGCGGCATATAATGGGACGGGGGGCAGCCTCTGGTGGTGGTTTTGGCTGCAACGATCTATGCGCTCGCTCAATGGTGTATGCAGGGCCGAAGGGAGAGGGACCAGCAACCCGTTCCACCAGCTTCTGCATGAATACTACAGCATTCTGGCCCTCTTCCCCTTCAGCTAGCCCTAGGATAACCACTTTATTTCTTCGGCTTCAGCCCTAGAGATCTTCTAACTTGGCCTCCACTTGGGCGAGCTTCTGCCTGATCGCCGCTAGCCCAAGGTCCAACTTGTCTAAACGCTGCTCCAGAGAAACAATGCGAGTGGTGTTTTCCGAGGCCATCATCGAGACCTCATCCAATTTTTTTGATAGAGCTTTAAGGTCAGTCGCCATCTCTTTCACCTCCTCTCGAAAAGGCTTGAACTCTTCCAGGAACCTATTTAAGGTTAAAGGTTCCTGCTCAGTTGCTTGACTGAGGTGATCGGGTCTGTCAGGCCCACTCGATGCCCGGGATTTCTTTGGGGCCTTCTCAGGGGTGACTGGAGGCATATGCTTTTGCGGGGCTTTCTTCATACAAGCCTCCATCAGTGCCCAAATCTTGCTCATCGGAGGGTCTGGAACTTTAGATAACAGGATCAGACTAGAGCAGAGGGTTTTAAGTGATTTTTGTATAAAAAAAAAAAAGATTATAAAATCGGGAGGCTGGAGCTACGAGGAGGAGCTGCTGCTACTCAGCACTCTGCATCACTTGGTCTCCCTCCAAAAGCAGGTTTTAACCATCTGAGAAACATCACCTGGATTAAACCCCTAATTCCACCTGAAGATCTACCATCACTGGGGCACACTTTTGTGACATCAAGACTCGACTACTGTAATGCTCAAAAACTCGGGGGTAAGTGAAGGGAAACTCCACCGGCTGCAGCTAGTGCAGAATGCAGCGGCCAGGCTGCTGACAGGATTATCAAGGTCTTGCCATGTGACTACAGTCCTAGGGGGTCTGCACTGGCTGCCGGTCAGGTGGCAGTTTTTCTTTAAGGTGGGCTTGTTCACTTATAAGGCCCTATATGGATCGAGCCCTGGCTACTTGTCAGACCTCCTTACTCCTGCCATCCGGCTCGCTCCCTCTGTTCCTCCACCCAGGTCCTCCTGGTGGTTCCATGGACTGGGCTGAAAACCTCAGGTGATTGTTCATTCACAGTGGCCAGCCTGGTCCTCTGGAACTCGCTCCCAAGATCACTGAGGGAAGCCCCTATGGTGGAGGTGTTCAGAAGGGGCTTAAAGACCCATCTTGTTTAACCTTTGCTTACCTGCAGACGTATTTTGAATAATGCCTGACATATTTAATATTTTATATGATTATCCTGTTGAATATTTAAATTGTGATGTTATTATCCTGTCTATCCTGCTGACTGTCTACTACTGTACGGTGCCCACGGCCCCTGGGATTGGGTGCCTAAAAAAATAAATTTTACTTACTTACTAATGCTGTAAAACCAAAGCCAAAGCAATTCAACAGGTGTGTGTAACAGGGAGAGGTAGCTGCATCAGTACATGTCCCTACCAATGGTGTGTAACTGTATGTGCCCAATAACCAATCTCATTCTGGGAGCACACATGGCTAACCATTATGGTTGTAGAACACTTGCCCCTGGTTCAGGATCTTGCATTTTGCTGATCTGTACCACAAATGCCGGATCTCTCTGGCAGTCCTGGTACATTGACAAGGTGTACTTCTGAGGTGCACTATCCAGCACAATTAGCAGAGCTCTACACCAAATGTCCTTGTAAGCTATTCTCCCCCTCACTCTCTGCATAGTATAGTTACCCATGCTGTAACTAAACAACCTCCTGCAATCACTGGGACTAGGATCAATGCTTCTTCTGCAGTGTGCATGTGCTACAATCCTACTTGCAAGGCACTCCACATGTGCTGTGCTTCTGCTACCCAACTGCGCTGCTGAAGTTCTTGCCTCATATCTGCACCCAGACCCTTGCTTCACCAAAGCCTTGAAGAATCTAGAAGGGTGGTCAGCTATGCATTCCTGTCACTTTAATTGGTTTGTTTTGTGTTCTCCATATGTATATTTTGTCATTGAATCCTGTTATTGTTTGTGCCTTAGAAAAAATTAACACGTTCTGAACCACTGTTTTTATACCACTACACTCCAACATCTTTAACAACTATTTTTAATTTATGATCACAGAGTAATCGGGGCACACGAAGAATATAAACTCTTTTTTTTTTTTAATTATCAGTTTTTAGGGCTGTGGGAGGAGCCTACAGCCATTTTGGGATTGATGGTAGCTCTAAAAATGGTCGCTCGTGGAACCTTCCATTGGACTTTTGGAAGTATCCTTCAAACGTCCAACAGAGCTTGAAACCCTCCACCACAATAGGCCACTACGGAATAACAGCTGCACTATTTTGGCTGTTACTTCCACATTCCAGGGAAGGCATTGTGACTTGGACACATGTGCAGTTCTGCACCATCATGTTGTGAATGGCAAAATGCTATTCACTGCAACTGTGCATGAGCGAGTGATACGCATGTGCAGTTGCATCACAGCTGCAAGCACCGGCAGCAAAGAAAACCATCTTTCACCCTCCCACTGCTACTTTCCTCCCTGCTCCCTCTGTTCCCGTCAACATGAAGACATCATGGTCCCCAATCCCTGTGTCAGCATTATGTACCCCCCTACTCATGTGGCACACTGGGAGCCCACCCCAGTGTACCCAAATATATTTTTCCCCCGCCGACATCGGGATGCACAATCCCCATGTTGGCATCATGTAACCACCCCACCAATCATGTGGCACACTGGGAGCCCACCCCAGTGTGCCCCAAAGGTCTTTTTTCCCTCTGTAGATAAAGAAAACTGTCCCATGTCATTTTTTTAATCTGTAGAAAAGAAAACAGTCCCTCAACATTGCCTCAGTCCCCCCTCCCTCATCCACACCCTCCCACTGAGCAACCACCTCCCCATACCCTGCTTTACCCCATACTTGCCTCTGGAGCTCAGCACTGTCATCTTCTCTGGACTGGGACACGTTTGCACTCTTCAAAGCTGAACCACAAACTTAAGAATCAAAGGTAAGCATGCTATAATGGCATTCAATAGCATTTTCAACTTATGTTGATAAATCAGCCATTTTTTTGAATTTTGGCCCCACATTTTTAACATGGGGTTGTTGGTACCCCACCTCATTAAAACTTTCACTGTCATTTCATTACTCAGTCCAGAAAGGTGATTTCATAGTTGCTGTGTGGAATCAACTTTCAGGACAATTAATAATGACGGTAACTGTTCATAATTGGGCTCCCCAAACCCATGTTGCAAATCTGGTAAAAATACAAAAATGACTGCATTATGAGTGCATTGTGCAGTTTCTATGCACGCTCCTAACTTTGCCAATGTTTAATATTTTCACTCCACATTTTCAACATTGCCATTTTTGCACACCTCCTTTTTTAACAGTACAGCTGTCATTTATCACATCCTGCCCAAAATGTGTTTTCGCACCTGTGGCACAGAAGAAAAAAATTACTCACCATAGTAATGTTGTTTCTTCTAATGGAGTCTTGCTGTATTCTGACCAGAGATTCATGGAGTGAAGGTGAATTCGAGGGAGTGCTCCACAATGCAAAGTGGAGTACTTAGCGTTATAATGGGTAACACGAAGTCCATTGAAAACAACAACTTTGTGTTACTCTGTCTTCCCAAACCACTACTCCACCAATTCTTAAGGCGAAATACATTGAAAACAATGAACTTCACCTCACTTCACCATTTTCTTAGGCTCCAAAGGTGAATTTTGCAGTGATTCATGGTATTTCAGGTCACATGGGCTCTAGATTGTTCTGCACAGCCTCAATTTGGGATAGAGTGTGTAAGAAGCTGTAGGAGACAATCTGCTGTGAGAGCTCGCTGTGATTCAAACCTTCTAAAAGCTGCTAAAAAAGCCTTTTTGAGTCATCTTTTTTTTGCTGAAACTTTAGTTCATCGATTATAGGAAACCCTCCTGTGATCATATCGAGTGTTTATTGTTTGTGTGTGGATTTTGAATGTTAATGTACAACATTCAGTCTGTGTACTGAGAGACAGTGGAAGTGTGCTTTGGGGGAGGGGCATATCTGTGGTGTAGATAGTTTAACTTGGAGAAAAAGACAGTGCTTTTTGTTTTGGTGATATTTTTCTTGTATAACTGTGTTAATGTAGACACAGTAATATTTTTAATAATTCTTGCTGTTTGTTTGCTGATTGTTGTGTTGCAGCAGTGCATAATTTTAGTTTGTTTAAAATATGTGGTTATATTACTGAAGTTTTCAATTTGCTATGCATTACTTAGTGTGTGCGTGTGTGAGTATGTGTGTGATGCGAGTCATCAAATCAGACACCTTTTATTGTGCCATATAATAATTTCAGCAATGCAAACCTGCTATCCACTGCAGCGGAGTGCTTTTTGTACTTCGTTGTGGTATCTTTACTGGTACTAGTACTAGTGACCATTACTGCAACAGTGCAGTACACTGCCCCCGCCCCCACGGCCCGCCCCAACCAGCAAAGGTATTCTTTTCCAGATTTGAATTTCTGATGGCGAGCACTGGTTAGGTGTTGTGCCTTTGCGTCAGCATCTCTTCAGTGTGCAGCGCAATCTTAATCCGTCTGTGCATTTGCATCTCTTTATGGCCCAATCTCCATCTGTAACTTAAGTCACAGTTGTTTCTTTGGCTTCCCTTCAGAGTACTGGACAGGTGTGGTGCATAATTCTGCATGAACACTGTGCTCATTAATATGCGTTTTTAAGTCAGGACCATCATCATGAGTCACCCATGATACAAATCATGTTCTTCATCATCACGGTCACAAATGCAGTCTCAAATCATGATTCACGATCACGTCATGAATCACAACACTAATTTTTTAATGAGTTACTTGGATGTATTGTAAGCATATTTTGTAGTATCTCTCCAGGCTTCACCACCCCACCATTGTACTCATGAGTGTTTTTAAGTCAGAAGTTTATGCTACAGCTCATCGGGGAAGTACAGCCGTAGGCATTTGCGTTCCCAATACAGTTCCATATTGTTTATCTCACACCATCGACACCAAATCATGTTCTTCATCATCACGGTCACAAATGCAGTCACAAATCATGATTCATGATTACATCATGAATCACAACACTAATTTTTTACTAGTTACTTGTATGTATTGTAAGCATGTTTTGTAGTATCTCTCCAGGCTTCACAACCACGCCATTCTACTCATTAATGAACATTTTTAAGTCAGGGAGTTTGTGCTACAGCTCATCGGGGAAGTACAGCCATATGCACAGAATGGGTGGTGGACAAGTGGATCACCCTGCCAGAGGAAGTGGTGGGGGCTGAAACAATCACGGGATTTAAGAATGCATGGGATAGACATAAAGGAATTCTGGAGGTCAGGGGTAAGGGGCAACAGACTTCTTGGAAAACATAAACTGAACTTAGAAAATTAAATGGGCCCTTATCTGCTGACACTGTCTATGTATCTATGTATCTATGCATTTGCGTTCCTTCCTGTACAGCATGTGAGTTACAGTACTGCAAGTAGTGATGGGCGAAGTGGCTCCAATTTGCTCCGTGAAGTGATTCACTGAGTAATGTGGAATCCGTGAAGAACTCCACAATGTGAAGCGGAGTACTTCACTTCATAATGAGGAACGAGAAGTCCATTGAAACCAATGACTTTGCATTATTCTGCCTTCCCCAAACCACTTCTCCACCAATTTTAAGGAGAAGTACATTGAAATCAAACTAATCCACCTCACTTCGCCCTGTAATTGAGCTACAAATGAAATTCTGCAGTTATTCATGGGATTGCAGATCACATAGGCTATAGACTGTTTGGCACAGACTCAGTTCTGGCCTGGATAGTGTGTGTGCAGTGGTAGCTGGAGACAGTTTGCTCTCAGAGCTCTGCGATTCAAAACCTCTAAAAGCTGTTTAAAATGCCTTTTTGAGTAATATTTTTTGCTCACAATTTAGTACACCAATTGTGGGAAACCCTTCTGTGCTCATATCAGAGTGTTTATTGTTGTGTGTGGATTTTGAATGTTAATTTAGAACAGTCAGCCTATGTACTCTGAAGTGTGCTTTGGGGGAGGGGTGTATTTGTGGTGTAGGTAGATTAACTGGGAGAAAAAGGCAGTCTTTCTGTTTTGGTTATATTTTTCTTGTATAACTGTGTTAATGTACACACAGTAATATGTTCAGTAATTCTTGACTTTTTTTTGCTGATTGTTGTGGTGCAGCAGTGTATAATTTCAGTTTGTTTAAAACATTTGGTTATATGACTAAAGGATTTCAATTTGCTAAAGATTACTTGTAGTGTGTGTGAGTGTGTGTGTGATGTGTGCCATTAAATCAGACACCTTTTATTGTGTTAGAGTAATTGCAGCAGTGTGAACCTGATATCTACCGCACCTAGCTTTAATTTTTTATACCGCTTTGTGGTATCTTTACTGGTAGTGGATGGTTACTGCCGTGCACTAATCCTTCAACTGGCAAAATGCATTCCTTTCCAGATTTGGATTTGTGACTTGTGAGCACTGGCTAGGTGTCGTGTCTTTTCGAATGCATCCTTTGAGTGTGCAGCTCAATCTTAATCTGTGCGTTTGCATGGCACCATTAATTTTGGGAAACTGCATTTCTTATTACGCTCTCATTTCACTTCATCAGCACTGGGGAATTTTCTGGATACAAGACAGTAGCCTTTTGGGGATGCATATTTATTCTGGTGACTGTGTGTGACCTGACTACTGCACGCCTGACTGAGTGCGCCGTTAATTCAGGGAGACTTTGCATTTCTTGTTACACTCTCATTTCACTTCATCAGCAATGGGGAGATTTCTGGACAGAAAACAGCAGCACTTTGGGGATGCACATTCATTCTGGTGTCTGAAGGTGGGATGCTGCCAGTATTGTTGTCACTCCACCTTACTTCATGTTTAAGGTGGAATGACAACACAAAGTAATAACAACAAGGCAAAGTGAGCCTTTCCTATGGGGCACGCTGCGTAGCGAAGTGCCAACACAAAGTGGCCACTTCGCGTTCACTTTGTCAGCGGATTTTAAATTCTGACTATATGCAGTTAGCCCAGAACTGCTCCGGAGAGGTAAGAGTTAACTCTATGCCAAGGCATAGAACATTGATCTTGAGCTCAGTTTTCAAACCTCTGTCCCAGGTACTCCTCAGTGTAACTGTCAGATTCTTACGAGCACTATACTAAACTAAGTAACAACCCAGATATTGTTTTAGAAATTTCATGCCAACAGGCAATAACAAATTTAGGGTCCAAAGACTCAAGTAGAGACACCCAAAAGGAATCCAAGTAGGTAATAAAGTATATAACAATAGAACATAAAAACAAAAGACCTCAAAAAGAGGAACGGTAAACCAGGTACACCCCTGAGGAGCAACACTGCACCTGCCCACCCACATCCCAAAACAACTAGGTTCCAGGAGGGGAGGCAGGGAGGGAGGTCGGAATACAGCAAGGATCCATTAGAAGAAACAACATTACTATGGTGAGTCATTTTTTCTTCAGACAACATGAAGTCTTGCTGTATTCTGACTATATGCAGACTACCAAGCAGTGCCCCCAAGGAGGAGGGAACTACAGAACCTATTTTGGGAACAGACTCTGCAGTACTGCTGTGCCAAACCTAGCACCACTTCTTGACTGGATGTCAAGGGAGTATTGCTTGGTAAATGTGTGAACAGTCTTCCAGGTGGCTGCTTTACAGATTTCCACTAAGGGTCTACCTCTGGCAGCTGCGACCGAAGCAGCTGTACCTCTGGTGGAGTGAGCCCTCAGGCCTGATGGAGGTTCCTTTCACAACTTTGAACAGCAGAACTGTACGCAGGAAACAATCCACCTAGCAATAGTTCTCTTAGTGGCAGGTTTACCTTTACCCAGCTTCCCATAAGTCAGAAACAGCTGGGAGCAGTCATTTCTATGGGTTTAATGGATTCTATGTAGTAACTCAGAACCCTCTTTACATCAAGACTGTGTAATCTCTCTCCAGACGAGGAGTGGTCAGTGAAAAATACAGGCAGTGTCAGACTGGTTCAGATGAAAGTCTGATACCACTTTGGGAAGGAACTTCCTATTTGTATGAAGGACCACCTTATATCTGTGAAATTAAATTAAGTCAGGTTCCACTGATAAAGCCTGTAATGCACTGATTCTCCTGGCAGAGGTGATAGCCACCAGGAACACAGTTTTCCAAGTCATTTATTTGAGCTCAGCTGTGCACAGTGGTTCAGAGAGAGACTGCATCAAGCTGTGCAATGCAGATGCTCAGGTCCCATAGAGGAGTAGGATCCCTGAAGGGAGGATTGATATGGACCAAACCCTTGAAAAATTTCTTGAAAACTGGATGGGAAGCTAGAGAAGAGACCTTCCCAGCTGAAAGAAAGACAGAAATAGCTGCCAAATGCACCTTGAGAGTGGCAGGCTGAAGGCCTAAACTGTTAAAATACACCAAATAATCCAAAGCAGAAGCAATGTCAGCTGAATCTGGCTGAATGTGCCTCTGAGAACATCAGAACTTAAACCTCTTAGAATCATAGGTTTTTCTAGTGGAAGGCTTTCTGCTAGTCTTAAGGATATCCATAGCTGGTTGAGAAAGATGCAGGCCTGCATATTCTAGCTCTTCAAGAGCCAGGCCTCGAGTCTGAGTGTGTGAAGATTGGGGTACAATATCCGCCCCTGAGATGAAGTAAGGATGTTGAACTGTCTGGGAAGGAAGAGGAATAGTCACTGATAGTGACAATAGTAGAGGATACCAAGGCTATCTGGCCCAGTCTGGGGCCATCAGAATCACAGTGCAAGGCTGGGATCTGATCTTGCCCAGAACTCTGAATATCAGAGGAAAATCATAGAGAAACCTGTTAGTCCAATCCAACAGGAGGGCATCTAGCAGAAGAGACCCCAGAAGAGGGGCTGCAAAGAGATCTTTCTCTGGAGTGCCCCATCTCTTGAAAATGATCTGAAGAATGAGAGGATTCAGGGCACACTCGTGATGACCTTGGAAAATCCTGCTGAGAGCATCTGAAAGTACATAGTCCTTCCCTGGGAGATGCACAGCAATCAGAGAAACCTGCAGGGAATAAGCTAGTAACCATATTTTCATGGCCTTGGTGCACAAGGCCGAGGACAGAGTACCCCCCTGCTTGTTGATGTACCACATGGTTGTGGTGTTGTCTGTCCTGATCTGCACCACTTTCCCTTGAATTATGTTCGAGAATGTCTGGAGTGCTAGAAAGACAGCCCTGAGTTTGAAAAGGTTTATGTGCAGAAGAGACTCCTGATGAGACCAAGTTCCCTGAGCAGTAAGCTGATCCAGACGGGCTCCCCACCCTAGCAGGGAAGCATCTGTGGTGAGAATCACTGTGGGAACCTGACTGAGGAAGGGGACACCTTGCCTCAGATTGTCCTCTTTCAGCCACCACTGGAGAGCCTGAACCAGAGTTAGAGACACTGGAACCAACTTGGAGAGGGGATCTTTTTTTGAGACCAAAAGATTCTTAGATGAAATCGAATATCTGTCATCTGAAACCTTGCCCTTTGCACTACTGCAGTGCAGGCTGTGATGTGGCCTAGCAACTATAAGAAGTGTCTGGCTGACCGAGACACTAGTGGACGAAAAGAGGAAACCAGAGTGATAAGGGATTGAACCCTTGAGAGAGGAAGAAAGGCTTTGGCCTGAACAGTCTCCAGCTCCACCCCTATAAATGTGAGGAGCTGGACTGGTTCCAGAGCAGACTTTTCCAGATTTAGGATAAATCCTAGAGACTCTAGAAGTTTGAGTGACCCCTAGAGCTGACCTGACTTGGTCTTGGGACTGGCCTACTATGAACCAGTTGTCCAGATAAGGGAACAGTAAGATGCCTTGTCTACTGAGGAAGGCCACCACTACTGCTAGACAATTGGTGAATACTCTTGGAGCAGATGTTAGGCCTAAAGGCATTGCTTTGAACTGATAATGGCCTGAGGGAAGCTCGAACCTGAGGTACTTTCTGTGGGACTGCCTGATAGGTGTGTGGAAATAGGCATCCTTGAGACCCAGAGAGGCTAGCCAGTCTCCTGGTCTCAGAGTGGGGAGAATTATCCCCAGAGTCACCATCTTGAACTTTGTCTTTAATATACGTTTGTTCAGGTATCATAGATCCAGGATGGGTTGCCACTCCCCAGTCTTTTTTAGAGTAAGGAAGTATCTGGAGTACAATCCCTTTCCCGGTGAATAAGAAGTACCTTTTCCACTGCTCACAGGAGCAGTAGAAAGGAGATCTCTGCTTCTAAAGCCTGTGTTTCTCCTGGAGAGGGAAGACAGAACGACTTTGCTCTCACCTTTGGGAACCTGCTGAAGCTAAGAGCAAGTCCCTAGCTCACTATTTCCAGGACCCATTTGTCTAAACTGATAGACTTCCAGGCCTGGAAAAAGTGAGCCAGTCTGACCCCTACTGGAATTGGGGAGGCGACCCTGACTGACACATCAGGGTGTCTGTTGGCAGGGGGCTTAGACTGAGTGGAGGATGTAGCCCTTGTCATCTCTGCTCTGCCTCTTCCCCTAAAGAACCACCTCTGCTGAAAACAGGAGGAGGCCTGGGCCTGGTAAAAAGGCCTTTGAAAATGCCTGCCCCTGCCAGCCCTAGATTGCTGCCTTTGAGGAGTGGTCTGCTTTTCTTTGGCTGCAGCACTCCTATATGTGGTCCTGTATTCATTCATCTTTTTCATGTAAGCCTCCGTTTGCTCCCCAAACAGAGAGTTACTGGTGACAGGAAAATCCATGGCCTTGGTCTGGGTATCCTGAGATAAGTTGGTACACTTGAGCCAGGCAAATCTCCTCATGGAAACAGATGTAGCCATGACCGTAGAATGAACATCATACAAGTCCACAGCAGCATGAAACTGGACCTTTGAAGCTTCGATGCCATCCACAGCCACCTGCTCCAGCTCCTTGGCCAGCTGGGGAGGGCATTTTTAGCCAGCTCCAGAACCGTATCTCACCTACACCTCTGGTATCTGGCTGTATATGCCATGTAGTTGGATTGCCCAAGTCCCAAAGAGGATGCCAAGTACTGTTTTTTTGCCATGGCATCCACTTTCCTGGAATCCTTATCTGGGGGGTGAGATGCCAGGGGAATATTGGCCTTGCCACAGACTGCAGCTTTCACTACCCTAACATGGCTGCAATGACTGGCAAGGAATTCCAATCCAGGACCTGACAGGGCATACCTCCTGTCCATCTTCTTATCCACAGGAGGTATGGATGTTGGAAACTGTAGGATTTTTTTGTGTCCGTTTCCCCCAGGGACTTGTGAAGAGGGACAGGCACCCTTTTGGACTCTGGGACATCCATCATCTCAACATTGTCAGGTTTCTCCTGATCCTGTTCAGATTCTTCCACTGGAAGCTGAAGAGTCTCAGCCACCATCTTGTAAAACAAGAAGTGGGAGGGGGACTCAGAAAGTTAGGGAAGAGGCACATTAGAAGGCCTGCCTGGGGAGATGTCAGGCTCTATAGGCTCATCTAGGTCTTCATAATCTTCATCTTCATCATCTTCGTCTCCTTCCCAATCACCCTCATAAAATACTTCAGGGTCATATTCAGAAGCAGACAAGTCTGACTGAACAGATCATCTCTGAATCGGTGTCGGTTTGGTCAGAAACGGGCGAAGCGACTGCACAATAGTGATCGCATTGGCTATCTTGTCAGCGGTCAGAATATGGGACCTGGGATCCGAACTGGCTGACTTGCATTTTCTCTTTGTAGGAACAGATTCCACAGAATCGGCTCTCCTCTTGCCCGAGGGGGTATCACCCAGCTCAGTGGGCACACCCTCAGGTTCGGTCAGAACCGAACCGGGCTGGCCATACAGGTCAGTGGATTTTTCGGCCTCCCTTTCTTTCAGCCTACTTAAACTTTCATCCAAAGTGGCTTTAGGAAAATCTTTGCAGATTTGGCAGTCTTCCTTGATGTGGTCAAAGCCCAGACAATAAACACAGATGAGGTGGGGATCAGCCTTGGCAAAGGCCTCCCCACATTCAATGCATTGTTGAAACCCAGTGAGCCCGGTTTTCTTTTTGGGTTTCCCAGACATGCCTCAATAAAACAAAGTTACCCTTACCAGCGTTCAAGCCAGGCAACTACAAAAACCTATCAGTTCCTACCATGTCACGGGTCAGTTGAAAAAAAACGGAGAATTCGTCTTTATTTTCAGGAACCGATAGATACCGGAAACCACACTAAAATTAAGGAGAAAATCAAAGCAAATGGATTACTTCGGTTCCCAACTGGACCGACCGGAAAGAAACCGAAAAGGAAAACAATTTCTTCACAGAAAACACTGCTACCTACTAATACACTTACTGTAGCGGGACAGAGATGTATATACTGAAAAATAAAGTAACGGTTTAAACAAACCGACTGATTTTACTGTGACCGCAACGAAGTGAAGGAGAGGATCTCCAGAGTGACTTCTCAGTTAGGCAGAGTAAAGAATCTGATGGTTACACTCAGGAGTTCCTGGGATAGAGGTTTGAAAACCGAGCTCGAGATCAACGTTCTATGCCTTGGCATAGAGTTAACCCTTTCCTCTCCGGAGCAATTCAAGTGCTGGGGCTTGCTGCATATAGTCAGAATACAGCAAGACTTCATATTTTTTGAATAGCATGGTTGCTTTGCGAAATCACCTTTCAGGACAAGTGAACAAAATGACACTGGCACTTTTCACAAGAAGGGGTCCCAAAAAGGCCATGTTGAAAATCTGGTGCATCACCTCCAAAAAATGGTCAAGCTAAACTCGGGTGTTCAATAATTTCTACACACATGTGTAACTTTGCTCACCTGGCAGCTTGTCACAGCCCTATGGTCTCTGGCAAGATCTTGTTGTATATGTTCTGTGTTTGCAGTGATTTTTATAATCAGGTATGTATCCCTTATTAAAGTAACGTTTAATATCTGAAGTTGAGTTTAGAGCGATTGTCTATAATTCTACATACATGAATTGTGGATAAATTTGATTGCAAACTGCTCCATTTTCTATTTCAACATCATAACTATTGTATAAGCACTTTGCTTATGATTTGATCGATGAGTATGTGTTCATAAGTACATGCAAACAGGTTAACCATGAAATGCCTTAAAAATGTATGTCTTTTTTACAGATGGATGCATGACAGCACTGTAGATTCACTTATATTTGAGCTGACGTTTTAATGCACATTAAATTTTTTTGTGCATACTGTATCACTGTTGTCACTTCAAGAGTTCTTGTTTAAAGGGACACTGTCTGCCTTTTACTTATTTTTGAAAATATTCCAAAACATGCCTGCACCCCCAGCAGCTGTATCTAATGCAATGCAGACTATACTTCAACACTGGATGCCTCAAATCTATAGCCATTATTATCCATTTTATTCAAAAACTGTAACCATGTCAGTGCACTAATATTTATGTCCCCCAACCCATGCCAAAGTATTCTCACTTTTATTTTTGCTTTCTATTTTTCCTCCCCCAGTTGCGGTCAGCCACTTCCTTTCAGTAGTCCACCCAGCCCTGTCCCCCAACCTTTGGGCATGCACCTTCATACCCTCATGGCTTACCCTCTGTGGCAGGGTGGTGGGGAGCCCCCAACTCAACCCACCAGGACCAGATCCAGTGCTCAGGTAGTGCCAATTATGCCCCTCGACTGGACTGCAATTTCTGCTTTTTTCCACTGCAGAGGGGAGTGTGCAATGCCAGCAATGGCCATGCACGTGTCTGCATGCAGCACTCCCATCAGCAGCTCCACCTCCTTGACCCACTGTACAGGACCTGGTGTGCCAACACCTGGCCTCCACTAGGAGGCAGGCAAACACCAGTCTCTGTTCCCCACCCTCCCTGGGAAAGGAGAGCTGTCCTCTGGATGCTCAATCCTCTCCCACCCCGGCTGGCCCCCGACTACCTGATCGCACCATGAATACAGGTTGCCAGTGGGGCAGGAGGTAAAGCATTGTTGCCTCAGCTCTCCATACCACTAGACCACTCCACCCTCACACTTCTAAAATGTTTGGAAGTGCTGGTAGGCTCATCCATGGTTCAGTTTGCTTTGCTGTAACTCGGCAATGTCTTTCATTTTTAAAAACTAGTGCCCTAGTGTGTATAAATTCCAGTCTGAATAGCTTGGCTTTCAGATCAGGATTTGCACAAGTTAGGGCACTAGTTTTTAAAAGTGAAATACTTTGCTGAGTTCAGCTTACTAACTGCTATCACAACTAGTGTTTAACTGATCTCAGTTACAACTGACCAAACTCATCCATGGATGAGCCTACTGGCACTTCTGTACTATTTTAGAACTGTGAGTGCTTTGTCAACGGGTGACCGCAAACATGAGCAGATCAATGTGCTTACAGTTTTTTAATAAAATGGATAATAATAGCCTTAGATTTGATTCATCCATTGCTCAAGTGTATTCTGCAACACATTAGAGACTGCTGCTGGGGCTGCAGGCTCATTTCAGAATATTTTCATAAAAGTAAGTAAAAGGAAGACTGTCCCTTTAAATAGCAGTATCCTACCCACAGCCAGCACTCCAGTTAATGCGTTGAGTGCAAAACCAGTGACAGTGTTCTTCTCTTGTGTACTGGTGTCTCTGAATGGGACACCACTATGTCTGTTTTCACTATTTTGTACATTTTTGTATGGATAAAATAAAGTATGCCACAAGCATTGGTGAAACTCAACTGAATTGTGTGATATGCACTACTGTTGTGATGCTACTATTATTGTGATGTGAGGCTCCTGTTCTGAGTAAGCCCACCACACTCTTGTGCTGTTTTTTTGTTAGTTTCATTTTTCTGAGCACTTGGCTGGACCTAGTTTGTGGCTGGCCTAGAACTGACCCTGTCTTGGAAAGTAACTATGGGGGTCTCTGTTAGGCCTCACCCACATAGGGCATATAAAAGCCAGCCTGAGCATATTGTATTACCTGTCACTTGGGAGTGACTGCATTAACTCCCTTTTAGGGTGTGTTCCTGAAAAAGTTTTATTTGTTGTTTAAGCAGTTCTGATTATTGACTCCTAAATAATATTGTCTATGGTAATTGGGGGAATATGTTTCATTTATATGGGGTCTGTGGGAGAAGAGTCAACTGGGGAGGTGGGCATGCATGCCAGGGGTGTGTGCTGACTTGTCATCAGGCCCACTTAGATCTTCCTGTGGGTGGAGGCACTGATCTTTTCTATCTGGATACGAATCCCCCCTCACTAGTGGATGAGAAAAGAGTCCAGGAGTCACCGCAAACATTTACAGCAGCCTGGTGGTGGTGTAAGGTAGTGGTGTTTGGCACACTAAGGCAATTGGGGAGGATGTCTGCCCTACAGGGGTATTACAAATCTATAGCTCGCCAATACTGTAAATAAATGGACCAAGCACTTTGGGGTGGGGGGGGGTGGAGAGTACTGGTTTCATTATAACCAATGCACTTCCATTTGGACTCATAGCTGGTAGAAGAGGGAGACAAAAGAAAAACAACAGCTGTGACTGCACAGTTATCTGTGAAATTAGAGTGACATTTCTGTATAAAAAATAAATCAAAAACATTAGTAAACTAAATGACCTCCTGTAATCCCATCATTATAAGCAAATAGATTCAATGTCTCCTAGTAGAACAATGCAGATTTCTCACTTTCAGTCTGCTGGTTCAATTCAATTCAATTTTATTTTTTTACCAGGAAATACTCCATTGAGATACTCATTTGCAAGGTGGTCCTGGAGGGACAACACAAGGTACAATAAGAGAATACGAGTACGAGTACAGTTTGCAAGGTACAGAGCAGGGAATACAAAATAAAAACAGACATATCAAATTCACAGTATAACAGGCCAAGGCATAAGTGCAACATTACTGCCCAAATAATTTAGAAGGCAGAACAGGAGGTAAGGAAGATAGCAAAGGATTGAGGATGGAGGAGATGGGAAAGGGAGAGGGCAGGGATACTATGACAAAGAGAGAAAGTGGGGAACAAGGACTAGAGGAAGAAGGTAGAGATAGGGAATAAGGAATGGAAAGTGCGGCAGGGAGTGCCGAGGCAAACTAAGGAGGTATAAGTGCCTTTCTGGCCTCATAGAGGAAGAGTTTAGGAGTAACATTGGCAGTTCTTCTTTAACAGGTGTTTTAAAAATGATTTGAAGGAGGATAGTTTTACAAGGTGGGACAGCTTTAAAGTCTTTTGGAGGAAGTTCCACAGAATCGGTAGGGAATGACTGAGAGGAGAAGCCGAACTGGACTCTAATCCTGGGTATATCAAGCTGTAAGAAAGCATATTTTCTGAGATGGTATGGACATGGTGTGAACTTGAAGATATTGGAGATGTACTGGGTGAGTTTTTTAGTGAGGGCTTTAAAGGTCCAGATAGAGGCATTGCGCCACCTTTTGGCAGCTAACAAGGTCCAGCATATCTTGTCATAGAGCGAGCAATGGTGAGTTTCATACAGGGAGTCAGTCATGAATCTTAAGGCCCTATGGTACAGTACTTCCAGTTTCACAAGAACAGTGTTGGGACAGTTACTGTATAGGAAATCAGAATAGTCTAAGTGAGGTAGGAATGTAGATTGCACTATCTTTGATTTTGCATGGGAGGCGAGCAACCGCTTAATGAGGAAAAATAATCCCAGCCTTTGTTTTAGAATTTTGGAGAGCTCATCCACATGAGGGATACACGAGAGACTGCAGTCCAACCCAAAACATAAGTATTTAAATTTTACCCCTTTTTCCAGGGATTCACCCATCATAGTAATATAGATACATAGACAGTGTTGGCAGATAAAGGCATATGGTCCACCCAGTCTGCCCATTGAGCTTGTAAGTTCACTTTACATTTTCCTAGTTATAATTCCAACGTGGGCAATAGGGTCTGGAACTGATGTAGCCTTAGATGGCAGTGAGATAACCATTATTTTGGTTTTCTTAGCGTTGAGGAGCAGTTTTATCTAGATCAGGTTTTGTTGTAGTCTGTCAAATTCTTGTTGGAGAACCACACATGCAGACTCAGAAGACGGATGAGCAACATAAAGGACAGTGCCATCCACAAATAGATGAACACTGGCTAAGCTGATGTTATGGTCAATGTTGTTGATATATATTGCGAATAGTAAGGGAACCAAGACTGAAAAGACTGAATGTTGGGGGACCCCTTGGAGGTGGGTTTTACTGGTAGGACATCTCCTTGCGATTTCACGAGTTGCAGACTACTGACAAGATAGCAGGAAAACCAATTTAGGGCAGTGTCATCTTGTCAGATGTTTTGCAGTTGGGATAATAATAGATCATGGTCCACCGTATCAAATGCTTTACTTAAGTCAAGGAATAGCACAGCTACGTGATTTTTGGCGTTGAGTGAAGTTAGTCAATCATTGGTGACTTCAGCTAGTGCAGTGACCATGTGATTTGTCCTAAAATTAGACTGAAAGGAATTTAAAAGATTACGGCATTCTAAGAAGTCTCTTAGTTGAGAATGTACCAGTTTTTTGAGAAGTTTTGACAGAGTGGGTAGAAAGGAGATGTGTCTGTAGTTATTTAACTCACATGGGTCTCCTGATTTGAACAGAGGGATAACATGGGCTATTTTCCAAACAGTGGGGAGTGCTCGCTCCCTAAGGGACATGTTGAAAAGGTGGGTACTTGATGGTGCTAGATGGTAATAGCCTAGCTTCAGTAGGACAAGGTCTATTAGATCAGCCCCTGAACTTGTGATAATGTCTAAGGAGGTTAGCAGTTCTTCTATCGGTTTCAGTGTGACAGGAGAGAAGCTAAAGTTAACAGGACTGAAGGGGATGGTAGTGCCGTGCCACAAAGAACTATTACCTATATGCTGATTTAGTAGATTGCTTAAGGGGGAAGAATCAAAAGCAAGGCCTGCTGTGTCAAAGTGGCTATTGAAGGCTTCTAAGATGTCCTATTTATTTGTGTAAGTGGTGTCCCAAAGGGAGATTTTTGGAAGGTAATGAGGAGGAGGATTTATGTCCTTCTACTTTTAGGATTTGCCAGAATTTGGCACTGTTATTCCTGGACAATTCAAGAAAGTTTTGAAATAATTTAGCTTTTTCCAATCTGATCAATTTTGCAGCGATTCCTAGCCATTCTGAATGCTGCCCAGTCATAATCCAGTTTAGTTTTCCTGGCCTTTTTCCATGGGGCATCCCTATGATGTAAAGTTATTTTTAGCGTGCTGTTGAACCATGGGCAGGATTTTTTCCTAGCTCTGCTTTTAACAAAGGGTGCATAGGAGTTGATTACATTCAGAACTAGCCATTGGAGATTTGCACAGGCTTCGGAGACAGTTGGGGCAAGGTGTAAATCCTGCCATTTAATCCTATTAAGATCAGAGAGGAAGGCAGAGGGGTTAAATTTGTGGAAGCTTCTTCTATAGGTGTACCTAGGTGCAGAGGCAGTTTTTGTTGTGAACCTTACAAAGGCAATTGCCCTGTGGTCAACGATGTCATTGTGGAATATTCCTGTGTGTGCTTATCCTTCTTGGTTTACATGAAATTGTTTACACCTGCTTTGCTGGCATCAGTTCCCAGGATTATATTTTAGTAGGAGAATTATGTCACAGCATCACAAATCTTGCCAGAAACCTCTACGGCAGGGCTTAAACTGATCAGGCTAGTCTAGCATACAGCACAGTACTGTAGTACTTTAGTAATGTAAGCCCCCTCCCCCCACTTATAGGGGTATGCTGGTGAAAGTCTTAGGGAGGGAGGCACTATACAGCAGAAAGAGTTCACATACCTGGTTGGACTGATTACAAGACTTGAGCACACAAAGGTGCCCCCTGCTTCCAGCTGCAAAGCAGATGGACCAGAGACATGAAGATTCTGTTCTTCACCTGTCTAGCCTTGCCAATTTTGACCCCCAGGCCTTTGCAGACAGTCATCATAAAGCAGGCCTCTTGCCATCTCCCTGGATTGTTCTCTGGTTCATTAGCCTGGGGAAAAACAGACATAGTACCCCTGATCCCTTTGCTGCCTCTGAAACATGCTAGGATCTGAGCCGTTGAGGCAAAATCTTGTTAGCAACAAACAATTCATCCAAAATGAATGAGGTCAATACTCGAAACTGCACAAACATGGGATCCCATTTAATGAACAGTTAATTCAAAACTGGAACAGTCACTCCATGGAGCAGTAAAACACACAATAGGTTGCTCTGGATGGAGGGGTCACATCATAAGCTAGGAAAGTACTCTGGAAAATAGAGGTTACATTTCAGCATTAAGTCCAGTCATCTACCCATAGGCAGGGCAGCTGACAGTCACAACACATGCAGCTTATGCTCGAGGCTGAATCAGGCCTTTGGCTGCAGGCAGAAAAACTCTTATTCTTCCTCTCCATCTCTACTTTACAATATGAATCACAGACGTCTTGAGGGATGGCTGACCCAGCCCACAGACTCCCTCCTAATCGTGTTCCACTTTGTACAGGGCCAAAGTGGCCGACTTGACCCCGATCAGCAAAGGGCATATGTCCTCACCTGTCCCTGCCTCCAAAAGCTGGACAATCTCAGATAGGGGCAGACTGCAACCAGGAGCTGCCCCAAACCCTTGGATTCCACTGGACCCCTTCCTATCACTGTCTCTATCCTTTCTCTCTGGGTCCCAAAAGAAACCACTTTGATTCTTTCAATCCTTCTCTTCACTTCATGGCAGGCAGAAACTTCCTATATGGAGTGCTGCTAAGAAGTGGTCCTCTGGGTTACCAGATGACAGCCTACCCCCACACTGCAGGCTCTCCTCTTTCTCCTCATTTAGGCTAGGCTCAAGCCAGCCGCATGGATGGGCTCCAACAGATGGCCACCACCACCACTTCCCACCGTCCAACCTTATAGCTGCACACAAAATTAAAAAAGGAAGTCTCCCTAATTGAATGGGCAATCTCCCCATTCCATCCTCTTTCCATCTCGATCTCTCACCCTCATTTTCTGCATTGCACCCACTTTATCTCTTTCCATAGATACCAAAAACCACCTACCAACTCAAAGGTCTGATTCTGACTGATTTGTGGGCATCAAAACCATCTTGCACCCAAAAGACCTAAGGACTCACAGTCCCCCAAAAAAGTATTTACAATTCAATCAATTAATCAAAATCGTTATTTAACCAGGCGATCACCGTTGAGCATAGCTAATTTTTGAGGTGGACCTAGGTCCCCACCTGTCCCTACTTCCAAAAGCTGGGCAATCTCAGATAGGGGCAGACTGGGACCATGGGCTGCCAATTCAGCTCCAAAGTCAGCACCAGCCAGTCGAACTACCTCCCATAAATGAGGCAGCTGACTTGTTGGTCATGCATGCGCGAAGTGCAGGTAGCCATTACTATTTACATCATTTTTTTTTTGTCCTTTCCCCTTGTGGTCCTGAGCCTGGCCGACACAGAAAACTGGACTCAGGACCCGCTATGTGCCTGGAGGTGCAGGAGCATTTACCCAGCACCCAGTCCGCTAGCCAAAGGCTGAGACACCCAGATCCAGTTGCCAAAGCTTCAAAATGAGAGACGTTCCAGTCAGAATACTGCCAGGGATCACTGACTGTCACTGTGGGGAGCATGGAGCTGTGGCTTCAAAACAGATAAGTCCTCTTTGGGGGGGGGAGACTTACACACTCTTCCTGCTAAATGCTCACCATCCTGGTGAGCTAAAACCCACCATAAACTATTTACACATTTTTTACACTAGACCTGAAGTAACACTTTCTAGATAACACTAACCTGGTTCTCCAAAACCACCCAGAACCCACTTCTTCTTACTTGGCCTTCCACCGCCAGAACCTACTTACCCCTCTGCTTTCAGGCTAAATGGTGGCATCCCCCGTGCCATACTCAAAACAACTTAACCTTAAACCCATTAAAGCTGACAGCTGCCTGAACTGGACTGCCTGGAAATTCAAAAGGAGACAAAATATAGCAGATAGAGAACTTTAGCAACTGATAAAATGCATTTGACTAATATACACAATAAATATTTCATCACTCTCCATTATCCAATAAGAAGACTGATCTAGAAAAACTACCACAGTTATTCTATGTAAATGTTGAACTTATAACTTGAACGTTTAATGTCTTATTCCTATTGTACCCCTTTCCCCCCAGGTCACACCAGGAGACGAGCGACTTGTCGCTCAGTGTGCCTTCCTGGTGAAACATTTCAATAAATAAATAAAAAAACATTTTCACAGAGCAACATTTTTCTTTCTTTTCCTACAATGAACATCCCACCTTTAAGACAGTAAACTACATTAAACAAGATGCAATTTTGTCTAAGAACTAAGCACAATAAGAGCATCATTTACAGAATTAATAAAGATACTACAAAAGCATAGCATAAACCATTATAAGTTTTTCTTTTTTTCCCCTTCATAGGCATTCTGATTTCCCCCACAAGTACAATGTCCCGTCTTAAAAACAGTTCATAAGTCCCTGATGGGGCTGCTTTCCAGTCCATATCCAGTGTGACGAGGTACCTTTGTAAATGAGCCTCTGGCTCAAAGGTTTCTAAACTGATGTTTAACTAAATAAATAAATAAATAAATATCTGTGGGGCTCTAACAAACTGTTGGGCAGACCACCCACTATACCTGGGCCTTAGGTTAAATGGGAGAACCACCCCCTGTGCAGTCTCTGCTACACACAAAGTCCACTTTTGCTCCAATCCCAGCCGACAAAAGAAACAATGCACTTGCAGTTCCACCAGAAAAAGGAGCAAACTGTCCCAGTCCAATGAACCATCTTTAATGTGCACTAATTGGTCTACTGTTGGGGGGGGGGACTGCCGCAGTTTCTCCCAGCACCTCAATGGCCAGGGCACCCTAAAATCATATCCTGGATGAGACCCCATGCTGCAAGACCCCCTCCTCATGTCAAGGGGTATGGTTGGGAAAGTCCTGAGTATGTCATTGCTACAGTCATAATTTTACCATGACAAACAGAAAGGAAAATTACGTACCTACCGTAATTCTTGATCTTCTTGGACGAGTCTCCACCACTCATTCACACTAGTGGGATTGGCGCCGGAGGCACTAAGACCCATCGGGAGCAAACTTTTTGCTGGAGGGTCGGCGCGAGAGACGGCGCCGCGAGACACGGCGCCGCGAGCAGCGGCTCGAGCGGTAATGACCATCTCGGCGACGACCCTCCAACCGCCATACCTTTTTACCAAGGAGGTGCAGCGCAACTAACCTAAAAGGGTAACCCAACATTAAAAACGGACATAAGATAGTCCGTATGACCCGTGTAAGAAGGGTCAGCAAAGAAGTCCTCACGGCCTAAAGATTTGAGGGAGTGAAGACCAATACAGCGGTGAGCTCCGGGGATGGAGGGAGATAGGATCGAGTGGTGGAGACTCGTCTAAGAAGATCAAGAATTACGGTAGTAATGCACTTTTCCTATCTTCCTGACATAAGTCTCCACCACTCATTCACACTAGTGGGAGAGTACCAAGCTGATAATCCCCCGTGGGGCGCAGGAAAGCCAGAGCTCACGCGTCAAGATAGAAGCCCATTAAGGATAGTTCTGCCGACGCGGAATGCCGCCTGGCGGAACATCCAGTGCATAGTGCTTAACGAAGTATGCACTGAGCTCCAGGTAGCGGCGCTGTATATATCTGCAATTGGAACATTGCGAATTTCCGCTAGGGATGCATGATTGCCCTAGTAGAGTGAGCGACACTCTACCTTCTAATTTAACTTGAGCCATGGAATAGCAATGACGAAGGCATGCCACTAACCATGAAGAGATACATCTAATAGCGACAGGTTGACCCAGCCGGGTGTCGCTGAAAGAAACGAACAGTTGCTGAGTCTTGCGAACATCCTTGGTTCTATCTAAATAGAACCGCAAGGCTCTCTTAACATCCAAGGAATGAAGAGCTCGCTCTCTTCATTTTGGAAATTAGCTAAGTAGCGGAAGTACCAGAGGTTGGTTCAGATGGAATTCTGACACAACCTTGGGAAGAAATTTAGGATGAGTATGGAGAACTACCTTGTCCTTATGGAATACAGTATACGGAGGGTCCGTAACCAGTGCATGTATCTCAGAGACCCCAGGCTGAGGTAATGGCCACCAGGAAGGCAGTCTTCCAGGTAAGAAATTTTAGCTCACAGGTAGCTAAGGGTTCGAAAGGCTTCCGAGTGAGCATGTCCAGCACCAGGTTAATGTCCCAGGCTGCAACTGGACGCTTAACAGGGGTCTGGTATGGAGAATCCTCTAAGAAATCTCACCATAGGTAACTGAGCCAGAGTTAAGGAAGAAACCGCTCATGGAACGCTGAGATGGCACTAAGGTGAACTTTAACTGTGGAGTATTGAAGACCTAAGTTTGATAGGTCCAAAAGATACTCCAGAACCTTGCCAGGAGGACAGGAAAAGGGATTCCAAGAGGATTTTGTACTCACCAGAGAGAAAACGCTTCCATTTGAAGCGTGACGCTGGGTGGCTGGCTTCCGAGCAGCCAGAAGGATGTCTGAGACTCTACAGAGACGTTGAACCGATTCACTTATCTCTTCAGGAGCCAAGCATGAAGGTGAAGTGATTTCAGGTTGGGATGGACCAACGAACCCTGAGTCAGAAGACTGATTTGCAAAGGAAGTGGTCTCGGAGAGGCTGCCAACATACTGTTGAGTAGAGGAAACCATAGTTGCCGAGGCCAGGAAGGAGCAATGAGAATCATCTTGGTCCCCTGAGACTCGAACTTGAGGAGTACTCTCTGGATTAGAGGAAGTGGTGGAAAGGCGTAAAGAAAGCGTTTTGTCCACCGCAGCCTGAACGCATCCTGACAGAAAATGCCAGGCCCTGGATTTCTGGAGCAGAAGAGAGGCAGTTTTATGCTGAGTGGGATGCAAAAGGTCCAGGTCTGGAGTCCCCACTCTTGAACAGGGACCGAGCTACGGCTGGATCGAGAGACCACTGTGAGGGTCTGCCTCCGTTCTGCTGAGGTGATCTGCTAGGTCGCTTTGTATACCTGGCAGATAAACCGCTTGAATCAGAGACTTGTGCTCCAAGCACCACTCCCACACCCTCATTGCTTCCCTGCAAAGGGGATAAGAATGAGCACCGCCTTGCTTGTTGATGTAATACATCACTGCTTTGTTGTCCGTTTGAAGGAGAATGTTCTTGTGACAAAGGACATCCTTCAGAGCTCGGATTGCATAGAGGACCGCTCTCATCTCCAGGACATTTATGTGGAGATGAGTTTCGAACTGAGTCCATACACCTTGAGTGTGGAGGGAGAGACAGTGAGCTCCCCATCCCATTAGCGATGCGTCTGTGGTGATGGAGATCTGATGATCCGGGGGAGCAAAGGGGAATCCTTCCAGGAGATTGTTTCTTGAGACCACCAGGTGAGAGACCTTCAAGGCCCGCCACCTTGATGGGATAAGACTGGGGTGAGAGGTCGGGGACCACTGAGTGGAGAGCATCCACTGGGTGGTTCTCATGTGCAGTCGGGCCAGAGGGACAGTGAAGACCGAGGACGCCATGAGACCCAACATGCGTTGCATCGAGAGAGCTGTAACCGATTGGTTCTCCCTGATGTAACGGGCCATACGAAGGATGTCGAGTCTTCTGTCCTCTGGAAGGAAAGCCTTCGCTGAAGAGGTGTCTAGAAGCGTCCCTATGAAAAGGAGCCTCTGGGAGGGTTGCAGTTGAGATTTTTTCAAATTCAGCAGAACTCCCATGGACGTGAGAAGACGAGAAGTCGTTTGCACGGCTTCCAAAGTCCCTTGGCCGGAAGGGCTTGCTAGAAGCCAATCGTCCAGGTAGGGAAACACTCGGAGTCCGACTTTCCTGAGATGCGCCGCGAGAACTGCACAACACTTTGTAAAAACTCGCGGCGCCGAGGATAGCCCAAAGGGCAGGACTCTGAACTGATAATGCTGACCCAAAGCTACAAACCTGAGGAATTTGCGGTGGGTCGGGTGGACGGGGATATGCTGGTAAGCATCCTGCATATCCAGAGAGGCCAGCCAGTCGTGCTGATGTAGCAAGGGTAACAGGGTACCTAGGGAAATCATCTTGAATTTCTCCCTGGGGAGGAATTTGTTTAACTTTCTGAGGTCTAGAATGGGGCGCATCCCCCCAGATTTCTTTTGGAACCAGAAAGTAATGAGAGAACCCTGTGTTTCGCAGAGATGCGGGGCACCAGTTCTATTGCCCTGTTGTTCAGAAGGCCCTGGATCTCCGCGTGAGGAGATCTGACTGAGAGGCCGACAACCTGGGTTGTCGTATGGGAGGACAATTCGGGGGGGGTTCCAAGAAATTGAGAGAGTAACCCTCGCGAATTATCCGAAGAACCCATTTGTCTGAGGTTATGGACTTCCACTGGTTGTAGAAGTACATCAGACGACCTCCCACCGGAGGAGAAAGTTCCACCTCGGGCAGAGTGGATGGAACTTGGGCCAACGACTCATAAGGTAGCGCTGGGAGCTTTAGGTCCCTGCGCTTTCTGCTGCGTCTTCTTTTGAGGTTGGGCAGGTTGGCTTTTATGGAAGCTTCCTGCCTCTGCCTCGAAAGGACTGACGACTATGAAACTGACGCCTGTTCACATGCCCCGAGGGGCAGGCGGAGGTCTGGCCAACTTAATGGCCGATCTAGTCTTCTGAGTGGCCTCTAAGGCTTGCTCCACCTGAGGGCCAAAAAGAAAGGAGCCATCAAAAGGCAGCGCCATCACCTGCTGCTGAGCATCATTCGTGAAGCCAGAAGTACGCAGCCAGGAATGGCGCCGAGTACAAATCCCCGCGGCTGCTGAGCGAGAAGCAGTGTCGAAAGCATCCATGGCGGCTTTGACCTGTTGGTTATTGGACTCAATACCTCTAATAACGGTCAGAAGAAGCTCTGACTTGGAATCCGAATCTGGAAGAGCTTCAACCATTCTTTTCATAGAGTGCCACAGGATATACTCATACTGAGAAAAATAGCCTTGATAACTGGCAATACGCATACTTAGAGTGGAGGCAGCAAAGACTCTCTTACCTAATGTATCAATCTTACGAGACTCTTTGTTAATAGGTCGAGCTGTAGTAGTTTGAGGAAGAACGACTTTGTCATTCTCTGCCAGGACTACAATAGGATCCGCAAAGGCTTGGGATGCCAAAATGGGACGATCCTTGGGAGCTGAATACTTCTTATCAATGGATTTAGCCACTGAGGGAATAAGAGCAGGGTTATTCCATACCATTTGAGACAGCGCCTCGAAGGCTGAATCGGAGGAGTCAAACGTAGGGATCTCCAAGCATGAAGATACTGGAGTCTTAATATCTTCCCAGGATCGATGTCTGTAGTCTGGAGAGAAAGAGTGGATCCCAGGTTCTTCAACAGAGACTTAAAGGACAGGTCCCCACCACAGGCTCTGTAGCAAAGAAAGATCCTGTTTCTCCACTTCATCACCCAACCAAGGTCTGGGTCAGGCTCAACATCATCTCCTGATGGTCCAGAAAGGACTGTTTGGACAGGAAAGGAGGAAAATTAGGAGAGGAGGAAATGGCAGAAAACAAGGAGAGTCCCTGGCGGCTGCCGGCGCCGAGACGGCAAAACGGGCTGAAGACGCACGAGGAGGCGACGGCGCCAAGAGGCACGCGTTCGCAGGAACGCCCGGCGGTGGCATGACGACGCGCTGCCGCGACGGCGCTGCCAACGGGCGCCACGGACGATGCCGCTGAACGGCGCCAGCGGACGACGCCGAACGGCGCCGCGGACGGCGCCGGACGACGCCGCCAACGGGCGCTGCCTGATCTAACGGCACGACCGGGCGGCGCCGCAGAAAACGCTGGCGCACCAACGGCGCCGAGAGACTACGCGGGCGCCGCCAACGGCGCAGGAAGCCCGCGGTTCGAAAACGGCGCCGACACGGCCACAGACCTTGCAGAAGGCGCCGGAAAAGCCCCGGGAACCTGGAAAACAAGAGAAGGAAAAATACCAGGAGATAAGGGCATCGGTGAGGCCCCCTGCGCCGCAGCCATGTGAGGGGGGGAAACACCTAAGCACGGAGTCGCTAGCACCGAAGAAGGCGCCGCGCGACTAGGAAGGTCCAACCGCCTTACCTGATCGCCGAGGAGCCCGAGGGCCCGAGGTAACCGAGCCAGGCAGAAGAACCAACCTCCGAGCCCATCGCCCATAAGAGCGCCCACTGATGAAACTGCTCATCTGGAGCCCTACCTATAGGCGGAGGGGCTCGATGTCGAGGACGAGCGATTATCGGAAGCTGGCGACTTCGAAGAAGAGACCGGCAACTAACAACGATAACCGACCGTCGGCATGAACATACCAGAGAGCGACCTTTCAGTGATGCCTTCTTTGACCTGTGGGCCAAGAAGAGCTCGAGGCCAACGGCCGGAAAGCGTACTGCTTATTTTTATGCCGGGCGGGGACCGCCCATCCCCCGGCATCGGACTGACTGAGTCGGAACCCCGCTGAGGAGAAGGAGGCTGACCGACCCAGCCCGCTGACTGAACGGCTTTCATACAAGTCTCCCTACCGCCACCTGACCTGCTCATGGCTCTATCTGGTCCAGTAGGCCGAGACTTTCAAGTAAGTTAAATTTAAATATTAGAAAATTTTACGAAAAATAGAATAAAAACTAAGCGATACTACTATCGTGATAATGTTACAAAAACAAACTGAAAACTATCGCTAGTTTGAAGTTTGACTCCCGACAATGACGTAAATCACCTGAAGCGCACTTCGGCCAGGCGGAAAAAAGAACTGAGGCGGTTGGAGGGTCGCTGGCCGAGATGGTTACCGCCGAGCCACTGCTCACGCGCTGTCTCGCGGGCGCTTTCGGCACGTACCCTCCAGCAAAAAGTTTGCTCCCAATGGGTCTTAGTGCCTCCGGCGCCAATCCCACTAGTGTGAATGAGTGGTGGAGACTTATGTCCAGGAAGATCGGCAACAGGTCACTGTAGTGTCTGCACTGCTTTCTGTCTCCTCCTTGAATCAACTCTGGCTTGGAGTTGATTATTTTAATTATGGGGTGGTGCAGGGGTAGAACCCCCCGCATGGGGGGTTCATGGGCAAAGCTTACTCCCCCCAAAAAAACAGTCTCAAATGACCACCTTAATGCCGACCACAACTGTGGTCAACATAAAGGTGCCACAGTAATGTCGGTCGACAATAAATTTGTCGACTGACTGTCATGGATCCAAAGTCATGAGGAGGAGTGCACTATATAGCAGAAAGTGTCCACATGCCTGGTCGTCCTGATTACCAGACCTGATGACACGAGGGTGCCCTTTGTTTCCAGGTGCAGAGCAGATGGAGCAGAGGCATGAAGACTCTGTTCTTCTCCTGCATGTTCTTGTGAACTTTGCCTCCAAGGCCTTTGTGTACAGTATTCACAAGGCAGGCCTCTCACAGTCTCCCTTGATGGTCCTCTTGTTCTTTGACCTGGGGAAAAAACAGTCATAGTACCCCAGACTCCTTTGCTGCCACCCTGGAGCACATGCTTGCAGCTGGGCTGTGGAGGCAACATCTTGTTAGCAGCAAAAACTCCATCCAAAATGTATGAGGCCAACACTTGAAACTGCATAAACAGAGGATCCCATTTAATGAACAGTTAATTCAAAACAGGAACAGTCACTCCATGGAGCAGTAAAACACACAACAGGTTGCTCTGGACCAAGGGGTCACATCAGAAACTAGAAAAGTGCTCTTGACTGTGTGAGCATTAGGTCCAGGCAGTTATCCACAGGCAGGGCAGGGCAGTCGATAGTCCAAACACAGGCAGCTTACGCTCGATGCTGAATCAGGTCTGACTGCAGGCAGCAAAACTCTCTTTCTTCCTCTCCATCTGTACTTTATAATATGGATGTATAAATTATTTTCCAGATTTTTTCCAATATCTTGTTTCTCCATTTAGTCCATAGACCACTTCTTGTTCTTGATCAGATATACATAAATAAATCAGTTCTAGGTCAAAAGTTCTTTTTGTCTTTGAAAATCTCTCAAAGAATATTTTCATTTATTTTTTTATTTATTTAGTTTTTGTTAACCGGGTAGGTGCACTAGCCATAAAATGACTATTTTCAGGCACGACCCAGGAGAGTATAACAAAAGGAGAACAGTTGAACAGCAGCAACATGGGTACAAAAATACAAATAGAGGAACAGTATAGCAGTGCTACAAAAATACAATGGGTAGAAACAACAAAAAATAATGGCAAGCATTATACAGATAATGGCAGTAAAATATATAATAAGTGCAGAAACCATGGACCCGACCTGTGGAGTGAAAGGGTTAATAAGATAGTAAGGTTATAGAGAGAGAAAAGCGAGGGAATGTTCAAACATAACAAGAAAGACTGACAGAAGGAAGGTCGGGGTGGTAATTGGCAAAACAACAGTGGATGGTCAACAACAAGGTTCAAGAAGGAAGAGAGCTAGCAGTCAAGAAGTTATTTACAAAGAGAAGGAAAAATATGGGGAAGGGAAGAGGAGACAGTCTTGGAGCAGGATTAGAACAGGGGTGACATTACTGGTAAGTCTCAGGAGCTTCAGGTTGGGTCAAAGCAGGTACAAGCATCAGCTAAGGATAGATAACGACAATATTCACTTTTAAATCCAAAGTGAGACTGAGACAGATGGAGGTTGAGTGGAAGAGCATTCCACAGCCTGGGAGCAGAGAATTGGAAGGCCCCTGTGCCTTTAATCGTCCGACATCTCGGAATATAGAGCAATGATTTGCCAGCTGATCGCAGGCCATGGGAGGATGGTTGAGGGACCAGCAACACCGCCAGCTGGGATGTTTTTTTTCCCCAGATAATCAAGTCCATTAGTGATCCAAGGTAGTATTATCTACTGGCAGAGGGTGAGAGCCAATTCAGATCCTTATAAAGAAGGCAGTGATGTTTGAGCCGAGGCGACGAAGAGGCAAATCGGCATATATTGTTATAAGTTACGTCCCATTTTAGTAGGGAGGTTTTATGGGCAGAGGTAAGAATAGAGGCACCATAAGTAAGGGTTGGGAGCAGAATACCTCGGGCAATTGTTTATTTGGTCGAAGGTGTAAGCATGTAGCTCGTTTTGTACACTACTTCTAGTTTCAAGTTTACAGCTTTGCACGAGGACTGAATGTGAAGATTAAAATCCAGGGACTGGTCCAGGAGGATCCCAAGGTACTTGAAGGAAGTAACATTTTCAAGTGGAAATCCTCCTGGGTGAAGAACCTCCAGCAAACTAGAACAGGTCTTAATCTTTGGTGCAGAACCTAGGAGCATGACTTTCGCTTTCTTTTCATTTAGTACAAGCTTACGGTCTAGTAACTAGTCTAAGACCTTATTGAAGTCTAAAGTAAGTGATGTGTCTATACAGGCAATACTAGAAGAACTAGTGTCGATGATCAGGTCATCAGCATAGAGAATAGCTGAGCAGGATTCCAGGATCTCAGCTGCATTGTTGATAAAAATTGAGAACAGAAGGGGCACAAGAATAGAGCCCTGGGGGACCCCAAGGTTGATAGTAGATGTGCTGGACAGGAAGGAGTTAAATTAGACAGCTTGCGACCTGTTTGTGTACAGTCCATTATTTCCAAGTCATTTAACATTACTTTTTTATATATCCAGCATTTCAAGGTTCGCATACCTCTTTATCAGGGAATAATGGCTCTTTATCCAGTAGGCCCCCATTGCTGCCCCCCCCCCCCATGGTCAAGAAAGACAACACAGTTCTTGGAGGAAAATGGCCGCAGCCATGTTTTATGTATTTACAATTTTTAGGTATTAATTTTTTATTGAATCATCATTACTTCAAATGTTATACTCTAGATTAATACCTGACCTATTAATATTGAGCAGCGGGTACTGCAGGGAGGAAGCACATATCCCGGGCAACCCCCTGCGTCCCAGTTTAAGAATCCTTGTCAGTGCGGGCCGAGGTGTCCATATGCAGTAGCAAGACAGGTGATATGGTCAAGGTTCTGATGGCCGCCCCCTGTCTGGCATTGCCAACCTTGTAATTTCTGCTGCTGAGACTGGACTTAGACCCCTCCATGCGGATACAGGTCTTGTGATCCACCATCCTCATGCCATCCACCCCCCCCGATACCTTTGGGAGAACTGGCATTGTCCCTATTTCCTACTGCTTCCCTCATGCACTCCTCCCATGCCGCTACCCAGTTGCGACTTACAGTATACCATTCTTTACTACAATCTAATAACCTTCTACTCTCCAAATGTACTCATGCTTAATTTTGTTATATTACCATATTTTTGACCTGTGCTTTTCATTGTTTTTGGTCCTAATACCTACTTCACTTAACATCCCTTTTTGTGGGAGGTGAAAAACCTGGGAAAACCCCCCAGTAGGAAAAACTGGGAAAAGCCACTCCCCAGCTCCTAATGCGGTTGCCCCTAGAGGGTCAAAAAGGGGGCCTTACTGAACCTGCCTTGCCTCCCTAGGTGCCAGGGTATGGGAGGGTGGGTGATCTGAGGGGAAGAAGAACAAGAAGGCTGAAGCTCAACCAGCCAGTTAGTTATATTCTTCCCCTCTCCTTGGACCCCCCCCTTTGGAGAGGCTAGCTGACCTATCCTAGCCTATATCCAGAGGCTCCTGACCACTCCCCTGGGCTGGATTCCAGCAGCCTCTGGCCATTTGGCCATATGGGGGGGATGGGGGCCCCTGGACAAATGGACAGCTGCTGCAATGTGTTGTGCAGCCTATTCATTATCCAGTAGGCCCCCATAGCTCCCCCCCCTTTCATGGTCAAGAAAAACAACACAGTTCTTGGAGGAAAATGGCCGCAGCCATGTTTTATTTATTTACAATTTTTAGGTATTAATCTTTTATTGAATCATCATTACTTCCAATTTTATACTCTCGATTAGTTCCTGGCCTATTAATATTGAACACAGGCATTGCAGGGAAGAAGCGCATACCCCGGGGGCCTCCTGCACTGTCCCAGTTTAAGGAGCCTTGTCAGTGTGGGCTGAGTTGTCCATATGCAGTAGCAAGACAGGTGATATGGCCAAGTTTTTGGCAGCTACCCCCCATCTGGCATCACCAGCCTTGAAGTCTCTGCTGCCGAGGCTGGACCTAGACCCCCCCCATGTGGGTACAGGTCTTGTGATCCATCATCCTCATGCCATTCAGGGGCCCCAATACCTTTGGAAAAACTGGCATCATCCCTACTTCCCTCGTGTGCTCCTCCTGCTCAGCCACAGGCCAGACCCTCTCCAACCCCCCAAGCCTTCTGCTCAACCCTTTCCTCCAATATTCTCTTAACATTGCCTAGGAAACTATCTAAAGCCTCACCATGCAACTGTCCCTCTGGGCCCACCACCAGGCACCGGTTGGTACAGTAAATGTTGTCATGTCTCAATACAGAGCCCCCCAGGGACTTTATAAATGCTCCCATCTCCTTGTTGATGCGTAGTCAAGCCCGGTTCAGTGCGGGCACCCTTTGCGCTATAGCCCAATGCTCCCTCATCAACAAATGTTACCAGATGAAAGTGGTACCATGCCTCCAACCCTTGATTGTCCACAAATCATCCTTCATCGCCAACAGCAGATTCACCATCTTCCTGCAGCCCAGGTCTTCTCCACCCAAGTGAATCAACAAGATCTGCGGTGCAGACCCCTGATCAGCTTCCGTTTATAAGCTTGGAAACAACTCATCCCAGCACAATCCTTCAGTCCCCAACCACTGAACCTGGGTGACATCTCATGGCAGACAGGTTGCTTCCTCCCCCTGCTGACCGGCTGCCTGTTTAGCTGCCCACCAGATGAATGCATAACCAATTATCCAAATGAACATGATGTCATCCCTAGGGCCTCTAAGAGACAATAAACAGTTACTCTATGTGTGGTCTCACATAATTCAGAAATATCTGAGACTTCCAGTATCCAAAGGCCTGAATCTCAGCTTCTGATGGGCTCCTGCCCTTATCTGCTGCTGCAGCCCCAATGCAGAATGAGTGTGTCCCATAATCCTCGGCCATCAGCCCCAGTTCCTGGATTGCCCTACGCAGAATGAGCCAAAATTGATAAGCCGTCACTGCACTGACATCCTGATGCCTGAAAAAGGCCTCACCAGTCATGGGGAAATGCGTCCTATATTCTGCCAGCCTATGGGAGATGTGCCACCACTCCCTTGCAGGATCCTTGATTTCATGCCAGCGGCCTGCCCCCCTCTGATCCATCCTGGAACTGAAGAGGTACAGGAAAACCCTGCTCCCCACTGTCACCACATCCTGTGACATCAAGCTCTGGGTGCCATGGTCCTTAGAGCGTTTCATTAACTCCGAAACCCTGAAGGCCCCACAGAAAGTTACCAGGAACACAGGGCCAAACAGTCGTGCCTCATGGGCATCCCTGCAGATTTTAGGCAAGACCCTCAAATGGCCTCCAACCTACTCAGTGTGATGGGCCATCTGGCATCCAGGATAGCAGTGACCTCCCTGCACCAGCCTTCCAACAGCTTCTGCACTCTAAAAGCTCAAGTGGTGTCAGCCAGACCAATGTCTCACACCCAGGACAGCCCTGACAGCTGCTGAGCCATCATCCCCGGTGATAATCCTTCTGCCCTTACTATCAAAACATAATTGTAGTGCTAATTTATTGGAATAGGCCAGATGTCCTGCCACCCCTTGGCCTCTTAAGTGGCTAGGTATTGTTCGACCCCCCGGTAGTAAGCCTCTCTGGTACTGGGCACAATGGAGTTACCTATGCATTTCCAAGCTTGTTGTTTACCACCTCCCACAAGAAGGAAGGCACCTCCTGTGGCTCCTTGTCCACTTCTGGCACCAGACTGAAGAATCTGTCCCACTGTGAATGAGATAATGCATCGGCAATGCCATCGTCAGTTCCTAGGACATGTATAGCTTGAAATGTCACGTTAAAGTAGCATACATTTGAAGACAAAAACCCACATTGGCCCCAAGTGCCCTAGCTGCCTATTGATGGTGTGGACCACCCCCATGTTATCTGACCAGAAGTGCAGCACCTGATTGCAGAGTCTGGGACCCCAGATGCACAGTGCTACTATGACCAGGAAAAACTCAAGTAGGGTGATGTCCTTCCCCAATCTGGCCTCCAGTCATGTGGGTGACCACTGGCCTGTGCACCATTGGCCTTGAAGATATGCCCCGAACCCCAGGCCCCCAGCTGCATCCATGTATAGATCCAAGGTGGTGCTGCTCTGTGGTGCCTGCCACAAGGTTATCCCATTAAAGTGATATAAGAACAGCTGCCAAACCTGTAAGTCCAGAACTGCCAGGTAATCTGAACCCTGTGGTGGGGTCTTGAGCAGCCAGCCCCTCTTCTGGCCAGCCTCCACATAAAGGTCCTCCCCATGGGAATGACACTGCATGTGAAATTAAGATGTCCCACTAGCTGCTGCAACTCTTTCAGAGAAACATTTTTGCACCCTGTCATCCTATGCAACAGGTCCCAGAGAGTGGACAGTTTGTAAAGTGGCAGACAGCACAGCCTGCTGACGGAATCGATTTCTATGCCCAAGAAGGTGAAGGAGTTCCAGGAGCTTCGGATTTTTCTCTTGATAATGGAACTCCAAAATCCCCACCCACTTGCTTGAAGATCTTGACTAAGGCCCCACACACTGGGGACCCTGCTGGGCACACAAACAAGAAGTCATCAAGATTGTGCACTATGCTGTTGGTGCCAGACTCCCTGGCTGTGACCCAATGCAAAAAGGCGCTGAAGCATTCAAACACTGCACAGGGCACTGAACACCCCATGGGCATGCAGTTGTCCACATAATACTGGATCTCGAACCTCATGCCCAACAGAACCCTGTCCTCCTGGTGTACCAGCAGTAGCCTAAAAGCGGACTTCATGTCTGCCTTCACCATCAGTGCACTTGGCCCTGCAGTCTGCACCACAGCCACTGCCCGGTCAAATGACTGGTAGTGAACCAAAGTGTACTGGTGGTGGATGTGATCATTCACCAAATCCCCTGCTGGGTATGACAGGTGACTGATGAGCCTATATTCCCCCAAAACCTTCTTGGGCACCAGCCCAATCAGGGAAACTCATAAGTTCTGCAGCAGTGGCCAAGAAAAGGGGCCACTCACCCGCCCAAACCACAACTCTTTTCCCAGTTTTTCCTGGACTATGTGAGATAGGTCTTTGGCCAACTTGAAGTTATCCACCTCGTACTGTCGCTGAGGATTGAAGTGTGGGATCCTGAAGCCTTCCAAAAATCCTGCCTCCAATAATTTTGCTGCTGCTCTGTCAGGGTACTGGTCCAGCCACAACTTAATCCTTCTTATCCATACTGGAATGGGTAGGCCTGCTGCTTGGGGACTTCCTATACTGCCCTTCCCACCCCTGCCCAAGCCTCTCCCTCCCTCTCCTGGGGGAGGGACACTGGAAAAAGAGGTGCTGCCTGCTGCATGCTTGAACCTGCAGCTGAGGTGGGAGCAGGATGACTGGTTGAATGCATAGCACAGCCAGGAAGGGCTATAGTCCCTGGCCTATGGCACCGGGGCATGGATGGGGAGCCTGCTATCTGTTATGGACTCCTCCGTCCTGCATCACATCCACCAGCAGTGGCAGGTCCAGCTTATCCCAGCTGATGTCATGGTCCACCTGCTGTCTACGGTGGAATTCCTCGTCATAATCCATCCACACCATCCAACCCTTTTTCCTGTGCATCAAAGAGATGCAATTCATATAGATAAGAATTTCCACCCCTTGTATGCCATCGCCCTCCAGCACTACCGTGGCATAGATCTGGAAGGTGACAACCCAATTGTATGTCCGGAAAACCTTAACCCTCAGTTTTTCCTTGTCATCCTCTTTTTCCTTTTTCTTCTCCACATTATCGGCAGAGTGATTAAGCAGGAAAATATGTCCACATACTCCAGACCCCTAATTTGTTGTTTTACCTTGTCGGTCAGGTGGGTCCCCACTGGTGAGACAAGCCCCGTGTATAGATTCATGGGGGGATGGGGTGCAATTTTTTCCAGCTCCTGACCATCCGCTCCTATGACTGCCCCTCAGTGGGTACCAGCAAAGCCCGATTCCTAATCTCCACCACTAGGTCTGCTACCACCCCCACCAACTGTTTCACTTGCTCATCCATGGCCGCCCTCTGACCAACATCTGTTAGGGGCTGCAGTCCCTCTGACTCCTCCCCGTTGGACCCCTCATGGGTCCTTCCGGATTTGCCACTGACGAAATCCGGAGAGCCTGCCACGATGGTAACCTCTGCCTCACTATCTGAGGAATCCTCCTCTGAGGACTCACCCTCTCACTGCCTCCAATATCTGCCTTACCTGGCTGACTCCCACTTGGCAGCCCTCCAATGGTATCTTACCTGCTGGACAAGAGAGCTTTACTTGTGGCAGTGACTTCCGGCCCCCTCATCTGTTCTTCTCATCGGGCATAGCGGCGCCCTCCAAGCCTTCTAGGCACGCCCCTCACCCAGGAAGCTCCATTCTTCCAATATAGTGATCACAGCTTGTCTTCAGCAGCTGCCATTGCCTTGGATGTGGGCACTCTCTTTCGGGCTGACAGATCTAAAATGACAACTAAGGCCCCCCCAAACAAAACATGGTTAATAATTGTTCTTAACTTCCCCTTTTGCCTTTTTTTGTGGGGAGGACCCTGCTTTCTGGCCCTCATCAGGGGCCCCTTGCCCTCTCGATGAGATGTTCCTCACCCTCACCACAACCACACCACGCCTGACGTAGCACGTCATCTGATGACAGGAAGGATTAGGGAGGGGGTGGGTCAAGGAACCTGAATTCCTGAAGTAGCTCAGCAAGACAAAGCTGGCTGTCCAGTGCAACCTGAGAGTACCAGCAAGTGATGCACCATGCTCAGGAGCACCCACGTGCCTTGGGCAGCTGTGGCACCCAATCCCAGGTCTCCTTTGCTGCTGCTGCCAGAGCCTTGCCAGGTAATGTTTCACGCACCCTTGCCTAAGACCCAACCTCGGGCCCAACAAATCCCGCAGTGGTGGCTATTGCCATTTTCCCAATGCCAGGCCCCCACCATGGACTGCCTAACGTAGCAAGTTTAGGATCATACTACTCAAGCATTAGCAGCTGGGATTCAAACCCTGGTTGCTGATCAGTGCCCTGTACCACTAAGCCAAACTGCCTGCCCTGGAGTAGCAGGCAGGTTGCCTGCTGCCAATGCATTGGTAGATCCTAGCATTACTTGGGCCCAATGCATAAAGAAAAGAAACCCATGGGGCAATGCAATACCCATGAGCCGTGCATGCCCACCCCCTGAGGCACTCTACTGCTCCAGGGGGAAGCTCATTGCAGGGCCACCATGACAATGCTACGAGCTAGTCCAGATGGTGTCCCCTTAATCATCCCCGCAGCCTCCCATGGAAGTATTCAGCTTAGAGGATCTGAGACCAATATTAATTGGAATAAGAGGCAGAAACCCTGCCAGTCCTGACTCAACCATGTGCTTGCAGCCTACTAGAGAACCTCTATATTCCCACAGGTTGTAAAAGCTGTAACATCAGCCTAACACTACAGACAAGATTATGACCTTATATTTTGATTGAGCCATTTTGCCACAATAAACATACATGAAACTGGGCAGCACAGCTCTGATAAACTATGAAGGTCCTAACAACACAGCCCAGCTCCTGGACTGGGCTCTTAACAGGGCTATCACGCTACTTTTTTTAAGTTTGCCCTCCCAGGGCTAACATGCAGGCCGAAGGGGCCCAGCCAAGATGGACAACTCTTGCAATTGTTCCAGCAAGATCTGCAAGGGCTGCATAACTGGCCCTGGTCTCATGGGAAGCCCAAGTGGTGTGATGTGCCAGGTGACTAATCTGCGTCTCTTAGCCAGCACTGGGGAATGCTGGAAACCAAAGTTCCCCCACAGTCAGCCAACTCTGCGAGCACTGGAGCCTCTTGCCCTCCATGAGCCCCATTGGGGAACCCGTGTAAGATGGGCCATGGGCCACTGGAGCCAGAGGAAATGGTAGCCATTGCCGACAAGCTCCCTCACCTTTTGTGACCATGTACTACTCAGATTCCCGGTCGCCACATGGAGCTACCTCTGGGGAGGGAGTGCGGTTATTCGGTTCAAGACCCATCAGACCCCGCTAACAGCACTCAGGCACGGCATGCAGGCCAGGACCACATAGGCCCTGCCCCATCATGCTGCCCAACCACTAACCACCTCATGAGGCAGGGAAGCTGCCAGACCAGGATGAGTAGCAGGATCGCCAATCCAGGTAGGTGCCTGGTGATGAGAATCTAAAATTATGGTATGGCAAGGCCACCACACACAAGGTGCCAACCAGAAGGCTCAGTTACTCAAGAGGGAAACAACAGAACAGCCACGAAGGCCAATGCACTACCCCCAGAGCCCCTGTGACTGTTGATCAGAGCCAAACTATACTTCTTTGTTTAATAATTCCCCTTTTCCAAAGGAGGTTCTTACCCAGGGGTGGCCGTGCCATGCCTAAAGCCAGAAAAAAGGCACCATGAATGAATGCTCCACCTTCCAATGCCATAGCTACCTTACCTGTCTCTAGACGCTGAGAGCTGGAGCTTTTGATCCAAAGGTAGGAAGAACAAGAAGGTTGAAGCTCGATCAGTCAGCTGGTTATATTCTTCCCCTCCCCTCAGACCCCCCCCTTCAGAGAGGCTAGCTGACCAATCCTAGCCTATGTCCACAGGCTGCTGACCACTCCCCTGGCTGGTTTCCAGCAGCCTCTGACCATTTGGCCATGGGCAGGGACGGGGCCCCTGGACAAAGGGACAGCTGCTGCAATGTGTTGTGCAGCCTATTCAAAATCAAACAGATAAATCCATTAGAAATGTCACATTCTTTGACTTTTTTATTCTAAGTCTATTGCATGAATATTAATTTTTTTTAATTACTATTAAGAATTTTGAGTGGATAAGTCACCAACTTGCCTATATTAGCAGAACCAAGTGCACACAAATCTTAATAATCCAGCAATTTTATTTATCCTTTTGTCATTTAATATATTCTTTCTTTTGTTGAGGAAGTGGGGAGAAGGAAAGTTCCAAAATTAATTGCTTTTACTCTGAATAATTATCAGTTTTGTTTATGATCGTCCATAATATATTTCCACTATGCCCCCCTTCATATTTATTTATAGTAATGCAAAATTCACATTTATAAACTTTATTTTTTCAAATGCAAAATTCGCTTTGCCATTTTTTCTCTCGAAATTCCATTCCATACTTATACATAATGCAACATTATCTTTAGTAACTGCAACCTCTTTGTTTCCATTTCCATTTTTACCTTGTTCTTAGTACTTAATTCTCTTAAAAATTTTATTTTTTTTGCAACCTTATGCATCTATAATTCTAAATGTCTTTGATAGCAATTCTTATGCCTTTAAACTTCTTTCCCCCATTCTCTTTTCAACAATGATTTTGGTAAAATAAAGTCTCACCTGTGATGATTACTTCCACTGTAGTCCATTCATTTTGTACTTTCAAAGCCTCTTTTATTACCAGAGAAGAAATGTTATTCTATTCTAAAGATATATACATTGTAACAGATTCCTATGCATACACTGGCTTAGTTATTCAATTTATAAGGGGTATTCCTTGCTTACCTTGACTGCAGATAGCAATATTTATTTCATTTTAAATATGCAGCCCAATGTTTTTCTTTTTTACGTAGCTGTGCTAACTGCAGCAACAACAATCTTTAGTTAGCTCAGTTCTCACTATTATTATTCTCTTTTCCTAAGTGTTTACATTCATTCTGCAAGGAGTATATGTTTGTGTTTTACCTTAATTTCAGCTGCATTCAGATGCTTCTGTTCTTGCATCCTCTCAAATCCATTATGGATTATCTTTTGGAGGCCAATTGCTTCCTGATTCTTTATAGCAATGCACCCATGGTAGGTCAGGTGAGAGGGGTGTGACCACTCCTTTCTGTGTCCTGGAGGGACACCCTTTCCTACCTAGTCCATTTTAAATGGAAACTCTGCAACTAAGGTGCAAAAGTGCACATTTGCAGAGTTGGTGCAAATGGCCAATTACCGCTTGCCTTTTTTAAAAAAACTTTTTTTCTCTGGCAGTTTCTTTATTCTAGCCTGGAATATGTACTGAGCATCTCACTGTCATTCAATTATTTATACAATGTTCTTTTGCTGCTATGTATTGTTGACATTTAGTGTGGAGGGATTCAGATCTAGCAAAGTGTGGGATGAGTGTCTGGGGATAAGGGATCAAACCACATTCATTTTCAGACAAGTATCTTTGAAAGGTTCATTAGTTTTGGTTTTCATGCAGATACCCTGATCTGTATTTATTTTCTCATTTTTGTTCTCAAATTAGGGTCTACATAAACCATGCCCAGTCTATTTCTTCATTTATATCATGTCTTTGACTTATGCAACCCATCCCATCTATCCACCATCCCTCTCTTTTAAGTAATATTCTGTCCCCTCCACTGTCCAGTGTCTTGACTTTTTCACAGCCCATAAATCTCAGTGTGCTGATATTATGCTTGGCCTCATTAAAATGACATGCTACTGCTGACTTCTCATCCTTTGTTCTAATTGCACTCTTGTGATGACTTATTCTATTTCTAAGTGTCTGTGTTGTTTTTCCAGTATAAATAGGCCCATGTGGGCATTTTATTACATAAATCACATGGTCACTGTCACATGTGATCAAATCTTTTATCAAAAATGTCTCATCCCTGCTTGAACTGCAGACCTCTTTAGCTCTTATGATCCCAAAACAATGAACACATTTTCCACAACTATAAAATCCCCTGGGTTATGTCCCTATTTTTGTTACTATTTGAGGGGGGCAGGGTAATTTCCAGTGTTGGGTTTCATGATTTTTTGCTTTATGCAAATTGTTTTTGTAGCTGTTATCCACGGTTTTGTCTCAAAGCTTTTCTGACCTGCTTCAGTGCTTTGTAGTATGTACCAATTATTTTAAATGATGTTTTTTTATTCTATAAAATTGGTCACTATATATTGTAATCATTGGGATTTTATGCTACCTTCAGTCTATTTTTGTAATAATCCCTCTCTCTGTCATGTTTCTGCTTTGTTCTCTGCTTGTTTTATAGTTCTGTATTCATATCCTCTGTCTTTGAATTTTTTAATTAACTTCTCATTGTTTCTCTCTATTTTTCCTGATTACTACTGTTTCTTTTATAGCGAATAAACTAACTATATGGTATACTTTCTACAAGTCATTTTGGATGATAGCTTTTCACATGAAGCAGGGTATTCCTATCTATATGTTTTGAATACAGATCTGTTTTTAGCATGCCCCCATATTTTTCTGCTTTTAAATCTAAGAAAGAAATTCTTTTTTCATCATATTCCATTGTGAATTGCAATTCCCTTTGACAATTGTTCATGTAACTGAAAAAATCAATCAACTCAGTTTCTTCTGCTTTCCACAGCAAACAAATATAATCTATAAAGCACTTCCACATTAAAATGTTATCTTTGTGTCTATTTTTGTTACCATCTAAGATGAGGGATGGCTGTCCCAGCCCACAGCCTCCCTCCTATTGGAGCTCCACTTTGTACAGAGTCAAAGCGGCTGACTCAACCCCGACCAGCAAGACATCCCTACCTGTCCCTGCCTCCAGACACTGGACAGTCTCACACAGGGGTAGACTGGTACCAGGGGCTGTCCTGGACCCCCGATTCCTCTGGACCCCCTTCTACCACTGCCTCTTCATCCTCTCTCTCTGGGTCCCAAAGGAAACCACTTCAGCTCTTCCAATCATTCTCTTCACTTCACTGCAGGCAGCAAGTTTCCATATGGGGCCCCCCTCAGAAACAGCCCTCTGAGCTACCAGACAACAGCCCACCCTCAGGCTACCTACAGGTTTCTGCAGACTCTCCTCTTTCTCCTCATTTGGGCTAGCCTCAAGCCAGTCCCATGCAGGGGCTCCAACAGATGGCACCTGGTGCCACTTCCCACCATCCAACCTTACTGCCACACACAACATAAAAAATGATGGTCACCCTGATCAAGTAGGTAATCTTCCTCACTCATTCCTCTGTCCACCTCAATCTCTCTCTCTCTCTCTCTTCCCTATTTTCCACCCTGCACCCACTTTTATCTCTCTCCAGTGCACTAAAAACCACCCACTAACCCAAATGCCCAATCTGGAACAATTTAATGGTGATAAAAATACCTTGCACCAAGCAGAGCTATGGGACTATTTCCCCCCCAAAAAATATGTATAATTGCATTCCAAAATCAGCACCAGCCAGCACTAAATTACCCCCTCAAATGGAGCAGCCACTCCCTTAATTTTTTTTCTCAATTTGGCTGCTGTGCATGCGCAATATGCAGGCTGTCATAACTATTTACATTTTTTATTTTTCCACTTTCCCTTATGTAGTATAGAGCCTGGCTGACCCAGAAAACTGAACTCAGGATCCACTATGCACCCGGAGGTGAGTGATTAATCACCCAGCATATGTCCTGTCCACCAAAGGCTGAAACACCGAGATCCAGTGGTGGAAGCTACAGAAAGAGAGATGCACAGGTCCAAATCCTGCCAGGGACCACTGACTGGCACCACAGGGAGCAAGAAGCCTTGGCTCCAAAACAGGTAAGCCCTCTTGTGGGGCTTACAGTAACAAGACTTTACTGTGCACAATGGTGTCTGTTCCTTGTGGTCAAACAGGAGTTCAGCATGTTTGCAGTTCATTTGCATCACCAGTTATGGAGAAAGGTCCCGCTCCCCATACAACTCACAAGGGATACACCTGACCTCACCCAACAACTAACACACTGAAATCTGGCCAATGGAAAATCATGCACACAAATGTTCACAGTCTGGGAAACAAGATCCCAGACCTGCAGGCAATAATGACAGAGGCTAAACTGGACATAGTAGCAGTTAGTGAAACATGGTTTACCAGTAACCACACTTGGGAGATTTCAGTACCTGGCTATGTACTGTTCAGAAGAGATCGAGACGCAAAAAGGTGGGTGGAGTGGTCCTGTATGTCAATGAAAATACTGAAGCTACAGATATTCAGAATACACATAAGGAGCCAGAAGAATTGTGAGTCACCCTGGAAACAGAAAATAGGACAGCCATAAGAACTGGAGTTTTCTACAGGCCCCCAGACTAGGGGAGGACATAGACACATTACTGTTAGACGATATGCAAAACATAACAGCTAAAGGGGAGGTTCTGATAATGGGAGATTTCAACATGTCAGATACAGATTGCTCAATACCAGCAGAAACATCTGCCAGAACTAGACACATGGTGGATTCCCTGCAGGGAGAAGGCCTCAAACAACTGATACAACAACCCACATGAGACAGGTCTATCCTAGATCTTGTACTGAGTAGCAGGGAAAGGATCACAGATCTCCAGGTGGAAGGTCACCTGGGGGCCAGTGACCATCACATGGTATGGTTCAATTTGGCCACTACAACTAAATCATCCCATTCCAAGGCAAATTTGTGAGACTTCAGAGGAGCTGACTTTGTTGAGATGGCCAACAGAGTTAAGCTAGCCTTGGCAAAAAGAAATACAGGTGAGGGGGTACAGGCAAAATGGGCAAGCATCAAGGATGCAATACTTGAAGCAACATCCCATTGTGTTAGAGAGAAAAGGAAGTGCAAAAGAAGAAGGAAACCACTTTGGTTCTCAAAAACAGTAGCAGAAAAGGTCAGAGCCAAAAGGCTGGCCTTCAGGAAATATAAGAGAACACTGCGGGATGAAGATAGGGAAGCATACCAAACTTCCCTAAGGGAAGCAGAGAAGGCAGTAAGACAGGCAACAGCCCAAACCAAGGAAACACTAGCACAGACAGTAAAAGAAGGTGACAGGACTTTCTATAGATACATTAGTGAAAGGAGAAAGTCCAGAGGGGGGTATTACTAAGATCAAAGGAGATATGGGGGCATGTGAGGAGGAGGACCATGTAAAAGCATCTATCCTAAATAGATACTGCTGCTCAGTATTTACTGAAGAGAAAGTAGGGCAGGGCCCAAAGCTCAGCACCATGGGCACAGGGGGGAGGGAGGTGAGCACTAGTCCCTTCACAAAAGAAAGGGTCCTACAAGAGCTTGATAAGCTCAGGGTGGACAAGGCAATGGGACATGATGGCATACATCCCAGGGTACTAAAGGAGCTAAGGGTGGAACTAGCAGAGCCATTATCAGAATTGTTTATTGAGTCTCTGAGCACAGGAGAGGTCCCAGCAGACTGGAGAAGGGCTCATGTGATCCCACAAGAGTGGTAGCAGGGAGGAGGCAGGGAACTACAGACCAGTCAGTCTTACCTCAGTAGTGGGCAAGGTTATGGAGGCAGTCCTTAAGGAAAGGATAGTGCAACACCAGAAATCCATTGGAGCACAGGATCCAAGACTGCATGGGTTTACAAAAGGAAGGTCCTGTCAAACTAATCACAGATTTCTTTGATGAGGTAACCAGAGTGGTGGACCAAGGGGGAGCAGTTGATGTCACCTACCTTGACTTCAGCAAAGCTTTCGATACTGTTCCACATAGAAGTTTGATTAATAAGCTGGGTAGGCTTAGGGTGGGTCAGAAGTTGGTCAACTGGGTGGCTAACTGGTTGACGGGCAGACAACAAAGAGTGGTGGTAAATGGTGTGCAGTCAGAAGAGATGCAAGTCACAAGTGGGGCACCTCAGGGATCAGTCCTGGGGCCAGTTCTCTTCAATATCTTCATCAGTGACATTGCAGATGGACTAGAGGGTAAGGTTTGTCTTTTTGCAGATGACACCAAGATCTGCAACAGAATAGATGATCCAGATGTGGTGGGCAGAATGAGAAGAGATCTGGATAGACTAGCAAAATGGTTGGAAGAGTGGCAACTGGGGTTTAATGAAAAGAAGTGCAAGATCATGTACATAGGGAAGAGAAACCCTGAAGCCACCTATAGGCTGGGAGGGGAGTTGTTGGCAGTCACAAGGGAAGAAAGTGACTTGGGCATCATCATCACCGATGACCTGAAATCATCCAAGCAGACCACTAAAGCAGTAGATAAGGCTTGTGGGGATGTTGGGGAGTATTAGTAGGGGTATCACAATTTGGAAGAAGGAGGTAATAATCTCTCTTTACAAGACACTGGTTAGGCCCCATCTGGAGTATTGCATGCAGTACTGGAGGCCATACCGTCACAAGGACATTAACTAGATTGAGGCAGTCCAGAGAAGGGCAATCAAAATGGTACAGGGACTGCATCAGAAAACATATGAGGACAGATTAACGGAGCTCAATATGTATACCCTAGAGCAAAGGGGGGAGAGAGAGGTGATATGATCGAAACATTCAAATGCCTTAAAGGCATTAACCAGGTGAAAGAGCCTAACATGTTTTAATATAAGAAAAATAGCAGGACAAGAGGACACAGCATGAAATTAGAGGGAGGCCAATTAAAGGGTGATGTGAGGAAGTTGTTTTTCACATAAAGGGTGGTGGATGCATGGAACAGCCTACCTCAGGAAGTGGTAGATATGAATACAGTGCAGGGCTTCAAACAGGCATGGGGTAGGCATAAGGGGGCAATACAGATGAGTATGAATAGATAGGCTAGTCACAGAGCAAAGGTCGATGGCACATTCATAAGGTAGAAAAAGAAATAGGCAGAGTGGATGGGCCTTGTGGTCCTTATCTGCCATCAGCTTCTATGTTTCTATGTTTCTTGTCTTGTTGCTTACAGTACTGTAAAGTTCCTATCCCAAAACTACAGTATGAGCAGTGTGGGGATTTCAGTAGCATTATTTCACCAGAATTGTAGGGGTTGCAAAATCTCATTTCAGTATAATCATAGGGGTTGTGAAGTTCCTGCACCCACCAAATTTGATAAAAGAAAATACTAGGAAACCCTTATTTTAGGGTTTACAGTGGACAATATATGGGTTGCAAAAAAGTCATAGGGGTCTCGACCGCAACCCTTGGCTACCACTAAATGACACCCCTGGGGGATTCCCAGAAAACATTTTACACTTTGCAACAATTAGGCAGACAAACAAAAGTCAACATACTACAATAAGCGAGTCAAGGAAAAGGATTTCAGTGTTGTAAATTATGTTCCTTGAACTTTTTATCTCAGAAGTCAGTGGGGTCTAGTGGTTACAACCCAAACAAGAGAGCAAATGTTGGAAGCTCTCAGACACACATTGGTTTACTGTAAGACCCTGAGCAAGTCACTTGACTTCCACATGCTCATTCATTCATTTACTTATCTTTTTTTAATTAAATGTAGCACAATCCCCCACCACATGCCATCTCTACCACTTTTGCTTTGTGGAGAGGAGAGGGTGGGCAATAACCTTAGGGCATTTCACTTCAACCTCAGGGGCATGTCTATGGGTTATGTTGGATAATTTGTCTCACCAGGAGTCACACCCTGTGTATTTCTACAGTTCCCAAAATGGGAATTTTCCCCTCACCCCTGAAGGTGTGGCTCACCAATGAGCTGTGCATAAAGTCTCTGTATACCTTGGTGGGAACTGCTTTCACCACACTACCTAAGACCCTTAGGAGGAGGAGTCCCTCATCTCTTCCAGGAGCCATGGCACACTGTGTCCCTATGTAACCAGTTTAGTGTATTGTTATCCTCCCTGTACAGGTCCTATTGCTGTCACGTTCTTCTTTCCCTGGCTTTAGTGACAAATGGAGCCACTTTTGCTTGTTAAATAATAGATGCATCTTACACCACACTAGACAGGGTATTTTCCTAGCATGGCAGCTTTGTAGCATAATTTATTTAAACTGTAAACTCAAAAATGTAATTTCAGATGCATTTAAGGCTGCAATTACATTGACGCAAGGACACAGAGCATGACATATAGGCTTCAACTTCTTTTGAAAGTCCCCAAACACTGTATTTACAAAAGCAGGTGCACACAGCTTGTGGCAGAGGAAAATATGCAGCAAGATCCTTGACTCACAGCCTCTGGTTTTCAGCCAAGTTCAGATCAGTAATAACACTCAGTAATTATTCGACATAATCACCGTCACTATGTATAGTACCTGATCAGCCAGCTGGTCATGGGTTTGTTAAATCAAAAATAATAGAACACAGCAGGAACAGAAGTGCACAGAATGTGAAGCAACATAATAAGTAATGAAAATAATGTGAGCAGATGTGCAAGTAGTGAAAAAAATGTGAAAAGATAAAACCGAGTGCACAAAACATATTACAATGGATTTCACTTAAGTGCACTTCGGATAAGTGCACATTCTGGTTAAATGCACCATTTTCTTGTTTCCTGTTTTTTCCCTATGCACTTATTGCAAAACATTCCATTTTAGTGCAACCACTGGATAAGTGCACATGTCAACTAAATACACAACTTCGTAGCTCAGTAGCACATCTCTGCTCAGGTAATTAGCACCTGTTAAGTGCACAGGGTTTTTAACAAGGTGTTAGAACTGTATTTAACACCCTTCCTGCCTTCATTCAACAAGCTACAGTATAAATTTCTTAGCATAGTATGAAGTGTAAACAAGTCACACTTACCCTTGGGAAGAAAGTCTATGTGCTCCAGCATTTAGGACTCCCAAATGTAAAGCAAATTGATGTGGATATACAGTTTGGAGTCAGTGTTTCTAGTTGGACAATGATAGTTTAGGTAGAGAAAGGTTGTTGGCTGAGTGGCAACACTCAGACAACCAGGATCAAAAATGCTGATGTGGTAGAAAAGATTGGTGTCTTTGTCCAGGCTAGAGAAAAACAGGATCGCGCTCATCTGTTTGAGTTTTAGCATTATGTTATTAAGCTGGCTCTAAACAGTAGCAAACAGGGCAGAAGGAAGTAGGAAAGGTGGGTAGGATAGCTAAGGCAGGCAAATAAAGCAAGATCACTGCATTTTTTGGGACTGCAAATACTAGGGCAAACACTGAGTTATAACACTTTGTTTTATTTTTTTGCACAGTACATGCTTCATTAGTGTTGTCAACTTCTGGTTTTCTGATTTTGTTCTGATACACACAGCTTTTTAA